>JAMXBD010000809.1:0-632989 GCA_024138025.1 Combretum micranthum | reverse complement strand
AAAATGCTGTTTTAAAATAGATTTTGGTGGCTTTAGGTTTTATTTGTTCTTTCTTCTCTTTTTGTTCCAGAGAGAGTTTATAGGGTTGTTTGGGAGGTTTTGAGAGGGGATTGAAGAGGAGATCAAAGATTTTGCTAAAACAAAATCCATTAAGATTACGAGAATTGATGATTATTTTCCTCAGATCTTTTTTTTTTTTATTTTGAAGGAGCTTTTATTGAAGCAAACTCTAGTTTTGTGCAAGATCTAATCTTTTGGTGATTAGCAAGGGGTTTAACGATCTAATCACGGTAAGTTTATCTTCACAAACTTAGATCTATCATAAGATGTAATTTTAATGATACATGTCTGTTTTTGCTGATTTGTGAAATTAGGGCTTTTGGAGTGAGATTCATTTTATTCGAATTTTAAGGAAATTGATCAAGGAAGAAGGTGTTATTTTAGAGTTTCTTTAAAAGGTTAGGGTTTTTGAGAAATTGGATATGTTAGATTTGGTTTCATGTTGAAGTTTTTAATTGTTTCTGTTCATATTATATTATCAAGAGATTTGGAGATTTTGGGTTCTTGTTAAGGGATATTGTAGTTTTGGAGATTTGTTCCTAAAATCGAAAAGGTATGACCATTCTTTGTTTGTTGTATATACTTGCAGGTTTAGTATTCTGTTTGTTTTATTGTAGGAATAGATTAATAATCAATCTAAATCTATTCGGCTTAATTAATTTGTCTGCTGGGTGTATTTGGCTATGACTAGTAAAAACTGGTAGACAGTGATACTAGTGTGGTACCCTAATGATTCTTGTGTGTCGTTTGTCCTAGTAGTTGCATTTGAAGATGATTTTTGATAGATTTAGGTGATTTGGCAGTATGGTCGCGGGTGTTTTGGGGAGTACTCATTCACCAATATATTTATATAATTACCTATTTCAAAAGTTAGTTGATTTTCGGGGTGAGTTACTCCAAGTTTGGGACCAGAGATTCATAGTTCTGAACCGTGTTGCTTTGCTGCCTTAATAAAGATAATAATCTGATTGATTGCATTAAAATAAGTTGCATTTGATATATATGTTATGTGTGCATATGCATTTGTTTTGTGGTTGGATATACCGGCGTTCCGCTCATTCCTTTCATCTTTCAGGCACAAGTGAAGATGACATAGTATATGATATATCTGGATATGATCTGTACATAGATCAAGGGGATGGCGATAATGCTCCAGACTACCCCGTTGAAGAATAGATTCAGATACAGGATTTGGAGAAAAGTATTTTTAGATCTTTTGCAGAATTTGGAATAATGTTAAAGATTTTATATTTTCTAAAAAACTTTGGATTTTTATGTTTTTGAATATCTTTTAAGGATCTGAAGGATTATTATGTAATAAGTGGAGTTAGAATTATCTTGATTTTGGTTGGCCTAAGTTTATGCCAACTTTGTTATGTTAAGTAGAATCTTTTGAAGGATTTTTATTTATTTGTTATATAAGTTTTGAACCTTCTGATGTACCTCTGAGAGAGTTTATAGAGATTATATTATGTTTTTATATTGTGATTGGATTGTTATAGCCTTTGCGTGTTCTATAAAGAAAGGATACATGGTGGGTTGTAATTGCCAACAAGTTAGTGCATTACGATACTATTCCTATATATATAATTTATTTCATATATGGATAGTTTTGTCATTTTATAATTTAGTTAGGGATCATAATATTATATTTTAATAAAATAAGAATACACAACATTAATAATATATTTTAATAGGTTCATAGGTTTATAAATAGATTTTGGTCCTAAACCCAAACCTAGACACATTTAAATTAATGTCGTTTCCATGTTCAACCATTTTATTAATTATGTTGACATTGGGGCTGTAAATGAGTCGAGACGGCTTGCGAGTTACTTGAGTTCGACTTAGCAAAAGCTCAAATTAGACTCATTATAATCGAGTCAAGCTCGAGTTCAAGCTACTCAAGTAGTTACTGAGTTCAAGCTTTAAAATACTCTGCTCGGTGAGCTTGCGAGCTTAATCAAGCTTAATTGAGTATTAAACGAGTCGAGTCGAGTCAAGTTCAAGTTTATCAAGTATTAAATACTTTTTATAGTTAAATTAATATTTAAAAGAATAATCGAGCTTAATCAAGTCAAGTTCGAGTTTATCGAATATTAAATTGAGTCGAGTTCCAGCCTAAAAATCAAAACTCAAAGAGTTCGAGTTCGAGTTCGAGTTCGAGTTTGAGCTTCGACTTTTTTATTGAGTCGAGTTAGGCTTTGTACTATATTAACTCGACTTACTCGTTTATAGCCCTAGTTGACTTTACTTGCCAAAACCTTATAATCGTGTTGTTCGTGTCCGATTCATGAGTTATGTCTCAAATTGCCAATGCTAATTAAAACAAAATAGATTTTGCAAAACTTCCATAAATTTATCATATACAATAGAAGTCCTCGTGTAAAAAAAAACAAAAATTGTATCTACTATTACAAAGCTAGTACTTCCTTTTCTTAGACTTCATACAATTAAATTACCAAAAACTCCTTCGATTATATTTTATTTACTCATTAATTAACTCTATTTTCAATGATTTTGATAATTTCTATGGGTAGTTATTATCATTTTATCTATCTATACATCACATTGCAACTTCTAATTATATACCATTTTTCTCTCAATTACACAATATCCACTTGCATAACTTCTACATTTCTATAATCGGGAGCTTAGATGGTCCTGTTAACGGGACCATCTAGTTAATCATCTAACTATTAAAATAAATATAGTAATTAAAATGTTAATTATTTTAGTAGTTCGAACACAATTGTGTATAATGTGAGCCGTTAAATAGTTGACAGAATTGGTCCTCTCAAAATTAATGATAGAACTGTAGAATTCCCTACTATTATCCCTTCTTTTTCTCCTATTAACTTCCAATTAACTCTTTTTATCAAGTGTTTTTTTTCCTTTTAATTTAATTCCACATATTTTTCCTATAATACGTAAAATACATTTTCAAAAGTTTATTTTATATATTTATTAATTTCTATATTATTTAGCTTTTACATCTACTATATTATTATATTCAAAACACTTATTTGGTGTCTTTTGGATATAAACTAAAAAATATTTTGTAGAAAAAATTACATTGGAGAATTACATTAAAAAATTTTGATAAATGGTGGAATTCTGTTGGAATAAGTACAAAGAAAATGACAAAGGAGGATTAAATGAATATGGAAGTTATACATTTAAATTTCAACATTTTAATATTGATAATACAGTTATATGAAAATTATTTAGATGGTTTTCTAAAAACTTATATTTATAAAATAACAAATTAAGTGCTTTATTTTATTTAATTAGTTTTTTTCTTTAGCATTAGTGTAATGGATGCATGGTCCGCTAGTTTATAAAAATAACAAAACTATTTAGACAAATTTATAAAAATAAAACGTATATTATTTAATTTATTTCTTTTAGATAATAACATTGTAGCCTAATGCATCTCTCCTAGTTTTTTAAGTAAGATGTACACATTTCGAATCCGCCATTCTTGTTATAATAGCAAAAAGAAAAGAAAAAAAAAATCCTTTTAGTATTCTTATTGAGTACATGGATTTTTAGTATATTTAAATGTATATGTATATGTGTGTATATGAAAAATTGCATGATTTGCTTAAATATGTATAGAAGTTCCCTATATGACTACTTAGGAAAGAAAGGGATATTTCAAAATTATTTGGTACCATGTGTAATGAGTAATGGAGAAAATTGTATTGGTATGCTATTAATTTTAACGGGATCAGTTTCGTCGACTATTTGATGGTTCAAATTTACACCCAATTGTGATTACATAATTAAAATATTTAAAATACTAATTACTATATTTATTTTATTGGTTAGATTATTAACTAGAACTAATGTTGATAGGATTGTAGAAGTTTACATGGAAAATACTTGCTATATTTTAATATTATAGAAAATATAAATATGACTTAATTTTGCTACGAAGAACGAGGAAGGAAAGGAAAGAAAAAGATGAATGAATGGTAGGGGTGGACATGGATTGGTTTGGTTATTTTTTATTCCAAATCAAATCATTAAGTAACGGTTTGGTTCAGATTAAAAATTTTTTCAAACCATTAAATAACGATTTAGTTTGGTTTGGATTACAGATTAAATTAAAATTCTAACTATTTTTTTTTTTCTAGTTTTTTTACATTTGTATAGATACTTAAATATTTATATTATTTTACATAGTTTATATTATAAACCACGATAAAATACTTTATGAATTCATCATACTTTTAATCTATAGTACTCTATAAAATCAATTATTCACCAATAAAATATATTCACCAATAAAACAATACATAGTAAGTCATAATTTATAATTTTTAATAGAACCATCAAGTCAATTATCTACCAATAAATTTAGCTAAAATAAAAAATCATCTATTAACAAAATTCATCAACGAACAAATGATCTGCTGACAAAATATATTAAATAATTAATACATAATAAGAGTTTATAATTGAATAAATAAACTTCATACTTTATAAAGTTAAAAGCAATTTAAAAAAACAATAGTTTATCATAAAAAAAAAAATACAAGTCATAAGCCTAAAAAATTAAAAAAATGAACAAGTTAATTTTAATCAATATTCATCAAATAATAAATATAAGATGAAATCATATAAACATAGAGTAAAATATTATTATATTTCTCTAAAACGGTTTGATTTGGTTTATCTTTCAAATTAAATCATAAAATTACAGATTGAAAAATTTTTAAACCAAACTATTAAAAAAAATTCATATTTTTAGTTTGGATTTGCTCGATTATGAATTAATTTGGTTCGATTGGTTTTTTTGCCATTCTTAATAAATGGAGGTTGATGAAGATGGATATGATAAGGAACCGGATGGACTTTTCGAGCGTAGGCCTCTTTTTTGTTTTTTGTTTTTTGTTTTTTGTTGGATCTGTGGTGGACCTTGCTGAGGAAGGCATCTCGAAAGTTGTTCTGGGCCCAAACCTCTGAGTGGATGAGAACTTCGGCTCCTTATCCAAAATGGGCTTATTCAATTTCCGCCACAATATATACAATTTAATTGATATGTAAAAAAAATGGAAACTATTAATATGTTTGTAAAGATATATAGTTATTCGAACTGTAAACTAATAAACATATTAACAAGTTTATATAAACATATGCTCAAGAATCCCACCATTAATTCAATATATGATTAAATGGTTCTTTTATGTGTTGGATACACAAGGTTTATTGACTAACTTAAACAAAACGATGACATCAATCTTATTTGATTTTTACTAATAATATTAAGAGGTTTCTCAAATTGGGTTGGGATCCAAATTGTCACATAAATGAGTTTGTGTGGAAAATTCTAGTCTCATGATGTTTTCTAACAGGTTTGGTCCTATTGGTTTATTATGCATCATTGAAATAATCAATATATCACTTATTATATTTATTTTAATAGTCATATGATTGTAGATATATGGATTTAAGCAAAATAGTTATGTGTGTGCTGTGTGGATATCACACAATATGTGGCTTGTGAGGAATGATACATAATGACAAGTTAAGAATGATTAAGAGAGAAGTTGAATAGGGATAAGGAGTGACAATCTCAATGTTTGAAATGAGCTTGTGATAGGTAGAAGAGCTATCAAGCATCAAACACTACTAATAGTGATAAACAAGTGTTTAATCTCTTGAAATAAAAATTCAAGAGCATCTTAGTATTTTTGTCCAATTTTTTTTCCTTAAAATGAGAAGGGACTTGGGGTATATATAAAACTTAGTTATTAATGTCATCCGTTAGATCATATTGATAATCGGTGGTCAAGATAGGTTTCTTTTAGTATATGAGCCATAATAAGAAAGGTTGGATAATAGACAGGTAGGTCCATTGGGGCTTACTCTAAGTGCACCATGTCAAACCCCCAACTTTCCCCCTCCCGCCGATCATCCCAAAAAAGAAACTAGACTCATAAGCCCCATCACTCAACCTGTGAGTTAAGTTCAAATAAATAATTAATATATAATATAAAGCCCATTCACGATGATTAATCGAACAGTCTATTAATAGGACTACAAAAGTTCCTAAGCTTTGTACATAAGTGAAACTTCAAATATATATATGTATGTATATAAATATGTATTTATGTACATACACCTATTATGATAAAGGAAATGTAATAACTTGTGTCACTAATTTGTACTTTTTTCAATTAATTTTGTAATTTTCAAATATACTAATCTCTTATATATTTATCAACTATTTATACACTGAGCTTATCTATCTAGGCATCTACCTAATTATAGATTTTTCTCAAACGATGCTTTTTACCCTAACATTAAGAAAATATCATCTCTAAGAGCATCCAAGCATCATTTTTTATGAGGTCCTTAAAAGTGTCACATCATCATCTTTAAGGACTTAAAAAAAAAAATCTCAAAACTTTATCTCTTTACAAGAGATTCTTGTATTTTTTAAGTTTTATAGGTCTCGTATACTTTAACACAATATACTTAACAAAATAGAAGAGTATAATAATAATTAAAAAAGATATAAAGGATATCATCTTTTAGAATTCTTCCTTACTTTTTGGGGTCTTTGATAGAGAATCCCAAAAATGATAAGGAATCCTCTTCATCTCATAAGATCTCAAAAAGTGAAGTCATCTACACCTCGTAAGGCCTTTAGAAGGTTATTAAGGTATCACAACAATATTTTAATGACTTTTTTTTTAAAATCTCACATGAGATTGTTTACATTTTTTAAGTTTTGTAATTGTTGCATACTTTTACACAGTACACTTAACAAAAAAAAAAAAAAAAAAAGAAAGAAAAACATGAAGGATTTTACTTTTTGAGGTCCTTAACAGAGGATACCAAAAGGTTTAAGGAACCCTTCCAATCTCATAAGATATCAAAAAGTGAGGGTTTTGAGTAGAGTCTTGTATCGAGGACTTTAGAATGAAAATGCTCTAATATATACTTTTAAAATAATCTCATATGTAAGATATTTAATTTAAAGATAAATTGTGTATACATTCCTTAAAATCTTTTAAAATTACATAGACCCTCGATTTTTTAAAAAGTTGGCACTTAGACCCCTAAAGCCTAAATTTATTATTTAGAGTAAATTGCACGAAAACACCATATTTTTTGAAAAGTCGGCATTTTAACCCCCCGAAAGCAGGTTTTAAGGGTCCAAGTGCCAAGTTTTTGTAAAACTAGGAGTCCATGCAATTTCAAAATATTTCAAGTGGGTATTCTTGCAATTTACTCTTTTGGAATTGTAGAAATGACAATTTTTAATGATTGCTTGTGATCAACTTGATTAGTTTCAACAACATTGAATCAAATTTGGATTTTATTTTCATTTTGCCATGAATCCATTTTGTTGAAGTACATTGCTTTATATTGCAAACAAGAATTCAAACCTTTTGTTTTTAATCTCTTCATAACAAAATTATTAGAGCATTTTTATGCGTCTTACTTTAGAACTATCTCCTCCCTTACGTCTTGACATTGCATACAAAATGCCAAAATTCTAGCACATTACTCGTTGTCAAAGTCTTTACGCAAATTAAAGAAGAAAAATAGACTTAAAATTACAATAAGGACAAAATAAAGAGAACTTTTACAAAGATATCTTCAACGCAAATGCATCAATATAAAATATTTGTTTATGTACCAAATTGCTTTTCACATGTTTTTTGTCATAAATTCGATTCACAAAATGCAATCAATCTAAACCACAACATGTAGAAAGAATTCACCACCACAAACTCTTATCATATACCAAGTTTTACAATTTCACTATGAGCCTTGTCAGTTTAAAAGTGCTCGAGATTGGCCACATGATGAAGGCTTAACATAATTTCTAGTGGAAATGGTTGACATAGGGTTTTGACATGGTGCAACGAGCTAGCTTAGAATGTAAGTGCACTTATCCCCTAGAGAAGGCTTTGCACATTTTTGTAGTGATTCAATTTGCAAGAGATATTGATTTTTATTACTTTCTTGTTGGCTAAACCTTAGCAGTCTACACGCCCTTTGAGTTTGCATATTTGTCACAATAAGAAAAGTAGCGACAAACAATGCTATATTTTAGAGTTTCATATTAAAATCTCTACGACACGTTTGATTCACGGGAACAGTGCGTTTGATTCGCTGAAATGGAATAAGGTTGGAAAAAAATTGTAATCCCTTATTGTATTTATTAAGGATATTTTTGAAACAAATTATATTTTTTGATTAGGAATAACCATTCCTCAAGTAAAGGGAAAGAACGTGGATTCTTTATTTATTGTATCACATGGAATAGACATTCTTTTGATAAAATTTTTTACAAATTAAATAAAGAAATATATATTCTACCGAGCCAAACATGCCATTATGATTCTAGTATTTGGTAGTAAAAGTTTTGATATTGAAACAAAATAAAATGTGAATGAAGAAAACAATATATGATGAAAAGATCTAGGAGATGCGGAGCTATTTTTAGCATATAGCATTTCATGACTTCATATGTTTAGGTTTATTGTATGTGTTTTCAATACTTGACCAAAAAACCACAAGTCCCAGATTTGACTTTTCATGTTGTTTTCCAACTTTTGAGCTTTGAATGGTTAGGATACGATAGGAAAGGAATTCTTAAGATACATGCATAGACCATTGTCTTGACATTCCATTATTTTGTCCATGCACATCATATCAAATGGAAAACAAGGTTACACAATTTACTTTGTTTTTCTAATGCCCCCTAAAAATGTAAATATCAGCATTAACATCGCACAAATGCTAATATGCCATCACCATACCATTATCACTTTAATGTAAATAAATTGATTTGATTTAAATACCATACATTATTATTTCTATACATATTAACTAAATAAAAAATAAATTAATGAAGAAAACTTGAGGTAAATGTTATGAAAAAAACACACTAATTTTTGACAAATTATACTAATCACCTACTGTAAAATTTTGTAAACAACATTGGCACCACATTTAATCAAAATACAATATTTGACCCTTTATTTTTGTCGACATCAATGCTGATGCAGAATAAATGCTAATGTGTTGTTGCCATGTTATCGCGCATTAGTATTATTAATCTTTATTTTACTATAATAATTATATATAAGAATTGCTAGAATGATAAAATTTAAATAAAATTTTGAAAAAAATGATTTTTTTTTAATTTTCACAAAACATAAAGCTTTTATTCATTTATTTAATTTAACTCTTAAAACATATGTTAAGGAAACGATATCCTATTTCTTAAAGAATGCAAAGAGATTTAATAAGACTTACCTCTAATTTTAATAGAAAACCTGAGTCAAACAGCGAAGGATTTGAACTTTTAGTTTTAGGCATAATAAATCAATTTTCTTTCTACTAAAAAAAAGGAAAGAAACATGAAATTTGCATAAAAACTGAACGTAGAACATCATATTAACACAAATTATGGAAATTCAATAAAATTAATAACAGTTAATAAAATATTAATCATGAAACTTATTTGAAAAAAATTGTAATGAAAAAAAAGAAAGGAATTGCATAGTTTAATAGTATTCATTTAATATAGAAAGAGACTGCAAGTTGGTTCAAGATGCTAGCAAGAATTTATTACACATGAAACATAAAAATGAAAGATGTACCAGAAGCAGAGCATTTTTATAAATAAATAAATAAATGTTTCATATTTTTTGTATCTTTAAAAAAAAATCAATTATCTTTTCATATTTTATTTTAAATTTTATTATTTTAGCCATTGATATTATAATTATAATATTTAAACAAAGATTAAAAATAGTAATGTGGTGATGGTGTAGCAATGACACACCAACATTTATACCACATCGTGTTGATTTAGACAAAAATATGGGGTAAGTGTTGTATTTTGAAAAAGTGAGGTATTAATATTTTTTTACAAAATTTATAGGGGACGGTAAGTGTAATTTACCAGAGAGAGAGAGAGAGAACTAGACTCATGGGATTTTAACAATGACTTTGGATGAAAAAGTAAATACTTAACTACTAAATAATACATGAATATATTTTTAAAGGGATAGTATAACGAATGATACTTGAGTTTTGACAAAATGTGCCATTAGGTACCCAAACTTTGAAATTATTCAATTTAGTACTTGAACTTCAAAATCGATTAATTTTGTACAAGGAAAAATTTTTTTTGTGCACGCAAACAATTACCCTTATCAAGTTCTTTTAGGTACTACATTGATCAATTTTAAAGTTTTTCAGGCACTAAATCGATCAATTGCAAAGTTTAGATACTAAATTGATCATTTTCAAAGTTCAGTTACCCATATATATTTTGCGAAAGTTCAGATATCATTTGTGATATTATCCCTTTTTAAAAAAATTAACTTTTTCTGTTGCTTAGAACTATACATTCTAAGTATATTTTGTATTAGAGTTAATGACAAAAATGATATATTAACTTTCACAAAATGTTCAATTAGGTGCCTTAAGTTTCATGTAATTAGGTACCAGAGTAGGAATCTCGAGTGATTAATTGGCACTGGCCAAAATCCATTTGAAATAGTGATAAATTAAAGTTATCGAAAGATTTGCTATGAATTTGGTTTTAATCTCTTTGCTAACACAATTAGATTAATTTGAAATTGGTCTTTGCTAATTTAGAATTTATTGACCACGAGACAAGATGAACTTTTACTGAAATTGAAAGTCACACACTTGAGCTTCGTTTTATTTAGTTCAATATGTTTCATTTTGAGTTCGGGCCCAACTCATTTTACACGAGCTTAAAACAAGTTAAGTTCAAGTAACTTAATGAGCAACTAGGAACATGATTTGAAATCGATTTGGTTGCAACCTTAAGATATGAGATAAATTTATATTTAGAAACTAGATATAAATTACATGATATATATAGTGTGTGGTGTGTGTGTGTGTAACTGACAAGCTTACTATCAGGCTTAAATAAGCCAGATTTATGAATCTAAATAGAAGTTTGAGATCAACTCATTTAGATAATCAAGCTTTACTTTGAGTTCAAATTTGACCTATTTACAAATTGAGCTTAAATTGAACCAAGCTTGAATAGCTCACAAGTGACTCGATTCATTTGCAACGCTTTGGTAAACACACGAATACAACATCTCCTGAAGCTTCAAATTTATCAATTATATATATAGATATATATATGTAACTTTGAGAGGTCTAGAAGTGAACAAAGAGAATGCTATTTCTAGTTTTTGTAATGTTTATAAGTTAATCTTTCCCATTTACATATATTAGGTGGACATACTCACAAGGGTAGGTACGGAACGGTTTGGTCTAGTTCGCTTCCCAAATTGAACCGAAAATTATGGTTTGATTGGCTAATTTTTGGAATTTAGAAAGAATTTTTGATTCATTTTGATATATGGTTCAAACAATTCATTATGAAAAAAAAAAAATCTAACCATAGTTCTCTAAGCTCAAATGTTGCTACTGGCAATTAGCATAAAGATGTGTGGTTAACTAATTTAAGTGGGTTAAGGATTGTGCTTAATCTTAATTTATTCAGGGTTGAATTTGAACTTACGTATAAACTAGTGATGGAAAATGGAAATACGTGACATTACAAATTATTGAATCTAATGTCATTGAAATATATATGTATATATATATATATATCTACTTTTCATTTTAGACAAGAAAACACGAAGCTATAAGTACGTTATATGGTTGAATCTAATTTAATACCTAGATACAACATAAAAATAAGTAAAATGGAAAAATTGTTAAAAGAAAAAGGAAAAAAAAAGTTCATTCAATGGATTAAAGGTTAATGTCACGAATGCTTCTTGAACTTTGCGAAATATGTAATTATATATTTGAACTTTAAAACTGATTAATTTAGTACTTAAACTTTGAAATTAACCAATTTAGTGCTTAAAAAATTTTCCATGCAAGCAAATAGGACCTTCGTCAAGTTCTTTTACATACTAAATTGATTAGTTTCAAAGTTTTTTAGTTATTAAATTGATTAATTTCGAAGTTTTGACTAAATTGTTTAATTTCAAAGTTTAGATAACTAATTACACATTTTGTCAAAGTTCAAGTATTGTTCAGGATATTATCCTATTGATTAATTCTATTGCTTTTTTATGAAGCATCCTTTTAATGTATATCTGTATATATGTTGAAATATCCCATTGGCAAATATAAGTAGCTATCTACTAATTTAAGTGGGTAATTAACCCACCTATTCAAGGTAGCATGACCATCTAAGATGGGAAACCATCAATGGATAGGATGCAGTATTATTGAGAGCTAAAATTTGAAATGAGATTGACTTTTAATAATATAACATATACTAGAAAAATTATAAAAACGAAAAAAAAGCACCTAAAATTTAGCTTTTGCTGGTGATATCATCCTTCAATAAAGATAATGAGATCAATAAAACTGTAAAAATACTGTTCAAAACTCCAATGCCTAAAGAAGCATGCACCTCGTCCTCCATGCAATAAAAAGCATACCACCATGAATCTAACTGGATGTGACCATAGCATAGAGAGATTAACAATCCAATGTGATCAACATGTGTGTCAATATATGTATATATATATAAACAGTTTGGTTCAATAAGAACCAAATGGTTTAGTTAAGAGTTACAAATTGAACCATGAACTGAAAACCATTTACCGAATCGAATTATTTAAAAAAAAAAAAATCAAATTCTTGGTTCGGTTTGATTCAGTATAGGTTGTGGTTTGGTTGGTTTTTTTTTTTTTTTTTTTTTTTTTTTTTTTTTTTTTTGCATAACCTTACATACTCATAATATGTATGATTAATGAAATATACCATATATAATGTATATTAAAAATAAAAAACTTCAAGAGTTAGGCATTTTTTTTTTTCCAAATCTCACATCTTAATCAATGGAATTTAAGTTAACATATCCAGCTAATGTGGATAATGTGATGTATAGTGAAGAAAAACTGATCAAAATTAAAAAAAAAAAAAATTACTAGCTTACTGGAATTAACATTAAACGTGCGAATCGATTTCTGGGTGTCTCATTACTAATAGGCAGGATTCCTTAAAATTTGGAAAAAAAAAATTTCTCTTTTTGAATTTTGTTAATATATATTATATGTATAATGCATTTTTATACAATTAGGAAACCTTGAATTCATATCTCATAACTACAATTTTAAATTTTAAGATATATTTAATATGCTAACATTCTCTTTGGTTTTCCCTCTCTCTCTTCTAATATTAACTAATAGCATTAATTTCATTTATTGTGAAATTATATACAACTAAATAAAGGAAAATTATAAAAGCACCACATAAACTTTAAAGGTAGTGTTGATTGATCCCCAAATTTTCAAAATGGGGTTTTTGACTTCCTATACTTTCAAAAATTAGCATCATCAATGGTAGCTCACATTTTCATTAAACGCAAACGGAAAAGGGTGCGGATTTAGCACGAAAATAGATTGAAACAAAAATTGATATCCAAACCAAAATCAAAGTCGATTGTGAATGTACTTCGCTTAACAAGAATGTAATAGTGCAAAAGTAAGAAATAACGAGATGAATTGTGAAGATATTAGTTTATATTAAAGTTCTGTTATGAGATGGTATTTATAGTTAGAAGAGGTTATTAACAGATGTAAATAGCCTATACCATACAAAAGATATCTGTAAGAATAAGAATAAACACTGTTATATTCTACTCCTCCTCCCTACCCCCCCCCCCCCCCCCCCCCCCCCCCCCCCCACTCTCAAGTTAGACTGGATAACAAGTCCAGTCTAAGAGACTAAGCAAAGACCCAATCAACATGCAATACCCAGTCAAGGACTTCCTATCATCAATATTAGCACCCCAGTCCATATCAAAATAGCCTTATAATTGTAAGGAGGATTTATAAAAGTAAAATAACCCTTTGTCAAAAGCACCTTTATTATCTAAGCAAATGGATATTGGCTTGAAAATGTGTTGTGCGTGGTTGTCCAACATATTGGCTGAACTATTGGACATTAAAAGAGATATCCAGGTGTGTCATTATCAGATAGAGAAGTTGACCAACAAGACGCTTGTATTAACTAGGATAAAAAAGAATTACACTAGAAGAATGATTCAACTTGATGCTTAAAGGAAAAGGGATTTTGACAGGTTTTGAAGTTGTTAAACCTGCATCTTCAAGAACGTTAAGAAGAAACTTCCTTTGGTTAAGTGAAAAACCACCTTCTGTGTGACATATCTCTATTATAAGGAAAAATCTAATTGTACCTAAATCCTTAATGGTGTAAACCTGATCAAGAGCATGTTTGATGTCTTGAATAATAGATAATGAAGCCCCAGCTATCAAACATCATCAACATAGACAATTAAAACTGTAAACTCAGTATTAGGCCTCCTAGTAAACAATGTGCGATCATGTGATGATTAACTAAAACCAAGAGAAGTAATAAAATGAGTAAATTCTCGATTCCATTGTCGAGAAGCTTGCTTTAAGCTAGACAAAGATTGTACTAGTTTACATACATGTCCAGGAGGTCTATCTTGATATCTATTAGTAGGATCTAATTAATTTGAAACAACTTTCAGTAACATGATCATTCTTTTTACAATCACAGCAAAACATTCTTCTACTTGGTCTACCTTTCTTATAATCCCTCCTATCAATTGGCCTATTCTATCCTTTAACTAAGCAAGCTTATGCTTCCTTATTCATAAAAAAATTTCTAGAAATCTGCTTTTTTTCTCAATTTGATGAACTAGGTAATGTGCCTTACTTATTTTTAGCAAAGGATCCAAAGAAAGTATATGACTCCTAACATTTTCATAAGAATCATTGAGTCCCATGAGGAATTGAATCCATTTATTTCTATTATTCATTTCAGTAGACCGTCCAACTACATTGCATGCGCATGAATTCAAAGAATCGCATACACATTCAGGAAGTGTAGAAAAATTACTCTACTCATCCTAAAGCTTTTTTAATCGACTAAAATACATCGTAATATCATTATTCCCTTATCTAAGATTAACTATCTTGAATTGTAACTGATAGAGTAAAGGAGTGTTTGTTTGACTGTAACGCTTAATAATTTCAACACAAAGTTCATTTGAAGAAGCAGCAAACATAAAACCTTCTGTTAGTTCACTCGATATTGTGTTCAAGATTTAACAACGGATCATACTATCACATAGATTCCATTTCTCATTGAACTTTATCATTTTCTAGCTTCTTACATCTCTATCTGTGAATCCTAGTTTTGAGTTAGCTGCTAGAGCTAATCTAATTGATCGATTCCACACCATGAAATTCATTCATTAAACTTCAAACTAGTAAGTTTAGTTCCAGGATTTTCTAAGAAGACAAATTTGGTGGATCTCCATACAGTTGATCAAGATTAGGGTTCGCCATATGTATTTCGTGCTCAAGAACACAACTAAGAAACAAATGGAAAGAGATTACCTGCTAGATCGTGATTACTGTACCATGTCATGAAAACAGATTGAAACAAAAATTGATATCCATACCAAGATCAAAGTTGATTGTGAATGTACTTTTCTTAATAAGACTAATAGTGTGAAAATAAGAAATATAATAAGATGAATTGTAGAAGATATCAATCTATATTAAAGTTCTGCTATGAGCTGGTATTTATAGTTACAAGAGATTATTAATAGATGTAAACAGCCTATACATACAAAAGCAACGTGTAAGAGTAGGAATAAATATTGCGATATTCTTTAGGATTTACCCCCAAACTTTTTATCTATATGTGAATTTCACTCTCTAAACTTTCATGTATGTGTAGATTTACCCCCCCCACACAAAAATAATTAATTATCCTTACGGTACTAATTTTTGAAAGTTTAGGGGGTAAAAAACTTTACCTTGAAAGTTCGAGGATCAATCCGCACTACTCTTAAAGTTTAGGATGCGTTTTTGTAATTATCCCCTAAATAAATATTGTGAATAACTATTTTTTATTGTAGTAAATCATAATACATAAATGATAGTCACATTATCCATATTACAAATGTTTTGTTCTTATGACATAAAATATTAGTAAATGACATCGGCTATGTAACTTGATTTAGTAAATATATATTCTTTGCAATTAATGTTATGAAATGAATATTGATTATTTAAATGTTGTCATATTCATTTTTTTATTTTATTTTTTGAAAAAAAAAACTTATTAATTTTATTGTTTATAAATAAATAATTAATCTTCATTTAATATAAATATATAACAATCTTCTATATGATGCACTAAGTACTTAACCATTTCTTAAAAGAATTTCTCCATGGTTATAAAGTTTAAGAAAACCTTATTTTACATGTGTAAGATGTAATATAATTGTAATAAAAAGAAGATGCATATGGATGATTCTATCGTCATCTTAATTAAGGTTTGATCCTCCCTAATCATAAAATTTGCATATGTTCCTATTTAAACTGCTTGTAAGATAAGATGTGATGAGGGTGACCTCATTCAATAGAGATACTCTAATGCTCAAGTTAGCAAAGGACTCTTAGAAAATGGAAACATATTAACAACTAAGGGAAAGGGTGTGAGAGAGTTATTTATCTCAATTACCTAAACTTTAGGTTTGGTTATATGTTTATAGGAGGGATGGAATGTGGTTGAAGATGATCAAATGCTTTGTCTTGCATATAGTGGGGTAGTTACGGTAGTATTACATGGAACACGCCCTTTTGATTTCATGGTGTTTATATCGTCGGGAAGAATTGTCTTGTAGGGAAGAGCACAGCGGAGCGTGGTCTCTTGTGTTATACCACCTATTGTGATGATGTATTTCTTCTTTCGGTGGAAGAACCATAATGAGGTACCTTTTAGCTTGGAGGTATAGTTGAATGAACAACAATAACAAGCATTTATAAATAAATGTAACAATAGGTGATAGAAACATATAAACAATTATTTTATTTTAAGAATGATAATAAATGTTGATAAGTTTTCTTCCTGCTGCTGGGAAAATAATCTAAGGTTTCAAAATAAAAGCTGTTTTTCAAAACAAAACATGCAATTAGACTCATCGACCAATAACGAAATGGCATTTGCTAGATAAATATAATACATGTGAAACTAAAATTTATATAAGAGTTAATTCTTTTGGGGATATTCACACCCTATAGACTGAAATTTAATTAATTCATCTAAGTGGATAACGTATTATTTAGCAGAATAAAAACTGTTAAAGTATAAAAAAATTCATTATACTGAAATTAAGTTTCAACTATTTATGATATGAGAATCATATTTTTAATTTGTAGGACTATTTCACTTCAAATGCAATTCTTGATTTTCTTAAATTTTGAAGTCTTAGTACTTTATCATTTGACACCTATTTTCGACCTTAGTTGCACCAAAATGTTGAATAAAATGTTCTAATGAATGTGATGCAATTGTGTTTATTAGCCAGAAGAGATGAATTCATTGGTAACAAGATTACAATAATATGATAGAATCGGATCAATTAATAATGAAGGCAGTGCTTCATTAAAATCCCTCCTTTATGGTTTCTCATAGACATTTACATGCATATAGATAGGTTAACTTTATATTTAAGATATTTGGCTGGATATTTGATATGCATGAAACATCCTCTATCGACAGTAATTTGTAAAAACGAAATGGTATTAAAAATGAAAAAAAAAATACAAAATACAATCTCAATCTTTCATTATTGAATAGATGTTCCAATCGAAAAGCAATAAAATTAAGCAGCACGATGGCCCTGACAAACCTCTCATACTTGAGACTTATTTTCAGCCCGTTATCCCTACAGCTTTAAGTTAACTTCATAGCAATTTGAAAAATTAAATAAAAAAAAATCAAAATACAACATAAAGGGAAGAAAAGCTATTTCAATGAGGAATGTCTTATATCAAATATTTATTATCATATACTTTCTTTGACAATCCCACGCGAAACCTTCTTATTTTGCAAGTATTTGTATGGTGTGGCTTAGCATAATTTCTTGTAGTAAGAGTCTCCTTGGGTGGGCAAGTCTTGCCTGGACTAGGAGTATAGGTGCAGTCGTTTCCAGGAGTAGGGACTTTACCGCTTTGTAGGGATTGAAATCGCAAGAGGGATTCACGATCATTCATTCCCATAGCCCATTTTTCTTGCTCATTAAATCCTAGAGGTCTACATGCCTCGTGAAGTTGTAATTTTGTCATAAGAAGAATCAGGGTGACAAACATTATAACCATAGTCGTTTGATCCTTCATTTTTAACCTTAATCAAGGTCTTAGAATAAATAATAATAAAAATATCGATATTTTTATGAAGACGTAAATGATAGGGGAATGGATGAAGAAATATGCTATGGGATGAAGCTATCTATAGCACAGAAAAGTTTGATGATTTCAATGTGTGTAACTTGTTAGACGAGTTTAAGACTTGACTACCCACCAAATTCAAAGATTTGACTATTATATATGCATAATTCATGATGTTGGAATTCTCACTGCAGACCTATATCCACGTTATTCCATGTTGTACATACAACTACATGGTATTTATTTGAATTATCTGATTTTTATTCGTATTTGTATTAGTAACTGATTTGTATTTATCTTTGATTTATATATGATTTGTAAAGTCTGTTTATAAATAAAAATATTTATTTTTTTATCTGTATCTATTTTTAAAAAATAATCTAATTAAAAAAACATTAAACAATGGTAAACCAACAAATAACAACAGATATTTGTTTGTTATAATGGATAGATATGAGAGATTACGTAATGTTTAATTAAACTTATGTCAATTTGATGACCATTTTGTAACTTCTCGCTCGCAGCACTTTCTTTTTTCCTTAGTTTTGGAGATGGATATAGATCCGTCCCCTGGTTGCTATAATATTAGAAGTCCTACTTCTGACCATACTAGGTGGAGGCTTTGAACGGACTTGGACCATCGTTATATTTACGTTACATGACTTTTACCAATACAAAATAAAGACCCAAGAGTTCCTTACGGCTAGGTGAAACACATATCTATCAACATTTTAAAAAAAATTACACATATATAAATTGTATAAAAATAATTGCACAAATTACAATGCAGAATTACATATATAACATATAATTCATGTTTTTTCATATAAGTCATCCGTTGTAGATGCGATTCAGTTGTAATTCAGTTAAAAGTTATACAATGCTTAATTGCATCTACAAAGGGTGATTCATGTATAATTTAAGTGGATCGTCTTTAAGAGATACGATTCACTTATGGATATACTTTTAAAGTTTTGGACTTCTTCAATCGCATCTCCTAAGGGCGATTTATTTCTCCATGAATCACTCTTAGTAAATGCGATTCATGTATATCAAAGGTGAATCACCTTTATAACATGCTATTCATGTTTACACATGAATTGCATGTTTAACAAGCTACTCAAGTGTAAATTAAAAAATAAATAAATCATAAATTGCATCTATTAAATGCGATTTTGTATCGATATTTTGGTAATTAATTTCACTTAGTTTGTATTTGTGTAATTTCTTTTTGAATGGTTGGTAATCATACAATTTCTTCCTAACTAGTTAGATATTCTATATTTTCATCATATAAATCTGAGAGGTAAAATTTTTGTACTTTAGACGTTGAAAAAGTTAGAAAAAGAAAACCAAGATGCAAGTTAGGGTTAATAACAAAAATGGTACCTAAACATTTGTAAAAAAAAAAAAAAAGGAGAAATTAGATATCTGAAGTTAAGTTTTGAACAATTTGGTACCTGAACAAAGTTTTTGTTGATATTTTTCATACTTGAAGTTTGGTTTTAATAATTTTGGTACTTGAACAATGTTTTCATTGACTTTTCTCATACTTGAAGTAAATAAACTGAGATATAAAAAAAGTCCAAGAAAGGTTTGTTCAGGTACCAAAATTGTCAAAAGCAAAACTCAACGAAAACTTCGTTTAGGTATCAAAATTATTGAAAATCAAACGTCAGATACCTAATTATTCTTTTGCGAAAGTTCAAGTATCATTTTATCATTATCCCATGCAAGTTAAATAGAGGAAACATCAAATTTTGGTATCTCAACTTTGTATAAAAATTCAATTTAGTATATAATGGTTAAGAGATCAATTTAATACTAATTAAACTTTCTATGGTTATTTTTATCCTCCTTAACACTATCCACTTTGTTTACAAACTTATAAAAGACACCACATGATTAAATTGGACGGAATATATTAAAATTTGCCACATTAAGCCTACTTGAGCAGAAATTATTCAAGAAAAAAAAAAGAAAAATTCAACGCAGGCCTTCTTGGTGAAATTTTTGCTGCCATAGGTCATTGCAGTGCTTATCTCGCTGCTTAAAGGACATTATAAAAAATTTTGCCCAATTATATTGTTTAATTAGAGAATTTTCAATTTAGATATTATATATATTATGAAGCTGAAGATCGATAATATATATATATATATATATATATTTTAATGTGAATAGATCGATAAAATTTGATAAGCACGTGGACTCATTACGTAGCTATGATAACCACACGGTTTGGCTAAAAAGCACTCAAACGTGACTTAGCGGAATTCTCCTGATCTCCTCCATTAGAATTTTGACATTAAACAAGAGATGTAATGGAAGAATTACTTTCGTGTTAGTAATAGACGAACAAGGCACCGGTTTTCTTTCTTCAACTTAAGACGTTTTAGTAATTGAAATTTTAAAATTACACTAAATTACAGGATCTATATTGCTAACAATGCTGCTTTGCCTCATAATATTCATCATTGTAATAAACAAGACATTTAACTATCTTTACTCCAAAACTTAGTGCTCAAAATATATGTAATTCATGAGCTTGTTTTTGAGCCTAACGAGCTAGCTCGTAAGTCTACATAGGAGCTTAAATTTTGCATGTTTAGACAAAAGATCTTTATTTTGAATTTAAGTTAAGCTAATTCACAAATGCAGGATTCCCTAGGAACGTCAAACACAAATGTTATGTTTAAATAGTTTGTAGTATGTGAAACACACAAATGCACGATTCCCTAGGAACGTCAAATACAACAATTTTATGTTTGCATGTAACTCAACAGGTTTACGAATGGGAAAAGAGAAGGATAATAAGAGTTTCTTCATATCGTTTTTAAATTAATATTTTCCTTTTAAAAATATTTTACATGGATATATTTATGATACGCATGATTTAAAAGATATTGTATATAATATATATTAATAAAATCTACTATAAGAGTAAAACATTTAATGGAATTTTATTGCTTGGTTCATTGGAATTTCAGTCAATGTATTTGGCTAATGGGGATAATGTAATCTACAATAAAGAAAAAACTATCAAGGTAAAAGAGTATATTGGTTTAACCTTCTAAAACAGAAAGCATAATTTCAATTTTAAGAATAGTTAAATAGATTTATTAATAAAAATTAATTTCAAAGAGATGTGATGAGGTAGGAATTAGGGTGGAAGGAAGTTCTCCTACTGTTACTTCATAGCTTGTGATTACGTCTAATGTCGCTCCTTCTACTTCAATCGTTCCTCCTACTTCAGTTGTTCCTTTAGGGGATGATTCTCAATAGCTTGGTCTTGGTGCATTGGAGCCTGCTCCTGTTGTTGTTGTAAAGTCTACCAAGGGGCAAAAGCATCCTCTCAAGAGTGTATTTTACTCTTACTTAGGCACAGACACCTAAGATTGATTTCTAGTTTTGTGATGTTATTATATTGGACTTGTGTTGTTTTGATTCTGTTGGGTGCAAGAATATTTTGGTCTGCACGTATTTAGTTTTGTAATATTTAGTTTTGCGGACTTCTTTGTTAGTTGCTATATGGTATTTTTGTGAGATCGCTCAAGTTAGTTATTTTCTTAAGTTGAATGTTGTTTGCTTGTGGAGATTTCCTTTATGTTAATTTGTCATTCAACGTTTCAAATTGAAGAGCCTAATTTTATTTATTTATTTTTTGTATGGGAGTACTTGATTGTGGGAATAATGTCTAGGAAACAAGTTTACTCTTCTATGATGAAAGCGTGGATTTTTGTGTGGGATTTACTCCCCGAACTAAAGAGCTAGCTTTCCTCCAAGTTGAAGTACTTGGTTTTTGTGTGGGAGTTACCCTCCAACTGTATGGGTTATCCTTCAAATAATGGGCTTAGTTTTTTTTTTTTTTTTTTTTTTTTTTTTTTTTTTTTATGTAACAAAGCTAATTTAGGGTATGGATGATGAGTTTTTTCTAAATAGAATTCTTATTAATATTGATAATCCATGATTAACAAAAATATATTGTCATTGTTCCATGTGCATGGTATAGGTTTGTCATATGCTCTTTCCAACATGTAAGCCCATAGCCTAGGTCTTGATGCGTATATGGTTTTTCCCAATTAGGGATGACTTGCTTGACCTTCTTTTGATCCTATAGCTTTGAGTTTTTAACAAACTAAGTCACCAGGTTGGAAGACCTCATGTCTGGCTATTTTGTCATAATATTGTGCAATGCTTAGGTGACTGCGTGTTAGATGGGTTCGTGTGATTTCGCATGACTTGTACAAAACATCAAGGTGGCTTGTAAGCCAATTTGATTTATTGTTAAATTAGTTGCCTAAGTTCATACAATTGAGAGTTTGAGCTCAATAAAGTGTATGGTTTTTGTCTTGAAAGCGAGACAATAGGCTGTTTAGCCTTCCGTGGTTCGATGAGTTGTCTTATATATCCCTACATAATGTTCCAGAGTTTGTCCACCCAATTATCCTTAGCTTTGTTGATGTGCTTTTTCGAGATTATTTGGCATGATCTTGTTTATGGCTTTGGCTTGTGTTGGCTTGAAGGTGTGTGACTAATGTATATTAGATGCCGATTTGGTATTTTGAGCAGAAAATCTACAACTTTTAGTTGCGAAATTATGTTCCTTTGTTTGTGATTAAGATGGATGGTACTCTAAAGTGTGTTATAATGTGGTTGAACATGAAGTTTTTAATGAACTTTTCTATGATTTTACCACCAATTTTGCTTTTGCTCACTTAGTGAAGTAGCCTAGCCATTATGGTGTATTGTTTTTTCTTGTAGCCTTCGAGAAGGGGCTGAGTACATTGATTTCCCATTAAGAAATGACTATGAACTTGTTAAGAGCAACATTGGACTGTTTTGGTTGTGTGCCAATGGGGATGCTTTTGGTAATTAGTGGCACTTATGGAGGGAACTATTGGTGTTGTTCTTCATAGTGGACAATATAACTTAGCTTAAGTCTTTATAAATAACGTGATTAGCCTTTGACATAGTTACTACAAATCCTTATGTGTAGTTCTTAGAGGACTTGCTGCCTTTGCTCTTTTGTAAAGCATCGAGGAGGAGGGGGGATGAATCCTATTTGTACTTGACATTGGTGTGTTGGTGGCTTTGTACATTAGCCTTCGTGCCTTGTTTTGTCTTTGGGTAGGGAGCTATGTTTAAGGTAAGCAATGATAAGTGTCATCTAGTTTTTGATCCTATTACCTAATTCTCTTGTTTCTAAAATCATATCATTTTTCCCATTGACATTTTGGCAGGAAGTTACTCGATGAAAATTTTAATTTCCTTTCATTTTAGGTGGGGTATACTTAGGGAGGTGGATTTTTGATAGTTTATTTGTCTCATCGTTATCAATCCTTGGTATCTTGCGTATGGTCCAAGTGGGGATCTTACTCAATAGCTCTTTGACGGCATTGAGGTATTTTGCCATATTATTGCCTTTTGCTTCATATTCACAAAGACAAATTGTTAACTTGATGCTCCAACATGATTGAAGAGAAGTAGAGTCAAAATTGGGCCTTCATGCTCAGCTTCATTGTCACTAGCGTTGACTCTAAATTTCAATGCGTAGTAGATCTTCTCTCCAAATAATCCCTCAAGTATAAGGTCAACCTTTCACCCTATCTTGGTGGAAGATCCATCTACGTTAAGGTTCTAATATAGGGGCTTTTTGGTTTATCACTGGCTCTGCAACTTGTGAATTTGACAATGAAGTCAACAAGGACATGGGCCTTGTACTACACAGCGTAGGCATTTAACTCTATAATGTATTTCAATATCCTTTTAGAGGGATGGGGCTTGTGGAGGATTGCTCTTAGTGGCTGCTAGGCAATGAAACTATCTAGTGTTTTTGAATGTAAGGTCTTAACCTTCTATATGTTACAACCACTACTACGGTGAGGTGTTTCATTTTGGTGTACCGTAGATTTGATCCTTGTACAACTTACTTTAGCACACAGATAAGTGTTCTTTCTTTAGATTGACTTAGATCCCTCATCAAGTGACTAAGTACCTTAGGAAATTTACCAATATGACTTTGAAGATGCACTTAAGGAGGTTTAATTTTGTATTGAAGTGTCACAATCAATCAAAGGTTTTCTTTAGATTCTTTAGATGTTTGGTTAGTTCTTTACTTCTTATGATCATTTGTTAGCATAGACTTCCAAGTTTCATCCGATTTGATGTTTGAATACTTTTGTCATTAGGAGTTAACGAATTATCCTAGCAATTTTTAAGTCAAAGAGAATTGCCTTATAACAATTGGTGAAAGATGTGACAAAGGAAGTGAGTAATTGATCTTTTGGCTCTATCTTTATTTGATTTTACCTGAAGAAGGCATCTATGAAGCTTAAGAGTATGTGCCTCGAGGTATAATCCTTTAGTTAGCCTATTTTAAGTAGTGGAAAATAGCGCTTTAGGCATACCTTATTGAGATAAATGTAATTGACACACATCCTCCATTTTCTTCACTTATCCTCTTGACCATTTTTCACATTGGCTAGTCATGTGGGTTATTGTTCTTTCCTCATGAAGCTACCTTGAAGAGCTTTTAAGCTTTATCCTCAATGGCCACCTGTCTTTAAGTGGCAAAGTGTCTTTTCTTTCGTTATCGTTTCGTTGGCTTGATTATGGGGTTAATGTTGAGGTAATTTGTTATGATGTTGCAAGAAATTCTTGGCATACTGACTAGCTATTAGGCAAATATGTCAAAGTTATTTAAGAGGCATTAAGGTAAATATGTCAAAGTTATTTAAGAGGCATTAAGGTAAATATGTCAAAGTTTGAGGTCAGGGGGCATGGCGGTCTTGATTCTAATCTTTTGTTCAGGGTGGTTGCTTAGTTGGATTTCTTTTGTTTCTTTAGCCACCATAGCCCTTATGTTCTTTCGTCCTTTGAAGATTGGTTCAATCTGGAAGACTTCTTTTTGGTTTAAGACCTTTAAGTATAAATCCTTTGAGATTATTTTGTACCCTTTACTGATTTTAATTTCATTAGGCATCAGGAACTTCCATTCAAGTGTATTGGTGATGCGAACATCCTAAACAACATTTGGCTGGGGTGTCGCCTTAAGTATCACAATGTAGGGAACTAACAATCGACTATTATAAATTTTATATTTTGTGTGACCATGCTGGTCTGTTATCTAGTTTTATTGGTAGTGTGATATTGTCTCTAGCCTTAATAAGCAGGATGTTGAAGCTGTATAGGTTATGGTTGTATAGCTTCGGATGTTATTGTAACTTAGGTGCCATCTTTTCCTAAGCATTGCTGAAGATGATGTGGATGCTGCTTTCAATGTTGATCATCTCATTTTTAACATTGAAACCAGTAGTTTTAGCTAAGACAATGAAGGCATCCTAATGCGGTATTTGGATACCTTAAGGTCCTCCTTACAATAAGAGATGGAGTTGTTATCTTTTTCTTTTTAGTGTTTAGATTTAGTACTTATTCCTTCTTTGTAGTGCTATAGGAGTGGTTCATGTGTCCTCCTCTATGGGTTCTACTGACAATTGTATTTATGATCAAATTAGAAGCTTAATCATAGTTATTGTTTTCATTAGGTTTCTCCTCCTTCTATGTCGATCATGCCCTTCGCATCGTCGTTTTGTGGGTTAGCCCTTGCCACAACTTGGTTTGGGGATGCACTCTATGAGGTATCCTTACTGAATTGCATCTTTTAGGTTACTTCTAAGTAAGCGGAATTCATTAATAGTATATCCATAATCATTGTGATAACATATACTTGCTAAAACTTCTTCGACTAGGGTTAGGTCTATCTTGGGTGGGGGAGGCAAGATGTTTCTATTGGGGGGAGGGAGGACTTTAAGGAGCACCTTTGTAAATGGTTTGCTTAAGGGAAGTTGGGAATCACTTCCCCATGATCCTATCTACTGTTTTTACTGTCCCTTGCATTGAGGATCTTGCAGTTAATTTATGCTACCAATTTTGTGTTAGTTATCTATTGGAACAACTTCTCTATGATAAGTGGATTTAACCAGTCGTTCAGTTGTAGTTATTGCTGGTCCTTGGCTTCTATTGGTGCTAATTAGGGTCGATGGCTAAGATTTTCTAGTTGTGTAGCTGGTACAATGGTTTGTGAGTTTGTTGGTGATGCTTATGAGTTATTCTTGAGAAAGTTTGGCAAAGGTAGAGGAAGTTTGCTCCTTGCTGCCCTCATGATTAGAGAAGGATTTGTTTTTCTTTTTAGCTACCACAAATTGGTTATTTTGTTGTTGGTTTCTCAAGAGCACTTCTTGGTGTTTAGTTATCATATGCTTATACATGTTCTCCATTAGGGCAAAACACTGTTCTAGTGCGGTTAGGGTTGCTGCCGTGGCCTTGTGTTGAAGAGTATTACCTTAGCCAAATACTTTGAGAATTTAGCCCTTTTGCAACACTCTTGCTCCTAGTTTTTATTGTTATGTTATATTATAGTGTTTTAAGGTAAAAATAAAATAAAATTCAACTTCCCAGATAGAGTGCTAAACGTTCAAAGTGGAATTTTACTGGTACACTTTGGATTTATTGGGATTGCAGTCCACTCCACTTCTAGTCAGGTGCTCCTTAGGAATGATGATCCATCGGCTTGCACAATAGAAATCGATTTGTGGGCACTAGGAGTATACTTGAAGTGACCTATCTAATACCTAAGTCAGCAAATGGGTGAAAATACGTAATAGTAAGATAGAGTAAACCTGGCTTATAATTTAGTTGGGAAGGAGCTATTATAGTCATGTACCTCTTTCTCTTAGGAAAGGGGATTTGTCCAAAATAAAAAATTCTCTCTTGAATATTTAGGGAAGCACTCACATGATTTTTAGCCAAGTGCGGCTTGATTTATTTGAAATGTTTTTAGAACCATACCCTTCTTTAGAAAAATATTAGGTTAGGTGTCCTTACCTGAAATAATAAGGAAGCTATACTAGACATTTGTTGTTGATATTGTTTATATATATATATATATACATATATATATATATATATATAGGAAGATTGAGGTGGAACCTATGGGCCAAGTATAGTACCGAATCAATTGGCTTTAGGTCTATAAGTTTGCTCGCATGACAAAGTAGTTGGATTGGGCTTGAGAGGCCTATAATGAATATTAACCATCAGCAAAAACTTAGTTGAGAAGATATTATCAATAAATATTTTTGATATTAGGTGATAAAACATAGGGGGAAGGAAAGAAAAATCCAAAGATAAAAAAATTCAAAAAATCAAACTATTTAAAAACAATTTAAGATATATGCTACTTAAAATCGTGAGTCCAACCCATGATGTCATATCATATCAGTGTTGGAATCATGTCCTAAACTCACAATTTCTTGAGCTCCAGATTCCATCTAGTCTTATAAAGTTAAAAACGTAGTGGATGGCATGCTGATATGGGCAATACCATGATCATGATGGCTATTTCTCATCAACTGACACATGATGAGGATGGACATACATTGACACTGGACTGGACATGATAACGATGGACATTGGACGGTAGTACTGCATTTGTCAAGTGACGCAAACGAATATTATAAATTTGAAAAACTTCTTCTGGTTGACTTATTATTGATAAATAAATGCAATCAATATACTTTTTTAATACTAAGGGTAACAATAGATTTAAAAGCAATAAATAACTAAGAAAATATCGATATATACTCTTTTTTTTTTTTTGCCGAAGATATATATTATTTTAGTTATAATGATATATTATGTTTTTTATTAATGCTGTCAGAATTGGACCATGGTTTGATTTGAACAAGTTAAGAGGTTAGGAGTCGAGAGGTCGAATTGGGTTCAATCATGGATCAAACTGGGAACACGAAAAAGTAAAAATATGAGGAAAAATTTTATTATGAAAGACCACTATATATGATATCACTTAATTAAATCTATATTTGGATTAAGTTTATCAATTAATTATTAAATAAACATGATATAATGATTATATTTTATAAATTTATAATAAATAAATAAATATTTAAATTTCTAGTTATATATATATATATATATTTTTAGTCTGGGTCAACTGGTCTGGGTTAGCTGGATCAACCTCTTGGGTTTTACGGTTCAACTCGGTTCGATTGCCCAGGTCAACTAGGTCAATATGAGTCTCACCAGTTTGATGCAAAAACAAGTCTTATGAGAGACCTGGCCTGGTATTAGTGTCAATTCCCGTCGAACTAGGTTAAATAGACCGGTTCGAGTTGGTTTTGACAGCAATGGTTTTTACCATCTAATGAATGATAGGAGTTTTGAAGTGTTTTTAAATATAATAATATAATATAATTTATATCATATTCATACTTTATCGGATGAACTATAGAGTAAAAAATAAATAATTTTCCATATTCATACTATTGCATAATAGTTTTCCGTTGTCAAAGTCCTTATTTGTAGAAATCTAGGACATATTGAATAAAATAGGTGAAAAGAAAAATGGCATACAAGATGTAATGTCTTGAATAACAAATTGTTGGTTATAAGCTATTCGTCTCTGTTACCTAATAAATGCAATAGTACAGCCCATCGATATCATGCCCAGTGTAGCTAGACATCATCAAGAGTGAGGTCAGTTCGGGAACCAACCCATTGATAGTGGTTTGAACTGGTCTAGGATTTATCGATTGTTGGGATGGTTTAAAGCTTGGAACCGCTAGTTTTGGTGGTTTAGGACCTACCAATCTGGAACTAGGCATTGACTCGTGGACTTCCCGATTCCATGGTGGGTTTGCCAAAAAAAAAAAAAAATAAAAATAAAAAGGAAAGTTAAAGAAGATAAAAGATGATAGAAATGCTAATAACTCAAGTATCAATGTATGTAGACACCCTATTTTTGTTAGATTTAGGCTTTCATGTATGATAAAAATGAATATTACATTAAGCCTAAAAATTACAATTTATCCAAAAAAGAGAGAGAGAAATATATATAAAATATAGAAAAAAAGAGAATAAAATTAAATAGTATTATATTATTAAATAAAAATTTTTGAATTTAATATAATATAAGTTTTAATTATAATTCTTGACTAAATTAAATGGCTTACAATAGGGTGGTTGTTTTAATTGGACCTAGTTTAAAACCTTAAAACAAACTTGTGTACAAACTAGAATAAGGCATAAGCCAGTAGCTTATATGAAAAAGTTACTTGCATGTAATGGGGAGGTCTTGAGTTCGAGCTTGACCAAGGACAAAATTTTCTTTTTATTTTGCATCACCAGACATGCCATGTTGATGTTAATAAGACATTATTATTTCTAAACTTACACACACACATAACGGAAGAAAAACAAAAGAGAGAGAAAGAGCTTCAAGATTTTAATCTCATCTTTGGTACATTTTTTATGTTACAGGATTCTGCCTTTTATAAGTATTACAATACAAATTTTAGAAAAACTCATCTGTGAAGATACGTAAAACAAGGATTACAAATTATTTGTAAATTTCATTTGTGTGGCAAAGAGTTAACATCGCCAATAATAGAAGTTTGGTTTCTGTCTTTTACAAATACAGCTCTGTACAACTTGATTTAAATTCTTGAACCCACATTGCCTCCCTTAAATCAAGCTTGTATCATTCCAAGCATTTTCTTCAACTTATAAAATAAGTCATTTTTCAAAGGCTTGTAAAAATATATATAATTTGTTCTTTAGTGTGGCAATAATTAATTTCCACTTCCTTCTCTACAACCAACTCTTGGATCTTATGAAACCGAATATCAATGTGCTTGGACCATCCATGAAAAACTAGATTTTTGCATATAGCAATAGCAGACTTATTATCACAAAATATTTTTGTCGAAGTTTCTTGCTTCTGATGTATCACTTCAAGTATTCTTCTCAACCACACTACTTGAGTTGCACAACTAGCTGCTGCTATATATTCTGCTTTGGCTGTAGAGAGTGCGACAATTAGTTGTTTCTTTGATGACCATGATACTGCATTGCTCCTTAAGTGAAATGAGTATCTTGTTGTGCTTTTTCTTGTTTCCATATCTCCTGCCCAATCACTATTGTACAGCCAACAAGTTTCACATCATTATCATTGGCATAAAAAATTCCCTCTGTCAAAGTACCTTGATATATCTAAGAATTATTTTAGCTGCTTGCAGATGATAAATATGTGGCTCTTCCATAAATCTGCTAAGCAATCTAACTTCAAAAACAATATCTAGTCTTGTTGCAGTTAAATATCTCAAGCTTCCAATCAAACTTTTGTAATGAGTTGAATCTATCTTCTTGTCACTATTTTCTCTTGTCAACTTTAATTTTTCTTCGACTGGAGTGGAGACTGGCTTTGACTTTTCCATCTTAAATTTCTTCAAAATATCACTAACATATTTCTTTTGAGATATGAAAATGCCACCATTTTGTTGAACAACCTCAATGCCAAGAAAATAAGACATTAGGCCCATATCTATCGTTTCAAAGTAACTTATCATAGCCACTTTGAATTCATCAATCATCCTCAAATTGTTGCCAGTAAAAATTAAATCATCAACATAAAGACACCTAATAAGAATATCTCCAAGCTCAACAAATTTAATATATAAAGTATGCTTAAACGGGCATCTTTGAAAACCATGCTGCACAAAATATTAATCAATCTTCTTGTACCATGCTCTTGGTGCCTGCTTTAACCTATATAGAGCTTTTTTGGGTCTGTAAACTTTATCTTCTTTTCCTTCAATCACATAACCTGCAGGCTGCTCAACATACATTTCTTCTTCTGATGTTCCATTTAGAATATGATATTTAACATCCATTCGATATATTCTCCAATTATTTTGAGCTGAAAGAAAAATAATCATACGGATTGTAACTAGCCTTGCAACTGGAGCAAATATCTCAAAATAATCAATACCAGGCTTTTGCTTGCAGCCTTTAGCCACCAATCTTACTTTAAATCGGTCTATATGTTCATCAGGCTTGTATTTTGTTTTATAGACCCACTTCATTCCAATTGGCCTTTTATCTATAGGCAAATCTTTTAGCTCCCATGTTTTGTTCTTCTCAATGGCATAAATCTCTTCATCCATAGCCTTTCTCCAATTTGTGTCTCCTAAAGCTTCTTCAAATGTCACTAGTTCACAATCTACAAAGAAAGCAAAATTTATAATTTCTTCATCGGAAGGATCATTATCACCACCAACAACATAATCCTCCAATCTGGCTGGTAATCGGCGTTGTCTTTCTGGTCTATTAGATGATTCTACCACATCTTGAGTTGGACCTGGTTACCCTTCATCTTCTTTATTATTATCAGGAATTACTACTGCCTCTTTATGGGATTTTGAAGACTAGTCCCATATTCCTTCTTCATCGAATGTCAAATCTCTACTGATGATCATCTGCTTTGTCTCTGTATTGTACAACTTGTATGTCTTTGAGTTTTAGGTATGGCCAATCAAAATGCATTTTTCTCCTTTATCATCCAATTTTTTCCTAAGCTAATTTGGTACATGGGCATATGCAATACACCCAAAAACTCTGAGATGCCGGATTGAGAGCTTCCTTCCACTCCAATTTCTTTAGGTGTATTGTCATGAACACTTTTAGTTGGGCACCTATTCAAAATATAAATAGTTGTGGCAACTACTTATGCCTAGAATTCTCTAGGCAATTGTTTAGCCTTCAGCATGCATCTTACCGTGTCCATGATTGTTTTATTCTTCCTTTCTGTAACTCAATTATGTTGAGGTGTGTATTTGATTGTTAGTTGGTGTTAAGATTTTGCAGCTACTTTATTTCTCCACTAACGCCTTGAATGACTTAAAGGCATCACAAGCTTCTAACTTCTGCTTTAAAAAATACATCCACGTCTTTCTACCAAAATCATCAATGAACGTAATACAATACCTGCTACCACCATGTGTTGACACCTTAACCATACATAAGTTTAAATGGACTATTTCTAATAACTTTCTCGCCTTCCAAGACTTTCCAGTTGGGAATGAGTCTTTGTGCTTCTTGCCTAGTTGACAAGTCTCACATACACCCTCAGGAATATTCACAACAGGCAAACTAGAAACATATTCTTTTCATAACAGATAATTTAATCCAGAAATATGAATAGGTCTAAAACGCATATGCCACAACCAATCATCATTTGGAATAATAGAACTTAAACAAGAAAATTTTTTATGCTGAATTTTCAAAGGGAATAGGCGATTCAACATCATTAGTACTTTAGCTACAAACCTTCCATGCTTGTCAACCAATGTATAGTAACCTTGATAAATTTGCACGTTGTATCCTTTATCCGACAATTGTCCCATACTCAATAAATTATGATGAAGACCAAGAGCATAGAAAACATCAGAGATAAAGTTATGAGGTCCATCCTTCGATTTAATAGCAACTTAACCTTTTCCAATATCGGAATATTTGTATTATTTTCGAATTTCACAGTAGATTTTATCGTGTCATCTAGAGAAGAAAATAATTCTTTTTTGCCACACATATGATTACTACATCCCGTATCTAAATATCGGATGTCTCCATCTTCTATAAAATTATAAGCTGCCAAAAATAAACTTTGTGGGTTATCATAATTTTCACTAATATTTTGGCACTCATTTTCTATCATGTTTGCTTGTTGTCTGAAAAAAATTAACATTTGTTTTTTCTTGATGGTTGTTACCTCTTCCTCTTCCTCAATTGGCAGTCCGGAAATTGTATCCACTTCTTCCTTGACTAGATGGTCTGAAATTGGTGTCTCTTCCTTGGTTGAAACTACCACGTCCTCTTCCTTTGAAATTTCCTCGACCTTTACCTCTATAATTTCCTCTTCCTCCACTATTAAAACGATGACCTCTGCCTTCAGCATTTTGACTAGTTTCAAATTTATTGTTGAGGTTCACATGACTCTCCAAGGCTTTTTCATTCACTTTCTCCGTCTTCTCTAAAATTCTGCTCACATGACTTTCAATGCTTCCTTGCAACTCTGCAACCGTCATGGTATTTGTATCGTGAACCCAATATTGTAGTCTCCGCATGATCAAACTTAATTGGCATGGTTCGAATAATTTTCTCCATTACCTTGCTTTTAGGAATGTCATCTCCATTTACCCTCATTTTATCGACAAGATTAGTAACACGAGAAAAATATTGTTCAACACTTTTTGAGTTGGACATCTCATATCTTTCATACTCTCTACATAAGGATTGCAATTTAGATTTCTGAACTTTCTCCATTCCTTTATGTAACAACTTCAAAATATTCCATGCTTCTTTAGCAGTTTTGGCATTTGCAATTTTTCCAAAGATTGAGTAATCTACACCTTGGTGAATTTGTGATAATGCCAACTGGTCCCTTCTTCAAGTAGCATCATCGGCTTCTTCTTGTAAACCTGGTTCAATAAAGCTCCAAATTTTGTGATCTTTTAAATGAGTAGACATCAAAAGTTCCCAATAATTGTAATCAAGTTTCCCATCTAACTTACGACCTGACCACACAATATTATAATTGGTTGTCATATCTTACTCTCTAATAAAGTTTTGTTTTTTTTTTTTTTTTTATTTTAAATAACTGCGAGAACCTTCTTGTTCCTCATAAACACTCAAAACTAAGCGCTAGATTTTACCAAGATTAAGTTGTACATCGAAGTTAAGAGAGGAAAATCCAACATTCAGAAGAGCTTTTGAATACTGCGTTGGGCATTAAACTGAAGTGAAAATGTAAATTAAGCTAATACACCTCCTGAGTAGCAAACTTGAAACTTAGACTAATCATTTTTCAAACTCACCAACTTGATCCAAGGTGCGCATCATACCCTAGGCACATGTTACCAATAGGGCTTTTTATTTTGGGTCCTTCCATTCCCTACCTTTTGGAGAATCCTTGTTTTTTTTTAGCATTTTCCGATTGAAAATTGGAAGATTTCGGACTTCCTGTGGTCAATTTTTGGAATAGGATTGATGCGTAATGTAAGAAGGGCTGTTTAGTTTATGGCTTCTGAATGAAATGGAGAGAATTGGTTGTTCGGTTAATGTCGAGACGCTTACGACTCTAAGTCACGAGGTGGGGATTGTTAAGAACTTGGGAAAGGCAAGGGAAATATTTGATGGGATACGGGCAAGGAATATGGAGCCTGATGTTTATGCTTATAAAGCTCTGATACCAATTTGATCTCAATAAGTCATTATTATTTCTAAACTTACACACATACATAGCGGAAGAAAAACAAAAGAGAGAGAAAGAGCTTCAAGATTTTAATCTCTGGTACATTTTTTATGTTACAGGATTTTGCCTTTTATAGGTATTACAATACAAATTTTAGAAAAACTCATTTGTGAAGATATGTAAAACAAGGATTTTAAATTATCTGTAAAGTTTATATGTGTGGTTAAGATTTAACATAGCCAACAATAGAAGTTTGGTTTCTATCTTTTACAAATACAGCTCTGTACAACTTGATTTAAATTCTTTAACCAACATTAGCATAACACAGTTGGCTAAGATGATGTTAAGCATGATGTAATCTTCATCTTCCTCCTTAACTCCTCTTTTCTCGTGCAATCCATGTCTAATGGAGCACTTTTAAGTCCAATTATGACTCATTTTGCTTCGCAATTTCATCAAATTAATGATGAAATTGTGAAGTACTCTCGTAATATTATGAATCAAGACCAATTTCTAGTCTTAATTTGTAGTTTTGAATGGTCAAAATTGACCAAGAAAAAAAGGGGAAAATTTCGAACATTTGAGAGCTTCAATCACCAATGGCGATTTTGGCTGAATTCATGAAATCTGAAGCTTCTAGGAAGCATCCTAGAATCAAATGTGTTCAAATATTACATTGAAACTTCCAATCTTTTATGAAATCAACAATCAATCTAAAGTCAAACAAGAACCAATTTCATGATTTTTGATTAAAAAATTTTAATGGATTTTCCATCTTTGCTTGAGCTCCTACACTATAAATAGGAGGTTGATGAAGCTGTTAAGATCAAGAATAACAACAAAATTACTTTCAAAAGCTCAAATATGAAGTTACACCTTGAAGTTAGGGTTTCAAATTCAAAGTGGTGATTTGTAGTTTATTGGTTGATTTCGAGTTGATTGGGGATCATAGGAAGTTTTATGGCAACTTAAGCTTCAATTTAGCAAGCTTCAAGTCACTCGAAATCATCTGCATTAGCTCCGCCTAAGATCCACTGCTAGTCGTTGCCTGAAGGAGTAAAAACATCACTTTAAGGTACTTTGGGGGAGCTAACCGTGGAGCATTGCTCGCCTAGGGTGGGCAAAAAACCGACCGAACCACGAATTGGTCCGAATTGAACTGAGAATACAGTTTTTTTTTTTTTTTTTTTTAAGTCGGTTCGGCTTGAGGTTCTATTTGGAGATGAAAGTTCGATTTGTAGATCGTCCACAATCCCGAACCGATTTGTGCGAATCGAACTGAACAAAACTGTTTTATTATTAAAAATAACACGTCAATCTGTGCATAAGCTACGATATACCTGCTCTAGATTAGTAAGATGGCCAGCTTAATCATAACTTAAGGATGTTCTTTTTTTACTGATACAATAAAACAACCTAAACCTCTCTCTCTTTCACTCTAACCCTAATATATTCTGCACGCCTCCTAGCACAATGCACACTTGCCCCTCTTTTATCACTCTCCCGAGTCTCCTCTAGCTCTCGTCATCCCTCCCCCTCCTCTACTCTCTTTACTTTGTCTCTTCTCTGGCTGCCACTCTCCATCTCTCATCAACCATCACTATATGTTTTTTTTTCTTTCTTTTGTTTTTTCTTAATGTTATTTTGATTTTTGAGTGTTGATGATATTATTCTAGGAAATTTTTCCCACTTGATCTTATGGTTCCTAATGAATGAGAACTAACATCCCGTGTTGAAGGATTGGATGGGGAAGATGTTCCTTTTACATTGGTAAGACGAGAATCTATAGATGCTAACCCCATTGTTGTACTAATGAAAATGATTTCTATAAGTTTTTAGCAAGCCAATGAAGCCGTTGAAGACGTGAATAGCAGTTTGATAATGTTCAGATATATACTGGTTTTTGAATAAATGTGTGTGTGTGTGTGTGTGTGTATGGCTTGAAGGATTGAATGAGAACGTTTCGGTTGTTATTGAAGATATATAAAAAGCTAACTCAACGATTACATATGGAGCCTAATTTACTGCTAGTAGTTTCTCACATTGAATTATTGAAAGGGTATATAGGATTTTCCTATTAAGTCATATATCCAAAATGTTCACCTTCATAATATATCCGATGGTAGAGATGAACCCACGCGTCAAATTTTACATTGCTTGTTTTTAACTAATCAATTAAGTTTTTAGATTATGCTTCTCTTCTTTTGTACTGTTGAAATTTGAAACTATACAATGGTACATAGAGGTTTTTGGTCATGTCACCACGTGTTTGATAATATTGCACATATGTATCATGTAGGTTCTTTTTCAAGGATTCTGTAGTAAAATTTTATTACTTGCCATCATCTAAATACAATGTTTAGAGTCCACTCTGTTTTGTTTCTCAAATCTGCTGCGTGTGCTCTACAATTGATAAACAGTAATTATCATCTTATATTGCACCACCTATAAATTTCTTTCTTTTTACCTATCGTATATGTGATCATTTTACTTGCGTCTGACGAAACTCTTTAGCCTTACTAACTATTTACTGATATTACAATGTTGGGTTTTCATTGCTCCTTCATGCGTATTGCTAATAGTGTCTAAAACCAAACATCCTCTTATCTATTTTAATTTTCTAAAATCCAAATATTATTGTACCCACTTTGTGCCATTTAGTCATTAGTATTTATTTACTATATGCCAATTTTGATTGATTGGGTAATAAATGGGAATACTAAATGGTTCGGATCCTATACTGAATCAGATCGAATCGTTTTTTTAGGTTCGAAAAAATAATGAATCGAACCATATGATTAGGTTTAATTTTATAAAAAGAATCGAACCGTAATTTTTGGTTCGTTTGGTTTTAGAGATGAACTGAAGCGAGCCGAACCATACCACGCTTACCCTATTGCTCACTACCCTCAGCTGGTCCTATTCGACGTTAACCCAGCCACCACCATTGATCGCTCGAAGTAATTCGGGTCAAGAAGACCCGGATCCAACCTATAAATCCCCCGCTAAAGATTCGCATGTGCTCCAGGTGAGTTCTCTTTTCCCTTTCTTTGTTTAATTAATTAATTAACTTAAATAAATAAAAATAAAAGAAATAAAAAATAAAAAATAAAAAATAATGCATAAAAGGAAAATAATAAAATTTTGAATAAAATTATTGTCTTTGATTAACAATATATGTATGGCATGTATGTATAATGAATTTAATAAGATATAAATAAGGGATGTTTTGAAATAAAGATAACAAAATGTAAATTTTGTCACTTAGAAAAATCAAGTATTCTAAAATAAAAGCAAATTTGATAGACTTATAGGATTCATAACACTAAAAATAAATCTTTTGCCCAAATAATAAAATTTAATAAACTTAAAGTGAAAAGAATTTAAAAAATTAAAAAGAACCAACTCACTAAATTTTTTCTAAAAGAACTATGTATTGTTTGATCTTGATTAGTGAGTGTGAAGGCACGTATGGTGAGACATAAAATCTTAAAAAAGTATTTTTTGTCATATCATATCTTGGTAAATACTAATATGATTTTTTATTTCTTATAAATACTAAGTAATTTGTCATTAACCTATAAATGACATATAAATATTACGCTTCATAGATTTTTGATCATAAAAGAAATGGACTTTTGATTGATGAATTTTAAGTGGAAACCAATGGTTTTAATAAGATAACCCCCCGAATATAGAATTTATGGTATTTAAACGATTTTTGAAATTGGTTTTAAATATGAACCTATAGCTAAGTTAGAACTAATCAACCCATTGTTCTAACTTAAAATTTTTCCTAACCATGCTAGGTGACGACTCCTTTCAAAATTAAGCATTTTTTTTAGTTCCTAGTCGAGGGTCTATATCAAATAGGTTAAGGTCTAATCTGGATCGAATTGAGAGAAATTAAACAAAACTTGAAAAATCCAAGCTCAACAGTGTTGCTGTGCAAATTGTTTTTATTGACAATGAATATCAAAATTATTCGATGAATCAAAGAAAAAATAACGTCACATTTGGTACACATAAATAATTTGGAATAGAATGGATTAGATTGGATGGAATGGATTGGAATAGAATGAGTTTGGGAAAGACAAATCCATTCCTATGTTTAGAAGATTACATGGAATTGAATAGCTAAAAATTATAATAGTTGGGAATGCCCTTAGTACTAAATGCAAAATATAAATACATGATGGGATAAAAAAGTAATTACAGTGCAAATAATTAATAATTGTCGAATGGAATCGCGATTTTGCCTTATCCTTCAAAGCTGGAATCGTCAATTCTAAAGAATTGCGATTTCTCTTCTAAAAATGCTTTCAAACACTAGGAAAGGGAATGAAAGCCGAAATCGTGATTCCATTTCAATCCATTCCTACATATCAAACGTGCTATAATGTGATTGGCACACAAATAATTAAAATAAAATATACAATTAAAAGTGAAAAATATTTGTAATATACAGAATAATAAATTATAAAGAAGGATAACAGAGTCATTTGAGATTAAATAAGAGGGTTTTAAAATCAAATCCTAAGTTAAGATTAATTGTTTTGTTGTTTGGAAAGAGTTGTTGAGATGGAAATTCGCAGGTGACATCTAAGTTCAACGCCGCCATTCTGGAAAGCTACGCCGCCGGTATAGGGTCGATTGAAAGTGATAAGAATGAAAACATTAACCCCATGTATGCTGCCAAGCATTTGTCTGGTGAATTGCTGACGTTAGATGAGAACGGTGCCATTGTAGAACCGGTGTTGAGAATGGTCAGTAGCTAAATCCTTTAACGTCGCCTTGAATGTTGTCGGCGTTGGATTTTACAGTGCCGGTGTATGTTGTTTGAATAAAAAATTTGGATTTCAAAGCTACGATGAACACCGCCGATGTTGGGTGCACGTCGCCAATTTTGCTTTATATGCCGCCAGCGCCTAAAATCTATAAATAGGATGTTTTGATGATAGTTTGAAAACAAATTATTTTATTCAAACTTTTCTTCCTTCAGAGCATTTCTAGGGCTTGTTTCATCTGTTCCGAGTGTGTGGCTTCAAAGGAGGGCTGAGATCGATCAAAGTAAGTAGTTTAGCTCTTTTATAACAAGTTCTTTACGCATCAAACATGTTGTTTAAGGTTTTGTTTAGATTTTTGAAGGGATTTTTGGAGAAAAGCCCTAGTTCTTGTTCAAGATCCGATCTTTGGGAGAGGAATCGGGAATTAAGAATAAAATCAAGTAAATGCTATCTTCTCAATCCTAGATTCAATATAAGATAAATTTTTAGTGATGTATGTCTGGTCTTGTTATATGGCAAATTAAGGTTTTTGGAGAAAAGTCTGTTCTTGCGAGATTTTATGAAATTCAATCGAGAAAGAGGGAACAATTGTGGTTTCTATTTGAAAGGTTAGGGTTTTGGAAGAATTTGATAGGTTAGGGTTTGTTTTATGATGGTGATTTAATTTTTTATGTCCATATGTTATAATCAAGAGATTGGAGAATTGGATTGTTGTTCTTGAAGGATTTTGTGATTTGGAAATCTGTTCCTGAGTTTGGAAACAGGTACGACCTTACCTTGTTTCTGTATGTGTTTGTAGGATTAGTATATTGATTGTTTTGTTGTAGGAATAGATTGATAATTAACCTAATACTATTTGGCTTAATTACGCTGTCTGGTGTTTGTTTGACTGCTTTTAGTAAAGACCTGGCAGACAGTGATACTAACGCTGGCAACTTGATGATCTTTGTATGAGGTTGTCCCTAGTGGACTCGTACATTGATATGATTCTAATAGTTTAGGATTTGACAGTATGGTTGTGGGTGTTTGGGGAGTACCCACTCACTATATATGTGTATGTATTACCTATTTTCGATACTATATATTTTTCAGGAGTCTGAGATACTCTAGGTTTGGGACTAGTGTACAATGGTTCTAAACTATTTTTTCTTTTTGGGCTAGCCTAAATAAGATAATAAATTGTATTGTTTGCATTAGAATAAGTTGTACTTGATTATATATGCTATGTGTGCATATGTATTTGTGTGGTTTGGTGTACTGGGCGATTTCGCTCATTCCTTTCATTTTTCAGGTACAGATGAAGATGATGTAGTCTTTGATCTATCTAGATATGATCTATTTGTAGATCAATGGGGACGACGATAATGATCCTGACTACCCTACTTATGATTAGTAGATTTCAGTTACAGGAATTTTTTTAGAGAAGAATTTATAGATTTTTTTATATATGATTTAAGGATTGTTTTCAATATTTGTTAAGAAATTCTGGGAGTCTTATGAGACTTGGATTTTTATGTAATAGATAGTTTATATTTGTAGTTTATGTTTCAGAAAGTTTGTTTTTGAATCATGAGAGAAACCTTTTATGTGAGTTATTTGATGAAATATTCTTTGTAATTGTGGATTTAGTTTTGATAGCCTTTGCATGTCTTTTATAAGAGAAAGACACGTGGTAGGTTGTAATTGCCATCAGGTTAGGGTGTTACAAAATACAATAGTGTTTTCAATAGAGATCTTGGGTCTATTGTCTCATTTGAGTATCTTCATCAATATTTATATTTTTTTCTTTTTTATATTTTATATAATGTCCAATACCAAAATTTATTGAAAAAAAAAACAATGCAATGGATTAGAAGAGAATTAAGAAATTCATAGATTGAAACTTATTGTTTTTGTGCTTTTTTTTTTTTTAAAGAAAACTACTAAGAAAAGGGAAAAAATCTTTGGACGGTTCATGGTTCTTGTGGAATTGGAAAAGAACTGTGAAAATTATCGATTCTCTAGAACTGAAAACCGGCTTGGCCTTCACGAGTTCGTTTCTGGATCCAGACTTGACCTAAATCTAGACCACCTCTTAGTGTAGCACTTGTCTACTATCAATATATATAAATATTCATCTGTGTCAGTTGATGACAAATAAGTGTAGCACATGTCTAATGTTCATCGTGATCATGCCATCAGCTAACATTTTGAAGCTTATAAGTCATTTGAATCTTATAAGCTCCAATGGAATGGTGAGTTGAAGTCATAATTCTTGCCACAACGAATAAATTTAAGAAATTGCACATCTAACCCATGATTGTTAGTATAAATTCAAGAAATCGTGAATTCAACTAATGATTTTTATAGACATATAAAATCATGGGTTCAACTCTCAATTTTGGATGTTATATTTTTTGGGACTATTTTCGAAAAATTTGGAATTTTAGATTTTTTTTGGTATATATTTTTTTCTTTTTCCATAAAATACATAGATAATTATTTTACTTTATCAATAACAGTAGAAGTTGACATGTTTCCTTATTGATATTGAGAAAATCCAATTATAAGGTTTTAAATGAAAAGTATTCTAGTATTCTTCAAAAATAAAGCAGACATGCTCAAGCATGATTAAGCCTTCTAGGCCTTTCAAGGTCTGCGATGGTGATCTTGCTGAAAGATCGTAAGCTAAAAATTTGAATCTTGGGTATCAATTAAAAGAAAAAAAAAAAAATCCGGAATGAGATAAAGCTGCATCCAAACTTGCTCGATCATCACTAAAAGCTTACTCTTATTATGGTATGTTTTTACCTCACAGTTCGCTTTTTTCTATACAAAATTAAAGATGTAGGGGAACAAGAAAGTGAATCGACTTCTCTGCATGCATATACCAAGAACTTTACTATAAATATATAGAGATTCTTTATTTATAAAACGATAATTCATTATCCACATTGGTTATGATTACACATAACAACAATATATATATATATATAATGTATTTTTGGATTAAACTTGTTAGCAAGTGAATCATTTTCGCCATGCGGCAAAAGGTAATAATATGAGGACCGTGGATTTACTTTTAACTTTTGCCATTGCTATTAGACATCTCTCGGGCTGGTAGGGTCAAGACGTGGGTCCGGTCCTAAATTTATGGATCTATATCCACCCCATGTAGATCGCGAGATAGGTTTAGAACAGGTTGGGATGGTTCCGAGCTGTCTCCTTTTTAAAATAGTAAAAATTTAATTTTTTTTTATTAAAGGACCCTTATGGACCCGCTAGGTCCATGGATGCTACTAGCAGACTTGTTTTGGATTTGCGGACCATGGTGGGTTTACTAAGCAGGTCCAAGGGAGGACGCAGCATGATCGGGCTAGGCCGTTCAGTTCAGATTCGACCTAAGTAGATGTCCAATTGTTATTGTAAGTGATCATCTTTTTATGTGATTGTGAGACACACAAATACTCTGAGCTCTGAGGCTTGGAGCTTCAAATATAGTAATTTTATGTCGTTACTATTTTGCTTGAATTTTTTACAAGTAGAAAGAGAAAATTTTCTCATTTGCACTATTTTTATGTTCTTTCCCTTCTGTAATGCCCTAACCTAAAGGCGTTATCAGCCCACCACGTGTCCTTACTAGAATAGACACGCTAAGACTATAGACTTCTAAAACCACAAATATGTATTTCAGATATCACCAATCACTTACATAAAGGGTAACTTTTAAAAACTTTTCATATCAAAATAATTGTTCTCATCATAAACTAGCATAACTAAAAATCTAATCTAAAATAGAAATAAGAAATCCTTACATATAAAATGTCTCCAAAAGAAAACTAACTAAATCATCATATGTTTCTTCTTCTCAAATTATTAACAACTAATTCTCAATTGTCAGTAGGATGGTCATAACCGCTATTATACTTCTCATCATCAACAAATACGTCATAGCCCGTCAAGTCATAAATCATAGAATCTTCATCTGTACCTGGGGAAAAATAAAGATTGAGCGAAAACGCCTAGTATGCCAAACGAAAGCTCATGCACATGAACATGCAAATCACAATATCACATACAAGTTATATTCTAATGCAACAAGCACAAATTAATTATCTTTTCATTAGCCTGCAACCAACACAGTTTAGGATTATTGATCACTAATCCTAAACTCGGAGTAACTCATAACCCCGATGAAAAACCATATTATATTAATAAATACATATATAAGTGCGTTCCGCAATTAAGCTAGTAACGACTCTTAATCTACCGGAATCATCTTCAGGTGCAACTCCACTCGGGACACCGCCACACAAAGATCATCAGGTTGCCAGCATTAGTATCACACTACTGTTGTGGTCTTTAATAACCGCAGCTAAGCATAAGCAACACTCATTTAATTAAGGACCAATAATTATTAAGTTAATTTAACAACTAATCCTATAGGCACATACAATCAAACATGGTAAGGTCGTACCTGTATTTGCTTTCAATCCAAATCTCTCGAACAATAACTATTAACAGAGTAGGAACCTTAATCTCACAATACTTTTGTTTCACAATATAAATATTGAAATCATTCCAATTGTAATAATAACATCAAACCCTAACCCTAATTCCATAAACCTAATCGAAGATCAACACACCTGTTATCTTATTTGCACTTCACAGAAACTCTTTTCACAAATTCTCCAAAGTTCTTAACAATCTCCACAAATTCCCTTCACAACACACACACAACACACACCACACGCACACAATCCTCTATGAGCAAAACAACTACGAAAGTTCATAACTTTAAATCCATAGATGAAGAACAGATTCATACTTACTTACGGCCCGTTTACTTCAAAAAAGGGAATAGACAAGGATATATAATACTTATGCCTCTGTAATATTATTACCAATAATATACTGGGAATATTGATTCTTGTGTTTACTTTATCTAAAATTTTATCACTAGAAATACTATTTACTCCAAGTTATTAATTACAGTATTAAATTGAAAATATAATAAAAATACCATTATCTCCCTCTTGATTATATTGAATTGATTAAAAGTTGCATCATTTATTAGGGGCAAAATAGTTAATACGTATGTATTATATTTCCAATGCAGTGGGAATAGAGAGGGCATAAAAAGTTCCATCTATTAAGTGGAACTTTTTATGCCCTCTATAGAGGGAATAAAAAGTGCCTGAGAATTTTCATTCCCAATCAATTTTTATAAGTAAACGAGATAATAGATGTATTATAGGAATGAATATGCTATTCCTCCTCTATTACCTCCAAGTAAACGGGCCGTTAGATCTTGCAGGTCCTATTCACAATGGAAACCCTATTTCGTTCAATCAATTCTCCTATCACCAATAATATACTATCGCTATAATTACGTTCTTATAATCTATAAATTCTAAATATCACAAGACTAGGATAAAAATCTTACCTTTACTTTGATCAGAAACCGAAATCCTCTAAATTTGATTTAGGGTTTCGCTCCTAGATCTCCTTCAAACGTATACAAAACTAGGATTAGATTTATCTAAGGAAAGGAATTGAAAAAGACCAAGATTAAACCTACATACCTTGAGTTTGCCTGAGGAAGAATTGTGACAAATTCGTGGGGTTTATAGTCTATTAATAGAGGGGGTTGGCTTTGGAAAAACGCAACCTTAACTTAGGAAAAACGTCATTGTAGGTCGGCCACTGTGCCAGCGGCCTAGATGATACACCAACGGCTTTCCCTGATATGCCGACGGCCATCTTGCCAGCGTAAGTTTGATTTCCCTTGCCAAATTTTGAAACTTCAATGCCGAAGCTTAGGCCGTTGTCCATTATATTTAGGCAGGCAGCTTATGATTCAAAACTGGCAGCTTAAACGCCAACCTAAGTCAAATTCATCCAATCATACCTTCTATAAAGTATTAGATGAATGGAAAATTTTACGAACCCATAATAGTTTTAACAAGACAGGCCCTGTTATATTTTTGAATGGTTCAAATCTACTCCAAGTGTAATCGAAACCCTTTATTTTTGCACTAATTTTTTTATAATTAATTTAATGATAATATTAGAGTAATGACGATCTCATGACGAGATTCTAGAAGTTCCATGGACACAAATTTATAATGTGTATACTTAAAAAAATAATGGGTAAATGACACGAACCTTCCCTGAATAATTTAAACATTGCATAGACCCTAACTTTTTTAAAAAGTTAGCATTTACACCTCCTCAAAAGCTGACTTGACAAATAAAATAAAAATTCATTTAATTCAATACTGATGTGTCATTTATTATAATATTTTTTTTACTTTTAAAAAATATCTAGAAATGAATCTAAAAATTAAAAAAAAAAAAATATATATATATATATATATAAAGTCAACACTTCCATTATTAGTGTTTCCACCAGGATCCAAATTATTGTGTCCAATGGATCCAATTAGAATCCCATTATTATTATATTTATTATTAAATAAGATATTAAAAAAGGAACTCATCATCCTATTATGCATGAGGATTGCTAATGGTGATAAAGCAAGTAGCAAAACTATTTTTGTAACCGTTTGATCGACCTTGATTCTTTTGAAAATTTTATTATTATTATTTGTGGTTCGTGGATAGGGATCCACGATGGTCGTCGTCATCGTTGTACCGAAAAGCGAAATATGAGTATAATCAATTTAGACCTGTCTTAATTTATAGTGGTGGCAACATTAATGATGTAAGTGCTAATTTTTCTTTTTTTTTTTTATAGATTTTTTCCATATTTTTTTAAATTATTATAATAAATGACATATCAACACCAAATGAATTGAATTTATATTTTATTTATCAGCTTAGCTTTTGGGGGAATGTAAGTGCCAAATTTTAAAAAGTTGAGCGTCCATGCAATTTTCTAAAATATTCAGAGGAGGTCCGCATAATTTACCAAAATAATAATGTTAATGTAAAAGTTATATGAGATTTTTTTTTTTTGAATTCCACATCTTAATTTATTGAAATTGAATTAATTTGCCCAAAATGGATAAAGTGATTCATAAATAAAAATTGCTTAATTAAAGAAAAAATTTACTATTGTTAAATTAAGTTTCAATTATTTATAATATGAGAAGCATATTTTTAATTTTAAAGACAATTAAAGGAATTTATTAGTAAAAATTAATTTTTAAGTGTGCAACACTAAAACCAATGTCTTATAGATTAGTATATATATATATATATATATCTATACATAATTGTGCTCCATATTGGTCTTTTATTATTATAAAAAATATAAACTTAGTTCATTTGCTGTTATTATTTCTTATCTAAGCAGACATCTCTTCAGGTCGGGCTTGAACCAGGACTTGACCCTGTCCCTACCCCCATGGCGGGTTAAGGCATGGATCCAACCCACAGGCGGGTGTAACTCGTAAAGCCAATCCAGTGGGTCCAAGGCAGGTCCTCTGGGTGGACTTAGAGGATTCTTAAGGATCTATCCTTGAAAATTGAAAAAAAATTAATATATGTATTAAAGTGGGATGGGTTAGACTAGTCTTGTCTCGATTCATCTTTGAACCCAGTGGGTTTATGGGTTGGACTCACTTGCGCTCATCCCCTCCCAGGATGGTTCTAGGTTCCCATTTTTTAGACAAGTATCTGGTGGGTCGGGTCATGGATCGGACCGACCCACTTCAAGAAGATATCTATATCTAAGTATTCCAATTTTTAAAATATGACAATAAGCCCTTTAAATTACTCATCATTCTTCGACAGTCAACTTTGGCTAATATGGTTTTTCGAATAGAATATTTCACTTCAAATGCGATTGCTGATTTTCTTAAATTGCCGTCTTAGTACTTAATTTAACGTTTATATATATATATATATATATACACACACATACTTTAGTTGCACCAAAATGTTCTAATCAATGTGATGTAATTTTTGTCTTTTGAGTTTATTAGCCAGAACCATAAGAGATGGATCTTATTCCTAACAACGGACAATAATCGAATCAAGCAGTGCTTCATTAAAATTTGTATTTATGATATTTGGCTGGATTTTGATGTGCACGTCACATTCTCTACGAACCGCAATTTGTTAAGAAGAAAATGGTATTAAAAAAAAGAAGAAGAAGAAGGAAAAGTTCATTCTCTATCTTACATTATTCAATAGATGGTCCATTCGAAAAGCAATAAAATCAAGTTGTACGATGGTCCTAGTTAAACCTTCCATTATTCAGACTTATTTTTATCTTGTTATCCTCCATTATTATATTCAATATAAACTTTAACACCCATTTCAATTTCAACAAATATATATATATATACATATTATAAATCAAAATACAAGATAAAGGGGAAAAAAAGCCATGAGCAAATCTCCTAAACTATATTAAATATTTACAATTACGTACTTTGTGCAGTAATTCCATTTGAAGCCTTCTCATTCAGGAAATGTCCATATGGTGGTGGTAGCTTAGCATAATATCTTGTAGTAACGGTCTTCTTTGTGTCCGGACAAGACTTGCCAGAACTTGGAGTATAGGTGCAGTCATTTCCTGGAGAAGGGACTGAACCCTTTTGTAGTGATTGAAACAAGAAGAAGTACTGGTGATCATTTTTCATAGCCCATTTCTCTTTCTTGTTAAATCCCAGCGGCCTACATGCCTCATGAAGTTGCACTTTTGTTACAAAAAGAATAATGGTGACAAATATTATTACCATAGTTTGATCCTTCATTTTTAACCGTAATCAAGGATTCAGAATATATAATAATAAGAATATCGATATTTATATGAAGATGTGAATGGTGAGACAATCGATGAAGAAACCTCTCTTGTGATTTTATGCTATTTATAGCGCAAAAAAAGTTTCATGACTTCAAATTTTGTGTAACTTGTTAGATGAGTTTAAAAATTTTACTAATCACCAAATTCAAAGATTTACTTTTATAAACATAATTCAAGATGTTGAAATTATTAGGCGCATACCTATGTCCACGTTATTCTATTTCTGCATAAATAGACAAAGACATCATTTAATAGAAACTATTACAACAAATATTTATCATTTATAACGTATAGACCTCAGAGATTGAGTGATGTTTAATTAAGCTTATATCGATTTGATGATGATATTTTGTAACCTCTCGTTCATATTTATTTTAATTTTTTAGCATAATCTTTCATCGAATAGTTTCTTAGAGTTGGATACAGAACCATACAATTAAGGCGGCTGAATTTACTGTTTGAATTTTTGTTTAGAACATATTTACTTATTATTATAATTATATGGCATTTATTTAAAAAAGTTTATTAACCATTGGACCACCAACATTTTCTGCAACCTAATAGCATGGAAATATTCTTTACAGGAAATGATTAATGGTGTTAATTTTTCCTCCCAAATAATTTTTCATAATACAACTTGGAGTAGGGTGACATTCTACCTGGTTTATTTCATTAAGAGCTCAATGTTCATATATCTATACTATTAAAGCAAAATCCACTCATTTTGTTGTTTTTAGTATAAATATTTTTAATATAATGTTTTCATATATGAGCGTAAAATATTTTTTGTATCTCTAAATCATGAAATTAAATAGGGGTTGAATAAACGTAGTCTTTTTTTTTTTTTTCAGCAATGGGTGTAAAATATTTTGATATATCTAAAATCATGAAATTAAATAGGGTTTGAATATATTAAATAGAGGTTGAATAGACATAGTTTTTTATTTTTTTTTTTTAGGCTAAGCATGTATCTTATATACCGTAAATGTTTTTAATATAATTTTTCAGCATATGGGTGTAAAATATTTTTTGTATTCCTGAAATCATGAATTAAATAGGGTTTGAATATAATTATAATGGGGGTTGAATAGACATAGTCTTTTTCTTTTTTAGCATATAGGCGTAAAATATTTTTGGTATCCTAAAATCATAAAATTAAAAAAGATTTGAATAGAATTAAATAGGGTTGAATAGATATAGTCTTTTCCTTTTTTAGCCTAAGATGTATATTTATATATTGATCTAAAGCTATAATATCATATTTAATGATGTTCTACCACGTTTTCTCTTGATAAAATTAATAATGTTCCAAATATATTATCCTGGCTTGGATTTAACGTGAATTGCTCGAAGGACAATCACCAAAAAAATAAACTCTATGTAGACTCACGAGGAGTATCGATGGCATCAACAAAAGTTTTGGTTAAGAAAAGAAATCTACTCAGGGTGTGTGGGATATAAACGATAAATATTAAATAAAAAATGTATTGTTATCTTGAATGTATTTTAATTACCAACATGTTATGTTACATTTTTACATATTGAAAAACAAGCTAGATATATATGTATTGCATCGGAATGATCATTAAATTTCTACTCTTTATATAGGTTCCAAATCAAATTAGTCAATATTCAAAAAATTATTGTTTTATTTCACATGTATCGCGGTGCGTCATCTGCTTGTTAGTTATAACATATTAGCTGATTAAAGGTTCTTGGTGTCTTCATAAACGGCTGAAAAAAAAAAAAACAAGCTTGTTACGATTTCATTATGACATGCATAATTTGAAATTTAACTATTAATTAATAAGAAAATGAGACCAGCACAAAAACATTTGAGTAAGTTTTATTTTCAGCAAACATATAACATATTTGAACATAAAATTAAACGCTGAACAAAAAAGCAAAGTGATATAAATATATATGTATTCCACCATTTCTTTTCATAATAACTTTCTAAGTTTGTTTTGTTAGTATGAAAAAAATTATCAATTTAAATATATGTTATAAAGATAAATTGTTAATCTGCGTCTTTTGAATGACATTTAATTGAAAAAAAAAATCCAACCAAGTCATTTAATTGGTATTATTTAATATTTACCAATACATAAAACCATAACATTTGTAATAAGGATAATGTTAATTATATTTATGATTACACTAATATAAAAAAAATAGAAATTTAGGAGAATTCATTTAGTTAAAAATATATGATTTTTTAAATGAAAGAATTTAATGTTAGTTTTTATTGAGAAAGAGAAGTAATAAAAGAGACAATATTATTTAAGTTAAAAATGCACTTAAGCTGAAAAATGTCACTTAACCATGTCTAATATTTGTTTTTTCAAGATGATTGTCCAAAATTATTATTTATATGAATTTTAGTGTAGGCTCCGCTATCGTTAGAAAGATCCGCTCTTGCTTTGTTAGACTATTGAAAGGCTTACTTACACATTAGCATTGGTTCAACCTAGCCCGGATTGATGCAGGTAGGGCTGGGCCGAGTCATGACGTGTCGACCCAAAAATTATATATTTTTATTTTAAATTCGATGTTTTTTTACATGTTTTCAACACATTCTCTACCATGGAGTTTCTTTTAAAAAAAAATATATATATATATATATTAAAGAATAAATATATAATAAAACATATGATATATATAAAATTAACTTGAAAATGAGAAATCTTGCTTCTTCATTGTTTTTTTCAACTTTTTCATTTCATTTTTTTTCCATTGATTTCTCTCTCTCTCTTTCTTTAAATCACACACAAAAGATACACACATCACACAAAGTAAGACACACACACATATCACATCACACACAGTAGAACACATACACATCACACACAATGTTTCACATTTCAAATTTGTATTTGCTTTTTTTTTTTTTTTTTAAAGTTCTGACTTGAGTCGACGGGTTGACAGGGTCGACCTGCCTACCTGCTAGTATGACTCACGGGTCATGAGACGGTCAGGCTAGATTGACAGGTTTGACTTGTTGGTAGCAATTTAAGCTGGTCACTGGTTAGACCCGCTTGTACCTATGTCTAGTCCTACTTGTTTGTGATCATACTACATGCAGGATTTGAATGAACTTGAACCACCATTTATTCATTATATTACATCGCTTTTAACAATACAAATAAAGAATGTTTTTTTAATTCATTTACTGCATTTTAAAAAAAAATTCACTAGCACTTTTTTGAAACCCATATTTATTTTTATTATTAATTTTGAAGAAAAATATATTATATATTTTCCTTGCTTGCCCAAACAAAAATAACTTCAGCTTGCTTGTTCATATTACATTCTACTTTAAAAATTTCAATGTGGGTTTTTGTAATTCATTATTGTGTAATATATATATAATATATACACTAGCCATAGTAGACATAGGCAGAATTTTGGAATTGGACCAAACTAATACTGGAACCCAAACCACTGGTTCCAGGTCTCAAAATTGAGGAACTAGAATTAAATTAGAGCTAGAACTGTCTTACATGTTTCAATTTTGGAACTGTAGAACTGCCAATTTTCTTAAGTAAAAATAAAAATGAATAAATAAATTTTGAACTCAAAATAATAATGGATTTTAAAAGTGTTAATTATTTATCCAAACTTTTTAAAAAATGTTTTAAGATGCTATTTATTGATATACAAACCCATATCAATAGTTAGTAAATTGCAAATTGTAGAATACTCTAGAGGTAAAAAAAGAAATTACAAAACAAAAAATAGTCTTAACATTATTAAGGAAAGAGATTTTATTTTATGGAAAGTTTTATAAACTAAATTATATATGCTTTTAAGTTATATTTATTTGTATTGTTAATAAGAATACATTAAATATTGTGAATAGGCAATAAATTTTTATATTTTACATGAAATAGTTTAATATTAATAATTATACATTTAATATTATTATTATTTTTCACTAATTTTCTTTTTTTTTTCCCCCCTAAAAGAACTAGTTGGAACCATCGATTCCATCTGATTTCAAGCTAAAGAACTACATAGGAACTGAGAAACCGACAATTCCTTAATCGCTTCTGAAACCACCTAACTAGTTTCGATTTCAGTTTTGGTTTCTCGATTTAGAATCAAACCGTGCCTATGTCCATACATAGAACTCATAAGTTTATAATCCACATCTTAATAGTTTGGTTTTGGTTCCACACTAATGCCTTATTCTTTTATTCAATATCACTCTTATTATATCCTTTTTTTTTCGTTAATCTAATCATTTAGGGTGAACTAACGGAGTATTATAGTTATTACATTCAATTTGATTCTTGATAACTTAGACAAATGCGAGTCAATACGATCAATTGCTTTCGAGTCTTAATTTTTGTGCTCAAAATTAGAATATCACAACACGTATGATTCAATTATTGAGATGAGTCAAGAAGATTTGACTTGGTGGATTCAAAATAAGGATCGTTGGTGTCTGTATTCAATCTTTCATAAGTGGGCTAATACATATAGGAGAACTAGTAAGCTGTTCAAAATAAGAAGGGAATGAATGGTTCATGTACTTTCGCAAAACGTTAAATCAAGTACCTGGAGTTTCATTTTGAACAATTTGGTACTTGAACAAAGTTTTTGTGGATTTTTTTTATACATGAAATTTGGTTTTGACAATTTTAGTACATAAACAAAGTTTTCGTGGACTTTTTTCATACCTCTTGATTTCAGGTATGAAAAAAGTTTATGGAAACTTTATTTAGGTACTAAAATTGTTAAAACCAAACTTTAGGTATGAGAAAAGTCCACAAAAACTTTGTTTAGGTACTGTCACGCCCCAACGGGTATCCTAAACGTGACAACCCACCGTACACAATATTAAAACTTAAGAATGACTACCTTAGTCACTCGAAAGCTTCTATACTGGTACAAGGCATATATTTACATCAAAGGAGACCGGTGGAGTAATGCATTTTAAGATATTGGCAACGAAACATGCAAAATAACACTTAATATATTTCATTGAAATATAAAGTCTTACAACTTCTAAGGGCATTCCCCTGATAATTTTCATAGCAACTAGTCTTAATATGAAGATTAACTAAAGCTAGAAGATTTTAAAGGAAATCTAGTCTAAGACTTCAAAACAGAGTTCCTCCAAAACTTTCCAAAATAAAGATTCTACCTGGATGATCGAGATGGTCTTGGGTGCAAAATAATGATCCTGCAATATCAAAAGTCTATAGAGGTATAAGCATAACTAGCTTAGTGAGATATTCCTTACGTAAAAGTACTCATAATAAGCATTCAACCAAGTTTATTAAACAAGCATATGAAATGCAACAACCATATATCAAACAGTACATACTTATCTGGTTTCGTATGTATGATGGATTTACCCCTCCATCAATGATTAGGGAATGATTTGAACTGGGCCCCAAACGACCTCCTTAAACATTTGTGTGTCTTGGGGTTCCAACAAACCGTACTACTAGTCCTTGGGCTTTCCTTACCTAAAGCGATCAATCGGCTCGTCCACAACTTGAGGCTATATTCCCCGAATGTCTTAAATCCTCAAGATGTAGTTAGGCAACTTACATTTCCGGTCCTACGCTAAGGAGTAGCAGCAAAAATGTGAAATGATATTCTAAGTGATATGCATGAGCAATTTATTTATGGGGTATCCAATTTGGCATTAATTTATCTAAAGCGATCAAACAATAATTGCACATATAGCAAAACATACATAGAAACAATTATATCAATCACAGATCGGGTTTCGATATACTTATGATTTATTGATCGCACATAACAATTCACATACATAATTCCCATGATATCCTGCATACATATCAATTTTATTTTTTCCTAACATCTAGTACTCTATTCTACAAGCATATGCGCGAATACGTAAACGTAAAGGAAATTCACTCGTCTATAGCGATTTTCTATGAGTTGAAGTAATTCTCAGGGAAGAGAAGATCTTGGTCCTCGACACCTAAAAAAAAAAAAAAAAACCTGAAGTGAGTGTTTCATCCAAGATCTACTCAAATTCTCTAATTCTATCTTATTGAATTCGTCAAAATTCGCATGAATGGAAATCCCAACTTCAAAATGGCCATAACTTGCTCATTTTAACTCGGAATTTCACATATTATATACCGTTTTCTACCTATTCAAAAAGATCTATCCATTTCTAAGGTTATTTTTATCAAAAGAAGTTATTTGGTCTCGGAATAGTGACGTACAGAATTGTTACAAAAATTTCAGATTTCAAAACTTAAGTTTTCAAACTTTTCTCCATCCAAAAATCTTTGTACCAAAATATAGATATTATAATAGTTGGAAAATTCTTTGAACACATATATATAGACTCATATCATAAACATGAATTTAGTGAAGTTGTCCCAACAATGGTTTTTATAAAATAAGGTGCTTTAAAAGTTGGAAAAGTAATGTTTTGGAAATTTTTATTTTAGCTTTGTTAGGTAAGTTCTTGGATTTATTGTAAGTAAATATTTCCTTCTTTTTAACTTTATCTATCTTTTGAAAACAATTTCTATTTTCCAAAATAATTTTATTCCTATATTTCAATTTTTAAGAGTTGAAAATGTAGTTTCTAATTGTTTCTTGATAGTGATAAACTTTCTTAAAGTTCACTTTCTTAGTTTTTTCTAAAGTTTGTTCCATTTTAAAATAATAGGGTTCTTCTAATTTTAGTTCCTAAGTAAGATTTATCTTTAAAAAGATTTATTCTTAGATGATTTTGCAAAACTTATCTAAACCTTAATATGTTGATGAAAGCTTTACATATGAGTTTAAGAAAACTTTTGTTAAACAAAGAATTAAGTTTAAAGAAACTTTCTTATTTCCTTGGTTTGAAAAGAGAGTTTGTGATAACTTTATTTTATGTGTTCCTTGATAAAATCCCATATAGTATTGTTACTAAAACTTGTGTTAAACTTGTCTAACTTTAGAAAATATTTGTTAAGATAAAACTCTAAATTTTCATGGAAAAATCATTTTTATGTGACAAAATTTATTTTTAAAGAGAGTTCTTATTTTTATTACTTAAGAAAACTCCTTTTCATTATGATTGAGACAATATCAACATGTTCATGCATGAATGAGATTATGTAGATATGAGAAATATAACAATATCACATAATAAGATAAGATATGTATAATAATAAATAAGAGCATAATATAAAGTCAAGTATCGGGAACCTTAGCTTCATCAAGGTATCTGGGACTAAGAATAACTAGTCCCGAAAGGAAAAGAAAAACAAGACAAGAAAGAAAATTGTTTTGACTTGATAAGGACAAGTCTAAGACTAGAAAGACTAATCTTAATAATAGCGAAATAAATAAATAAATTGCAAAGCATAGAAATAAATAAATAACAAGTGAGCTTATATACTTTAAAGAAATATATATACATAATATACATAATATTATATAGAAGTTAGATTAGAACAAATAATAATAACAATAATAACAACAACATAATAATAACATAATGGAAGACATGAATATGAACAAAAACAAAACATGAACATATTGTTGCTTCTTTAACTCTCATGAGTCTAAGAAACATACACTAAGCTCATGCTAAGTTATATGAACATGATGAGTATATGTAAGAAATTTTACTTAAGGTTATGTGTTTATTGAAGAGGAAAAGAATGAGTTGTAGTAATATATGGGAAATGGCTTTATGGAGACGAGAGGACTTGGGAGAGTATTTGAGAGAGAGTGTTTGTGGAGTAATTTTGGTAGAATTTTAGTAGGAATGAGTTGTATGAAAGAATGAAAGAGGAATGAGGCATTTATAGAGTTTTGGAGTGGAAATTAGGAGTGATTAAATAAATTAAAAAAGAAAATAAAATGAGAGTGAAGAGAGAGAGGGGATGGATGGCAACATGGGGAAATGGGGAGGAAAATTGATTAAATTTTTTGTTTTGTAATAAAAAGAAATAATATGTAAAGTGTGATGTGATTAAAGTTGTATGGGGAAGGTAAATTGTAAGATATAGGTATGGTAGTGTGTAAGAATAGAATATAAGAAAAAGTAGAGATAGAGAAATAGTAATGAATAGTAAAAATAGTACTATGAATAGTAAACTAGACAATTAAAATACCGGTAGTAAAGAAAATACGCGTAAATGGCCTATATCTGATATTTTTAGTTATCGAAAAATTTTAAAATTGATATTTTTGAAAACCTTATATTTTTATGAGTCTAATGATATTGTCAGAATATTTTCACTATTCGGCGCACCAGGACAAGATTTTCGAAAACTGATCCCGTTCAGATTCGAAAGACACTAGAAATTTGCAAATATGATATTTTTCAGCTTTTCTATATTATTACGAACCATTTTTCACTATTATCTTAATTTCGTTGTCTAGGGTTTAAGAACACGGGATTGCCAGATCTAGATTCACTAGACTAATCATAGAACTAGGTTAACTTTAGGGTTTCGGTTTGACTTCCGCTTCTTAGAGTTTACTTATATTTACTGAACAATCTAGAGGTTTACAGGTACCAAATTATTCAAAACCAAATTTTAGATATCTAATTGAATTTTTGGTGAAAGTTCAAGTATCATTTTTGTTATTAACCTAAGTAATAATGGAATGAGATTGCTCAATTTTATTTGTCAATCACTAAAATTATTTGATGGTTTTCATCTACTCAAAGTACCTATAAATACCCGATCGCTCATTTTCATTCGTAATTTTTAGAGTAAGAAGACAAACAATATTCATTATAAGAAGTTTTTTTTCTTAAGGATCAAACAAACAAATTAGGCGAGCATTACTTTAGTTGCTCAAAGAACAATGCTGATGCACAACTCTCTCAAACTCCCTTGTCTATGACTTGTATATTTTGGACACTGAAAGTGCTCTTTCTTCTCGTCATTCCCTTCAAGTCATCTCATTAAGCGTCATTTTCTCATCCATACTCTAAAATCATGTGTTACACTTGAGACATGTGTGATACATGCATGGCCATTAGATTCCTACATCTAAAATATTCTTGTATTGATTTATATAAAAATAATAAAATAAAGAGTAAATGTCAAATTTGGTACTTGAATTTTTAAAGTGGTTAATTTAATTTAATGCTTTTCCTAACACCATCAAACATTGATAGACTGGTCCTTACACATTAGAAAATCAAGCAAACAATGTTAGTAAGATAGTAAAAACAACAACACAAAGTTTGATTAGGTATTAAATTGACAAATTCAAAATTCATGTACCAAATTAAATTTTTACGCAAAAAATATATATCAAATTTAACCTTTTTTTTAAGTAGTGCTTGTTACGCAACCTTCTTTAACTTTAGGAAAATTCTATGGTCTCGTCATTAATTTTGACAAGACTGATCCCGTCAACCTCCAACGGCCCACATCATGCCCAATGATGATCGAATCACTAAAATAATTAATATTCTATTTACTGTATTTATTTTAATGGTTAGATTAATGGCGGGACAGTCCCATTAATGGGACCGTAGAAGTTCCTCCAACATTTTCGAATAATTAAAATAGTTAATATCTATTTACTATATTTATTTTAATGGTTAGATTAATGATGAAACGATTCCACCGATGAAACCGTAGAAACTCCCTTTAATTTTGATGTCTTAGTAGTTTATATAACACCTATGTGTCTTAGGTTTCACTAAAACATTCCATCGAAAATCCTAATAAATATGACTAAAACAAAAAGAATGTAATTCTTGTCCCTTATAATTTTTCCTAATAAAAGTATTTTTCATTCATAAAGAATAGGCAATAATTTAACCGATCAATAATAAACTGATGCAGGATTATCATACGCAAGGTGCATTTCCTACCAACTGAATTACCAAAGAAAAGGAAAGAAAGCACAATCTCAAATTTGCACTCAATTGACATTCCAATTGAAATATATAAAATCAATCACAATGATGGTTCTTGTACTTTGGATTTATTTCCATCCTATTATCCCTACATTATTACATTTAATTCAAACTTCATGGCCATAAAAAATTTAAGCAAATTAACATAAAAAAGAATATAAAGTACTAAAAAAAGAAAAAAAAAATCATGCGAATTTTCAACTTTCTAATTATTTTTTTAACATAAATTATCTTTTGAATCCCACGTGAAGCTTTCTCATTTGGAGAGTGTCCATATGGTAATGCTTTAATATAATTTCTTATAGTAAGGGACTTTTGTGAATCTAGGCAAGTTCCACCTTTTTTTTTTTTTTGGGCCAAAAGTTGGACAGGTTGATCTGGAGTAAAGGTGCCGCAAATTCCCGGGGAAGTGGTTGAACCCTTTTGTAATGATTGAATATCCAATAGGTACATTAATTATGATTTTCTCTTTTTTGTAGCCCATTGTTCTGTCTCACGAAACCCTAGAAGCATACCTCATGAAGTTGCATTTTAGTCACAATAAGAATGATGGTGACGAATATCTTTAGTATGAGCCTTCATTTTTATACTTAAATTTTGGATAAATGATATATAATAATAAAAATATCAATATATACACACACACATATATATATATATGAATATCATACTAACATTATCTATGTCTCCCTCTTTTTCCATTAATTGGCCAAAAAAAATTATTTTATGCATAAATAATAAATGGAAACATTTTTTAGTTGAATTAATCATAACATATGCATTTACAAAGTATACTAAAACATCTGATTAAAATTTAAAGTACCTTTGATATTTATCTAATGATGATTCTTCCATAATATTTACGAAAAATTCCAAGTCGCAATAGCTGTTTTTTTTTTTTTTTTTGCCTGCAATAGCTAGTTAAATATGCTTAATTTTCATCATAAAAATCCTGACAGTAAAGATTTTTAAATGTCACTATGAACTTTAGAAAATATATGCATATGTATATGTATACTAAGTGCTAATTTAATATGATCTAGACGTAATACAAGAAAGTCATTTGGCTGTAGTGGCGGTATTGTTAATAACGGTGGCGTTTTGACAAAATGGTGAAAGTACTACCTATAGTCTCTAGACTAGCCATTTAAATTTGACGGAATAGGCCTAAAGTTCACTAGATTGGGGCTAGTTTAGCCAGCAAACTCACCATAGGCCTTCAGGGCTACTGTAGTTAGTATTTCGATTCTTAGAGAGTATCGTAATGAAATTTTCATAGTATTAGCCTTGACATTTCGTCATAAAAGTCTAATTATATTTTTTATTAAAATAATTTACGATATAGTATAGAATATATAATGAACTTATAGAGTCATGAAAAAGTTATAATCATATGACGTCATACGCAACCGCAACAACAAAATATAGAATTGTTATTAATAAAATACAATACATCTATTTATAATAAATAATTTTCAAAACCTCCACACTTATATCTTTTCAATATTTTTCAATACGTATAGCTACTCATAAATTTACTATATATATTTATCGTTTTTCTTCAATCTTTATATAACTTTTTCTTATTCTTTCACGTCTCTCTTTATCTAATTTGTTTCATACATTCTTTTATACTATTTTTTTTTCCCTTTCTTTCTCACTTTTCCCCTTCATTCCATTTCTGTCTCTCTCTCTCTCTCTCTTCAAATTAACCTTGGTTTCTCTTTGTTATCAAATTGCTCTTAATATTTCACAATGTACTCTCTATTTCAATGGTATATTCATTTTCCAATTTCATATATCATATTTGAGTCTTTATTTTATTTAAATGGGAAAATTACAAATAACTGACTTGTGTTTTGGGGTTTTTACAAATGATTGACCTGTGTTTTCTTTTTTTACAAAGAACTGACCCGAGTTAAGTAGTAATGTGTTCCGTTAAAATAGCCGTTAGAGAACATCATGTTTTGCACGTGCTCTTAAAAAGCAAGGGAAGGACAAACACGGAAACCCTTCCTTACGAACTTTCAATGTGCAAGTTTAAAAAAAAAAAATCCTCTCATTATAGACCTTCCCCAATCTTAGTCTGCATACAAACAAACAATGGCCTGCCGACTCCATCATCGTTGAACGAGAAACCTTAACAGCCATGGACGATGAAAACCCGACATGAGAAATCTACTCCTTCCATAAGAAAACCCTAAGCCCTCTAACATCATCAACGCAGATAAAGACGAGGTGGAGGAAGCGTTGATCTCCGAGAAACTCCTCACTACAGCATCGAGGCAACGAAACTTTTCTTGATTTTCACACAACAAAATTTTGAGATTGTGTAATTCTATGGTGAATAAGCAATTGAAATGACAATTAGCATGATATCCTTTGATTGAGGGTTTGTGGAGTCGCTTCGGAAAAACTAGGGTTTATGACTTGGATGTTAATTCTTGAAATTAGTACTACACGCTTGGGGCTTTTCTGTGGAAGACCCTATTGACAACATCTTCATCTGGATGTAAGCCGATCAAGGTGAGAATTCTATTATCGATTGTTAGGATTAGGTCGCTCCTTTTGTTTTATTTCAAGTTATGTGATGAGGGAATCATGAACATGATTTCAATGTTGTTGATCTGTCGTGTGTAGTTCAGTTTCGGTTCAAGAAGATCATAATCCACATGCTGCTTCTTACAATGCCATAGTATGATTGTAATTAGGCTATTGGCAGTTGAATTTTTTTTTTCATGTGATGTTCAACACGAATCTATCCCTTTTTAATGGGACTTCCTTTAATGTAAGCTTTGTGATTTAAATTGAGTATTAACATGATATTCTTTCGCACCAATCATGGCACTCCCATTTGCCAAAGCTTTTTTTCTTTGAATTTATTGTAACATTTCTTGAAGTAGCAGCTGCGAATGTGAGTATGAACCTTCCATCAGGATGAAATTTCAGAGTTTATGGTGATTAGCATCCAGTTGAGGATAGTATATGTCTGGAAATATATGCTAGAAATTGGGTAATTAGTTTTGTCGGTATAATTGTTTTGTTTTATGAACAACAGAAAAAAGATTTGTTTGACATGAAACTCGTACTCCCCATGGTTGATTCGAAATCCATGACATGTCTCATTCCTTTTTATTGTGCACCTATTTCCTTAAATAGAAACGTATGTTATTGTTTTTGGACAAATTACCTATTTCAGCTGTAGTTTTGCCATATGACTACTATATTATATCCTATGATGTAGCAGTCAATCCGCATTGATATGGAACCTGTATCTTCATTTTAATTGGTTGTTTTTGTATGTTACAATATGAGCTGCGTGAACCAGTCCAATTTTTTTGTACAATCTTAGTTAAACACATGTATGATTTCGAATTCATTGTCATTGGATTTTAAGTTTGTTATGATGTAGTGTTGTTCCTTTATTTCTCTCATTCGAAAGCAGAAAGTTGTGTTAATTATGAGCTCCGGATCCACATCATATGATTCTGTTCAATCCAGGAAGAATGATATATTGTGTAGTTGTGGGGAAAGATCTGTTATTGTATCATCATGGCAACCGAGAAGCTTTGGAAGAAGATTTCGAGGATGTCCTAAAATTGGGTTTGCTATTTGATTTGATTTGATTCGCTTATTGGCTACTTGTATTTTATATGTACTAAATGTAAATGGCTTATTGATCATGTAGATAGGAGAGGGTTGCAACTACTTCAAGTGGATGGATCCCCCCACTTGTAGATTCGACATTGAATTTGAAAATAAAGCAGTAGAACGATTTCGTAGAATTGAGCATGATTTGCAAACATCGAAAAGAAGGGAGAAGGGAGAAGGAAGCAATGGAGGCAATAGAAAAGCTTGCAATTGAAATGGAACATGGGGAATGCGAGAGGAAAAGACTGTGAAGACTCCTTTTTCTTTCTTGGTTCTGTGTTGCAATAATTAGTATAGGCTATATAATATCTCTTTGTCAAGTGTAATTTATTTATCTCATTTTTGTACATCACCCAATTAAGGACAGAATGGGTTGGATTGAAGTATTTTGTGTTGCTTTGAATGAACTTTGGTTTCACCTCAATTTTTGTAAGCAAGACGCAGAATTAGTAATATGAATCATATGTATATTTTATCTGTAAATAAACAAGTTTGGTCTTTATTATCATATCGGCAATAGATTTGGCTAGGTAGGCGCTTATGCGACCAAAGTAGAAAGGCTATAGGATGGCTTCTATGGCAGTGGTTAATGTTTTTGGTCTGTTTTACAAACTACTAATATGCAAAAACTCTTTTAGAGAAGCTTGTTTTATTGGAGCACTCTCTAGCAGAATTGTTAAATAGGGTCACCTTATTCCAGTTTTCGGACCTCTAAAAAATACTCATTCATCGTGCTTTATGTCGTTTGATCTCCTTACAATATCATGGAGTCTCTTTTTCTAGAAGAAAAGAAGTCATATGATCCAAGGTAAGCAAAAACAGTATAAAGTAATGTTCTTCAATATTAATGTGTCGTAAAGGAAGTTGTACATGTCCTTTAAGTGGAATCAACACTATAAAAAATCTGTGTCTTGCTCATTTTTCAAAATTGTCTGTAGGGATACAAGAAGTTTCGAGCTGAAGACAAAATGAACCATCCATTGCGTGAATGATTGCAATAACGTGCTGATGGGCAATATCTTATGTAGAAGAGTGGACATGAGTAGCCTCATTAAATTTTTGAAGCCTTACTGCCCTTGCCACTACATATAAGGAGATGGAATTAACAACAACAATAAAACAAGAGTAGAATTTACTCAAAAAAAAGTGTTTAAACTACTAAAAATATAATGTACATGTTGAATCACATGTGTCCTTAATCAACATATTTGAGACATAATTGCCCCATCGAAGATTGGCTAAAACTTTATGTGAAGAACAAAGGCTGAATACATAACTCCGTATCGTATTCCACAAAATATTGCAGGATAAAATGCATCAGAAGCTGCATGTGGTCCTTATATTAATCACCATTCATTGTTGTAATTACAATATGAAAAAGTGACCTAAACATCCTTTTAGGCAAAACAAAGCCAAAATGGCAAAAAAAGAGTCTGTTAGAACAGCTCCACCCGTGTACCAATAGCTACAAAAAACAATGCAGCAATTTGTTCAAATACTTCGACTTCGCCCACTATTGATTTGATATGGGCGCCGTACAAAATGGCTATGACTTCGACCTTGAGTTGCCCTAACTCTACTATGCTGCCCTGTACTTAAATCACCAGTTCCACTGCTCCTTCCCTTTGCAGAAGTCTCTCCAATAGAACTACTTTTAGATGGTTGGGAAAACCATATTGCAGTAGGATATTGTATGTGTACCTGCTCCATACCGCTAGCATTAAGTATCATGACCAACTTGAAATGACAAAAAGCAAAACAATACACGTTGTTCAGAAATGATTTTGTACCTGTGATAGAGACCTATTAGGAGGCGGTTGTGATGCCGCTTCATTGCCAAGACGACCTCCGCGAGTATTTCCCCTACCTTTATTTCTTTTTCTCGGCACAACTCCTCTAGATTGGTTGTTATCTCTAATAGATTGGAAAAGGAAAGGATAAAGTGGAAACTTAGAAGTAAAGTTAGTGTAAGTGGACAACACATATAAGTGCAAGAAAAATATATATACCTTATTTTCTTGCTGACGGTTAACTCGTCTTTGCCACAATGTAGGTCCAGTGGTAGTTGCATGGCATGATCGTGCATTATGACCAACCCCAGCACATTTTCCACATCGCTTAACTCTATTCCTTCGACTGACAATGTTAGGATTACGTGGCTCATTTAGACCACGTTTATGGGATTTCTTAGGCCTGGTGGGGCTCTAAATTTTGGTGGAATTGGTGCAGCATGGCCTGATTGTGGCCACTCTTCTCGACCAGGCATAGGAGTGATGAATGACTGGTAAGCTGCTAAATACACACTCTTCTTGTAGCATTCATGAACATACTGCTCAGGCCTTTCAAAATTTCGAAGGATTGCTGCCGTAGCATGCTTACATGGCAATCCTTGCAACTCCCATACCCTACAACTACACATACGCGCATTTAGATCAACAACATGTCGCTCAAAACCATTTCACCTCATACATATTAGCACCAGAAGCTATTGCTGAGAATTTCCTAGCCATGCCACTCAGTTTCTCAATCCTCTTTAGTATGTTTGGACAAATTCCCTTGTCGTACTTCTCCATTCCTTCTCTTTTCAAATTGAACCTTTTCATCAAACAAACTCTGTACCACTCAAGCATTGATATTATTGGCATCGGACGCGCTTTCAATATCATGAAATTAAATGACTCATTGAAATTGTTCACAAGCGTATCTCACTTTGCATGATAACTAACATGAGACTTACACCAACAAGACGCTAGAATGGTTGATAACCATTCCCATGCTGCTTCGCTCAAATTTTTCATCGCCTCAACCTTATTCTCCCATTCCCTTCTTGTGGTTGCATTTGCAATAGCCCACATCTTATCCTTGAACTCTTGACCAGCGAATTTCTTTCTAAAGTTCTCGTACAGGTGTCTCACACAATACTGATGCTCACATGTTGGGTACAGTCTCTCCAAAGCCTTGTCCAATCCCTGAAATGTTAAATAATGTAAGATGGTCGAACAAAAAAAAAAATATATATATATATTATATGACATTGTATGGATGATTAATAAGATATACAATGCATACCTTCTGTCTATCAGAAATGAACACAAGGCCAAGCTGACCTGGATCTCCAATGTCCTCTCCAAATATATCTAGAAACCAATGCCATGAGTCCTCACATTCCGACTCCACAACTGCAATTGCAATAGGAAATATATTTTCGTTGCCATCTCTTCCAACTGCTGCAAGCATGTGGCCCTCATATGGTCCCTTCACAAAACAACCATTTAATCCTACAATTGGACGACACCCACTAAGGAACCCAACCTTTTGCGCACTAAAACGTATGTAAATTCTTTCAAACATTGGTGCCGATCCCTCTATAGATGAGTCACACTTTATCTTCACTCAACTTCCATTATCAGAAGATAACACCATAATTGCAAAATTATAAACGAGGCCATACTGCTTTGAGTCATCACCATCTAGAATTGCTTGTGCCTTTCTTTTAGCGCGATAGGCAGTATGGATAGGTATGTCCATTGCAATATCCCTCATTACATGATGCTAGATTGCACCAACTTCCCATTTTGGCCCATTGTCTTGAAATTCAAGTAAGTACTTCCGTGCAAGGAAAGTAGACATAATATGTTTGTCAGTAAAACTTCGAGGGTAGGTACACTTTGGGTAAAAGGACTTCAATTGGAAAGTCTCTTCGTCATTAAGTTTCGAACCATACACTCGCCATCCACATTCATTAACGCAATGGACTGATACTTTCGTAGCATGATTCAAGGCATATCTAAAGCTTACACCATTCCTCAATGCATATGCAAGAAGGCATTCCCTAAATATTTTCACATTGGGAAATTTCATCCACACAATAAGCCTAGGTTGCTTCCCATCAACTTCTGTGTTGTACTCAACAAGTTTATCGGTTTGTTGTTCATCCTCTGAATCCGTTAAACTATGCAAATCATCGTCAATTTCCTCTTCTTCCCAGTCATCACCCCCAATTTCTAGTTGCCCAGGCTCATTCCCAATATTTGGTGCTGCATTGTAATTATCTTCATTGTCACATGGAATTGCAAAGTCATCCTGGGTTTCCTCATCACTTGTGTCATAGATATAATCATCATCAGTAGCAATATTATGCATCAAAGGCATATCTTCACACTTTCCTGTAATCGTATGCTTGACCTCCTCCATGGGCAATGCATCTAGGGCAAGTGGACTTAAAATTTCCTCGACCATTGATTGTTTATCTATGTACAACATGATTGTGTGTACACCTAGAGAATGATGGGTTCCCAACATCATGATAACATCGTCATCATTTTTAAGGAGCCTTAGTCCATTGTGCAAAGAATAGCCAGGCATTACATGGTATATGGATGAACTTCTTGATTCGCCCAGCTCATGAAGAATACCTTCTATGTCAAGATAACCTAGTACATCAGGGTCAACATCCCTTTTTACTTCAACAGAGGCATCCTCATATGACCAAAACGTCCCTTTCACAATTCTTCCACCATAGTGAATCTGCAGATTAACCAAGTGTGGAATCACCATGCTTTTTTATATTGTAGAACCTGTCATTGAGCACAATATATTGTTAGGAATATAGTTAAAAATGTTGCACATCTCCGAATGAGAGAAATAAAGGAACAACACTGCATCATAACAAACTTAAAATCCAATGACAATGAATTCAAAATCATACATGTGTTTAACTAAGATTGTACAAAAAAATTGGACTGGTTCACGTAACTCATATTGTAACATACAAAAACAACCAATTAAAATGAAGATACAGGTTCCATATCAATGCGGATTGACTGCTACATCATAGGATATAATATAGTAGTCATATGGCAAAACTACAACTGAAATAGGTAATTTGTCCAAAAACAATAACATACGTTTCTATTTAAGGAAATAGGTGCACAATAAAAAGGAATGAGACATGTCATGGATTTCGAATCAACCATGGGGAGTAGGAGTTTCATGTCAAACAAATCTTTTTTCTATTGTTCATAAAACAAAACAATTATACTGACAAAACCAATTACCCAATTTCTAGCATATATTTCCAGACATATACTATCCTCTACCAGATTCACATTCATAGCTGCTACTTCAGGAAATGTTACAATAAATTCAAAGAAAACAGCTTTGGCAAATGGGAGTGCCATAATTGGTGCGAAAGAATATCATGTTAATACTCAATTTAAATCACAAAGCTTACATCAAAGGAAGTCCCGTTAAAAAGGGATAGATCCGTGTTGAACATCACATAAAAAAAAAAATTCAACTGCCAATAGCCCAATTACAATCATACTGTGGCATTGCAAGAAGCAACATGTGGATTATCATCTTCTTGAACCGAAACTGAACTACACATGATAGATCAACAACATTGAAATCATGTTCATGATTCCCTCATCACATAAATTGAAATAAAACAAAAGGAGCGACCTAATCCTAGCAATCGATAATAGAATTCTCACCTTGATCGGCTTACATCCAGATGAAGCTGGTGTCAATAGGGTCTTCCACAGAAAAGCCCCAAGCATGTAGTACTAATTTCAAGAATTAACATCCAAAGTCATAAATCCTAGCTTTTTTGAAGTACTCTCACAAACCCTAAATCAAAGGAATATCATGCTAATTGTCAGTTTCAATTGCTTATTCATGCCATAGAATTACACAATCTCAAAATTTTGTTGTACGAAAATCAAAGAAAAGTTTCGTTACCTCGACGCTGTAGTGAGGAGTTGCTCGGAGATCAACGCTTCCTCCACTTCGTCTTTATCTACGTTGATGATGTTAGAGGGCTTAGGGTTTTCTTATGGAAGGAGTAGATTTCTCATGTCGGGTTTTCATTGTCCATGGCTGTTAGGGTTTCTCATTCGACGATGATGGAGTCAGCAGGCCATTGCTTGTTTGTATGCAGAGTAAGATTGGGGAAGGTCTAAAATGAGAGGATTCTTTTTTTTTTTTTTAAACTTGCACTTTGAAAGTTCGTAAGGAGAGGGTTTCCGTGTTTGTCCTTCCCTTGCTTTTTAAGAGCACATGCAGAACACGTGATGTTCTCTAACGGCTATTTTAACGGAACACATTACTACTTAACTCGGGTCAGTTCTTCGTAAAAAAAGAAAACACAGGTCAGTCATTTGTAAAAATCCTAAAACACAGGTCAGTTATTTGTAATTTTCCCTATTTAAATTTATGCTAGAAAGAGACTATGCATAATGATAATACCATATTTGTATTTAAACAGAAAAAGAACAAATAAAAAATCCTTTTATTTTAAAAAGCATAATACTTAATTTAGTTCATTTCTTTAATCCTTTCTCTCTCTAATTTTCTTTTCAATAGGCACAACATTAAGATCATTGTTGTACATTATCTATCTATAACATTGGCGATTTCAATTCATTTTTTATGGCAATACTTTCGTTATATTTATTGTTTGTTTTTATAAGTGATATAGTGCTATCAAATAACCTACTTTTAAATCAAATTATCTATGCAATTTTCGCCTTTTTTATTTTTATTTGAATATCATTTCAGTGTACAAGATTAATGAAATTTGTACATAAAAGGCTAATCTAGCAGCAACTATCATCATAACAACTATTTTTTGAAGTATTTATAATTACTTAAACTAATTGCAATCATCTTTCCAAGAAATAATTTGAAAACATTTGTTCAAGAAACATTATGTTAAAGAGATATGTCTTTTTGACATGGGTATAATTTTTGGAATGGTTGTTTCCTTTATATAGTTGATGTAATATGACACAATCTTGCATCATGGTGTTTCGATAGTTATGTATTGTTTCATAACAAATAAAAAAAATGTAGCATTAAATATTCACATATATATATATATATTATACAAATAGATATAATAGTGGTTGTGCTATATTTATTATGATATAATTATTTTGACTTTATACATATTTAACATAAAAAACTTTTATGATATGCATATTTTATTAATAATGTTATTCAATTACTCATTATGTTTTATTTAACACTTGCTCCTTTTTATTAATTAAAGTTAATTACTTTTGATTAATTTCTTTTCACATGGTTACAAAGAACTGTAACTTTTAAGTTTTCCATAAAAGAGTAGCAATGTTGTATAATATAGTATTAAATAACATAACTCTTGACATATCACATTGCATTTCCACAATTTAAGTATTACAACTTTGCCCACATAACATGGGATTAACTAATTAATATCATGCAGTGCCAAAACATAATATATAATGAAATAATAACATATAAATAATATTATAATTAATTCATCAACTTATATTGTTAAAGTGTTAATTATGACAATCTTTATAAAATTTAATATTTTCTTTAATTACAAAAAATAGATTCATGCATTATGTAGGGTTGTGTTATCTTTGTTATCATAGTACATTTTCAATCTTTTATTCTATTGTACCTTTTTTTTGTGTTATTTCTCCTTTTAGTGATATATTTATATTTATAATTTTTTATAAGCAAATTGTATTATAATTGAAAATTTACCTTGTGTATTATGCGGGCTTGTAACTAGTTAATGTTAAACTAGCAAGCAATTTTAATAAAATTAAATAAATAAAAATAAAACAAAAAGGAAAATAATGGATTATGATGAGTATAAAATAGTTTACTTAGAGGATTCAGACTTCACTAATCAAAATCCCCTTATCTTCTCCATTTAAATTGAAGCTTGGTGAAGTATGGACCTAGTGGAGATAATAATGATAAGATGGTGGTTACTATTGTATGGATGGAGGCAATTGGGAGGATTGTTCACTAGGTGAAGGAGCGAAAGGAGGCTATGCTGTGATTTGCTACCAAAGGAAGAAGTGGAATAAGGTTAAGCATATAGAGTGGGGCCATAAGGCATAGATGGTGACGTATAAGGTAGATACTGTAATTGCATGCAAGTTATAAAGGCTTGAAATCATTAAGTTAAGCATGCTAGTTAATCCACCATTGCCCTCAACTTAGCTTTTCTATTGTCATACTCGAAAGAGGCTTGCATGTTAAAGAAGAAACATGTTTACACAAATAGTGATGTAGATTCATCATATTCAACTCCACGTTTGTACTTAATCCATGACATGGAACCTCGTTCATGAACTACATGTTAAACTTTCTTGATTCTCTTATCTACTGTATGTGGATTAAATTTTTAGTTCTCTTCTTTAAACATTAAACCATAGATGGCAAAATAATTTTTCAGTCATACAAGTGAAAAACAATTTAAACACAATGAACATACTTTCTATAAATTAGAGAAGCAATAAGACAGATTGTTTAATCTTGACTGCTAAGAAATGTACACTTGAATTGTATGGTGGTATGATTAATCATATCTATCTTTTTAGTTCAAGTTCTAATAATTAAAATTTTTCAAATTATGCTAAATTACAGGAACTATAGTTAACAATGTTAGTAAAGTTAAATAAATTAAGTCATACCTTATTATATTCATGACTATAAAAAAGTAAACATAAAAAAATCACATGGCTATATCCACACCAAATCTTGGTGCTTAAAATCTCATGTGGTATGCTATGAGGAATTAACTCTACCCCTTTTTGGCATAGTACTTTTAACAATCCATGCACACATCAGTGTATGAACTTGACATAATCTTGTAAAGGGCCTTCTTTTGAAAGCTGCTATCATGCTAGTTTGGTAACTTCTCCTAAAACACAAAAAATGAAAAGGTTACTTCATATGGAGTTAGTAGGATGCAATTTACATAGTAAAAATAATAAAACTTAGTATAAATTTCTCATAATCATGTTGCACATAATCTTTAAAAGGATGGACCAAGCTTTCTCACCAAAACTTGGAATACATGATAGTGTCCTCTAATAATGTCTTAGTTATAACTATAGATAAATCTGCTAGTGGTTTCACCCATCTGTTGATCTATTGCTTGAGTAATACACAACGTAGACCTCTAATTTTTAAAAGTTGTCAAAGGTCCTTCATATTATAGTTTAGTTAATATTTGTCAACTGCTAACATGGTTTTATTGAGTATAATTGTCATGCTCCACAACTATAGGACATGTTTAATGCATATAATGTTCCTATTTTCATAGAAGAAAAAGTAAGACTCATAATTAATTATTATATCTAGAAATTCCATAATCCCTTAAGTTTTAGATATAGTTTAAGTCAACACTAAAGAATATCCAAAGAGATCCCCCAAAATATAAATGATTGAACTTGAGATGTTAAAAATAAGGGTTAATGTCAAGATAGGTACCTGAACTTTTTATTTGATCAGTTTATTGCTTATTTGTACTATTTGTGTCCTCGTTAGTACCTTCGTTAGCTTGCTTAACTCTATTATCCATGCTAGTACAATGGATGAAGACCATGATGATACGTGGCAAATTAGACTTAAAATAAATGTTTAAATGATTTTAAGACCTGAATGACATGGAAAGGAAAAAAAATTAATTATCACATTAAAAAAAGGAAGTAATAACATTTAATCATGTTAAGTTAAGTACGAATGGGAATTAAAAGAGGCATACATGGTTTGAAACCCTAACCCCACTCAGAACAAACCTAAGCAGTGAAACCTTAAATTAGATGTTGCATGGAAACCCTAACCTTTAGGTTGTTGCTGAAGTAATTGTACGTCATGATACTGTGACTTGTGTTAGAGTACTTGCGTCCAATTACTCCTCGATCGATCAGCGTTGGAAATGTACTTTGTAGCTTTTGCTTTGAACCATTATTGTTTTTTGCCATGTGATGTTTTGTGGTTCGCACATTGATTGGAGTGATGAATCATGTTCCAATTGCAGGTTGTTGAGTTGAGATGATGGCAAAGTCAAGTTTTTTGATTCAATCATTGAATTGATTAGGTAATAGCGTTAATGGTTTTGTGCTATGCAAATATGGATACAAGTAAGACTGTCCACTGCAAGGATGGAGATGGATTGTGCTACCTTTTTTACGGGTGTTTAAATTACAATACTGTAAGTTTCAAACCTTCTTTAGATACATTAGTACATTGCATTTACATGTCTCATTTTTATGTATTTTGACTTTGATTGATAAGGTGATGGATGTAACTTTTTTGGTGGGTCACGGTGATGATTGTAAACCTCCGAATTTTTCTTAACTCTTAGAAAATAATCCTGAAATTAAAATACTGAATGATAACCTAAAAGCCAACCCAAGTTAAAACCAAACCCTAAGTAATATCAAACACAAAATTGTATGGCCTTAAGAAAAGGAAAACCTTAAAAAATAAAAATAGAAATTCAATAACGTTTAACTCAAAACCTAAAATGAGACAATTCATTTATCCGATCCTAACACATAAATTGAGATGGGATATCCAAATAATACTCAACAACAAAATTTTATAACCTTAAGCCTTCATTAAATTTTGAAATAAAAAATTTAAGTTAATACCAAAAGTCAAATTGAGTCAATCACATAACCCTAGATTCATTAAACAATCCTGTAACTAAAAAATATTAAATAAATCATAAAGATAAAGTAAAACATAAATTCTAAACCAAAAATATAAAACAACCAAAAAGCCCAAAATTTTATGATCCTGCGAATAAATAAAAAAGTTGGAAGTCAAACCGGAACCCTAAAAGTCAACAATAAACCCTAATGTTTAGATTTGGCAATCACGTGCTCTTAAACCCTAAACAAAGAATCGAGATGATGTGGATAATAGTTCGTAATAATATATAGAAGCTTAAAAATATTAGATTTGTTAATTTTTAGTGTATTTTGATCCAAACGAGATTAATTTTCAAAAACCATGTCTGGTACACCGGATGGTAAAAATATTCTAATAACACCATTAGACTCATAATAATATAAGGATTTCAAAAATATCAGTTTTAGAATTTTTCGAATCTAAAAATATCTAATATAGCCCATTTACGCGTATTTTTATTGCTACGATAATTTATTAGTTTGTTTACTATTCATTGCCTATTCTACCTATTCATTACTATTCATCTATCTCTGCTTTTTGTACAACCTATTCTTACTACCTATATACCTATTTTTTTACTTTTTACTTTTCCATACAACTTTATTTCACATCATATTTACATGTTATTACTTTTCATTACAAAAATTAATTTTAACTCACTCTTCCTCCCTTCCCCCATGTTGCCATCCACTCTCTCTTCCCTCTTTCCCTCCATTAATTTTCTTTTTCATTGATTTAATTAACTCTAAATTTCCCTCCATATTATCTATAAATACATCATTTCCCCACTTCCTTTACACACTCATTTACCATAACAAAACTCTCCCAAAATCACCCTCAAATCCTTTCTCCATAATTCCTCTTTACCAAAACTCCCTTCAACCAAAGTTTCCAAAACCCTTCTATATATAAACATTTACCATATATCACTACCCACATAATCCTACATCTATCATCTCATCCTTCAACATAAACACATTTTAGGTAAACACTTCCCACAATTTATTTTTCATATCATGTAACTTAGTATGACTATGGTGTTGTTTCTTGAAACTCATATGAGTTGTAAAAGCAACCAACATATTCATGTTTTGTTCTTGCGCATGCCAAGAATTCTGATTTTATTATCTTGTTATTATGATAATATTATGTTGTTATTATTATTATTATGCTCCTAACTTAACCTTATATATATATATATATATGCATATATTTATATATTTCTTAGAGCTTAAATACTCATTAACTCTTGTTAACTTGCTTTTACTATTATTATTGCCCTTATTATTGCTTTTCTTTTCTTTCTTTCTTTTTCTTTTTTTTTTGGGACTAGTCTATCCTTAGTCTCGATTGCCTTGATGAAGCTAAGGCTCCCAATACTTGACGGGTTGCCTTGATAAAGCTAAGGCTCCGAATGCTTGATTGGATACCTTGATGAAGCTAAGTTCCTAATACTTGATTCATTATTTTGCTTACTTTTGTTTCTTATATCTTCCATAGATTACTATGTTATATTTTAATCATTTTCATACTACATAATTGTGCATGCATCATTATAATGATATTGTCTCAACAAAATTAAAAAAGAATTTTCTTTAATAAAGGAAAAATAGAACCAAACTCTTTTATTATATAACTTTGAACCTAAATAAAGATTTTGTCATAAAAAACATAGAAAAAGTATTTTTATAAATTCTTTTAAAAATTTAGACAAACCATCATAAATTTTCTTTAATGAAAATAAAGATGATTTTTACCAAAGAAATTAACTAAGAAAAAACACTATCTTTTTATGATGAAGAGTTTTAATAACTCTTTGATATCCAAATTTTTCATAAAACTTAATTATAGGATTTTTTTCTAACTCCATAATAAAAACCAAGAATAAACTAGTTTTCAAATTTAAAGCAAGAATCAAACCACTAGTAAAATAAATCCCCTTAAGAGATAAAAGTTTGCCAATTTTCTAAATGATAAACTCATTTTCAAAGAAATAGAAGAATATAAACACGATAGGCTTCAAAAACAATAGATATTATCAACAATTTAAGAAAATGTTGAAAGAAATTCTTCCAAGTAAAAATTTCGTAAAGAACTTAAAAGACTAAGTTTTTGGAATAAAATTTATCTTTAAAGAAGTTAGGAAATAGAATTATAAGATGAAAAGACTTATTTATAATTTTGAATCAAAGCCTTTTTAAAAGGAAGAGTATATGTAATACAACTCAAATTATTTGAGGCTATCAACAACTTAGGAAAAATTTAGAAACTTCATTCTTTACCACTAGAGATAAAATTTGCAATATTCTAAAAGATCAAAGTTTAGAAAATATTAATTTATCTTAGAAAAGAAATTAGAAAACAAAATTTATAAGAGTATACTCATTTATAATAACCTAAGAAATTATAATATTCTTTCAAAACACATAGAAAGGAAATTGTTAAAGTTGAAGTTTTTACTACTGTAAGACAAATTGTTTTACGAAACATAATCGTTGAGACAACACCATTAGAGTTTTGCATACAATATGAGTCTATATATATATGTATTTAAATAATTTTTCAACCATATAAATATCTATATTTTTGCTTAAGGTTTTTGGATAAAGAAAAGTTTGAAAAATTGTGTTTTAAGGAATTGAAATTTCATAATGATTAAGTACCATATCGTTTCTAAACCCAAACGGCCTTTTATGGAAAAAAAAAACCTTAGAAATAGATACATCTTTTCGAGTAAGTAGCAAATGACATATAATATGCAAAATTCCGAGTTAAAATGAGCAAATTATGGTCATTTTAAGTTAGAATTCCATTCTACGTGATTTTTGATGAACATGGAAAAAAAAGAATTAGAAAGTTTGAATAGAACTTCTATAAAATCTCATCTCGGGTATTTCTTTTGTCTAGGTGATGAAGAATACAAGATTCTCTTCCAGAGGACTTCTACAACTAAGAAGATTGTAAAATGGACGAGTGGGTTCCTTTACGTTTTATGTATTTGCGGATGTGCTTGTAGAATAGAGGACTAGATGTTAGGAAAAGATAAATATTGATATGCATGCGGGTTATCATGGAAGATATGTATGTAATTTCTTATGTTTGATGAATAAACGATAAGTATATCGAAGCTTAACTGGTTGATTGATATGAATTGTGTTGCGCCCAAAAGGTATCTTAAACATAATAGTCCGCCACACTTAATATTAAAGCTTAAGTATGATTACCGTAGTCATTTCCATAAGCTTCGATATTAAGTGTAAGGCATGCTCTTACAATACTTAGAGGATCATACTTTGAAATATGATGCTTAAGAAGATATAATAACAAACTAAGAAATGGAAATCATAATATTCATTCATTCATAATAACTATCTTACAAAGCCTTAGGGGTATTACCCGTCAAAATACTAGAGTCTATTACAAGAAATTTTCTATGAAGTCTACAGCTAAACTAATACTGTACTTCATCTAAAAATTCCTTAACCAAAAAGGAAATACCTGGCTGTAAGGTCCACGTGGCCTCAACCACAAGTAGCTAAATTGCAAAAGATATCTATATGAGTATAAGCTAATAGGCTTAGCAAGAATATTTTCCATAAGTAAATACTTGAGTAGCAAAAATTCAAACAAGTTATTTAAGCATCCAAGTGAGAAGCAACATAAACGTAAGCAAACAAGGCATATAGTTTTTTGGGAACTATATGTTAAATGAATTTATCCCCTCCATTCAGGTTTTGGTGATAAGTAATCTCAAAACGAGTATTTTGGTTAATTATGTTTTCGATCATTACTGTTAAGCATATTAAGTCTATTCGGGTTGAGCCATGCTTTTGGATTACCACCAAGCATTGGTTTAATTCTTTGTCGCCAAGCAATCGCTTTCGACAATTGCCGCCAAACTGTGTTACTATCATTTTCACCCAAGGATAATAACCCCATGCAATGTGACTCACTTTTTGGTATTCATGAATCAATTTATTTAAAATATCATAGTATCATTATAGTTAATTTTAAGGTGCTCATAGAATTTCAGACATATCAATTTCTATACTAAGATAAGTATTTCTTTACAATCAATTCCCGCCTCGATATTCTTAGTATTCTTTCATACAACTTTACATACATAGTATTTTGTCTTTCCTTAATTCTAATGCATCTATACTACAAGCACAATCAAGTACACAAGTTAAGGAAATAAACTCACGTGGCCATGGCGATTCTTTTTCTAAATGGATGAGTTGATCAAACAATCCACTTAGTCAAAATAATCCTCGGGACACGGGTATTCTTCTTCGGGATCACCTAGTCAAGAAAAATACCCATAATAAGTATTTCTTGATAATTCTTTTGAAATTTGACAAAGCTATATCATAAGAACGTCAAAGTTCGTGTAGAAGATGATTCCAACTTAAAATGGCCATAACTTGGTTATTTTAACTTAGAATTGCACATATAATATACCGTTTTCTACTTATTCGAAAAGATCTATCCATTTCTAAAACTATATTCATCAAACTAAGTCACTTAAACTGCAAAATAGTGGCGATCAGATTCACCACGAAATTTCCTATCCCAAAAGCATTTGTTTCAATCATTAAATCATCCAAAAATTTCTTTGATAAATACTTAGTTATCTATGTAGTTGAGAAATTCTTTTTTATAGATATATAGCTCATATTTCATGCATGTTCAAGGAGTTGTTGTCCAAACAAAATTCTTTAGTAAAAATAATGTTAGTTAGAAGTTTGGAAAAATCATATTTTACAAGAAATCCTTTTGTAAGACTCTTTAAAAATGAAGCTTTGATTCTTTTTGTTTTCAAAGAGTACTTAATATTTATTTTCTTTGATGAATTTTCTTCAAAAATGAATTTCTATTTTTCCTTTTAAAACTTCTATTACTAGTGTTATTTTTTTCCTATTAGTTTTTTATGTATTTCCTTTGACTATTATTTTGATCTTTTTAAATCTTAATTTGAAAACTTACGTTTCCTTTATATTATGTTCTTAAGGAAAACATTTCCATAACAAGGAATCATTTTCCTTAATTTTAGAAAACAACTTCATTACTTCTAAAGTTATATTTTTAGAAAAAGCCTTTCAAAGTAATGATATTTTCAAAATTATAATGAGTTCTTCCTAAAGCTTTTAGAAAATAGACTCATTTTATAAATTTAAAAATTCTAAATTTCTTTTAAAACTCTCTTTTGGTGACGAAAATCTCTTTGGTAAAAGTATAGTATAAACTTTGGCGGTTTAGACAATAATCTTAATTTATAATAACAAGCAAAATTATAGTAACAAAATAAATAGCAAAATAATATAAGTCAAGCATTGAGAGTCTTGGTTTTGAATCAAGGCTCTCGAACTAAGAAATTGACTAGTCCCGAAAAGAAAAGAAAATTGTTTTGACTTAATAAGGACAAGTCTAAGACTAGTCTTAAAATAGCATAAAAGTAAATAAATTTCAATAAAAGTAAATAGGTTGCATTGCATGAAAATAAATAAATAACAAGTGATTTTATATGCTCTAAAGAATAGATACATAAATATATTTATAGATATAGATAAGGAGTTAACTATAGTAACAATAATATGAGTGCAAAACATAATAACAACATAAAAGTAAAGAAATGGATTTTCATGAACAAGAACAATACATGAATATAGTGTAGCTTCCATAACAACATGTTTAGGAAACTCATACCATGGTCATGTAAAGTTACATGGTGGTGAAGAAATATGGAAAGAAGTTTTACCTAAATAGAATATGGAGTAGTATGAGTGAATGGGTTTTTTGGTATATAGAAGAAAGTTTTGGGAATATTTTGAGAGAGTTTTGAGAGTATTTGGAAGAGTATTTGAGAGAGTATTGGTAGTGAATTTATGGGTAGATGAAGTGTGAAAGAAATGAAAGATGATGGGGATATTTATAGAAAAATGAGGAGTGAATTTGTGTGATTAAAATAAATGAAAGAGAAAAATATACAAGTGAAAATAGGAGGGGGGAGGTGAAGGCGCCGATCACTAAGGAGAGAAAGAGAGAGAGGAGATGTGATTTTCTTGTATTTTATATAATATGTAAGGTAGATGTGATATAAAGTTATGAAAAAGATAAAAAATAAAGAAAATAGGTACGTAGAGTGTAAGAGTAGGTGTTAGAAAAGTAGAAATAGTTAAATAGTGTAGAATAGTAATGTGATTTTTTTGTATTTTGTGTATTAAGAGTAATAATATGTAAGGTAGATGTAATATAAAGTTATGAGAAAGATAAAAAATAAAGAAAATAAGTACGTAGAGTGTAAGAGTAGGTGTTAGAAAAAGTAGAGATAGTTGAATAGTGTAGAATAGTAATGAATGGTGTAATGTAAAGTAGATGTGACTTATAAAGTACCGGTAGTAAGAAAATATGCATATAAATGTAATATATGATATTTTTAGCTACCGAAAAATTATAAAACTGATATTTTTGAAAACCTTATATTTTTAAGAGTCTAACGGTATATCTGAAATATTTTTATTATTCTGAGCCCCAAGACATGTGTTTCAAAATCTGTATTCGTTCGGGTTCAAAACGAATTGCGGTTTTACTAATATGATATTTTTAAACTTCTTATGTTATTACAAACTATTCTACATACTAATCTATTACTTATTCACTTAGGGTTACAAACACGGGATTGCCGGACTTAAACTTGTTACTTCTAACTAGGGTTTTGTTGACTTTAAGGTTTGCAGGTGACCTTTTAATTAGGGTTGAAGCTTAACCGATCGCAAAACTTTGGGGTTTACAACCTACCCCCTTTAAAGGAAGTTTTGCCCTCAAAACTTAGAAATGCATACCTAAAGCTTCAAACAGGCTCGGATATTTGCGTCATATCTTATCTTCGGCCTCCCAAGTTGCCTCCTCATGGTTGTGATTCCTTCAAAAGACTTTAACACATTTGATTTCCTTGTTCCGTATCTTTTCGACTTTTCGATCCAAAACTTGTACCAGTTGCTCCTAAGTGAGGTTTCCCTTTAGCAGTACTGGTTCCAACTTTACTACTTGGTCTGGATCAGCTATATGCTTGCGTAAGACGGATATATGAAATACGTTGTGTATTCCTAATAGGTTTGGCAGCAAGGCTAGGCGGTAGGCTAAATCTCCAACTCGTTTGAGTACTTCAAAAGGTCCAATGTATCGCGGGCTTAACTTTCCTTGTGAGCATACTTGGTGTATACTTTTAATTGGATTTATCTTTAAGTACACATGGTCTCCCACCTAAAATTCAAAAACTCGCCTTTTCTGATCTGCCCAGCTCTTTTGTCTATCTTGGGCCTCTTTCATCCTTTGTTGGATTATTCTTACTTTGTCTGCTACATCTTGCACTAAATTTGATCCAATAACAAGCTTTTCCACATCATCCTAAAACAAAGGTGACCTACAGCATCGTCCATACAAAGCTTCATATGGCAGTATTTGTATGGTAGAGTGGTAGTTGTTGTTGTAGTCGAACTCGATGAGCAGTAGATGAGCATCCTAACTTCCTTTAAATTCCATGACATAAGCACATAACATGTCCTCTAAGGTTTGGATTGTATTTTTCCGATTGTCCATTGGTTTGGGGGTGATAAGCCATGCTGAAATGTAACTTTGTCTCCACACACTTTTGTAAACTCATCCAAAACTTAGATACAAAACGAAGATCTTGATCTGATACAATTCCTGTAGGTACTCCATGCAACCGTATTATCTCCTTTATGTATAGCTTGGCTAGCTTGTCCATCGAGAACATCATGTTGATCGGTATGAAGTGTGCCGACTTAGTCAAACGATCTACCACGACCCATATGGCATCGTATCCTACTGATGTTCTTGGTAATCCATATACAAAATCCATCGAAATTTGATTCCACTTCCATTCGGGTATCGACAAAGGTTTCAACAATCGTCGTGGCCTTGGTTTTCCACCTTCACCTGTTGACAAATTGAGCACTTCATCACATAATCCACTACATCTTGCTTATTCCCATTCTACCAATAATGATTCTTAGGGTCTTGGTACATTTTGGTTCCTCCTGGATGTATTGTATATCTTGAGTTATGGGCCTCGCTCATGATTTATTTCCTCATTTCCTCATCCTCCGGAACGCAAAATTGTCCTTTTATTCTTATGACATCGTCATCTACCATGAAATTAGTATAGTTCCCCTCATGAACTTCCTTCTTTATCCTTTGTATCTTCTCATCATAGCGTTGAGCTTATTTGATCCTTTCTACCAAGGTTGGTTCGAACACTAGATTAGCTATCTCTACTTCTACACTTTGTCTCATAAATTCAATGCTCAGCTTCTCAAACTCTTTTATCAACTCCTTCTTATTTGTAAGCAAGGAAGCAACTTCTCCATGACTCTTGGCGCTCAAAGCATCCGCAACGGCGTTTACTCTTCCAGGATAATGTTTGATTCCAAGATCATAGTCCTTGATTAACTTTAGCCATCTCCTTTGCCTCATGTCCAATTCCTTTTGGGTAAATAGATACTTAAGACTTTTGTGATCCGTATAAATCTCACACCTTTACCCATAGAGGTAATGTCTCCATAACTTAAGGGCAAACACAACGGCAGCTAACTCCAGGTCGTGTGTGGGGTAATTCTGTTCATGTTAAGTTACATGACATGAAAAAGAAATATTTATAAGAATTTTACCTAATGTAAAGGTGTGGATGGTAGAAGAAAGAGAGGTCATTGTTTGTATAGAGATAGTAAGAATATGAGATGATGAGAGAGTTGGGAAGGAAGTTTTAGAGAGAGGGTTTGTGGAGAGAATTTGGAAGATTTTTGTAATGTGAAGTGAACCGTGTGAAAAAAATGGAGAGAAAAGGGGTATTTATAGAGATTTGTGGAGGGAAATGAGTGTAATAAAATAAATTGAAAAAAAATAGAGATAGGAGAGACGGAGTGGCCAATGTGGAAGAGAGAGGAGAGAGGATAAGATTTGTTGAATTTGTGTTTTTGTAATAAAATGTAATAATATGTAAGATATGATGTATTAAAGTTTTATATGAAAGTTAAATTATAAGAAGTAGGAATGGTAGAGTGTAAGAATAGATAGTAAATAAAAATAGAAATAGATGAATAATAATGAATAGTATAGAATAGTGACATGAATAGTAGACAAGACAAATTAATATCGGTAGTAAAGAAAATACACTTAAAAGTGCTATATTTGATATTTGTAGGTATCGAAAAATTATAAAACTGGTATTTTTGGAATCTTTATATTATTATGAGTTTAACGATGTTATTAGAATATTTTTATCATTCGGTGCACTCGCACACGATTTTTGAAATCTATTTTTGTTTGGGTCCGGAACAAACTGAATTTTGATGAATATGATATTTTTAAGCTTCATTGTATTACTATGGACTACAATCTATGATTCGTTTAATTTTATTGTTTAAGGGTTAAGAGCGCAGGATTATCGGATATAGATTCACTAGGGTTTAATACCGATTTATCGACTTTTGGGTTTCCGATTGACTTCCTGTTCTAGGGTTTAAGCATAAAATGTAGCATAAAATCTAGGAGCTTACAAAACTTGCACCTTCATAAAAGTTTTAGGGGATAATTTGCAAATTCCACTTTTATTCTTGGACTACTGATACTAGTACTGTTATATCTTGTGGGGCTCACAACCTCTATTTATGTTTACAGTGTTTATCTTTAATTATCGCTATGTGATTTTTATAAAGTATCTAGTATCTCTTACTGGATTCCCTTAAGTGAAAGTACGCTATATGCACTGTATTGGAGACCTTTAAGTGACATGACCATCATTCTTAGGTTTTCGTATAGCGTATAATGAGATTGTGTCATGTAATATAAGAATAAGTGTTAGAGCTTAACCTTTCCTTTAACACTTAGGGTTAGGAAACTAGTCGGTGGTTTTATTCACTTTAAAGCTCAAATGCAAACAACGAAGTTGGGTTTTAAAAAATTTATAAATTGTACTAATAAGTTCTGTTCAACATTATGAATAGAAAAACATTAAGCTAAAGCTAATTCTAATTGTATTCATGTTTTCAGGGAAAAATTATAAGATAAGTTATTAATGCTAGAATGAGCTTAGGATTTGCTTCACCAAGTACTTATCATGTGATTTCTTAGCAAACTCAATGAGTTGTTTGTTGAGTATACGAACTTCTAGATCTAGATTAAATTGCTGAAATCTCTTCACAAGCTATTAAAAATTAAGAATCCTTTGATTAAACCCATGTTAATGAATTTGAAATCAAGTGATAGAAAGTTTCACCTTCCCTATCTCTAAGTGGCTATGAACAACTTCATTTGTAGCCTAGATTTAATAAAAAAAAATAATTTCTCAATCTGTTCAATTGAAATCAGACATAAATCTACATGGTGCACTTACATAAACTCACAAATTAAGATTCAAGCTACTAATTACAAGTACCTAGATAATATTCAATTAAAATATGTTGAAATCACATGAATCAGGTCTTGAATTCACAAACCATTAGTTAAAATGATTATTCCTCCGTGATATGAACAGTAAACACAAATTTAGAAGAAAAAAAATATGAAATAAGATTAATATCATTGACTAAGCGCAAAATCTTACAAAAAACAAACGTCAAATGGATTTACTAAGAAAACTTGAATTTCTTGCAAAAGAAAAGTTTCTTTCACTAGAAATTTTCTCTCTACTTATTCTATGTTAGAAATTTGTTATGGTACAATATGGTTACAACATCTATGCACGTTTATTTATAAGCATCAAACATAGAAATCATGAAGATTTTATTTGTGAACGTGGCAAATTCTTTTTAACAAAATTTTTATAAATCTTCACGAGCATTATTTCAGGACAAAGTCACTTTTCATGGTTAAAATCGCGGACTCGATGTTGGCCATGGTAGAAGCTATGTTGAAAACATGTGAGTGTGGTCTACTTCAGCTTGAGCGGAGTATATAGCCATGGGTGCAATTTAGGGTGCGATTCACACTTTTACCTTCTATTCTTGCCATCAGTTTATTCCTTGAAAGGCGTGGTTGGAATCTATCTTAAAAAAATTATTGTTTTACTCTAAGTATGGATTATATTAGTTTGTTTCTTTTTTTCTTGATCTTAGGAGCTAAAAAACAAAAATTACACAATAATAGCACAAATTTAAATGAATTTATCTAATAATAAACAAGATAAAGCATGAATTCCTATAAATTGAATAGAGTATAAATGACTTATCAAATTCCCCCACGCTTAAGCTTTTGCTTGTCCTCAAGCAAATTGTTATGTATAAACCAAACAGCAAAGCTTGTTGAATATGAAAAATAGATCATGAATGGAACTTTTGATCAAATCGAACTTAAAATTCTCATTCATTTCAATCCAATCACTAGTAAACTCATCGTTCTTCTAAACAAATAACTCCATACAATCCTACCAGATCATGTGCTAAAGTTATTTTTTGCTAAATTCGCTAAACTTATCCAAGTAGATCGGTCTTTACCCTTATTGTTTAAGTTAGAATCTAAAGCAAAAATTATTTATATGATCAAACAGAGTAAGAGAGACTTAATCAACTTTATCCTTTTATATTTATAAGTATGCAGTCCTTTAGTTATCTCTTTAAGTATTACACTCAAAAGTAAAGGCATATACATTAGCTTATTCCCTTAATCATTTTTCTTATTTGTGCTTTCAACCATAGTTCATTTTCTTTCTGTTTCTTTGATATAGCTTGGTTGATAAAGGGGATGAGTCATTGCTCTTCCGAGGGACGAAGACACACTCATATTAATCAGCTTTTTTAAGCACTATTCAATTTCGTTCAATTTGATTAGTAAGTAGAAGAGTCAAGCCTCGTTCTTTTAAGGAATCAAGTGTAAACTCCTAGATTTTACAGTAGTTATAAGTAAATCTTAGAGCTAGAGTCGAAACTAGAACCCTAAAATCAAACTACGTCAATCTTAAGTCTTAGAAACTTTAGGTTGGATCAAATAGTTTCTAAAATCCTAAAATAGTTAATGACATTGAAAAATGATATGAACTTGAATTATAATCCGGATATATGCCATATACCCTAAAATGATCAGATTTGCCAAAATTTCAATCGTTTCAAACCTATATGGGATATGTTTCCAAATTTACTTTATTTTTTTCATGGGATTTTGGCTATATTGCTGGTGCATTTTTAAATAAATTCTTATGAAATGTGCTTTTATAGCTTATTTGTTCTTTTAGCTCTTAAGATCAAGAAGTGAACAAACCAAGAAGTTTCAGATCAAATTTTGGGCAAAACAACAGTTACAGGAAGATTAGACTTCTATTGAAGGCAAAACAGAACCTTTGAGGGCTAAAATCACGAAGAACAGATCAAGTTGAGGCAAAAAATGTGAATTCATGCCCTAAGGCCATGGCTAAAACTTACCCCGCGACAATGTACATCGAAGACTTAGAAGTTTTGAAGTTGAAGTAAAGTTGAGTCTTAACACCATGCCCTCAACAAGAGCACTATTGCACCCTTTGGCAATGATTTTGGATAGAAGATTGTCACAAAGAAGGCGAGTCTTGATTAATAAAGTTGAGTCCTGGAGAGAGCTCGACCAGCACCCCGCGACATAAATAAAACACGTGTTTCTTTGGTTTGTACACGTACATAAGAACAAGAAGGCAAACCGTTGATAAGATCTTCCACGCAAGCAAATCAAAATCTGAATGGTTTCCTTCTAGAATAACTAAAAATAAGCACGATAGGTGCATTGTAATGTATGTAATCTTATGTATAGTTTTTAACCTAGTTTTACGCAGAGAGCTCTCAGTAAAAGAATCAATTTCTTCTTGCTGGGTTCTCTCAAAATTTCTTGGTAAATTTCTTTAAACTTGTGTTTGTAATCTACTGTGAGAACATTGCACTTATTTGAATTCATTATTTGATTGAGTTTATTTCTCCAGTATATTTGATCGTAATGCCTATACTCATGGAGGAGTAATCTCCTTGACTTAAGGTTTGTGGATCCAAATTCCAGTTCATGTGATTTCAATTGGACGTTTATGTTTATTGCATAGGTATTTGTATTCAATAGCTTGAGTTTAATGAGTGAGTCTAATTAAGTAGTGCATCTTATTAGATTCACACATGATATTCATTAAATGAGATCGAGAGGAGATTTTAATGAATAAGATCTAAAGCTATTGATGACGTTGATCATAGTTAGCTTGAGAGAGTAACCGTGAAACTTTCTATCACTTGTTTTTAAACATTAAACTGTGTTTTCAAACAACAGATTCTTGAACTTTAAGTGGATTTAAGGCTGTTGATAGTTAGCTCGAGACAGTAATAATCTGGCTTTAATTCTAGAATTACTGAGCTCGAGAGAGGATGTAGTTTACATTCGTGAATCTGATGGTGCAAATACACTAGCAAACACTCAATTTGAGTTTGAATCAAAATCACATGATAGGGAGTTGGTGAAGCAATCCCTAAGTTTTCTCTTGCATAGTTATAAACAGATCTTTTTATTTTTTCTTGAAAATTACTCGTGAATAATCTAACCTAGCATAACTTCTTTATTTTTCATCATGAGCTTCTAAATTTTCTTTGGTTGAATACTGGAGGATGAGTGAGTAAGATAGTTGTCACTATTCCCTTGGGATTGACCTAATGTTTTCTATGTTACTTCGATAGATGCGCTTGCTTAAGTGTTGGTAATTACTAATTGAAGTTAAACAAAACGTATTAATTTTATAAATTTTGAAAAGTTCAACTTCGTTTCCTTAAATTGGTTTGAATTTAATTACAAATACCAAGGATCACAAACCAAGTTTTTTGGCATTGTTGCTGAGGAATTGGTTTTGGATTCATGAAAATGGAGCATAGCAAGGCACTATTTGAAAATAACTCTTCCCCTAGTCTAGTCACTAATTTTTGTGAGTATTTCTTGTTTTTGTTTTGTATATACCGTTTTTGTACAGTTTTTACGTAAATGGTTTGCTTTTGTATATATTTCTATTTTTGTAAATATTTTTGTTTTTTGTTGTTTATCTTGTAAATATCACTAACCCTTTGTGTTTTTGTAATATCTTGAAAATATTTTGTATATACCTATTTTATTTTTGTATATATATATATTTTTGTTCGTTGTAGTAAATAACTTCTTTTTCGTTTGTATATATGTTAGTTTAGATTCTTTTTATTCAGTATTCTTTGATTCTTTATTTTTTTTTTAATTTTATCTTGTATATAATGATCTTTTAGAGTATTTTCTAGTTTCCTATTTAGGTCTATTGATTGATTCTTTATAATTAAATGTAGGGTTATGACTAGGAGTAATAATACTTCGTTGTTTCCCTTTAATACGAAACCACAACGAATAGGGAGAGTTCATCGTCGACTCTTTAGTGAACTAAGCCCTTTAGATGAAATGGCTGAAGAGAATCAGGGATATGTGTTTCAAGGAGACAATCCCCTTGCTAGGAATAATAATGAGCCGCCCAAAACAATGCTTGAATTCTGTAGACCCAGTCTGGATGGGACGAGTACTAGTATAGTAAGACTCAGAATTGCAAAAAACAATTTTGAAATAAAACCCAATATCATCCAAATGGTGCAGCAATTTGTACAATTTGATGAATTACAAGATGAGGATCCAAATACTCATTTGTAGCAGTTTCTTGAGATTTAGGACACCTTTAAGATAAATGGCACGACGGAGGATGCAATCAGGCTGAGATTATTCCCTTTTCCTCTTAGGGGGAATGCGAAGAAGTGGTTTCACAATCTACCTAAGAATTCAATTACTACATGGCAGGAGATGGTAGAGAATTTCAAAAGAAAATACTTTCCACCCTCTAGAAGAGCTAAGCTAAGAGTTGATATCACCTCTTTCAATCAGTTAAAGAGTGAAACACTCTATGAAGCTTACGAAAGGTGAAAGGATTTACTTGGGAAATGTCCACACCACGGTCTACTTGAATGGATGTAAGTCTAGATGTTCTATAATGGTTTAAACTATGCAACGAGGCAGTTGATTGATGCAGCGGTAGGTGGGAGTTTAAATGATAAGTTTCCCGAAGAATGTTTGAACTTGTTTGAAGACTTGGCGAATAACCGCTACCAGTAATCATCTACAAGGGCTAAGAAAGAGAAAGTATAAGGAGTCTTTGAGTTGGATATGGTCATGAAGCTTGCATCCCAGATTGAAGCCCTGAATAGGAAAGTGGAGAGCCTGACTATGAGTAAGTCAACATGCTGGAAGAAGGGATGACTTCAGAAAGTGGAGGATGTGGGCCAAAGAAATGATCCTTTTAGTAGGGGTGTTCATAGATCGATTAACTGTTTCATAGCCCTATTTTTTGAACCTAAACGTAATGATCAGTTTTTAAATATTTCGATTCCAAACCGGTCCATTATAAATGGTTAATCGCCTTAACGATTAACTGTTTTATTCGGTTAATTTATTCGGTTTTCTATTTTTAATCATTTAACGTAATGGTCTCAATAAAATCAAATTGAATTTTAGCAAATCTTAATTTTTAGCCTTTATAATAGAGTCTTTTTTTAAAAATTATTATGTATGTCACAAGAGCTAAAAAAAAAAAAAAGAAAATCAAATTAAGGAAAGAGGAAAAACAAACCTTTGGATGTATCATTATCAATAAAATCAAACCAAATCAATTACCAAATTAACTCCATGAAACATAGGAAAATAGTATTGTAATCAAAATCCAATGAATATTAACATAGGTAAATTATATGTATATGTAAATCTTATGTATATATATTTTAAAAAATAATTATATGTATACGTAAATTATATATATAATATACTTATAAATATTAAAACGGTTAACCGTTAACCATCGATTTTTTGTGGTTACAAACCGAAACCGAAACTGAAAATCTAAAAAAATAAAAACTGTAATCCAAAATTGAAACCAACGAATCGGTTAACCATATTTTTCATATTGGTTTTATGGTTTCTGTTCGGCTTTTCGGTTTCATCGGTTTTTTTGCACACTCCTACCTTTCAGCAATTTTTATAATTCTGGATGGAGGAACCACCCAAATTTTCGGTGGAACACCAACAATAATTTTCAAAATCAATCTTTTCCAAGCCAGAATAATTTTCAAAACAATTTTAAAAAATAAGGATCAACTGTGAATGATTCAAATAAGGTGTCTCTAGTGGAACTCATTCCTCAATTTAAAAAGGCTTATGAGGCTAGGTAGTAGATTATTGATACTGTTTTACATAATCATTCTGTTGCGATACATAATTTGGAGACACAGCTTGGCCAGATCTCAAAAATGCTTTTTGATTGACCTTAAGGTTCACTGCCCTCAAACGCTGAAGCCAACCTAAGAGAAACAATAATGAAGAATTAATTTTCACTCCTAAGATGATTATCCTATAGATTGTTTTGCTTGTTTTGATGAAAGACAATTTCTGTTTTGATGTTTTGATATTTTTCTTAAATGATGATGTGAGAGGATGGGACGAAGGTTGTTCTGTTTATTTTGATGGATCGTAAGCCTCTTTAATAGGTGTTGTTTTAGCTTGTTTAATTTTTGAATGGTGAATGAATGAATTTTTGCTTAACGGGATTTGTTTCTTTTAGTTTTGTTTCTTTGAACTCTTTTTGCAAGTATTCTTTGAATAATTTTGGCCTCAAGTCAGCTTAAAGGTTAAATAATAAATTTGAGCTTTGAAGTCGAGCCCTCAACTTAAGGCCATGATAATTCTTTTATTCTTTTTACAGGTGTAATAAAAAGGGACCCACTGTGTTAGCCCTTGATAACAATTCTTTGATTCTTTATTTTTTAGGCCGTGATGTAAATAAATAAACAAATTAATTCTTTTCGTTTATAATAGCAAATGAGATCGCGACTTTAAAGTCGAGCCCAAAAGTTAACCTAAACATAAAGAGAGTATAAATGGACGTTTCAATTGTACATTCCCTCTTTTCTTTATCGTTTTCAAAACTTTCGAGTACTCGATATGAACTTTATGAACCATCAATAAGCTTACATTTAAAACCTGTGCACAACTATTCCTTATTGTACCTTCTTCATCAACTAACTGAGGTAAGTTCATTTTCATATATATTTTTATTTCGAGTAATGTACAATATCGATATTGATCGTGAATACTGATAGTTCTTAGGGTTTTCTTTTGCATCTCATTTCTGTATAGTTACAGATTTGGTTGGGAAGATTTGGTTTTGATCATAAGAATGATCATTTAGAACTGTTAGATTCAGGTAAGGAAGAAAATATTACATTTGTATGTAATCTGTTACAAACTCTATTATGACCTTTAAGTTTCCTTAAGTTTAAAGAACACTTAGTTTGTATCAAATTACTTAGAGTTACTGTCATAGTTGCAAATGTGGGTAATCTATTAATATACTTAGTTTTGTTCAAATAAAAATTAAATAGAACAACTTTAGTACATTCTGAAATAATTTTTTGATTTGTAGAACTATGGCATCAAAAAGAGCTCGATCCCAAACATTTATGATGAGAATTGCAACCCTAGAAGGGTTGAATGATGAGGACAAGAAGAAGTTTGAAAAGATGGTGGAAAAGAAACAAATTGCAGAAAATGTAGTAGTAAATTGGGATATGTTAAAGGAGTTTGGGATGAAAGTAGCTTTTAGATGTTTCTTTGAAAACCCTACTTGGGGATGGATTTTTGAAGTGAAGGAAGAAGCCTTTGGAGAAACTACTTTAACATTTCTAGCTTCTTTCAAGATTGGGAAGAATGAAATAAACTTGGATGATACCGTCGATTTCTATGCTTTTGGGCAATACCGCAGTATCACAATGAAACAGTTTATTGCTGCTATGGATCTAAATGAAGATGAAGAAACACTATATGGATCAGAGTTTAGCAGCCTTCCTATAGCAATCACAAAAAAGAAGTGGGGCATTTTATTAGAGAGGAGATTGAGGTTAGATTTGCTTTATCCAAGACCACTGCCTCAAGGTTTAAGAATCTCAGTATATGAATGCTACATTACATATTGACTAAGAGTATATTCTCTAAGTTAGAGGGAGTTGCAACAATTGCAGATGCAGAACTTACACCCCTCTTCAGCATGGTTAAGAAGAAGAAAATGAATGTAGCCCTTCTGATAGTGGAGAGACTTAAAGCCCAAGGTAGCTCCCAAGGTAAGTTACCTAGCTACTTCATGAAAGATTAGGTCATTCAGGGAATACAGCCTTATGGGATAGCCATGTTGGATCGATCGCTTTGGGTAAGAAACCTAAGGACTAGTAGTACGGTTGATTGGTGTTAGTTTAAGAATAATAAATGATTATGACATATAATTAATATTTAATGAAATAATGTATTTTGTTAAATATTAAATAAATATCTCATCATATTTATCTTCTAGGGTTTCCTTTAGGGTTTCCTATATGTCTATATATATAGATCTATAGACAACCTTTTAAGTCAGACTTTTTGACGTCACATTAGACGGTAGAGAAATTCTGCAAACCTAAAAGAAATATTCGAAACCCTAGAGAGTGTGAGAAATTCGTATCTCTAGGAGCCCCTTCGAAACCAAATCTAGAAGCGTTCTAGATTGCGCTAGCACATAAGAGGAGAATCCAAATCAAGGTCATTCTCGTGTGGATACCGTAGAGGGCGTTCGCAACGTTGCAATGTTTACAGATCCATATCATCAAATAGGTTTTTGAAATCTAAAAGGTATTAAACTTGAACTTTTATTTTCGTTTTTGTATCTAATAAAAAACACATGAATACTGGAATTAGGGTTTTAATTTTAAAGAAAAATTCCGCTACAAAAATTGATAATAATCCCAACAGTGGTATCAAAGCCGCTTGTGTTTTTGATTTGATCGAAATCATGTTATGATTTGCATCTGATGCGAATATAAATTGCCTACCTGTTTATGATTGAATTCGTATTCTATTCATATGATGATGAAATTGTTTTATTTGAAAATTCGAATCTTTTATATTGCATATGATGATATGCATAAATCGTTTTATTTGATATTCGAATCTTGTATATTGTATATAGATGATATGAACGAACGTCTGTTTAATGAATCGACGTAGTGATGTCATATATCTATTATACGTTTTTGAATTGAGATTTGATTCAAATTAATTTGGATTATGACATTTTTGGATTGAGATTTGATTCAAATTAATTTGGATTATGAAGATCAATATAGATTAAGGGCCATGCTATGACACGATTTTTATATTATGCATAACATGATAATATGCTGACATGTATATGATACTATGTTTACAACCATATACTTAATATCCTTTACATGTGATAATAAGATAAAATATCACCTTTTAAAATCCCTCAAATAATATTAAGTCATGAAAATGCCTTCCATGGTTCGACACTTGTCAAGACTTAGATCGTCTAATTGTAGGTTCTGCCAAAGCAGGGTGCAATAGACCATCCTAGACACACAAGGTGAATAATGGTGCTATTCACATGTCGTAATGGTTAGACTTAAATAGGCTATCAAAACGGTTTTGGGCCTATGGCATTAGATGGGATTAGTAGGCCGGGACATGTGATGTCAATCCCATAACGAGAGTTACATTTGATGTAATTGGAAAGGGTTTCCTACCTAAATAACTAAATTTTGGGTGTCATGCCATAGCTGACTCAAGGTTTAGTGAAATATGGATCTTGACCCACTAAGAAACTTTATTTAATGGTTTCCAAATTAATACTAGAGGGTTATTAATTTGATAAAAATAGTGGAACTATGAAAATGGCTTAAATAAAGATAATTAACTTTGCATACCTCTATATGTAGATCATGGCAACCAACAACACAACCTTGCGATCAATTCTTGAAAAGGATAAGCTGAATAGTAAAAACTTCCTTGATTGGTATCGTAACTTAAGAATTGTTCTTAAGCACGAGAGGAAGTTGTATGTGATTGATGAGGCAATCCCTGATGAACCTGCTCTTGATGCTCCAAGAGCTGAAAGAAATGCTTTTAGTAAGCATAAGGAAGACTCATTGGATGTGACCTGCATTATGCTTGCCACCATGGAACCTGAGCTTCAGAAGCAAATGGAAGACATGGAGGCGTACGATATGATCGTACACCTAAAGGAAATGTTCCAAGAACAGGCAAGACATGAGAGATTTGCAGTCACCAAGGAGCTGAATTCTTGTAAAATGGCTCCAGGTAGCTCCGTGAGTACACATGTACTCAAGATGAAGAGCTATATTGATAGACTTGAGAAGCTAGGCTCTCCAGTTTCTAGGGAGATGGCTACGGATTTGATCCTAGGCTCTTTGCCTCCTAGCTATGACCAGTTTGTGATGAACTACAACATGCACAAAATGGATGTGTCTATCATGGAGCTGCATGGGATGCTTAAGAATGCAGAACAAAATGTTAAAACAAATAACAATGTTCTGATGGTTCAAAAGGGACAAGGCAAAAAGAGAAATGCCAATGGTAGAGGCAAGGGCAAAGCAAAAGGTCAGCCCAAAGCTAAAAAGCCCAAGCCTCAACCTAAGGCCAAACCACCCAAGGAAGGGGTTTGCTTCTTCTGCAATGAACCAGGTCATTGGAAGAGGAACTGCAAACTTTATTTGGAGGATCTGAGAAAGAAGAAGAGTAGTGAGACTACTGCTTCAGGTATTTATGTCATACAAGTCAATCTATCTACTTCTACATCATGGGTATTAGATACTGGATGTGGGTCTCACATTTGTGTAAATGTGCAGGGATTAAAGCAAAGTAGAAAGTTGGCTAAAGGTGAAGTGGACCTACGCGTGGCAAATGGAGCAAGGGTTGCTGCATTAGCTGTGGGAAATTTTGAATTAACTTTGCCTTCTGGACTTATTCTGATTTTAAATAATTGTTATTATGTGCCTGCTATGAGCAGTAACATTATTTCAGTTTCATGTTTGGACAAGGATGGTTTTAGATTTATTATTGAGAATAATACAATCTCCATCTATCGTGGAGACATCTTATGGTATTGCTCATTTGATGAATGGTCTCTATATTCTAAACTTTGATGAATCTGATCATAAGTCCATTTATAACATTAATACCAAAAGGTTCAAATCTAACAGTTTGAATCCAACTTACTTCTGGCATTGTCGTTTAGGCCACATTAATGAGAAACGCATATCAAAGCTTCATCAAGATGGGCTTTTAGATTCATTTGATTTTGAATCATATGAATCATGCGAATCTTGTTTGATGGGAAAGATGACAAAGGTTCCTTTCACAGGACAAAGTGAGAGAGCTAATGACTTACTGAGCCTAATACATACCGATGTATGTGGACCATTAAGTTCACCTGCTAGAGGAGGTTACTTATACTTCATTACTTTTACAGATGACTTTAGTAGGTATGGATATGTATACCTAATGAGGCATAAATCCGAATCATTTGAAAAGTTCAAAATGTTCAAAAATGAAGTACAAAATCAACTTGGCAAAAATATAAAAACGCTTCGATCAGATCGAGGTGGTGAATATTTAAACCAAGATTTCTCTGATTATCTTAAGGATTGTGGGATAATCTCACAGTTGACTCCTCCAGGAACACCACAATGGAATGGTGTTTCTGAAAGGAGAAATCGAACTTTATTAGATATGGTTCGATCAATGATGAGTCAGACAGATCTTCCAATATCCTTTTGGGGATATGCCTTAGAAACTGCTGCGTTTATATTGAACAGGGTTCCATCAAAATCGGTTGAAAAGACACCATACGAGTTATGGAATGGGAAATGTCCCAGTTTGTCTTTTCTAAAGATATGGGGTGTGATGCTTATGTTAAAAGACAGGTGTCTGATAAGCTAGCAGCTAAATCTGACAAATGCTTCTTTGTGGGATATCCTAAAGAGACAAAAGGATACTACTTCTACAACCAATCTGAGAACAAAGTGTTTGTTGCTCGTAATGGTCATTTTCTAGAAAGAGAATTTGTCTCTAAAGGAATCAGTGGGAGTACGATTCAACTCGAAGAAGTTCGAGAACCACAAACTAGCATAGAACCCATGATAGATGTTCAATCAGACTCGCAATTAGTTGCTGAGCCTGAACCACTAACTGAAGGCCCACGTAGGACTGGTAGGATTCGTCACGAGCCTGAGAGATATGGATTTCTCGTTACTGACAATCGCGATGTCATGCTCATAGACCAAGATGAGCCCACATCATACCAGGAAGCAATGATGGGCCCCGACTCTGAGAAATGGTTATTAGCCATGAGAACCGAAATGCAATCCATGTATGAAAATCAAGTATGGACTTTGATTGATCCACCCGATGGTAAAAACTATTGGATGTAAATGGGTTTTCAAGAAGAAAACTGACATGGATGGCAATGTGCATACCTACAAAGCACGACTAGTTGCAAAAGGTTTTAAACAAACTCATGGTATAGACTATGATGAAACCTTTTCGCCTGTAGTCATGCTTAAGTCTGTGAGAATTCTTCTTGCCATAGCTGCGTATTATGACTATGAGATATGGCAAATGGATGTCAAGACAGCCTTCTTGAATGGAAACCTCATTGAGGATGTGTACATGACACAGCCTGAGGGATTTGTTAACGAGGAATTCACATAAGGTATGTAAGCTTCAAAGGTCCATTTATGGATTGAAGCAAGCATCTCGAAGTTGGAATCTTCGTTTTGATGAAGCAATCAAAGAGTTTGATTTCATCAAGAATGAAGATGAACCTTGCGTTTATAAGAGAGTTAGTGGGAGCGTAGTAGTTTTCTTGGTGCTTTACGTAGACGACATATTGCTCATTGGAAATGATATTTCTACATTACAAAAGGTCAAAACATGGTTAGGAAATTGTTTCTCAATGAAGGACTTAGGTGAGGCTGCCTATATTCTAGGCATCAAGATCTATAGAGATAGATCTAGAAGGATAATTAGCCTAAGTCAGAGTGCATACATTGACAAGGTACTAAAAAGGTTTAGTATGGAGAATTCCAAAAGAGGATTTCTGCCAGTATCACATGGAATTAAATTGAGTAAGACTCAATGTCCCACTTCAAAAGAAGAACGGGAACGCATGAGTAGGATTCCATACGCCTCAGCTATTGGTTCCATCATGTATGCCATGTTATGCACTCGACCAGATGTCGCTTATGCTTTAAGCATCACAAGTAGATACCAATCAGATCCAGGTGAAAGTCACTGGATAGCAGTCAAAAACATTCTAAAGTACTTAAGAAGGACTAAGGATGTGTTTTTGACATATGGAGGACAGGAAGGTGATCTTGTAGTAAATGGTTACACAGATGCCAGCTTCCAATCTGATTCAGATGATTTTCGATCGCAATCTGGTTATGTGTTTTGTTTGAATGGAGGTGCTGTAAGCTGGAAGAGTTCCAAACAGGACACAGTTGCAGATTCTACTACGGAGGCTGAGTACATAGCAGCATCGGATGCAGCTAAGGAAGCAGTTTGGATCAAGAAGTTCATTAGTGCATTGGGAGTTATTCCTAGCATTGCAAATCCAGTGGACCTTTATTGTGACAATAATGGGGCCATTGCACAGGCTAAGGAACCAAGATCACACCAGCGATCCAAACACATACTCAGGCGTTACCATCTCATTCGAGAAATCATTGAAAGGAGATGTTAAGATATGCAGAGTACCCACAAATGACAATGTTGCAGATCCATTGACTAAGCCTCTTCCCAGTCTAAACATGATAGTCATACTAGAGCACTGGGCATTAGACTTATGATTGAGTAGAGCTAATGCAAGTGAGAGATTGCTAGTGATGTGCCATAGCACATATGGATTTTATGTCATTTGGATATTTATTATCTTTATAAGCCATTCTATTTTTCAAGGTTTATTATTAGCCTTTTTACCTTGATAAAATAATTCCATGAGTAATTTTGTTATTCCTTATGTCATTAAAGTATGTGACTTTAATAGTAAAACCATAAAGGAATAAATAACTTTATTCTAAATTATCCCTAATCGTTCATTATATGGAATAATAATGAATTAAGATTAGTATGTAGGCTGGATGATGGTCATGTTTTACTGATCATGGATATAAGATATCATTTCAGCACATAGATACATGTAAGAGTACATTGTATTGGAATGACCAATTATGAGAATACTATATGGATCAATATGATAAGTATTTCTCATTACAGTAATTATTTAAGTCCTTTGACCTGATGACACCATAGATTCCTACATAACAAACTCCATATTTTAATTCAGTTCTTTATCATCTTTAATCAGATGATTATAAGACTGATATTGGATATAGAATAAGTTATGTGGAGGAATGTGAGTGTTCATGAAGGAATTTGTCCCTCTCATTAAATTGAGAGAGATATCTTTTGGGCCCCTTGTTGAGTAAGACTGAGATATGCATGGCCGTGCTCAAATGAATTGATAAGGAGTTATCAATGTTATTTGTTTAAGTCAGTCAAACTCTGGATTCAAGAAATAGGTGATTAAACAATATAAGTGTGTATTGATCCACACCTTATGTTTAATCATAAGATATCATGTGACAAAGGGACTAAATAATTAACTGTCTATAAGGTAAAATCGGATCACCGATCTTCACTTAATTTGGGTAGGCATAATGTCTTGCTAGAGGCCGCTTATGTCTCGTAGGTCAAAAGGGTTTTTGATCTACTGCTAACATTAAGTGAACCTACAGGGTCACACAAAAAAGAACTAAAGATCAGGGACTTGATATAAATCTGATGGGAATGATAAAGTCATTATTAATCTTAATTTGCTAGGATTGATAAAATTTTATCTGGCCTAGTGCAAGTGGGAGATTGTTAGTGTTTTTGCCCAAGGCCAAATATTTGATATTTTCATTTTATGGGTTTATAAATTAAACCTATAGGAATTATTTATTTATTATTTTTAAATAGTATAATGATAATAAATGATTATGACATATAATTAATATTTAATGAAATAATGTATTTTGTTAAATATTAAATAAATATATCATATTTTCTTCTAGGTTTTCCTATATGTCTATATATATAGATCTATAGACAGCCTTTTAGGTCAGACTTTTTGACGTCATATTGACAGCAGAGAAATTCTGCAAAACCTAAAAGAATTTCGAAACCCTAGAGAGTGTGAGAAATTCGTATCTCTAAGCCCTTCAAAACCAAATCTATAAGCGTTCTAGATTACGCTAGCATGCAAGAGAGAATCAATTCAAGGTCATTCTCGTGTGGATACCGTAGAAGCGTTCGCAATGTTGCAACGTATGATCCATATCATCAAATAGCTTTTTGAAATCTAAAAGGTATTAAATTGAACTTTTTTTTCGTTTTTGTATTAATAAAAAAACACATGGATACTGGAGTTAGGGTTTTAATTTTAAAGAAAAATTCTGCTGCAAAACTGATAATAAAACCCAACAATTGGAACCTTAAAATGTGTGCACAATTTCAAGGAGGTTGATGGACCCATTTATAGCATTCCCTAACCTTTGATATGGAGGGCGTAAATCTATTCTACATACAATTCTGGATAATTGTATGTATATGTTTGATCACATGGCTATTGCATCTCATTTGCATGCTAACAAACTTGTTTGTTATATTGTTGGTTATGGGTACATTTTGCATAAAAAATATTTCACTAAGCTAGTTATGCTTATACCCCAATGAATTTTTGATATAACAGGTTCATCTATTTTTGTACCTATGGTCCCCTTTTACTCAGGTAAGAATTATGCTTTTTAGAGAGCTTTTGGAGGAACTTTACTCGAAGGCCTTAGAATTGATTTCCTTTAAAACTCTAGATTATGTTTATTTTGCTACAGTATAGACTTTGTTAATATAACAATATTTTGGAGACTCTATCGGGGGAATGCCCTTATTACTATGTAAGACTATTAGTCTTTAAGTTATAAAAATGTCTGTTTAGTATTTTCTTGTACGCCATTTTATTACCATCTTAAATTACATGCCCCACTGGCGTATCCTATTATTGTGAAAGCATGCTTGCATATTGTCTCAAAGCTTTTGCATGATTGAGGAAAGTTATTCATAAGTTTTTATATCATATGCGGTAGACTGCCACGTTTAGAGTACCTCTTAGACGTGACACCAAGTCCTGCTCATACTAACAAAATTAATAGAGGAATCAAGCCATGCTCTTCTGAGGGACTAAGTCCTACTCATATTAATTGAACATGAATTTCATTTCATGGCTCATTTAAAATTGACAAAAATGGTCAAGAAATTGCTCTTTTGAGGGATCAACCCCTAGCCCTATGTCAATCCTAAACTCATAATCATTTTGATTTCATTTTAATTTAGCTATAGCACAAGGAAAAATCATCAAGTGAAAAGTATCATTTGAACCTTCACTAGAGACTATAAGTGTCACACCCCTACAGGGTACCATAATTGTATTGATACACCATGTAACCATTCGAAGTCTCCAGAAGGGTACATGATCATTGTACAACTAAAACGTCCTGTCATGTGGACATTTATAAGAGGATCGAAATGTTGATTAATATAAAAAATACATTGCATACATATAATTCAGTTATGAGAATAGCATTACATAATTTTTGCATAGAGTTCCTCAACTAAAACATCTCAAAAACTGTACAAACATTGTTCATTAACTACTACATAATAACATTGCAACTTTACAACCATTGATCTCTAAAAAGGCTCCTTTACACATACAAATACTCTCTCTCTAGCTTATATTTTCTTCACTAATATGTTATACTAACTTCAGCTCCTTCGTTTTGATCCTTCTCTTAAATCCTATCAACAAAAATATGTTAGAGCATGAGCATAACAAGCTCAGTGAATAGCCTGATCAGACCACATATCAAACCAATATCAAGCAAATATAGTTAGCAAACATATGCAATGCAACGATCAATCATATAAGATATGCATGGTTTGGATGACCGGAATGCAAAACTTATGGAGATTTACACCTTTTCTTGAGGGTTGAAGGACCAGCTTAAGTAATTCATACCTAGGAAAAATTGAGGACTAAGGAAGGAGAAGTTATTTTGTAAGCTATTTATCTTTATATACATACATATATATATAAAAGTATCGTAATCTTGAATTCACCTTTGAACCTCAAAACTCTAAGTATTAGCTCTCTAAGTTAACTCTTAATAGGCGATGTCCTTTGGTACCTGTTTAGTTCTTGGAGGGCTTGCAACTCAGGGGTAACCTTGACCTGATTCACTAGACATAACTCAGCATTACCTTGGTCGAGATGCTAATACATGACGTGAACACCAAGCTAATGTGAGGTATGCTATCGTACAATGCATGTCCATTTAGTTCATTAGTCTAATATAATTAAACCTTGTTATTTAATGATCACCTAAGTATCAACCAATTGTTAATGAACCTTCACAAAACACGCTTGACGATTCTCTTCACACCAGTAGTTATCACTTTTAATATTAAAGTTCATTATCCAATCAATCATCATATAACAGGCATTATACCTAATCCCCATGCAACGTGTCCATTTTAGTTTTGTTACAAAACGTATGCAACTATATTACAAGCACAAATAATGTGAAAAGATCAGAGTTACTCACTTATACATATAGTTTAGTCGTCATAGTAATCTATTGGGAATTCTGAATCTTGATTTATAGACCCTATAAGAATAATGCACTGATATAGATGGGTAGTGTCACGCCCCGTAGGGTATCCTAAACGTGGCAGTCCGCCGTACACAATATTAAAGCCTAAGAATGACCGCCTCAGTCATGCAAAGGCTTTCATACTATGTACAAGGCGTCTAACACGTGGAGGAGACTCATCGGAGTAATACATTTTACGTTGATATAACTTGAGTAACAATGTAAAGGAATTTCAATTTACTATACTCCAAATACAAAACATTGCACTTCCATTACAGTCATCAAAAGATTTTACTACATAGAATTATTACAAGGCAATTTGTAAAACCTAGCTAATAACTTCAAGCATTCCTATTCCTTGTCGGAATCTTGAAGTCATTCTCGGCTCCAACCATCACGGTCCCCACTTAGCATTCTTGAGATAACCTGTTTAAATCAAACATCTATTGGGGTATAAGCTGCACTAGCTTAGTGAGTAAGAACTTCCAGATTGCATTTATAACACATCATACAATCAAGTGATTAGTCAGACAAGTGATATGCATCAACACGTGAATTCAACAAAACACATGACCTGCTGGAAATCATATTGGATGGAATTGCGCCATCCATCTCGGGTTAGCAGATTAACGAATCCCGCGTATAACCAAGACCGTTTCGCTTACGGACAACTATAAACTATAAAATCGTTTAAAGTACAACGATAAACTAACAATAATCGTTTAAGGTACAACGATAACCAACAAATGCTAATGCTCCATCCCCATCGTTGATATGATGAGTTCAATTTATCTTCAATTCCGAATAATCAATTATACCAGTTCTTTTAAGTGATCAATCAATAATCGCTGACAATCAATTCTAATTCATCTATACAGCAATAGTTAATCACTTGGCTTCGATATTCTTACATTCCATTTCTCATATCAACAACAAAGCATACATAGTTCCCATTCGTCCCTATCATGCATATTCATTTACTTTACCAATATCTAGTGCAACTATTATTACAATCAAATACAATAAATGAAATCGGAAGTAATACTCACTCGGCCATTGAATCACCGGTCTTTTAGTATAAGTAATCCGATGGTAGGGAATCGTCCATATCGGGATCACCTAAAAAGGAAGAAATACTCTAATAGTATTTCTCACTTAATTAATCCAAACTATCTTATACAAACTTATCAAATTCGTATAATTCTCGTCCTAAGTAGGAATCCAACTTAAAACGGTCATAACTTGGTCATTTTAACTCGGAATCTCGCAAATTATATATCGATTTCTATCTACTTCGAAAGATCTATCTATTTCTAATATTATCTTCAAGTTTTGAAAAATTTGAAGCTTCGAAAAGTTCGGATCAGATTAGGGTAGTAACAAATTCCAATCCCGAAAAATAGTTTGTAAATGTTTGCAATGTTCCTACTTTATAAATTAGCTATACATGCAATATGAGTGATTTCCTAACATGAATTACATGAGATGAGCTTAATGTATGCATGATCTTGATGATTTTTGCTAAAAGAAAATTTTATAACTCTTTATATTGCAAGACTTCAAGGATAACTACTTTTAATAATACTAGTTTCTTAACTTTGATCATCTCCATTTGTTTTGGATTTATTACTTAAGAAAATATAATTATTTTTGTTAAAATTGGGTCTTCATTATATATTTTACTTATGACCTTCATTTCTACATAAAAATTTCCATTTTACACTTTGTAAACATGTTTTTAAAATCGGTCCATTCCAAAATCTGAATTTTTGTAAGTAATGTTTTTGAGTGATTTCTTTAAGTAAAAATCATTTGATATTTAGAAAATTAGGACTCCATCATACATAACCACTAAGAACTTCATTTTTACACAAAAATTTGCATTTTACACTTTGCAAATATGTTTTCAAATATGATTTACTAAAAAATCCGAATTTTAGAAAATCCACTTTTTGAATGATCCTTTGGGAAAAACTTGTTCAATGTATTAAAATTCAAGACTTTAATGTACTTATTACTAACGACTTCATTCTTTACATAAAACTTTCATTTTGAGCTTGGATAATAGGTGTTCTTATGGCCTTCATTCAAAATTACGAATTTCACAAATTGACTACTAACTCAAAATTTTCCATCTTGATTCTACCTCTTGTTTTACACTTTAATCTCATCTAAACTCATAAAAATCACTACTTAATGATACCCATTATCTATATCCTTCATTTTTCATATAAAACATGAGTTTTGGAGTTGATAAATGGGTTTTAAAAATTGGTATTGGTTGGGATCCGAATTTACAAAATTTATTTTTTGGTCATATCTTTTGATAAAATCTATCTAAGCTTATGAAAATCCATTCCTTACTTATCATATCTTAAGAGCCTTTCATTTCTTAAATAAAAATTTCATTTTTGAGTTGGAAAACATGTTTTTAAAATATGCCTTGGCCAAAATCCGAAAATAAGATTTTTATTTTGAAATATAACTTTTGAAAATCACCTTTGATTCTTATAAAAAGAAGTCTTGATGATGTACATATATTAAGCCTTCATTATCTTTAGTAAAAATTACATTTTGACACTTGGAAAGTGGTTTTTAAATTGGGGTCTTGCCAAAATACGAATTTCACAATTTTGTTTGAGTTCAAAACTAAGATCTATACTTAATATGAACATAAACATAAAACAAATGCATGGTAGTAAGCTATAAACTCATAGATCTAAACTTTACTCATCAAAATCTTTCATTTATGTTATCTATACCCTAAGCCCTTCATTTTAAATGAAAAATACGCATTTTGCAGTTGAAAAACAACTTTTCTAAATATGATTCCATTTTCATCCGAAATTTCAAAAATTATTTTTGTTGAAAATAAAATAGATCTTGAGTTTTTTAAAACATTCCTACTATCAACATACTACTACAAGTTGCTCATGAACATAAAACAAAGTCTAATGCATTTTATGAACTCAAAACACTAGATCTAGTCTTCTAAACTAGTTATAAGTGCATGAACACATGTGAATGAGGAACATATGCATAAATCATAAGAAATAACAAAAATAATAACTCAAATAGCAAGATTTATGGAATAAACAAAATCAAAGCTACAAAAAGTTAGATTTACAAATATAACAACTTTAAACAAGAAAATAATTATGATACAATATAATAATAATGAGAGAAGAGAGTGTTTCATTTGTTGGCATCATCTTAAGCTTTTAAGCTTATGGAAGGTCATTTGATGCATGAAACCTTCATTACACTTTACCTATATCACCTATGGAAGCTTTGAGAAGAAGATTTGCTTAATCTTCAAGAAATATGTGTGGAGGCTCAAGAATGGAATGAGGGCAGCTTGGTTCTTGAAGAACAAGAGCAAGAAGAAGAAGAAAAGAGAGGAAAAAGAGAGAGAAAAAGCTAAGGAATGAAAAGGAAAATGAGTAAATGAAGGAGAGAGAGAGAATGAGTGTATTAAATGTGTTTTAATGAATTGAAGGAGTGAAAAAAATAAACAATGTAGAATTTGGCGGGGGGGGGGGGGGGGGGGGGGGGGGGACTATGCACATGAAGAGAGAAGAGAGAGAGAGGAATTTGTTGAAAATTTGACTTGAAATTAAATTGTGTAATAAATGGTGTGTGTAGCTTCTTTAAGAAGGAGTGGGATATAATTAATTTAGTTAAAATGGAGTAAATAAAGGACAATGACAGCCATAAAAAAGGGGAAAAATCTACCATGAAGTATGGGATAGAGTGTAGAAAGATTGAAGTAAAAAAAAAGTGATATGTGTAAGGTGTACTTGAAGGTATGGGTTATAAAAATACTTTCTTAATAAAATAAAATAAAATTAGAAAATTTATTCCAATTTTTTTTAGCAGATTTTTCATACTTAAAATTAAATAATTATTTGAATTATTTTAGTATTTTAACAAATATGTTACCGATATGATCAAAATACGCGAATTTGGGCTATAAATGATATTTTTATAACCCGAAAAATTCTAAAAATTTATTTTATGAAAATAAAAATATTTTTCAAATATTTTATTATTATTAAATTAATTTATTTTATTTTTAGTATTGGGTCTTAAACATAATTTGATCCTGTAAAAGCCGAACTACCTAAATTTTAGAAAAACAAAATTTCCTATAATATATAAAATATTTATCTTAAAATATATAAGACTTTATAAGAATAATAAAATTATATAATGAAATAAAAGTGAATAGTGTAAAAGACTAATTAATTACCGGTTGTAATGAAATACGGATAAAATGGTTATAACTGTAACTTTTATAACCCGAAAAAAATTATATAGCTGATATATTTGAAAATCTTATGAAATTACGAGTCTAACGGTACTAATGGTATATTTTTGATATCTCGAGCCCCGGGACACACTTTTCGAAGTTTGTATCCGAAGGGTTCGAAATAGGTCAAAAATTTACCAATCTAATATTTTTGAACAACTTATATTACTACAAGCTATTCCACATATTAAACTATACCTCGGCCTCTAGGGTTAAGGGCGCTAGATTGCCGAACTTAAGCTATTGTATTTCCACTTAGGGTTTTGGGTGATTTTCTGGTCTAGATCCTTATCAATTTGGAAATTGATATTTTATGTTTATACAACATATTTGACTTGAGAAATTTATTTTAAATTTGATTTTTGTAAATATTTTAATATCTTTTAATGTTTTTGGAATTCTTGAATTGATTTATATTTTCGAAAGTTTCATTATTTATTTTTTAATAATTTGTTTTTGGGCTTTATATTACCCGATTTTATAAGTTGGAGTTAAATATGGAAATTTTTGTACGTCGTGGTTTGAATTTGAAGACTATTGAGTTCTTATTTTATTTTTAAGGATTTTCATTTTCTCAAGATTAAGAAATTTCTGGATTCGTTCGTGGTTTAGGACTAGTCAAAGTTCGGTTTTAATTTGGAGTGATTTTTAGGGTTTATTTTCAAAGTTCCTCTTAGAATTATTTACTGAAATTTTTCGGGGCTTATAGGTAGAATCCGAGTAATTTGTGGATCTAGTGCTTTCAATTGTAATTTTAAAGGTTTATAGTATGTTTTTGGGTTTTTGTGGATGAAGAAACAAAAAATTAAAAGATATGAACGATTAATCCTAGGATATGACTCACCAAAGATAAAACTGAACTAGTTGTTCTAATCAATTGATATCACACATAATGACAAGAAACAACAAGGAATAATCTTGAATAGAAAACCCAATCTTATTCAAGAAGGCAATTTGTCATAAGGATATTATAAGGTTCACCGAGGGTAAAACAAGCAACCGAAAACTGCTAAACCTATCACTAATAACCCTTATATATATCCACAAGCCATGAAAGGGGAAATACAAAAAATAACAAAAGAAATAAACAAAATAGGAAACTAGAATTTTAAAAACACACAAATAGGATACATGGTCCCCCTATTGATCATGGCCGTAACTCAGGCCATGGTCCTCTTGGATCATCTTCTTCCTCCATCTTTAAGTAATCATAGATGTGATATGGGTCATCACGGGCGACATAATGGTCGTGACAAGGCTGGTGATCCTCTCTATACCTAAATTCATATGTAGACATTGTGATCATCATTTATGATACAGGTGTGACGTGGGTGGTGATCTCTATCGCCACCTGTGATTGGGCATGATGGGGGTGGGGATCTCCCTTGCAACTTCGATTTTATGAACTGCTTCATTTTTGTCTTCATCTCTAAATTAAGTGGTCGTCCAACCAATCTATGATCCTTGTCATTTCCTTTGGGCTCACGAAGATTTGTCCTTAAATGTTGATCAATCTCATCTTCACCCCTATCATTACCTTTGGGCTTAAGAAGATTTGCCCTTAAATCTTGATCAAAATTATCCTAAATAGAAGAATCACTCTTCATCTCCAAACTCTATTCCACATGTGACACGTGCTTTGTTTGCCCACTAGCAAGTTTCTTCTCAATAGCTTTTGGTGCCAACAATAATGATTCTTTCATAGGAGGATTCAACTCCATAGTGTTTGTCTTACAGCTTGGGACTCATAGAACAAAATAGAATAAGTTTTTTCCCTACCATTGTCGTCCAAATCTCGATCAAACGATTGTGGATGCCCTAATAGAATATGGGTACATTTAATGGCACTAAATAACAAAGAACTTCATTAGTGTAATGGTTAGATAAAGAAATGGGAATCAATACCTACTTAGTGACACGACCAGATCCTTTGTCATTAAGCCAATGCAATCGATATAGTTGTGGATGGGGAGTGGCTGGAAGTTGTAACTTCTTCATAAGTGCTGTTGCCACGATATTAGTGCAACAACCCAAATCAATAATGGCTTTACAAACAGCCCCATTCACCAATAACTTAATATGGAATATATTCTCCCACTATTTGTGATTAATCGCTGGTGTCACACTTGGACTCCTTCTCAACACACCATTCAAAGGTATAACAAGCACTAGTAATTGTTCAACTAACACCTCTTCCTCACTTTCCTTGTAAGAATTACTATAACCAACTTCTTTCCCTTCATCATCACTCTCCAAACAACCTCCATGAATGTATATAGCACGTCTTTTTGGACATCAAGTAGCAATATTTCCAAAACCTAATCATTTGAAACATTTAATCTCTCTAGTTTTCCTCCCAGCACTACTAGAGTCATTCGGTTTAGAAACTGATTTTGCCTTCTCATCATTAGACTTCTCAAGACTAGACTCATGCTTTTCATCATCCTTATGATTACTAATACTTTCTTTTTCATCATCATGCCAATAAGACTTTTTGCTACTTTCATATTTAGAAGAGTTGCCTGGAGATATGTGTTGCTTTTCAACATTTTCTGCCATTAACATTGCTTCCTCCAATGTATCTGTATCACCCTAAATTTAATTAAGGCAGCTATCGCCATGTATAATACTTCAAGTACTACATGCTCAGGCTTCCTTTAAAAGGGTTTGTTTATGTTGAAAATTGCTATCCAATTTTAAGGGATTTCTAAAATAATATAATTACGTTATAAAGGTGATTGGATTTGGAATAGAAAAACGATCTAAATAAAAACATTTCTAACTTCTACTTATACGAATGGAAGAACTTTCACTTAAACAAAGCTTTAAAAGCTAATTACAAAACATACGGCATAACCATACCCTTTAGAAAGATACACACTTTTAAAAGATTAAATCCAGTTCTTTCAAAAAACAAAAACAAATAATCCAAGGCCCTACTTCGCTTTACTCTTCCTCTCACATCTCTAGGATCGTCCATATCCAAGTCATTCATCATCAACCATCATCAACATCATCATTACTAATATTATCATCATTAATCATCAATAACACCTAGAAAAAGACAACAACAACAATAATGAGTCGAAGCCCAGTACACATAACACAATCACACACGGAGGTAATACATAAGCTTAACTAAATGCAATGCAACAATAATAATTTATTATCTTTAACTTAAGGTAAACAAATAAACACTGGAGCACTTATACTCCGAAACAATATTGGGAATCTGAAGATCTTTAGTAACAACAAACGCTCAGGGGGCTGATATAGTCAGCCTAAATACCTATGTCTCTTACATAACGTTATAAGAAAATAGCCTTATCTAGGGTTCACAGCCGCTACTCATATTCACTCAATCTCAGTCCATAACATCAGTTAGTTCAACCGGTCCTATAACATGAACTAAAACATGTTACTTTACTCCAAGCGTAAGTAAACACTATGGTGATACCGTTTGTTGCATTAACTACTCGATGAGCCACTTATGAAAGTCATGGCATCATGACAAAGGTGACGTAAGTGCCTAAACTATTGTATCCCCCCGAGATAAGGTTGCCATTCCTCGGACCGAATTCAACGACGCAAGCACAAGCAACACTTATTTATTAAGCCGAGTTTAAGTTTTTAATTCATTTAGGATGCCTATCCTAGCATACAATACGCAAGTTATTGCAAAGCTTTTATGTGAAATCCATACAGAGTCTTAAAGCCCTTTCAGAAGATATATCAGATTTCCATATCTGTTCAAGAATTAAACTCATATAAGAAATTAAATTAATTATCCATTACATCAAACTTTTATTAAAACCCTATTTGATCAGACACTAATTAGGAATCCTGCTATGGTTGAGAAGATTGTCCTAGTAAAATACGGATAGTTCTCCATTGTATGTCAAAATATTTTTTTTTTTACTTTATTTATAGGATTTTATTACAACAACATCATCAAAACATTTATAGTCTAAACAACTACACAGTTGAAACAACATATTCCCCATGTTAATTATGGTTTATCCTAACTCGTTAACCAAAGCCAATTATAAATTATTAAGCCTATATTATCTTAACTTAGCCAAATTGATTAGAGTTTATCATTTAATTTAATTACTAAGTCAAGGTGATTAAACTTAATCAATCTAATTCATTTTAACTCATTGAATTCTATTTAGTCGAGTTAAACTTAAGTTTACTAATTAAGTTCATTTTATACTTTAAAACTATGTTAACCCAAGATAATTACTAATCTTATTAATTCATTAACTCATTCCTAGTTATACAAACACTAACATGTCATTTTATCTATCATTTACATATTTATTTTATCTTTCTTTTCTTTTTTATGAACAACCCCGGGGCAAGGATCACACCTGTGATGGGGGCCATGATCATCAACATAGGCCTCATCATGCTTGTGATGGAGGTCGTGATGGGCATTACGTGCTTTGTCATGCCCGTAACAAGGAGATAACGCCCCTTGTCACTGTTGTGATCTAGGCTATGTTCTTCTAAAACCATGATAAGAGGAGATCACGTCCTTCATTATGATCATGATCTAGGCTATGATGTCAATTACATGTAAAATTATGCTCGTTATCATGCCTTGTCTTTTGATAAGAGGAAATCATGCCCTTTGTCATGACCATGATCACCCTTGATTTCCTTTTCTGCATACATAACGAGCCGTATCATGCTCGTAATGAATAAGGGGATTATGCTTCATTTTTTCTTTGTCTTTTACACTAATTATAACCACTTGATTTCAACATACACGAATAATAACAACTTGTTATTAGCACAACATCCATAATCTTGTCTTATAAACACTTCTATATACATATCTACATCATATTCTTTCATTTCATTTAATCAAACACTTAACCTACACAACATGCACATTTTTAGGTTTTTAGCAAACATGTTCATATATCCTTAATCTATCCATATTATCACAAGTTCTACATATATCTAGTCTTAATACAACACACACACACACACACACACACCTACACACACATATACAACAATCAAAACAATAAAATAAACAAACTTACATGTTGATGAGCCTAATTAATATGATCTTTACTTCTACTCTTTTCCTTAATTTTTATGCTCCTTCATGCATGTTTTCATCTTCTATCTTATTTTTCAACTTTGATTTATCTTATGATCTTGTTGAAATTGAGATTTAATTGGGTATTTAGAAAGAAAATAAAAAGAGAAGAAGAAAAGGAAGAAATGTAGAAAGAAGAGGAAGGTAGAAGAAAGAAAAAGAAGCAAAAAGGAAGAGGCAGGTGGCTTTATAAAGAAAAGGGAAGGGGAAAAGTAAAATTTAGATATTTTAAAATAAAGGTATTAAGTTTAAACCTTTTTTATATTTATTTTAAATTTTGTAATTAGTTTGAAAATAATATGAGAACATATATATATATATATATATATGAAATTTATGACTTGATATAAAAATGCAATTCAAAAGTTTAGTTTATGAAAATTTGACATTTAATTCAGGTTCGGGTTCAAAATTGTTATTTTTAAACAAGTAATTGATTTAAAAATGATAGAAATTTAAGGAAATGAAAGTTAACTAATATATAAAGGGTTTAGGAGTTTACAAAACATCTAAAATCTCAATTTCAATATAGATCTATTTACTAATTTGATTTAGGTTGAATTATCTAAACACAAATCTTGATTTATTTTACCTGAATTATTTAATTATCTAAGATTAATTTCTAACTAAGCTTATATTCACTACTATATTTAACTATCTATTATTTCATTCACTTGAATCCTTTCTAATTAACTAGGCAAGGGTTTGGGGTATTTCAGTATCAATCCGTTGAAGCTCAACAACATATGAAATTTCAGATTTCAAACCTACAAGGAAACTAGCAATTGATTGATCCGAAGTTTCCATGATTTGACTTTGCATAGTAAGGATCTAAAACTTTTGAATATACTCAGCTACGCTTTTACTTCCTTGTCATAAAGTATGTAACCTCATCAACAATTCTTAGCTATAGTAATCTAGAACAAACCTTTGTTGCAATAACTTATGCATCTCAGCCTATGTAGTTACATCCTACTCTTCATTCCTCCTTCTACTAGCTAATACACTCTTCCACCAATATGAAGCATAGCTCTTAAATTCAATCGCAACAAGCTTAACTCGTTGTACATCATCACAATCATGATAGTCAAAGAGCTTTTTAATTTACTCTTCCTAATCAAAATGTTTATCTGCTCCACCGGTACCATCAAATGTTTATGGTCTCCATATTGTGCAATCCTCTTAGCTTATGCTCATTACGGTGATCATCATAATCATTTTCATAATCTCCAACTCTACGACTATGTATCGAGTGAGAAGATTCCCTCTTCCTCTTCCACGACCATCTACTACTCCACCATAGGGAATTTGAATCCTAGGGTTATCCTATAATTCCTCAACATGTTATTGTTCTTGTGTTTCACGGGTTTGAGGGTTTCCCTAACAATTCATTCTACACTCTTTAGGGTTTACCTTGTTGTTGCATCATATGTTACATTCTCTACTTCATCTCCTTCATAAAATCCATGAACTCACTTATTAATGGCGCTTTCTCCCTTAAGAGCATTGCCATCTCCACTTTTAACATCAAATTTTCCAGACATCTTCAAAAGAAATCAAACTCGCAGCAAAAGCAATCACAACAACGAAACTTTCCGAGCAAGGAATCCAATACCAAAGCCCTAAGCCGCAATTCGCAACCCTAAGCTCTGATAATCAGATGATACGGATGGGTAGAATCCGAATAATTTGCGGATCTAATGCCTTCATTTACGATTTAGGGTTTATAGTATGCTTTTGGATTTTTGTGAATGAAGAAATAGAAAATTAAAAGATATGAACGGATAATCCTTATATATGATGCACCAAAGATAAAATTGAATTGGTTATTTTAATCAATTGACATTACGCACGATGATAAAAAAAAAAAAGAATAATCTTGAATAGAAAGCTCAATCTTATTCAAGAAGGCAATTTGTCCAAGGACATTATGAGGTTTACCAAGGGTAAAATAAGCAACCAAAAATTGCTAAACCTATCGCTAATAATCCTTATATATTTACACCCATAAGTCAGGAAAGGGAAAATATGGAAAATAACAAAACAAATAAACAAAATAGGAAACTAGCATTTTACAAATGCATAAACAAGATATGTGATCCCCTTATTGATCATGGCCATGACTCGGTTCGTGATCCTCTTGGATCATGCTTCTTCCTCCATTTTCAGGCAATCACGAGCATGATATGGATCATGATGGGCGACATAATGGCAGTGATGATGCTGGTGATCCTCTTTGTACCTAAATTCATACGTGGACGTGATGTAGGTGGTGATCTTTGTCACCACTTATGATACAGGCGTGAGAGGGGTAGGGATCTCCTCTGCAACTTGAATTTCACGAAGTGCTTCATTCTTTGTCTTCAACTCTAAATCAGGTGGCTATCTAAGCAATCTATGATTCCTATCATGTCCCTTAAGCTTATGAAGATTTATCCTCAACTCTTGATTAATCTCATCTTGATCCCTATCATAAACACATATTACTAAGTATATAACTAAGAAGAGTTCCTATTAGTGCCTAAGTGTCCTAGACTCATGTTTTAACTTTCTTAGTTTGCTTGTCTTTAGGAACATGTAAAGCTATACCAGATAGTAGATAGGAGCTAACGGGACAGTGTCCCTTGTGGGGTTGGGGGTAGTGCCATTGAAAACAAAACTAATTTGAAGATTTTGGTTTAAGAAATCTTAAGAAAAAGTTAATTTTTGAATCGCGGGCTCTACAGTAGCTGTGGTTAAATCGCAGTTGTTCGTAAAACTCATAACTTAAATCGAAGGCTCAACTATGGGCACGATTATGATCACGATTGAAGCTGTGGCCAGAACACTTCCCGTTGATTTTACTCAGCCTCAACTGTGGTTACAAATCAAAGGCGTGATTATGATTGCGATGGAAGCTGTGCTTAATGTCAACTTTCCTTCGTTTTCTCAGTTTAAACCGTGGTTTGCAAAATCGAGCACAACTTTGGTCGTAATCTGTGTTATGGTTAAAACAACAACTCCTTTTTACTTTACTTAACAAACTAACGTCCTCAAACAGATCCATAGTTACAATACTTATAAAAGTTAAACTATCATAACTACTTGGAACTATATTTAACAAATTTACCAGTTAAACTTAACTCTATCTTTCATTCATGCGAGCGAAGTTCAAGTATAAGTGTTTGGTGTAGTTTTTCTTTGTTTTACTTTATAAACTGTCATGTCTATGTTTGTTAAGTGAAATTATGTTTATTTCTTAAGTTTTTAATAAATATACTAAAGTTCTAAACATAAAAAGATTCACAAAGTAAGTACAGAGATATCTTTTTTCTCCTTTAGTAAGTTCAGTTTTATTTCGTTAATTTATTACATCCATTAAACTTAGTGTTTTACTTCTAAACAGTAAAACACATGAGTGTACTAGTGTGTTTGGTAGAAGGAACTTACTGAAACTTCACATAATAAAACTTACCTTAGTTTGGTGAATGTGTTTTGTGTGATTACTTACTTCTTTTTCCAAAAATACTAGAAGTTGCGTTTGGAATGTGATTTCTTGCAAATTTTCTGATGTTGAGGGTGAGGGTTTGTAGAAATGATTTATGTTTTAATTGTAAATGTAGGTAAAAATGAAAATGAGGGTTTAACCAAAAAGTGAAAGTAAAGGAATCTTGTGTTTATTTGGTTTTTACGTTTGATAAAAGATAATTTGTATTATTTATATTAAATTATACTAGTATAGCAGATTTTTAAAATCGTTTGTATTTATCTTATGGTGATACTAATATCCAATTGTTGTAAACTTTCAAATTATAGTTATTTCTTTGTAGATAAGGAAAGGTAAGGTAAATATAATCTTCGAAAAGTCATTTTAGCATTTACTGCAGAAAAGTTTATGAAATCTAGTCATATTTACCCTTGCCCAGAAATTTTCTATGGTAAACAAATTTTACAAGATTTTGTAGGCTAAACTTGAAAGGCATTTGGGTGTAATTACTGAAAATTAATGTCATGAATTCATGTAAGACGAATAACTATGGTATCAGATAGATATTAATTGATATACAAACAAAACATTAATTTTTCAAAGAAATAAAGTTAAAGCCATAACTTATATTCTTAAACTCATTAGCAAATATTTTCCTTTAACATTTAGTGTTTTATATTTATGTGATTTACCTTTAAACCATTATTAGTTATCCCCAATACACTAAAGATTTAATTGTTTATACTATATTTAAACTAAGAAAAACTTAGGTATTACAATAAGGCTCTCAAAACGACTAATTGGAAAGCATACAAATCATTTAAGCTTTTAATAATTAATTCAGTAGCCTTATTAGGGATCTTAAGATAATTCCAGCTTTAAATTCTTAGATTAAATAACAAGAAAAACTACTCTACATGAATATCATAAATTGATTTTAACAAAGTAAAGTTAATTCAAATGTAAGATGATGTTGTTCATTATTAAGCTCAAATGAATTGGTGATTTCATTTCAAAATTTGAAAATTTTGGTCAAATTTTACCATCTCATTATTTTTCTATAATCGTGGGAAGGAAAATGATCAATGAAGCATATTTATTCTGTCACGCCCCGAGGGTACCCTAGTAGTAGTAAACAAGTTGCACTTGAATACTATCACTAGATTACCTTCAGAGAATGACAGGTTTTCAAAACAACAGGATCTTTTTTAGTTGCTTGATAAGAAATAACAAATATATGAAAGAAATAACTTAGTGAATAAACATTACAAAACTATTACAAACCATATAATTCTTCTGAAGTACACAACTAAATAATCTATTCTAATAGTACATAACCATGAAACTAAATTATAACCGTAGACTTCCAGCTCCTAAGCTCTTATCGGAGCCATACTCCTGGAAGTAACTAACCATGATCGTAACGTAAACCTGAAAAGACTATAGGAGTATGAGTGAAACCACAGCTCAGTGAATAACCAGACATATTATACATCACACAAGTTATTAGCATTTCATATGCAATGCAAGCACTCAACCATATGCACAGATACAAGCTTGGATGATCTAGAATCCAAACAGGAAAAAGATTTATGCCCTCTTTTTAATGGGTTGAAGAACCAGTACTTAATGACCCACATGCCCGGGAGAGACTAAGTACACAGGAGAATCAACGATTTCTCGCTTTAGGGTTATCACTTTGAATATAATTGAATGAACTAACCATCTCCTGCAATCTCCTTAGAAACTCCCTAAGTATTAATCATTTCAAAGCGATTCTACGGGCGACGTTCTTCGGTGCCTTTTAGTTCCTGTAGGACCGCTAGACCAAAGAGAACCTTGGAAGAACTACACATTAGAACAACCAAGCGAAAATAGAGATCCGAAATATTAATACGTAGCAGGCTGTCACACCATTATATATGCAATAATGCAATTTGTGCAATGCATGATCATATTATTTTGTCAAGTCAATAATTCTTAATCAATTTTCGCGGTGACCATACATTACACACAATCATCATTATACTACTTCACATCATCAAATCATTTCATCATCGCTTTTGTAATGATATCTTAACAATCATACAATCAGATCATAACATACTTTCAAACATTCGTTTAATTATCTTTACATTACACATTCACCTACTTACAAGCACAAATAGTATAATATGACTGAATTACTCACCTGCTCATACTGACTCAGTCATAATAATCTGCTGGTAGATCCTTACCGTATCAAAGTCACCTATTTAAGATGAATAAAGTATTCATCAATATAAATTATATATCTAAATTTCTACATGTGACTAGTGTCCTAGACTTGATTTTTATCAAGTTTTGATACTAACTATTACTAGTTTTAAGTTATTCTATACCGGTCTCAATGTAGAAAATTATGGTTATCTATTATTACTTAGTGTCATCGTGTTTCTCTTAATTTATCTCCTATAATTATTTTGTTATTTTTAGAAGTCACATTATTCGAAAATTTAGCTTATTTCAATTTCCATTCTTGCCTATTTTATCTAACTTTTTATTAATACTAAATATGGCCTTAAATTCTAGGGTTTTAAAAGTTATTAGATAATATTCTACATATGCTTGAATACTTATATTTATTTAACTATCTATAAATTCTTATATTATAACATATATAATATACTAAGTAGAAGTATTGCATATGTATATATATATATATATAAGTTCTATTGAGGTTATATTAAGCTTTCTTTGAAAAATTTGGCTGTACGCCAGCTCAAGGTCGCCGGCCTTCAAACCCAGGTGCCGGTGTAAAATTGGTTTTACAAAATATTTCAGATTTGTTGCACCGGCTTTGAAAGCTGTCGGCTTTCAACGTACGACGGCCCTACGTCGTCGGCGTATATCTCCATGTGGCTGGCTTACATTCATGTTTTATGTGAAAATTATTTTACGTAGCCTCTGATAAGTGTAAGCCGCCTCTAGGCTGCCAGCCTATATTTGTAAGCCGCCGGCGTTGAGCGGTTACACTGCCGGCTTTGAGCCAGTGTTGGTACTGTTCATCATATTCCTCCTATGTCCGATTCTTTTTCTTTAAATTTTACACGTCAAAAACTTTACTAAACCGTTTGTAAGTGTTTATACATCTTATATAAGAACATAAAACAACTTTTAACACGTCTATACACATATAATTAGATCTCGATTCATATTAAAACATAGCTAGGGTTTCGAATTTTTACCCCGTTGGAGCTCGTCCGATGTAATCTGAAGCTCATAGTTATGTTTATTAAGTTTCTAAGATTATTGTAAGTCAGTTATAAAGTTTAGATTTGAAAGAAAATCATTTGAGTTACCTTAACTTACCTTTGAGCTCGTATTCAAGGGTTTTTAGTTTTGTTTTTCCTTTGATCCGAACTCAATTGTTTTGATTCGTTTGTTTTCTGTTTTTGGTTTGTTTTGTTTGCTCTTGGAAGGTTGATTTGATCTGGAAAGTGTGAGGGTTAATGGAGTTTGTTTGTTTCTTCATTAAGGTTATTAAATACTCATATATATAGAAGAAGGAGAATGGAACTTGCGGCTGCTTCTTTCCTCCGAATTCTCCTCCGATTTTTTATCTTTTTGGCTATTGTTTTCGTTGCAATTAATGTTGGGTTGATGTGGCATTCTAGGATTGGTCTTTGGGGTTGCTTTGTTTGGCAATTAGAATGAATTATTGATCAAAATCGAATTCTTTCTTCCTCCGTATTTTCCAACCGAATTGCAGCCAACAATCATATATATATATTAGTTATTTATTTAATTGATTTTTGAGTTAATTTAACGAGTTATACGAGTATAAATTAGTTATTATTTGAGAGTTGTTATACAAAAATATGTTTATAGAGTTATACAAAACTCTTAGATTATCAAATAGTACAATTTTTAGTTTTATATATACGTAGTTAATTACTCGTATAATTTTATCTCCCATGATTAAGATTTCTTAAGCTCATTAGGTCAATTTTTGTTCAGGCTTTAATAGCTTAAGAAAACTCGATTTAGAACAATAGCGTGATTCGTTTATTTGTTTGGAGTTCAGATTTTGAGTAATTCAACAGTTTATATTTTTGTTGTGTATTTATAATCTTATCGGTTTATCTTTGAGTCATCGTTTTCTGTCTATAAGCGTAAATAACCATTTACTTAGTATTGGACTTAATACGGAGACTAAACTATATATATATCTCTAGTTTTAATACCTGTCATGAATTCTTATTAGTAGCGTTTAATTTTTAACTAGAAATCTTGAATTTAGGGTTTAAATCTAAATATAAGCTCATTACTACTCGTTGTTACAATCTCGAATCATTATCGAGATAAAAAACAATCATTTAATCTCTATATTGATATTTTCCTATTTAAATCTATTTGTATATCAAGTTTCGAATCTTGAAGAAATTCTTTATTCAAATTCTAAATCATTTATCTAATCAATTTCTAGTTATTGATCTATTCTTAAACTTTAATTAGAATCTAAATCTATTATCTAGTTCATACAATCTATTATGAGGTTGTGTACTAATGTGAAAAATTCCCGGGGTTTACATTCTCCCCCCTTAAAATAAGCTTTGTCCTTAAAGCTTGAGTACGTACCTGAATTCTCAAACAAATGTGGATAGCTTTTCTTGATCTCTTCTTCTAATTCCCAAGTAATTTCTTCGGTTTGGAGATCCCATAATACTTTGACATAGTGGATTTCTTTGTTCCTAAGAACTTGTACTTTCCGGTCCAATATTTTAACTGGGTGCTTTTCATAAGTCAAATTCTCCTTTAAATCAATTGGTTCCAATTCCACTATCTTATCTGGATCCGGTACATATTTCCTTAGAACCGATACATGGAAAACATTATGTATACCAGATAAATTAGGTGGCAATGCGAGACGGTATGCCAGGTTCCCAACTCGTTCCAATATTTCAAATGGTCCAATATATCTAGGACTCAACTTGCCTTTTGTTTGTCTACCATGAAGACTTTTGATTGGACTTATCTTTAAATATACATGTTTTCCCTCATTAAATTCCAATTCTCTTCTCTTCAAGTCCGCCCAGCTCTTTTGTCTGTCTTGTGCTGTTTTCATTCTTTGCTTAATTATCGAAACCTTCTCTATTGTTTCTTGAACCAATTCAGGTCCAACCAATACTTTCTACCATATAAAGCTTCATAAGGTGGCATCCTTATGCTTGAATGATAGCTGTTATTGTATGCAAATTCCACTAATGGTAAATGTTGGTCCCAATTTCCTTTGAACTCCATAATACATGCTCTCAACATATCCTCCAATGTTTGAATAATTCTTTCTGTTTGTCCATCAGTTTGAGGATGATAAGCTGTGCTAAATTTCAATTGGTTCCCAAAGCTTTTTGTAATCCTTGCCAAAATCTGGAAACAAACCGTGGATCTCGATCGATACTATACAGCAGGTACACCATGCAATCTCACAATCTCCTTCAAATATATTCGTGCCAATTTTTCAATGGATATGTCATGTTAATTGGCAAGAAATGAGCTGATTTTGTGAGTCTATCCACAATAACCCAAACAGCATCATGACCCATTTGTCTTAGGTAATGAGCACACAAATCCATGGAAATCTGATCCCATTTCCATTCAGGTATTGGCAATGGTTTCAACAATCCACCTGGTTTTTGATGTTCAGCTTTATCCTTTGACATCACATTTAGCAACAAATTCTGCAATATCCTTTTTCATTCCATTCCACCAATATGCACTTTTCAGCTCTTGTATGTCTTTGTTTCTCCTGGGTGTATAGAATATCCAGAATAATGTGCTTCATGCATTAATTCTTCCTCAAGCTTCATCATGTGGCACACACAATCTTTTATTCATTCTTAACACCTCTTCTTCATCCACATGAAAATCTTGTACTTTCCTTGGGATATTCCTTGTTTAATCTCTTGAATTTCAACATCTTCTTTCTGGCTTCCTTAATTCCTGAAGCAAAGTAGGTTCCAAAATTAGGTTTCCCAATTCAGCTTCCAACCCTTGCATTGAGAATTCCAAGTTTAATTCTCAAATTCTTGATAAGTTCTTTTGTTCTGTTAATATTGAAGCCACTTCTCCATAACTTTTCCGCTCAATGCATCGCCACGCATTCACTTTACCGGATGGTAATTAATGGTAAGATCATAATCTTTAATCAATTCCAACCATCGTCTTTGTCTCATGTTCAACTCTTTTTGTGTAAATATATACTTCAAACTTTTGTGATCCGTATATATTTCACATTTCTGTCCATACAAATAGTGACGCCAAATCTTGAGTGCAAAAAAATAGCAGCTAATTCTAGATCATGAGTGGGGTAATTCATCTCATGCGGTTTAATTGTCTAGAAGCATATGCTATTACTTTTCCATTTTGCATTAACACACATCCCAATCCATTTCTAGATGCATCACTATAGACAGTATATAAATCCTTGTCATTGGGCAAACCAAGATTGGTGCTGATATTAACCTTTTCTTCAATTCTTGGAAACTTTGTTCACGTTGATCATTCCACTCAAATTTCTCATTCTTCCTGGTCAATTGAGTCAAAGGTCGTGCAATCTTTGAGAAATCCTTCACAAATTTCCGATAATATCCTGCCAATCCCAAGAAACTCCTAACTTCAGTAACAGTTTCAGGTCTTTTCCATTCCACAATAGCTTTAACTTTTGCAGGATCAACCGATATTCCTTCTCCAGAAACAATATGTCCAAGGAATGATATACTTCTAAGCCAAAATTCACATTTAGACAATTTGGCATACAACTTATTGTCTCTCAATATCTGTAACACACTTCTCAAATTCTCATCATGTTGTTCTTCATTAGACGAATATACAAGTATATCATCTATGAAAACAATTACACAGATATCCAGCAAAGGTCTAAAGATACGATTCATCAGATCCATGAAAACTGCAGGTGCATTGGTTAATCCAAATGGCATGACCAAAAATTCATAATGACCATACCTAGTTCGGAATGCAGTCTTTGGTACATCCTCTGCTTTAATTCGGATTTGATGATATCCTGACTTTAAATCAATTCGAGAAAATACCTTTGCTCCTCTCAACTGATCAAAAAGATCATCAATCTGGGTAAAGGATATTTGTTCTTGATAGTTACTCTGTTTAATTCCTATAATCAATACAGAGTCTCATTGAACCATCTTTCTTCTTCACAAACAATACTGGTGCTCCCCAAGGTGAAACACTAGGTCTGATAAATCCTTTATCCAACAATTCTTGTAATTGCACCTTTAATTCTTTTAATTCCACAGGTGCCATACGATACGGAGCTTTTGATACTGGTTGTTCCAGGTATCAAATCAATTGAGAATTCCACTTCTGTGGGGGTAATCCTGGTAATTCATCTGGAAATACATCTGGTATTCACACTTTCGAATAGTATGAATATCCAATCTTTGGATTCACCTCAGTTGTTCCAAGAATACAACCGTTCATCTCCATATCTTCTTCATTTTCCACTTCAATTGCTGTTATCCTATTTCCGACTCCTTTGAGTATCTCACCCTATACTCTTTTCTTTCTCCTTGATTATTGACAAAAGATACTATTTTGAGATGGCAATTAACTTTTGCTTTTACAGCAGTTAACCAAACCATACCCAAAATAATATCATATTTTTGCATCTCTATCAGAATTAAATCAGCAATTGATTCTTGATTCCAATCTTTAGTGGACAACTCTTGATCATCTCCGTGTTACCACTAAATCTCCAGTTGGCGTAGTAACTCTCAATTCTTTACTCATGCTTTCAATTGGTAATCTTATACGCCTTGCTAATCCAGTATTTATGAAAGAATGCGTTGCTCCCGTGTCAAACAAAGCATACGCAGTCTGATCCCCTACTTGAATTGATCCTATGTATCAATTATTAAGTTCATGTTATTTTCAATTCATAGACTTCTATTCCTCTGTACTTGTGATTGTGTCTAATAACTTTAATAAACAAATATGTAATTACATACCTGCAATGAGTCCATATTCTTCAGGATCAACTTCCTCCCAAATATTTTCTTCATCTTCTTCCTCTATCTCCACATTCTCTACAGGATTTCCATACATGGCAAAAACTCTGGCCGTCGCAGCTTTGTTGGCATTTCCATTTTTCGATCCTGAGACTCCAATCACTCCTTTAGGTTGTGAAGATCCAGCTACTTGCTTTCTGTGGACAGTTGGTTGCTATGTGCCCAACTTTGTTACATACGTAACAAGTTGCATTTTTCTTTTTGGACAATCGTTTATCATATGCCCACTTTCTCCACAATAATAACATTTGTTCTGCAATTGTGGACAATGCCTTGGGTAATGAGAACCTTTACATTTCCAACAAGTAACATTATTCTTCCCATTACTCCTCCTTTGTTCACATTGAAAGGTTTGAAGAATTTAACCTTCTTAGGCACAGAACTTGCCATAGAACCATCATACATTCTCTTCCCGAACATAGTTCCTTCTTCTTATACCTCTCAATTTCATACTTCCTTGCTCGTTCAATAATTCGAGCTTTTTCCAACATAGCTGCAAAGTTATCAACTTCAAATTCAGCAAGTCTTCTTTGAAATGAGGTTCTAATCCAGCCATGAAAGTCTGTCTCTTAAGCTCATCACTGTCCCGATAAGCATCGGAGCAAACTGTAACAACCGATTAAACTCATGTTCATTCATCAATGGTCTTAGCTCCTTGGGTCAAATTCATCAGGTCAGTGCTATATTTTGCTTTTAGACTGCTGGAAAATATTCCTTCAAAAATTCTCGTCTGAAACATTTCCCAAGTAATCGGTTGTGACAAACTTCTTTGTTTTGAATTCCACCATTCTTGCTCTCAATCTTAATATAAGTTCCATAGATACTTTCAGAGCTTCAGGTACTTGGAAAACATCAAGGGATCGCTCAATCTGAGCTAGCCAGTCTTCAGCTTCTTCTGGCTTTCCCGGTATTCCTTCAAAATATCTGTTGCACTTAATGAATTCTGGCAACAAATTCCTCTGAGGACGTAAAGGTGGTGGTGGTGGCAATTCTTGCTCATATCGAGGCGGTCCTTGCACCTCGCAGCAGACTCATTTGGGTTCACTGGTCCATTTTCCTGAAATTGAACCGGTGGAGTATCTTTCATTTCCTCTAGGATTGGTGGAGTCATTGCTGGTGCTCCAACAGGTGGTGCTACATATTGTTGCTTGCAAAATCAAGACATTTTGTTGTTGAAGACTTTGTAAAACATCCTCAATTCGGTTTTGGGGTGTTGCAGGAGCATTTATTGGTGGATCTCCAGAAATTCTGGCATTTCTACTTTTATTTCTTCCTCTTGGCATTCTATTAACATTAAACATTATTTAGATTAGATCATAACTCATCTTACCAAAAGTCATCAAAGTCATTCATATATATATGACACATATATATACATACCAAAATACATCAAGCTTCTCGTGGTTAGTGCATTATGTACATTCAAAAATGGCACTAACACTAAACTAGTTTTTCTACTATAGTCATCAAAAATACATATGTATATCATCAAAAGTCTACTAATATCATCCTGTCATGTCATCATAAGTAGATAATACATCATATCATCATATACTAAAGTCAGACTCAGGGACTGGGGTAAAGACGACCCTTGCCCTTCTCCTGAGGGCCTAAATGAGGGTAATCATCCTCTCCCTCTGAACTGCTATCACAATCTCAATCATAGCGTCTCTATCTCCTGGAGGTGCTAAAGTCAAGCTGGTATCCATCACCCTAATGCCTCTGGGTGCAGGCCTCAGCTCACCTCACACTAGGTGGTATATCCTCTCAATCCATCCTCCATGTGCTGATCCAATCCATCTGGCATAATTAAAATCTGAGACATACTTCTCTGCCTCAATCCTTCTTCTCTTACCTTATCTCTCATCCAGCAGCTCAGTTGTTATACTTCTTGTATGAACAGTGGTCTAACTGACTCCTGTACTACTCGATCCTGTACAGAAGTAGGACGCTGGAACTCACCTGCTATCTCAGGGATAATAGGTGGTTTCCTCATCAAAATGCGTCTGGAATGACTGCATCTGCTGACCGAGCAAGCATCAAGTCATCATCATAGGCTGCATCGCCTCTCACCCTGGCATGATCCTGTCTAATATCATGAGCATAAACTGCTCCTCTGCCAATATCTACCCAGACTCTAAAATCTGGAGGCTCTGGTCTCTCTGATCTGGATGAGACTATAAATGCTATATTATCAATCTCCAACCACCTCCTTTCTGATACAGACTCTTCAAATCTGTAGCGTCTCTATATTGATCCATTATCTAGAAAAGCCCGCTCCATAGAATAACCACCTTTAAACAAAGGCAGTAATCCGCTCTTCCAGGTACAGAATCTCTCCAAGGTCTTAGTAATCCCGCACAAATACAAGTCCTCTACAGAACTCGTAATCTGCACCTATAATCTGTCAAGTCTCCTCTTCCTGCATACTAAAGATCTCCCATCTAATATGACATGTAGCAGGATTAGTCTGCACACAACAAAATTTGCATGATTAATAATAATCACACACATTTTATTCCTAGTTGTGCAGTATAATTCTACCCATAACTACCCAACTACTACTAAAAGTGCTAACTAAATCTAACTTACTACATTCACTAAATGCAATTCTTTCACATATTTATCTTTCTTATTCTAGCAACCATGCTGATACCAACTAAATTCTGTCACGCCCCGAGGGTACCCTAGTAGTAGTAAACAAGTTCACTTGAATACTATCACTAGATTACCTTCAGAGAATGACAGGTTTTCAAAACAACAGGATCTTTTTAGTTGCTTGATAAGAAATAACAAATATATGAAAGAAATAACTTAGTGAATAAACATTACAAAACTATTACAAACCATATATTCTTCTGAAGTACACAACTAAATAATCTATTCTAATAGTACATAACCATAAACTAAATATAACCGTAGACTTCCAGCTCCTAAGCTCTTACCGGAGCCATACTCCTGGAAGTAACTAACCATGGTCGTAAGTAAACCTGAAAAGACTGTAGGAGTATGAGCGAAACCACAGCTCAGTGAATAACCAGACATATATACATCACACAAGTTATTAGCAAATCATATGTAATGCAAGCACTCAACCATATGCACAGATACAAGCTTGGATGATCTAGAATCCAAACAGGAAAAAGATTTACGCCCTCTTTTTAATGGGTTGAAGAACCAGTACTCAATGACCCACATGCCCGAGAGAGACTAAGTACACAGGAGAATCAACGATTTCTCGCTTTAAGGTTATCACTTTGAATATAATTGAATGAACTGACCATCTCCTGCAATCCCCTTAGAAACTCCCTAAGTATTAATCATTTCAAAGCGATTCTATGGGCGACGTTCTTCGGTGCCTTTTAGTTCCTGTAGGACCGCCAGACCAAAGAGAACCTTGGAAGAACTAACACATTAGAACAACCAAGCGAAAACAGAGATCCGAAATATTAATACGTAGCAGGCTGTCACACCATTATATATGCAATAATGCAATTTGTGCATTGCATGATCATATTATTTTGTCAAGCCAATAATTCTTAATCAATTTTCACGATGACCATACATTACACACAATCATCATTATACTACTTCACATCATCAAATCATTTCATCATCGCTTTTGTAAAGATATCTTAACAATCATACAATCATATCATAACATACTTTCAAACATTCGTTTAATTATCTTTACATTACACATTCAGCTACTTACAAGCACAAACAGTATAATATGACTGAATTACTCACCTGCTCATACTGACTCAGTCGTAATAATCTGCTGGTAGATCCTCTACCGTATCAAAGTCACCTATTTAAGATGAATAAAGTATTCATCAATATAAATTATATATCTAAATTTCTACATGTGACTAGTGTCCTAGACTTGATTTTTATCTGGTTTTGATACTAACTATTACTAGTTTTAAGTTATTATATACCGGTCTCAATGTAGAAAATTGATAAACCAAAATTATTCCTATTTTATGAATGCCAAAATGGACTTTTATTGATCTTTTATTGATAAATATTATGAATTTGGCACTTAAAAATATTAATTTATGTTTTCAGGCCTTTAAAGGAGTTATTTTATGAAAAGACAGCAAAATGGGTCAAAATTGCAAAGTTTGGACCAAAAAATGGTTAACACAACAAAGACAAGCCGTGTCAATTTTTACATAGAGGAAAACGGCCAGACATGCTCAAGTGACATGACTTGTCCCCAAACCTGTCGATTTGACAGTCCATTAATTTTTAAGAAACGGTTTTTTTTTTTTTGAATAGTAACCCCTATTTATTAAAGAAACGTCTATTGGACATTAAAGGGGTGTTATTTTGAAAAGCCAAAAGACCCGCAACTCCCGTAACTTCCCATTTCCTCCATAATGAGCATTCAATTCCATTTATGCAAAGATCATTATAAAATGAAGATGGAGGGAAGAATCAAAAAGGGAGAAGAACAAGAAAAGGAGAGACAGAGACAAGAAAAAACACACTTTTATGTATTTTTACAGCTGCATTTGTGCTTGAGTGTATCAGTTTATCAAGGAACATCGTTTGTATTGCTAATATAATTTTAGATCCTTTCTATTTCTCCTTGTTATTGATTTATATTGTTTTATCTATGGAGGAGTAGTTTAATATTGCTTGGGTATTGTGGATCCTTGATTGATTTCATGTGATTCCTTTATTCTTAATTTCAAAACGTGTTGATTTTATTGTATTCAATAGCTTGCACCCAAAGAATGAGTCTAATTGGATGGTGCATCCCATTGGATTCATGTTTGAATTTTGTTAAAAATACACCGAAAGGTTGATTTAATGAATAGATCTAAAGCTATTGATGAGATTGCTCATAATCACCTAGAGATAGGGATGGTGAAATCTTCTGTCACTCGTTTTGAATTCATCAGTTTGGTTTTAAAACAAAGGATTCTTGTTCTTTATGCAAATTTAAGTTGCTAATAGTCAGGAAGATATTCCGACAGTTTGGCTTAGGTTTAGGTGCTTTTGACTTTGAGAGAAGCATTAGCATAATTTAGTGAACGCGATGGTTCAATAATCAATACAACTTTTTGAGAAAATTCTTGAATCATATGAATAGATCTTAGGTGAAGCATGACCAAGCAACCTTGTGAATTGATTTATCCTTTTGTATGCTTGCTGCGAAATCTGTGAATATTAGACTTAGTTTAGTTTCTATATATATAAAACCAAATCTAATTTTTTTTTTATAGATAATAGGAAAAGAGTGAGTAGAAGTACTCATCAACGTTCCCTAGGAATATGACCTAGATCATTTCTCTATGCTACATCTGATGGGTGCGCTTGCCCTGTAAGACCATAGTTGAAAAGAAAACGATTTAGAAAATTTATAAATTTAAAACTTGGTCTTTTGAACCTATAAAAAATTATGGTTATCTATTATTACTTAGTGTCATCGTGTTTCTCTTAATTTATCTCCTATAATTATTTTGTTATTTTTAGAAGTCACATTATTCGAAAATTTAGCTTATTTCAATTTCCATTCTTACCTATTTTATCTAACTTTTTATTAATACTAAATATGGTCTTAAATTCTAGGGTTTTAAAAGTTATTAGATAATATTCTACATATGCTTGAATACTTATATTTATTTAACTATCTATAAATTCTTATATTATAACATATATAATATACTAAGTAGAAGTATTGCATATGTATATATATATATAAGTTCTATTGAGGTCAGATTAAGCTTTCTTTGAAAAATTTGGCTGTACGCCAGCTCAAGGCCGCCGGCCTTCAAACCCAGGTGCCAGTGTAAAATTGGTTTTACAAAATATTTCAGATTTGTTGCACCGGCTTTGAAAGCTATTGGCTTTCAACGTACGCCGGCCTTACGCCGTCGGCGTATATCTCCAGGTAGCTGGCTTACGTTCATGTTTTACGTGAAAATTATTTTACGTAGCCTCTGATAAGTGTAAGCCGCCTCTACGCCGCCAGCCCATATTTGTAAGCCGCCGGCGTTGAGCGGCTACACTACCGGCTTTGAGGCAGTGTTGGTACTGTTCATTATCTTCCTCCTCTGTCCGATTCTTTTTCTTTAAAATTTACACGTCAAAAACTTTACTAAACTGTTTGTAAGTGTTTATACATCTTATATAAGAACATAAAACAACTTTTAACACGTCTATGCACATATATAATTAGATCTCGATTCATATTAAATCATAGCTAGGGTTTCGAATTTTTACCTCGTTGGAGCTCGTCCGATGTAATCCGAAGCTCGTAGTTGTGTTTATTATGTTCCTAAGATTATTGTAAGTCAGTTATAAAGTTTAGATTTGAAAGAAATCATTCGAGTTACCTTAACTTACCTTTGAGCTCGTATTCAAGGGTTTTTAGTTTTGTTTTTCCTTTGATCCGAACTTAATTGTTTTGATTTGTTTGTTTTCTGTTTTTGGTTTGTTTTGTTTGCTCTTGGAAGGTTGATTTGTTTTGGAAAGTGTGAGGGTTAATGGAGTTTGTTTGTTTCTTCATTAAGGTTATTAAACACTCATATATATAGAAGAAGGAGAATGGAACTTGTGGCTGCTTCTTCCCTTCGAATTCTCCTCCAATTTTTGATCTTTTTGGCTGTTGTTTTCGTTGCAATTAATGTTGGGTTGATGTGGCATTCTAGGATTGGTCTTTAGGGTTGCTTTGTTTGACAATTGGAATATATTATTGATCAAAATTGGCTTCTTTCTTCCTCCATATTTTCCCACCGAATTGCAGCCAACAATCATATATGTATATTAGTTATTTATTTAATTGATTTTTGGGTTAATTTAACGAGTTATACGAGTATAAATTAGCTATTATTTGAGAGTTGTTGTACAAAAATATGTTTATAGAGTTATACAAAACTCTTAGATTATCAAATAGTATAATTTTTAGTTTTATATATACGTAGTTAATTACTCGTATAATTTTATCTCCGTGATTAAGATTTCTTAAGCTCACTAGGTCAATTTTTGTTTCAGGCTTTAATAGCTTAGAAAACTCGATTTAGAACAATAGCGTGATTCGTTTATTTTTTGGAGTTCAGATTTTGAGTAATTCAACAGTTTATATTTTTGTTGTGTATTTATAATCTTATCGGTTTATCTTTGGTCATCGTTTTCTATCTATAAGCGTAAATAACCATTTACTTAGTATTGGACTTAATACGGAGACTAAACTATATATATATATATATCTAGTTTTAATTCCTGTCATGAATTCTTATTAGTAGCGTTTAATTTTTAACTAGAAATCTTGAATTTATGGTTTAAATCTAAATATAAGCTCATTACTACTCGTTGTTACAATCTCGAATCGTTATCGAGATAAAAAAAACAATCATTTAATCTCTATTTTATATTTTCCTATTTAAATCTATTTGTATATCAAGTTTCGGATCTTGAAGAAATTCTTTATTCAAATTCTAAATCCTTTATCTAATCAATTTCTAGTTATTGATCTATTCTTAGACTTTAATTAGAATCTAAATCTATTATCTAATTCATACAATCTATTGTGAGGTCGTGTACTAATGTGGAAAATTCCCGAGGTTTACATATTCTATTAAATATTTTTCATCAACCCTTCATTTGATCTCGCTCAATCCCTTCCTTCACACATAAACTAAACATTGTCCTCAATCTTTAAAATATGATGAAATAATAAGGAAAAATTAGTAAATGAAAGCACAAAGGTAAGATTCAAGAATCAAAAGTTTAGAAAACTTCTCTATTTATAATTGCGGGTTGAGAATATCTATGAACAGTGGCCTTACTTTTGAACCTTTATTAAAGCTATTAAAACTAAGGCAAAACAGGGATTGACATTAGTAAAAATCGTGGGCTCGGTTAAAGTTGTGACAAAATTTAAATCATGGCAAATTAATTGCGGCTTGAACTGCACCTAAAATTATCAGGTGAGTTGGGGCTCTTCATTCAATCTCTTATGCACAGCTCCATCTGCATTTCAACTCGTGGCCTCAAAAATTGATCTTATTTAACCCTTGGACTCATCCCTTAATCAAGATATGCTTTTTCCTAAAAACTTATTTACCACTAAAAACAACTTAGTTAGAAAATCGACAAATTAGACATTGGTTGCTTGATAAGTCTATTCTACTATATTCTATCTATAGGAATTTAAGATTAAATTGATGTATTTTTTATTAAAGTTCCTATGAATATGATGTTAATGTTTAATGTTATTTTTCAACTTCTAGAATCAAAAGAAGAAGAATTAAAATGTTTCGAATTAGATTTGGCAAAATAGCTGTAAAACTTGAAGATAAATTCCATCTAGCCTTGCAAAAGCACTTGTCGAGGCTAAATGTTAAGGAAAAACAAAGCAAATTGGTCTATAATGCCCTAGATCGAGCCTTCGACATGACCCTCGATGAATAATTTGAGGAGATCGAGCCCTAAAAGTGAAGAATAAGTTCTGTTAGCCTACACTATCGAGGCTTAATCTTGACCTTCGACAACGACTGAATGAAGAACAAGCCTTTGCTAAGAAGCACAAGTTGAATTAATCCCAAAGTATCGAGCCCTCAACTTGCTCAATGTACCCTTCAATGGAAAGATGGACAAAACTCATGCATTTTAATAGAATACTCTAGTTAGGATCAAACCTTGACTTTAATGCAATACTTGAGCACTCAACTTACCCTAAGACAAGCGAATGTGATCCGCTAAAAGTGAGTTTATGATTTTAAAAGCTAATTCACCAGTAAGTGTACTGATCGAATCAAGTAGTAAAGGATGAGTGAGTATCGTTCCCACAAGGAAAAGTTAAGCATTAAACTTTTATTGACTCTAATTAATATTTAGGCAAAAGAATTCAAATCAATTGTTTAATTGACACTATTTACCTAATTTCTAATTGTATTTAATCTACTAAGTTATTCCTTAATCATTGAAACTTATATTACACTATAATGGGAACTTGGATCAAATCCTAGTTTTGCTAATCAAGTTGAAATCAAGTTATATTGACAATTAGATTTCATGTATTATTGAAGTGGAACTATCTAGATTAAAACTTCTTCGTGAAGTTCTTAAAATCTCTTAAACCTTAAAATAACGTGGAAGCTTCCGCTACTCAGAATATTAAAGGAATCACATTACAACCAATAATCTCCTGATTCATTAATTGCCTAATGACTTAAATTGAGTTTCCCATAATCTCTTGGTAAAATCTCAACTTAAATACATTGCATTTAACACAAAGATAATTCCTAAATCAATTTAATGTCTCAGCTTCCGCATTTTGATATTAAATCTACATTTATGAATTCCAATGAAATCATATTTCTCTCCCGAGCAACTAACTTCTTATTAACAAAATCTTTCCAGATACAAAGCTCATTATAGGAAATCAACATGAATATTGCAAGGTTCTAACAATCATATAACATAATTTAACCATCATTTTAGCAAATAACGGATTTAATCACATTGCCACCGTTAGAATTTAACCTAACATTGAAATAAGAACACTTATAAAACCAATATCATGAGCAAAACTCATAATGATTTAGATATAAGATTTGCAGATAATATTACACATAAAAACTTGAATTAATAATAGAACTAAACCGTACAAAGTTTCCCACAATGAAGATCAACACCTATACGATCAAGTTCTAGAACAAATTACGATCAAAGAATGATTTTGGAACATGATTCTATTATATAGTTCTCTAAGCTACTCTCTATTCTAAGGATATTTTTTCCTACCTAAAAAGAAAAGCCCTTTTTTGGAAACTGTCGGTTCTCCCCTTTTAAAAACATCTCAAATGTAGAAATGACACGTGAAGCTTCAACTGCCTAATTTAATGCCGGTGCTTTCTTATCCTACACCAGTAGTATAGAGGCCGGAGTTAAAATTTTTGAAGTTGTGATGGGTGAATGCCGGTGTCAACGCCGGCGGCGTTGAACATGCAATTGTCGGCGTTCATTGGAAATCTGCACACTTGCAGACTTATCCTTGCAATGCTGGCGGCATTGAATATGAAATGCCGATGTTGCTTCCAGTATTACTCTGTTTGCTTATTTTAATGTTGATTTCCAAGCTCAAAATTCATTCCCTTCAATTATTGATTCTCCAAGTTCTCTATAACCTGATTAAGCACAATTCAACACATTAAAGTACCAATTCTTCGCATTTCTATAAAGATAAACACAATTAAGCATCAAATAAGAGGAAAGTGTATAGATTTTTGGTTTATCAACTTCCCCACACTTGAACTTTTGCTTGTCCTCAAGCAAAACAATTCAATTCAACATTGAAATTTGAAATAAAACATACACTTCTTTCTTTACTTCACGACTTGCATTTCAGTGCCTACTGCTCAAACCAAACTGTTTTATGTAATCAGCTTACTTTAATCAAAATTAAACAGTAAATCTAAACTAAACAAACTTTAATCCTAGTGTTTGACCTAAGCTTTTTCTGTGCAAAAGTAAACACACAGTCCAAAAAGGAAAAATATCCATTTAAACTTCACTAGATTTTTAGCCAAAATTCAATCCTAGCAACACAAAATCAAAGCATGTGGTATCTACTTTTCCTTAGTTTTTTCCTTTATTCAAAGTCTTTTCATTTTAAATTTGCATTCATACTCTTTATTCTCCTAAACATTTTTCTCTTAGATTCAAGGGGAGGTTTTTGCCTCCATCTTTTCTTTTCCTCTGGATAGGGTGTAGCTCGCTTCTTTTCAGCTCATTTGCCTTTTCACACTTCTTGTTAAAGTGAGTTCCTAGAGTCAAGGCTCATTACCCAAGTGACCAGGTTTTAAAGGGACCAATATGAACTCTCCCTCACTCTATCAATAGTATAGACACTCATGACTCAATTACCTAAGTCAATTGAGTAAAGGCTGTGTTTGTTTCTATCTTGTAATAAAATGCTCCTAATTTAAGAATTTTTATTCAAGGATCACTAAGCTAAAAGTTTCATCTACCTCTTTCAGTGAATGTTAAAAGGACTATATAAAAGCTAAAAATTTCTTAAAAGTAAACTTGTTTATTTTTCATAGTAGGACTCGATCAACTTTCAGAATTCTAATTCCTAAGCTAAACATAAGGTAAATTTATTTGTTAAAGATTTATCTATTTAATTTTAACTAAGTAAACCAATCACATTAGCTAGTAAGTAAGGCATCTAAGCAAGTCATTTTACAATTTCAGATTTCTAAAAATATTTGGCCTTAATTTCTGCCACATATCCTGCTCTTTAAGAACAAAATCTCCAAGTGTGAGTTTTTATAATTTGACTTCATATGTCAAAAAGTATAAAAAGAAATAATTCAACACATACATAAGAAGTCATAATACACTTGCATCTCTTATTTTTCATCCATTCCCCACACTTAGAATCAAATAGTGCCCTCACTGTTTGTCATGCTCAAGAATTAGAAAGGATTGAAAAACAGAAATAAGATATGTGGTACTTCCCTGATAACCAATTCCATGGTCATAAACTGAAAGCGAGCAAAATTGTTAGAGTAGCTTTGTCAAAAATCCTGTTCACAAAATAAAGACAATCCAAAACAAAGAAAACAAGAAACACACAGAATATATACAGATCCATTCTCAGTCAATTAAGTCTACTTAACATTAGTTCTCAATTACATGCCCATATATTAGGAAAAAAAAATAAAACATAAGGAAAGCTAAACAAATAAGCTAGTAGGGTTTCTAGCTTTCAGGCTCAGCACTGGACTCGCTTTCCTTATCAGATGTTTGTGCTGCAGCTGGATTAAAACAGGAAATAGCATATTTGAGCACATTAATCAATGTGCTCTTGAATTTTTTATTCTTCTTTTTCTCCTGTTTAAATTCTTTACTCAATTCTCTCATTTCAAACTCCAGCTTATCAAGCTTCTCTCCAACTGATTGAGACGAAGACTATGGAGGTGGTGGTGCAGATGAGGTGGAAGGTCTATCTATAGGTGCAACTGCAGGCTGAATATCAGGAGCTTCCATTTCATCTAGTTGTTGTACCCCCCTTTGTACTTTCTCTAATCCCTAAGATCTAAAAGGTCCAGATGAAATTTTTTTGCTAGGGATTTTTACATCATTAACAGGCTCATGAAATTCTCCCATTGCCTTCAATAGTTGAGTTATATACTCCCCACAAAAATGAGCTTTGTCCTAGTGTCCTCAGCTTGCCTTAATAGGAAATTGGCTACTTCAACTCCAAATCTACTTGATAGTTTTTAACTAGGCTATACAGGTAAAACATGTCAAAAGTGGTCACTTTATTGTGACTTTTTTCCTGCAGGTGAGAGTATGAGCTATAATGTGATGGAGCAACTTGTGCGATGTATGTTTAAAGTTTGAGTTTAAAGATTTTGAAGGTTCAGAAGCATCCGTCCTTGGATGAATCAACTCAAACCAGAATTGCTCCATTCTCACTTCATTCGGCCAATTAGTTGGCAAGTTAGCATTTTCATTCTCATGCTCATAATATCCTAACAAGATTCCTATCCTTCTTAAGGTAACACTTTTCACTTCACCATACACTTGAAAAGTGATCTTTGGTTCCTCATCTTCATCATCATCATTATCATCATCCCTATTAAATCTCATTATGGACAAAAACTCAATAGTCAACTTTTTATATGCTGGTTCCCTCATATCAAAAACTTTGAATCACCGTTTATCTTCTACCAAGCTTTGCAGTGTTTCATGCATCCCATAGTCTTCCATCACTCCAATCTAAATAATGACTATTTAAGAACTCCTTCTTCAACAATCTCTCTTTTCTTTCTTGTGCATAAGGTTGACTAGACAAAATATTTCTAGTCTGACTTGAGGAAGCTGTCTTCTGCCTTTTATGTTGTTGTTTAGGTGCCATACCTGTACAACAATTGCTCATTAAAGCACAAATAATACAAAGCAAGTCTGACAGATCCTAACATCTCATCAAGTTTCATCATAAGACAAACCATCAATATTCATTCACATTCCTCTTCAACTTGGTTCATTCAATTTGCTTAATGCCTAAAACATGTTTTAGAATATGAATCTCAAGCAAATAAGAGAGATTAGGCTTATCAAGTAACATAAGTTAGCACACACACACACATGCTCATTTCAACACTTGCAAATTGGAAGTTTAGACTGGTAGCTTTGAAATGAACGTTAGGGAAAAATGATTCAAATTACACGGGAAAAAGTTCTAAGTAATTTGAAAATTCAAAAGCTGTTTATCTCAACAACTCTCACCATGTTCAATGAACTCACATTTTAAAGCATGAATCATCACTTTCAATTCCCTAATTTGCAGATTTGATTGTTGGGACACAATGACATTGATCTAAGAGCATGAAAACATGAGTTTTTCATTTCTATATTCATAAAACCAAAAGCCCCAATTTTCGAATTAGTTATGAACCCTAATTTTGCCATGAAAGTAGACAATGAATAAGCACCATACATATAAACTTCAAGCAAGATGCGATTTTAGCATGCATGTTTACAAACAAACCCAACATTACTCATTCACTTCATCATCCATTCATCATAATCTTAGATTCCCATCCTCCATTTTTCACCATCTCAACAACATCTATAAAAACTTAGTTTAACTCTAATGAATGAAAAACAAGATGGGGATATAGATAACTTACCTTTTGATTTTGATGGTTGAAATGGACAAATGCAATGGAATGAACAAGTGAGAGATCTTGGATTGAGAGAGATTTAGTCGTGAGAGAGCGTGTCAATGAGAGTTGAGAGAGTATGAGAAAGAGAGAGTGTGCTTCAGAGAATAAATGAGAGATAATATAAGTAAGGAAATGAAATTGCAGAGAGGTAAACCCTGCTTTACATGCGTGTCAAAGCCAACGTTGACAAATTATAACTGTATACCGACGGCGTACAAATTTGCAAAAACCGATGTTAAACATTTCGATACTGACTCATTTCATCACTTGGGCAACACCGACGGCGTATACTTTTAAAATGCTGGCGTTTAAAGATTTGGATCTTGCTTCTTTCATCTTTGTTTAAACGCCGGTAGCTTTTAGGCTCCCAGACACAGGTGTTATTGTTTTATGCCTCTGTCCTCTTCAACACCAATGGTGTTCGACTTGGAAATGTCGGTGTTGAATTCTGTTGCAATTCCTGCTACATTTTTTTTTACCTTTTTTTCTAAATGTCCAATAGCAAACACACTTTTCTAACATCAACTTCACTTGATCTGTATATACTACTCACAAACATATCACACAAACAAACATACACACATTTATACATAAATCGACCTAATCACCTATATCTTCATGGGTTGCCTCCCATGCAGCGCTTAGATTTGTAGTAGCTTAGCCCGACTTCCTTCATTCACTTCATTGATTCTTGTTTCTAAAGATGGTGGTTTCACTATCTTTAGTTTCTCCTTCGTAGTAGTGCTTGAGTAAATGACCATTAACTTTAAAAGTTTGGTCATCATGAGTTTTCAACTCAACAGCACCATAAGGAAAAACTCGATTAATGACAAATGGTCCGGACCATCTGGACCTTAACTTTCCTGGAAACAACTTGAGAGGAGCATTGTATAATAAAACACTTTGTCCAGGTAAAAATTCTCGTTTCAAGATGTTTCTGTCATGCCATTTCTTTGCCTTCTCTTTGTAAATGCGACCGCTTTCATATACTTCATTCCTCCACTCATCCATTTGATTCAATCGAAGCATTCTTTTTTCTCTTGCAACTTTTCCATCAAAATTGAGGATTTTTATGGCCCAATATGGCTTATACTCAAGCTCTACTAGTAGATGACAAGATTTACCATAAACTAACTTGTAAGGAGACATTCCAATAGGTGTTTTAAAAGCTGTTCGATATGCCCATAATGCATCATCTAGCTTTAAAGACCAATCCTTTCGTGATGCATTAATTGTTTTTTCTAAAATCCTTTTAATTTCCCTATTGGATATCTCAACTTGTCCACTTGTTTGGGATGATAGGGGGTAGCTACTTTATGGAAAACTCCATATTTAGACGAAAGTTTGTCAAATTTCTTGTTACATAAATGTGTACCCCATCACTTATAATTAACCTTGGTACCCCAAATATGGTGAATATGTTCTTTTTTAAAAATTTTACAACTACTCGGGCATTATTAGTTTGCAAAGCAATAGCTTCCACCCATTTAGAAACATAATCCACTGTTATGAGTATGTATTTGTTAGAAAAAGATGAAGGGAAAGGACCCATAAAGTCGATTCCCTATACATCAAAAAACTCTATCACCAAAATATTATTTAAAGGTAATTCATGTCTCCTAGATATATTTCTTGTTGTTGGCATTGAGCACAATTCATAATAAAGTTCCTACAATCATTGAACAACTTGGGCTAATAAATTCCACAAACTAACACTTTAGCTGTTGTCCTCTCTAGTCCAAAATGATCTCTTACCTCTTTTGAATGACAATGTTCAGTAATGCTAAACTCTACAGACTCAGGCACACATCGCCGTATTACTTGGTCAGCACATTTTTTAAACAAATATGGCTTGTCCTAAAAATAAAATTTCACATTATGGAAAAACTTCTTTCGTTCTTGGTAGGACAAACCATATGGTATGATTTTACTGACCAAATAATTGACTATGTCTGCATACCAAAGTAATCCTTGGATTTCTATTACATGCAATTGTTCGTCCGGGAACCTTTCATTGATTGGGATTTTTGAAAAATCAGTTTCTAACCTAGATAAGTGGTCAACTACCACATTATATGTTCCCTTTTTATCCTTAATTTCCAAATCAAACTCTTGCGATAGCAATATCCAACGAATTAACCTAGGCTTGGCATCAGCTTTAGCAAAAAGATATCTCAAAGCAGCATGATCAATATACACTATGACTTTAGAACCAATCAGGTAAGACCTAAATTTATCACATGCAAAAATAACAGCTAAAAGCTCTTTCTCAGTGGTTGCATAATTTCTTTGGGCTTCATTAAGTGTTTTACTTGCATAGTATATTACATGAAAGATCTTACCTCGCCTTTGTCTCAACACTGCTCCTACCGCATAATCGTTGGCTTCACACATCAACTCAAAAGGAAGCTCCCAATCTAGTGCTACAATCACTAGTGCCGGACTAAGCTTCTCCTTCAAAACATTAAAAGCCTGCACACATTTGTCATAAAAAAAAAAATAGAATCTTTTTCCAATAAATTGCACAAAGGTCGAGAAATCTTTAATAAATATCCTGTCAAAGCCAGCGTGTAATTTATCCACCTCAATCCCTTTTTCTGAAACTTTATGCCCCAAAACTATTCCCTCTTTGACCATAAAATAGCATTTTTCCTAGTTTAAAACCAAATTTGTCTCTTTGCATATTTTTAAAACATTGGCTAAATTCTCTAAACATAATTCAAAAGATTTTCTAAAAATTGAAAAATCATCCATAAAAATCTCAATGAAATTCTCAAGCATATCATAAAAAATAGCCATCATACACCTCTAAAATGTAGCAGGTGCATTACAGAGACCAAAAGGCATTTGTCTAAAAGCAAAAGTGCCATAAGGACATGTAAAAGTGGTTTTTTCTTGATCAGCTGGTGCAATCGAGATCTGATTGTAACTCGAATAGCCGTCTAAAAAACAATAATATGCATGCCTTGAAAGTTTTTCAACCATTTGGTCAATAAATGGAAGAGGGAAATGGTCTTTCCGGGTGGCATCATTTAATTTCCTATAATCAATACACACTCTACACCCAATCATAGTTCTAGTATGGATTAATTCATTTGACTCATTTTTCACTACAGTCATACCACCTTTCTTAGGTACAACATGTACAGGAATTACCCACTTACTATCTGAAATAGGATAGAAAAATCCTGCATCTAACAGTTTTAGTACCTCTTTTTTCACTACTTCCTTAAGAGTAGGGTTCAATCTTCTTTGTGGTTGAACTGTAGGTTTGCACTCATCCTCCATCAAAATCCTACGAGTGCAAATCAAAGGGCTAATTCCCTTGATATCAACAATCGTCCATCCAATTAATTCTTTATGTTCCCTCAATACTTCCAACAGCTTATTCTCCTGGTCACCTGACAAATATGATGAAACAATAACTGGTAAAGTTTCATCATTTCCTAAGTAAGCATACCTTAAATAATCAGGTAATGGTTTCAACTCTAGAGTTGGAGGTTGCGTCAAAGATGGAATTGGTTTCTTCTCACTTGTTCCCAACTCCTCATACATCCTCAATCTAATTTTAGCCACTTCCTCAAAACTTACTTCTTCCTCCTCATCCTCACTCCAATCATCTGTTTCTCTTAAAACCAACTCCAAAGTCTCTATTCCTATTTCTTCATCTATAGAATTAACAATAAGCTCATCTATGGTATCTATAGTGAAATAGGTTCTATTGTCATCAAAATGCTTCATAGCATCATACACATAAAAAATAACCTGTTCACCCATAACTCACAAAGTAAGCTTACCTTGTTCAACATCTATCAATGCTTCACCTGTAGCCAAGAATGGTCTTCCAAGGAACATAGGCACCTCTCTATCTTCTTCCATTTCCAAGACTATGAAGTCAACTGGAAATATGAATTTGTCGACCTTCACCAGGACATTCTCTACAATACCCTTCGGGTATTTGACACTCCTGTCAGTAAGTTGCAAAGTAACATGGGTTGCCTTGCATTCTCCCAGTCCTAGTTTCCTGAAAATAGAGTATGGCATTAAATTTATACTTGCATCTGAGTCTATTAAAACTTTATCAAAATGAATATTGCCAATGGTGCAAGGAATAGTGAAACTTCCCTAATCTCTTTGCTTTGCAGGCAAGCTAGACAAATTATGCTGTAGAATCATAGAGCACTCTCCTATAAGAATAACCGGCTCACTTCCATCTATCCTCCTCTTCTTAGATAACAATTCCTTAAAGAACTTGGCATAGGACGACATCTCTTGAATCACTTCCAAGAAATGAATATTTATTTGAAGATTTTTGAACACATCTAAAAATTTATCAAACTGCTCATCCAACTTTTGTTGCTTCAACCTTCCCAGAAAGGGAACTGGAGGAACATATGGTTTCACATATTGTGAACTTTGAATTGGTTCCTCTAATTTCCTTTTCCCTTTGTCTTTAACCTGAATCTCTTCGTTCTCTTTAACCTTCCTATTAAGAATTTCCACCTCCTTACGACTCCTTAAAGTGATGGCAATCACTCCTATAGGATTCTCCTCAGTCTTACTAGGTAAGGATCCTGATGGTCTACTACTGATTTGTTGAGAAATCTGACTTTCTGTCCTTAAAGATCTCTAATGGTAGCTTGTTGATTATTCATCAACATCTCTGTCTTTTGCATGAAGTTCTTCATCAGATCTTCAATTGAAGGATGGTTCAGTTGTTGACGTTGGGGTGGTGGTGGTAGAGCATTCCTCACAGGACCTTGTCTTTGAAATCCAGGTGGTGGTCTATAGACATTATTATCATTCCTCCATGAGAAATTCGGGTGATTAGCCCATCTTCGATTATATGTATTTAAGAATGGTCCTTGATTGCCTTTTGGGTAATTGCCAACATAGTTCATCTGCTCTCTACTTGATGAAGTTGGTAAGTTAGTTTGAGGACATTCATTGAACAGATGTGGACCTGAACAAATTTCACAACACAAAACTTGATTAGGAGTAACAAAATTTGAAGCAGTAAGTTTACTTACCTGAGTTGTCAAAGCTGAAATCTGAGCTGTAAGTTGAGACATTGCTTCATTATCCTGCACAGCTGCTACTTTTAACTTAGTCTTCTCACAACTCCAATTGTGAGCACTGGATGCTATTTCTTCTATTAATGAGCTAGCTTCATCATAGCTCTTTCCTATCAATGCACCTGTAAACCGCTGGAATTTTCATAATTCTTAGAAAATAATCCTAAAGTCTAACACCAAAATCAAAACCCCGAAAATTGACCCAAGTTTAAACCAAATTTAAATAAGGTCAAACACGAGAATTCTTAATCTTGAGAAAAAGAGAACCCTCAAAACAAAATAGAAAATCCAACTATTGGTTAATTTGACATCCGTACACCAATCAAATCATCTATCCGATTCCTAACATGTAAATCAAGACGATATATCTAAATAATGCTCGACAACGAAATACTAAGATCTTAAATCCTTTGGTGAATTTTAGAATCAAAAGTTTCAAATTTCACCAAAAGTCAAACTGAGTCAACCATTAACCCTAGATTCGGTTAAACGATCTCGAGAATTGAAAAATATTAAATAATCACAAATAAAATGAGATAAAACATAGACTTCAAACTAAAAATAGAATACGGGCAAAACTCCAAAAATTTATAATCTTACGAATAACTCAACAAAACTGGAAGTCAAACTAGAACCCTAAAAGTCAACAAAGCTTTCAATAAACCCTAGCGTTTAAGATCCGGCAATCCCGCGCTCTTAAAACCTAAACAACAAAATAAAAATAATTGTTGATAACAGTTCATAATAATATAGGAAACTTAAAAATATCATATTCGTAAAATTCTAGTATCCTTCGAATCCGAACGGGATTAGTTTTTAAAAATCGTGCTCTGGTACACCTGACGGAAAAAATATTCCGTTAATACCAATAGACTCATAAAAATATAAGGAATCCAAAAATATCAGTTTTAGAATTTTTGGTAGTTAAAAATTATAGATATCGCATTTATACGTGTATTTTTATTACTGCTGGTTTTTATTTGTCTAGTTTACTATTCATAGTACTTTTCTACTATTCATTACTATTCTACTATCTTTACTTTTTCTACTATCTATTCTTATACCTACATACCTATTTCTTACAATTTTCTTTTCCCATAAAAATTCTACACTACATATTACTAAACTTCTTTTACACTTTTCTTCTAAAATTAATTTTTAATCAAATTTCTCTCTCCTCCCCCTTCATTGCCGTCCACCCCTCTCTTTCTTCCCTCTCCAATTATTTTCTTTTTTGATTAATTTAATTACATTTAATTTTCACTCCAAAATTCTATACATACCCCTTTCATTCTTCATTCTTTCACACAACTCATTTCACTACCAAAACCCTTCCAAAATCTCTCCACAAATCTTCTCTCCAAAATTTCTCTCTACCAAAACTCTCATAAACCAATTCTTCACAAAAATCCTTTTTTATACACAAACAATCTACCACATATCACTACCTCCATAATACCCTATTCATCTACTATCTTCATGTCACATAACCACTTTAGATAAACTTCTTCCAACCATTTATTTACCCATGTCATGTAACTTAACATGACTATGATATTGTTTTGAAACTCATATAAGTAGCAAAAGCAACAAAATGTTCATATTTTATTCTTGTACATGACATTCAACTTTTATTATGTTGTTATTATGTTCATATATATGTTGATTTTATTGTTGTTTTTATGCTAATTTCTTATTCATATTTACAAAAATATATTTATGTATTTATATATAATCTTTAGAGCATATAAGCTCACTTGTTATTTATTTAATTTCATGTTTTGCAATTTATTTATTTCATGCTCTTTTAAAACTAGTTTTTCTAGTCTTAAACTTGTCCATATCAAGTCAAAACAACCTTTTCTTTATTTTCTTTATTCTTTTTGGGACTAATCTATTCTAAATCCTGGGAGGCCTTGATGAAGCTAAGGATCCCAATACTTCACCAGATACCTTGATAAAGCTAAGGTTCCCAATACTTGATATTTTTATTATCTTGCTTATTATTATTTGTTTCTAGTATTTTCTCATATTCTTATTTTACTTGCTCATAATACTTGTATCTACATAATGATATTGTCTCAACTAAATTTAAAAGTAGAATTTCATTTTATTAAAGAAACTTAAAACTAATTTTTCTATTATGCGACTTGTCATTAAATAATGGAGTTATTATCAATAACATAGAAATGGGAGTAATACAAGTTTTCTCAAATAACAAAGATAGCTTTACTAATGAAACTTAAGAAATAAACACTTTCTTTTTATAATATGGTCACCTAAGTTTTAGTAAAATAATTTGTTAGTATTCAAAGTTTTCACAAAAAGCTTAAGATTAAACTCTTTTCAACTCCATAACAAAACCAAGAAGCAAACTAATTTTCAAAGTTAAAATAAAATCAACCCATAAAGTTATAAACCCACTTAGGAAAAATAATGATTTTCAAGAAGGAACTTATTTTCAAAGAATATAATATGATAAGATCAAAAACAGAAGATTTTATTAATAAAGAGGATTCTTTTCAAATAAAATTTGTAAAGGAAATAAAAGACCAAGTTTTATAAAACAAGAACTTATATTTTAAATAAGAAATATAAAGTTTCTTCAAAATACTTAAAAAGGAAATTTGTCAAGTTAAGTTTTAACATTTCAAAATGAATTGTTTTATGAAATAAATTGTTGAGACACTATTATTAGAATTTTTGCATATAAAGTGAGCTTATCTATATACTAAAGGTATTTATCAATCATATATATATATATATATATATATATATTATTAAAGGATTTTGAATAAAGGTGAGTTGGAAAATTGTTTCGCAAAATCTAGAAATATTCGTTTTGAATACGTACCCTAACGTTTTGAAAACCAAACAACCTTATATGATAAAAATAATCTTAGAAATGGTTAAATCTTTTCATATAGGTAGAAATGGTACATTATAAGCGAAATTCCGAGTTAAAATGTGCAAGTTATGGCCATTTTAAATTGGAATTTCATTCTATACGATTTTGTTGACAAACATAGTGAAATAGAATTAGAAAGTTTAAGTAGAATTTTTACGAAATACTCATTTTGGGTATTTCTTTTGTCTAAGTGATGAAGGATACGAGATTACCCTTCCTGAGATTGCTACGACTAAGAAGATTGCAAAATGGATGGATGAGTTATTCCTCTTAATTTCGCTACTTTGCTTGTGCTTGTAAAGTAATGGCATTAATATACTAAGAAAAGATAAAAATGGATATGTATGGAGAATTCGGAGATATGTATATATGCGATTCTATGCTTATGTGTGAAATGAGAATTAAGAATATCGTAACTTCAAATTACCTGTTTAAGTTTTTTGTTTACTTACTTATATGATTGCTTATTACGAGCCAAATTGATTGATCGCCCCCTAATAAACCTTAACAAGGTTTGGCTTAAGAAAAATAAAATACTCATGCATAGCATCCATCAAGTCACATCTCTTTCGGAAGGCTGCTACTCCTATGTATAGAGTTGGATTGGTTGTTATCGTGGTGGGTCATGGGCTATGTTCCTTCCTAGAGAATCCAAATCGCTCGAGTAATGCGACTTTAGGTTCGAAGCCAAGTCAACTGAACGCTTTGGGTGGGGACCTGAGGACTAGTAGTAGAACATCGCAGATCTTCATCACCAGTTCCCTAACCTTCAATATGGAAGGGTAAATCCGTTCTATATATGGTTTTCGGATAATTACATATATTTGTGTAATCATGTGATTGTTGCATTGTATGCATAGCATATGTGTGAAATTGAAATGAACTTGTTTGAAACCATGGTGCAAATGAAAAGGAATATCTCACTAAGCTAGTTGTAAGCTTATACCAGCATAGATTTTGTTGAAACAAGTATACCATTGGCTTAAATCGAAGATCATGACATTAAGAAAGTCATGGAAGGATGTTAAACTTTATGAAGGCAATGGGAACATAAGATGAAGTTATTTTGTAAGATTCCTTATATATAATGTATACTATGCTAGTGGTTTGGAAATTTCTATAAAGTGTATTTATTTTGACTTGAAGACAATAGAGGGATATGCCCCCAAGAATTATAATTTACTATGTTCATGTTTTATGTTAAGTATTCTCCTTGCCTTGTTACTTAAATATTATCAATGTAAATTGTGCTACTCCGATGCATTCCCTTGGTTGTGATGTATACCTTGTATATGATATGGAAGCCTTTGCATGACTGAGGTGGTCATTCCTAGGCTTTAGTATTGTGTACGGCAAACTGTCACGTTTAGGGTATCCCTCGGGGCGTGATAGCACCCCTTTTCTTAATTTGTTATTGTATCTTCTTAAGCTTCATAATTCAAAGTACGGTCTTCTAAATTTGTGAGAGCACGCCTTACACTTAATACCAAAGTTTTTGAGAATGATTAAGGTTGTCATACTTAAGCTTTTATATTGAGTGTGGCGGACTGTTACGTTTAGGGTACCTTTTGAGGCGTGACAACTTGTACTTGAAAAATAAAGGAATAAGCGAAAACGCCCAGTACGCCAAATCGAAAAACACATGCACATGATCAAGTAATAAGCAATATCACATATGACTTAGAAACCAATGAATGCAACAAACACCAATTATTATCTTCAAATTAGCCAAGCAACCAACACAGTTCAGAACTATTTTATACTAGTCCCAAACCTGGAGTATCTCATGACTCCGAAGAAAACCATATGTAAATAATATATATATATATAGATTTACGTTCCACAATTAATCTGGTAACGACTCCTAATCTACCGGAATCATCTCCAGGTGCAACTCCACTCGGGACACTACCACACAAGGATCATTAGGTTACCAGCGTTAGTATCACACTACTGTCGTGGTCTTTACTAACCGCAGCTACTTACGACCAACACTCGTTTCAATTAAAGTCTGATATCCATTAATTCAGGTTTATAACAACTAATCCTACAAGCACATAAAATCAAACATGGTAAGGTCGTACTTGGTATTACTTCCAACTCAAATCCACCAACAATACTTCTTAAATAAAAGAACCATAACCTCTCAGATATCCCTGCTCAAGAATATGTATCAATCAATTTCAACTTGCAATATACAATTAAACCCTAATCCTTAATTTCATAATCATGCTCAAAGAATCTATAACCCTACATATAAATCTATAAAAAGTAATTGACACACCTATCTCTTTTGTTTACGGGTCAAAGAAATCATCCAACACAGCTTTCTCCATAATCTCCTAATCTCTCCATAACTTCCTTCAATACATATATGTAAAGTCTCCAATTATCAATTTGAAATACAACAACAGATGAATTTCTTTGAACAACAATATTGAATGGATTCTTACGTACTTAGAACTTATAGATCTCAAATTTGAATAAGAACCCTAATCCACAATTCTCCTAAATTTCAATAATAAACTAAAATCATAAACTTAAAATCTTCAAATCGTAGAAATTATAAAACCTTAAGAAAGATATTACCTTTTTTCCTTTGAATCAAAGTCTCCCAGATCTCCAATCACTCTAGGGTTTTGCCACAACTCTTGGATCTCCTTCAAATCCGTAGAACAGCTCGTATTAGAAATATTGAACTAAAGAGAATGATTGAAAAAGACTAGAGAAAGACCCACTTACCTAGGGTTTTGTTAAGGAAAAGATGTAACAAGGTTGTGGGGTATAGGGTCTATTTATAGAGAGAGTTGGCTTTGAAAAAACGCAACCCTAGCTTAGGAAAAACGTAGACATAGGCTGGCTAAAAGCTAACAGCCTTTCAATGTATGCTGGTGGCCTTTATGCCAGTGTTCAACCAATTTCTTCAAAAATTCCAAAACTCCAAAATTGGTGATTTTAGGCTGTCATCTTTGCATATAGGCTGACGACTTTTCATCCAAGGCTGGAGGCTTTTAAGACTGGCTTTGCTTGTTTTCATCCAATTCTTCTTGTACGACTTCCACGTGTCCAATTCTGTTTGTTCAAGGACAAAAATACTCTTTTAGATATCACTATATTACAATTCTACCCTTCATTATAAATTATTTATTTGTAATTTACAGATATGGTATGGATGTAATGGGGGAAAATCATTTAGTTCAAGTGAAAAGTTTTGCGAATGATGGTTTTGCGATGCTAAAGTGGTGCTGACAAAGGTGATTGAAATGATAAAATGGTATGCATGACCACCTATAGGAACTGGACTGGCCAATTAAATTGGATGGGATAAGGATAAAATTTGCCACTAGGCCTAATTTAGCGGGAAAAAAATATGCGAATTTGCTAATATTGGTCAACTTCAGCTGACATGATTTTATTTAATATGATTCTCATACCTCAAAATTGCAGGTATTTCTATTTTCACATGAACATGTGAGACTCAGAGTCAACTATTTTTTTTTTGTCAAGTTCATAAATAAATCTCTCTATTCTTGTATAAAATTAATTTTGTTTATGTAAATTTCGTAATCTTTAATTACATAAAGTATTAAAAAATTAGGCAACCTTAACCTATCTGAGTACACCAAATATCAACTAGATGCACTAACGGTTTCCTTATTCAAGTACAATGATCAAGCTAACTGGCATGAGAATTATGTTTGTTAATGAAATGAATTTCAATTCACACTAATCATTAATTGAGTTTTTCAAATTTATAAATGTTTTCTAAATCAAGTTCAATAACTACGGTCTCATAGGGCAAGAGCACCTGTCAAATAGAGCATAAATAATGATTTAGGTCGTCCCAAGGGAATAGTTGGCAGCTAATATACTCTCAACCTCATTAATTGTCTAGCCAAAGAAAGGTTAAAAAAAAACATAAAGAAAAATGAATTATGCTAAGTTAGGAATATTCACAAATGTTTAATGGGTAAAATAAGAAATAAGCCTGAAACTTCTATGAAAAAGCAGCTCAAGGTTACTTCACCAATTCCTTATTAGAATGAGTTATAAAAAAAAATTAACTTCTTAAAAGCTATTTGAATTGTGTGTTTATACCGCCGAATTCTCTAATTTAAATTAAAGCTTCTCTCGAAGTCAGTAGTTCTAGATCTAGCTAAAACCAATAATCTGAAGTTTCAATTACATCCGTATAAAGAATAGGAATCCACTATTTCAAAAAGACAACTCAACGAATTTTTGAAACAAGTGACAGAATGTCTTCACCCATTCCTCGACAAAAGGTAGTTAGGATCGACTCAATTAGCAGCTACAGATCTATTCAATTGAATAGATCGAGAGATCAATTCAATTGAAATCAATCGTGGATCTAAAAGAGAACACCATTCCTTTAAAAACCACAAGTTTAAGTTTAAGTTACTAATTACAAACACCCAATCAAATTTACTTGAAAGCGCATTTGAAATCAAACTAAATCAGGAATTGGATCCGTAATCCCTAAGCTGTAGGAGTTTATTTCTCCATGAATTTATCAAAATAAGCACAGATTAGAAGAAATAAAATAAAGTCCAAAGATTAATCAACTAATTGCTCAGAAATTCATAGAAATTAGAAACATCGAGTTAAATTGATTTTACCAAGAAAACAGAAAAACTTCTCTAGTAAAAAGAAATGGAAATTCTTTTACCCAAGAATCCTTTAGAGATCTATTCTATGTTGATACTGATTTACACTAATGGTACATACTTTACAATGCATGCTTGTACGTTTATTTATAGGCCAATAGACATAGAAAGTATGGCCTACTTTATTGACACGTAGCAGATTCGGTAGATTCTTTCTAACAGAATTTGATAACTTTTCACGCACACATAAGATTTGTGAAAACACTCGTCGAGGGTCGTGTGTGATCTGTTAGTCGAGGCTCGTATTAAGCAAGATTAGGTTCAACTTTAGGAATTTCCAAAGTAAACTATGCGTTTTTGTCCATTGCTCAATCGAGGGTAAAATTGAGGAAGTTGAGGGTCATGTCGCTGAGGTTCGTAGCAATCTTGATAAAAAATGGGTCTGTGAAAGCTTTTGTCAAGGGTCGAGATTTGAGGCTCGACAATGTATTTTCTTTCAAAATGATGCTTGATCGCTTCGACTAAATCGAGGGTCATGTCGAGGACTCATAGTTAAGGCTCAATAGACCAATTTTTGCTATCTTCTTTCTCTGTTTGGCCTCGGCTGTGACTTTACAGGGCTCGACTTCTGGAATCTTGACTTTAATTGTTGTTTTTACTCCAAATCTAAATCAAAACACTTGATTACTCCTTATTTGATTCTAAGAGCTTTAAAACAATATTATTTATCAAAAACATAATTTTTGCAGGATTTTATCAAAACTTCTTAGCAAAATGAGTTCAAAATCCTATGAAAAATAAAGAGTAAAAATGACTTATCATTAACTAAGGGTCTCTATGGATTATCAGATTTTTATCTGTATCGTTGTCTCTAATCTGTATCTATAACTTATCTATACTACATCTATATCATATTTGTATCGTATCTGTTTGGTCCGTGTAGAAGTAAAATTATCAGTTTTTTATTGGAATTTATTTCTTAACAAACATTTGTTTGAGACGGACAAAAATATAATATAAAAATGACGATGAAATAAACAGACTAAACACAAATTCCCATATAAGAGAATTGTGAAACCTATTACACATTTAATCATATATCATTGTGCACACAAACCTATAAGTACTAAATGCAACAACAAAATTCATTGAATTATTTAGGTGATTCACAAAAATATAGCCTTCATAACTAAGTTGTATAATTAATAAAATCCCACATTTTAAATGCGATAGATATAGAACTCATCACCTACCACAAATAATTGTAAAGATTGATTTTGTTACTTGTTGCCAACTAATACAATTTATTCCTTATAGGAGGTGGACCAATGTTGGGGAAGATAGGCACTCGTTGGTTACCATAGAGTAGGGGGCAATAAACATGTCCTGCACGGAATAATGTAGTGAAGGGAGGCCTTTTTGTGTAGTACCGCTTGGTGTGATGACTTATTATACCTTCTAGTGGGGATAGTTGTTATTAGTCGGGCCTAAGGTTCAAATAGTCAGTTCAAAAATACTATAGATAAATTTTAAGAATAAATATAATACTAGGTTATAGAAATATATAGATAATTATTTTAATTTATTAATATTAGAAAATGTTGATGAGTTTCTTACTGATATTGAGAAAATCCAACTATAAGGTTTCAAACTAAACTCTAAATTTCAAAAATAAAACATACGCTCAGGATGCTCAAGCTTAAGCCTACAAGTTTTTTTTTTTTTTTTTTTGTTCATCGTTTTAGTATTGTTTTAGCGTTGTTTTTGATGTAGACGGGATCGCGAACAAGTGAGTTGTCGAAGAAGCAACAGAGGAAGACCAAGCTGTAGGAGATAGACCGGCTTGCCAATTTAATTTATTTTACTGTTTCTGTTTCATTTATTTTGACGTTCTATTTTATTTGTTTTACCGTTTTCGTTTCATTTATTTTATGGGACTTAAATGTCGTATTTATTTTACCATTTCTGTTTCATTTATTTTGACGTTTCTATTTTATTTATTTTACCATTTTCGTTTCATTTATTTTAGGGAACTTAAAGGTCGTATTCAAGCCTTATAAATGGCATTGTAACCCTTTATACTGATTATTATTAACTTTTGATATTTGAAGTTCCTTATTGAGAAATTCTCTCATAAAGTTTGCATTGTTATTGCAAATCTTGATCTTTGAACGCTTTACGCTACGTCAGGTGGTATCAGAGTGAGGATGGCTACCTACAGTGATAGTGGTGCTCTCCATGACGGTGTTTAGGACGGTGGAGCCTCTTAAGAGGACGAGGCGTTGCAACGATTGGAGCGACTTCTGAAGCAACGGATGGATCACAGATTCCAGCGTTTCGAGGAACGTCTTGATGAGATTGTAGATCGTCTGGTTACTTTGGAAATTGATGCAAACAGGAGACGGGATGACAATAGAAAACCAGGGGACGATGTAGCTCATGGGGAACCTATTGACAGACCAAATCCTGCCCGTAGACAACTTATCTATGATGAAAATTCCGAAGAGAGAGATGTAGAACCACCTCGGTTCGCTTGCAATCCACCATACGGTGGTCGAAGACGGAATGATTATGATAATACAAATACTGGAAATTTTCGACATCAGCGATATGGCGGGTATAGAAGAGATGGTTATGATGATCGAGATGGTGGAGACTTTCGATTGAAAGTTGACATCCCATATTTCAATGGAAATCTTAGAATTGAAGAGTTTTTAGATGGGTTGCTGATGTGGATCGGTTCTTTGATTATGCAGAGACTCCTCCTGAAAGAAAAGTCAAGTTAGTAGCATGTCGATTAAAGGGAATGGCTTCTGCATGGTGGGAGCAGATTCAATATAGGCGAGAACGAGAAGGAAAGGGTCCGGTTCGCACTTGGTATCGGATGAAGTATTTAACGAAATTAGAATTCCTACCGCCTGATTATGAGTAGATTTTGTTTCAACAGTATTAGAGGTGTCAACAAGGAAATAAATCTGTCCATGAGTTTACTGCTGAATTTATGAGGTTAGCAGAAAGAAATAATCTTATAGAATCTGAAGGTCAGCAGGTGGCTCGGTATTTGGAAGGATTGAAACCAACCTTGCAGGATAGAATTGGGGTCCAGGTAATTCGCACCTTGAGTGAAGCGAAGAATCTGGCATTGAGGGCTGAATTGATGCAGCAAGAGCGTGGAAATAGAAATTATGGGGGATATAGATCTACTACCTGGTCAAAGGAGAAGAGCAAAGAGGTAGAGGACCAAAGGAATCGTGGATTCAATGTAAAGAACAAATCCCTAGAGGATAAAGTTGCAAGAAAACATCCTATGAATGAGGGACAGGATAAAGAGGGCAAGAAGATGAATAATCCTTATGCGAGACCTATGGTGGGGAAGTGCTTTCATTGTGGTCAACCGGGGCATAGATCGAATGAATGTCCTAAGAGGAAGACCGTTAATATTGTAGAAAAAGAAGAAGGTGATGAAGGCATCTGTTGTGAAGCCGATGGAGATGAAGAGGAGGAATATGATGAAGAAGAAGAGGAAGTGTATGTTGTTCGAAGGTTGATGCTGACACTAAAGTTTCAAGATCATACCCAGCGCCACTAATTGTTTAGCACTAGATGTACTATCGATGGTAAGGTGTTTGGTATGATTGTTGATAGCGGTAGTTGTGAAAATATAATAGGAAAGAAGACAGTTCAAAAATTGAGATTGCCTGTAGAGAAACATCCAAATCCTTATACTTTGAGGTGGATTAAGTCAGCCGCTGGAAAAATTGAAGTGACGGAACGCTGCAAGGTTCCATTCTCCATAGGTAAGTATAATGATGTTGTGTATTGTGATATAGTTGACATGGATGTGTGCTACCTCCTGTTTGGTAGGCCTTGCAATATGATGTTGATGCACAACATTCAGGAAAGAGTAATGTGTATAAATTAGAAAGGGAAGGGGTGAAAATACTTTGCTACCACTGAAAGACAAGACTCCTTTACCAGATAAGGGTATGTTTTTGTCTGTGGTGAAGGATTTTGGGCTGAGATGAAAGAAACTAGGCAAGTGCATGCGTTAATTGTGAAACAGGTTCTGATGAATGATGTTAAGTTGCAAGTGGAGGAGCAGCCTGAATTAGTTCGCCCTTTGCTACAGGAATTTAAGGAATTGATGCCAGATGACATACCAGCTGGGTTGCCACCATTGAGGGACATTCAGCACCAAATAAACCTTATTCCTGGAGCCAGCCTTCCTAATCCTCCACATTACAGGATGACCCCAAAAGAGAGTGAGATTCTCAAAGAGAAGGTTGAGGAGTTATTGAAAAAGGGTTTGATCCAGGAGAGTTTGAGCCCATGTGTAGTGCCTTCTTTATTGATACCCGAGAAAGATGGGAGTTGGAGAATGTGTGTGGATAGCGGGGCTATAAACAGGATCACTGTGGGACACCAATTTCCAATGCCACGATTGGATGGCATGCTTGATAGGCTACATGGGGCTAAATGGTTTTCCAAAATAGATCTGAAGAATGGATACCATTAAATTAGAATCCGGCCTGGTGGCGAATGGAAGACCACCTTTAAGATGAAGGAGGGTTTATATGAGTGGTTAGTCATGCCATTCGGGTTATCCAATGCTCCTAGCACATTCATGCGACTAATGCACAAGGTATTAAAACATTTTATGGGTAAATTTGTAGTGGTGTATTTTGATGATATTTTGATCTATAGCAAATGTGAGGATGAACATTTGTTGCATTTGAAGAGTGTACTGATAGCCCTACACGAGAATAAATTATATATTAATCTTAAGAATTGTAGTTTCATGACAAACAAGTTGCTTTTTCTGGGTTATGTTGTTTCGGATGATGGTGTCCGGGTTGATGAAACAAAGGTGCATGCAATTAGAGAGTGGCCTACTTCTAAAAATGTCTCCGAGTTGCGAAGCTTTCATGGCTTAGTAGCTTTCTATTGCAGGTTTATTAGGAATTTTAGCACTATTGCTGTACCTATGACAGAGTGTCTAAAGAAAGGGAAGTTCTTGTGGACTGAAGAAGCAGCTTCTAGTTTTGCAATCTTAAAAAGAAAATTGAGTACAATACCGGTACTTGCTCTCCCAGACTTTGAGAAGTTGTTTGAAGTGGATAGTGATGCCAGACGAAAATGGAGCACTCATGACAAAGAGTTTTATTCTGTAGTGCGTGCTCTTAAAATCTAGGAGCTTTACTTGATTGGAAGGGAATTTGTGTTATTTTCAGATCATGAGGCTCTAAAATATCTGAATAGTCAAAAGAGAATAAGTACTGACATGCATGCGAGATAGTGTCAATTTCTACAAAAGTTTCCATTCAGATTAAGACACAAATCTGGAGCTCAGAATAAAGTTGTAGATGCTTTAAGCAGGCAAGCTTCTTTGTTGATGACTTCGAGTCAAGATATTTTGGGGTTTGAGCAGCTTAAAGATGCATATGCCCAAGATGAGGATTTTTCTAACATATGGCACCAGGTATCAAATAATCATTTTGTTTCTAGTTTTTATCTATCTGATGGTTATTTGATGCATGAGAATCAATTATGTCTGCCAAGAACTTCATTGAGAGAGAAGGTGATTAGTGATCTTCATGGGGGTGGATTGTCTGGTCATTTAGGGCGTGATAAAACTCTAGCCTCAGCGAGGGAGAGATTTTACTGGCCACAACTCAGACGAGATGTGAGCAAATTTGTAGAGAAGTGTTATGTTTGTCAGAGATCAAAGGGGTATTCTAAAAATACTGGTCTATACATGCCTTTACCAGTGCCTGAACACATTTGGGAGGATTTTTCCATAGATTTTGTGCTGGGATTGCCACGTACACAGAGAGGATTCGATTCTGTTTTTGTAATTGTTGACCAGTTTTCCAAAATGTCACACTTCATTCCTTGTAGAAAAACTACTGTTGCGGTTGGTGTGGCTAGATTGTTCTTTAAGGAAATCGTTCATTTACATGGAGTTCCCAAGACCATCACTTCAGATCGGGATAGCAAATTTCTAAGTCATTTTTGGAGAACATTGTGGAAGCTATTTGATTCATCTTTACAATTTAGAAGCACAGCTCATCCACAAATTGATGGTCAGACGGAAGCGGTCAATCGAACTTTAGGAAATATGGTTCATAGTCTTTGTGGTGATAAACCGAAGCAATGGGACATCATCCTTCTTCAGGCTGAGTTTGCCTATAATAGTGCTGTTCATAGTGTTACAGGAAGATCTCCTTTTTCAATTGTCTACACTAAGGTACCACAACACACTCTTGATTTACTTAAATTGCCTAAAGGAGAGAGTATAAATATTCCAGCAAAGCATATGGTAGAGCAAGTGGTAGATGTTCAGAAAGAGGTAAAGCAAAGATTGGAAGAAGCCAATCAACGCTATAAGCAACCTGCTGATAAACATCGAAGGCATGAAATATTTCAAGAGGGTGATCAGGTTATGGTTTTCTTACGCAAGTAAAGATTTCCTATAGGAACCTACAGCAAGCTTAAACCAAAGAAGTGTGGTCCTTATACAGTGCTGCAACGCATAAATGATAATGCATACATAGTGGATTTGCCCGACAGCTGGGGTATTTCCAAAACATTCAATGTGACAATTTATCAAAGTTTCATGATTCTGGAGATGCTCTCTATCTGGACCTATCCAATGACTCGAGGACGAGTCTTGTTCAAGTGGAGGAGACTGATGTAGACAAGATTGCAAACAAGTGAATTGTCGAAGAAGCAACAAAGGAAGACCAAGTTGTAGGAGATAGACCGGCTTGCCAATTTAATTATTTTACCGTTTCTGTTTCATTTATTTTGACGTTTCTATTTTATTTATTTTACTGTTTTCGTTTCATTTATTTTAGGGGACTTAAAGGTCGTATTCAAGCCTTATAAATGGCATTGTAACCCTTTGTACAGATTATTATTAACTTTTGATATTTGAAGTTCCTTATTGAGAAATTCTCTCATAAAATTTGCATTGTTATTGCAAATTTTGATCTTTGAATGCTTTACGCTGCGTCAGTTTTGGTGCCAAACAGATACTAAATCGATAGTGATATGATACCAATGGAAAACTGACAGTTTTACTTATAAACGAACCAAACTGAATCAATACTAATCGATACCGATAAAAATTGACAATCCAAAAAGGCCTTGAGGCTTGTCATGGTGAGCTTGTTAAAAATTCTAAGCTAAAAATTCGTGGCTTGGGTATTGATAAAAAAAAATCCAAACTAGAATAACTAAATCCAAACTTTCTTAACATTATCTTTAACAAAGTCACTTTTATTATTTTTACCCCATAAATCGTTTTTCTATGCCAAAATATAAATATGGGGCAATAAGAAAATAGCGATGCAATCGAGTCGGCCATTAATGCGTTTTTGACCCATCCAACTCGATAGAAACCCTATGGGTTTAGACATAGGTAAAATACTCTGTAGGGTATTAGGGTTGGGTTTGGATACTATTAAAACCCGATGGATACCTACCCAACACGTTAGTCTTAATAAATAATGTAAATACATTTACTAGATATAAACATAGTAACAGGCTAAATTTAAAAATAGATTGGCAAAGAAAAGGTGAATTGCTATATTATTAGACTATTATTTTATTGGCTTAAGTCTGCTAAATCTATTGAAAAAAAAAAAAGCAAGGCAGGTTCGGGTTAATAATTGGGCACATAGTCGGGCATGTAATGGGGTTGATAGTCAGACGGGTAACCGGGTGAGTGGTGGGTTTTAAGTAAACCCTGTAGAACGAGTTTTGATATAAAAGAAAAACCCTATAGGGTCATAGGATCGGGTTTGATATGCCCTATAGTGTAGCAGATTCGGGTTAAGGTTCATATGATCAGTCCAAAACCCGATCCAGTTGCATCCCTATAAGAAAGTGAGTTGTCCTCATTGCATGCCTAAACCAAGAACTTACTTTGCTATATTATACACTATGAAGATGATCTTGTCAAAAGTAATAAAAAAAAATGCTAAATTTTGTACTTGAACTTTGTAGGAAAAATCAATTTGATACCTAATTCTGAAAATGGATAATATATTAAAGTTTTTATGATTATTTTTATTATCTTACTAACTCTGTTTGTTCTGATTCTTGACATGAAAGTAGCAGTCTATCAATGAAAAGCTTTGTTAGGAGTATTAGTAAAAATCTAATGATACATTATCTCTTCTACATGTACAAATGAATCGAATGATATTAAAGATGTAACAAAAATAGCTACAACAAGTATGAGTGTGTATTAAACTAATCACTTTAAATTTATATACTAAATTGAATTTTTGTGTAAAGTAAAAGTATCAAATTCAATATTTACGCAAGTAATGATTATCCATATTGATTATGATTATGCATAACTAAAATATATATAAAAAATAAACTACTTTAAAATAAACTTGTTAGCAAGTGTTTTATTTTTCGCAATGAGAGGATGTTCTAATTTGAAGGCAGAGTATTTTCTTCTCAGTCCTGCCATCATACGATTCATCGACGAATTGGCATTGCTGTTGCCCTAGACAATGTGAAACACACGAACGTTTAATCTCATAGACTTAAAAGTTTCGATTGCAGTAATTTTATGTCACCATCTTATAAACAACTTGAGAGTTCGACAAGTGGGAAAAAAAATGGATATTCCTTGTTTTTATATATTTTTTTTGTCAAAATTTTCATTCTATGCATAATAGATGAACACGGATTTATAATGCGTGTTGAAAATATATATATATATATATATATATATTATATCTAAGTAATGTTTAAAATAAAAGTTATATGTGAGTAAAAAATCTTTGGGGTTTTCACTCTATAATTTGCTTGAATTTAGTTACTTTATCTAAAGTGGATACTATGACGCATGGTAAAGTAAAAACTATTAAATTAAAAAAAGAAAAAAAAAATTAATGCGTTGGAATTATGCTTAAACCATTGGTGATATAAGAAGCATGCTTCTAATTCAAAAGACAATTGAAGGAATACATTAAGCAAAAATTAATTTTTGAGAGGTGCAACATTAAAATTAGTTGCTTATACTTCAATATTGCATATTATGGTGCTGCATCTAGACATTTTATTACTATAAATAATTCAGATTATATTTGTCATGCTAGTAGGTGGGCAATTTTAGACATGAACTTCTTAGGCACACTTTGACATCTATGGATCATAGGCTCACCTATCAAGCCTATTTGGACCTTTGAAGATCCTGGGAAGAGTTCTGAGAAGACAAAACAATCTTCATGTTGATTGTTGACCTAACTTCGGTAGTACATCTTTGGGGATTCCATACTGTGCCTTAATGTGGAGTTGGATTACCCTATATTTTCAGTGATAGTTGTTTCAATAAGGACAACCAGCCACGAAAACCGTCAAAATTAAAGATAATCGCCCAAAATAATTGCTCATCCTCTATAGCTCCATAAAATTTATCCGAAGTCTCGTTCCTCTTATTTTACTCATTTATTGCCTTTGAACAGTCTTAGAGTGACTATACTGATTACCACCATAGCCATCAAAAGTTTAACCTTGTTTGCAAGTCTCCCATTGGTGACCATTTTAGCCTATCCTTTAATTCTCTACTAGTAAAGTTAACAAAAAGAAAGTTTCCACATATTCCGTATGTAACCACCAATAAATGTGCAACTTGTTTTCATTTTTTCAGAAACAAATCTTACCTGATCCTGTTAACTATATGAAATTGTGTTTACTCCAAAAAATTTTAAAAATAATCTCTTTATCAAATGCTCCAAAAGGATACAATTGAAAATTTTAACCTCCCAATAATTTCCCATCAAATCACATACATAAAATTATTAAGAGTTTTAAATAGGTAATAATTGTTAAGACGTCATATTACAATAGTCAATCATATGATTAAACAATACATAAAGTACTTATTTTTTATTTTTATGTTAAAGATTTTTAATTAAAAAATAATGCGAAATTGGTTCATTCACTTATTGTTTCCTATTTAAATACTCCAATTCTTTAAATCTGACAATAGCCCTTTATATTACAAACTTGTTCATCATTCATTTACAGTCAACACCAGCAAACATGATTTTTCAAAAATTATAGTTTAATAATTCTGTATTGATTAATATTAGGGAGAAGAAAGAAAAAGGTAAATTTCCCTAGTTCATCTGTAGAACTATTGCATTTTAAACCCGACTCCTGGCACGGGCTAAACGAGCCAGGAACCGTTGAGTTAAAGGTCTATGAGACCTAGCGTAGAATTGTCCTGGGTATTGAGTTACTCTGGTCGGTCCAAGCCTCTTGCCAGTTCATGAGCTGATGTATGTCCACTGAATCGACCTTTTTCTATTTTAAAATAATTTTGAAAGTATAAAGAATTAAGAAAAAATAAAAATAAATTTAAAATTAAGTTAAACAGTTTTTAACTTGATAAATTTGAATCTAAGAATGATATTCTTTAATTCATTTGTCAAAATATTTGTTCAACGTGTGTAGTTATTTATGCACTAGCACATGTATTTGTAGTTATGAAAAATAAGTAATATGAGACTACAAAATACTTAATATACAAATAACTCTACAAAGACAAAAGGAAGTCCTACATTGTTAAAAAAAAATAAAAAATAAAACATCACTTTAGGTAGAACTCCATAAAAATCCAATCAGGCATCTTTTTAAGTATATTTATTACTTGTGTCGTTAATAACAACACATTTAATGTAGTGAATACTGAATAGTAATAAACTTTCTCTACTAACATAGGAAATAGTTTATCCATTTTTTTTTGTTGATATTGGGTTGATCTAGCAGCTCACATTAGGCCTACATACATAAGTCATGACCCATACGGCTGGGTTTGGCCAGTTCACGAGTCTAAACCATTTATGTCGAGGTTTATACATACCCATGATACGTGTATTTTATATTAAAGACATTCATCTTGGTTTTCAAATGTAGTAGATATGTCACATACGCTTTCTATAATGGTTTATTAAAACAAAATGGTTTCAACAAAGAAAAGGAGTGTAGTCTTAATCTTGTATTATTAAATAAATATTTGAAGAAAAAATAATAATAATAAAAAACAGTTCCATGGTCTTATTTAACCTTGGGTATAAAGGATTTATTTTCATCCGGTCACCCATAAATTATTACATTGAAGTCAAATAGCACACAACACACTCACTAAAGTTATCATCAAATGAAAAAAAAGTAAAAATAAAAACAAAAAGAAAAGAAAAACATCCAATCTTATGAAGACTTGTTTAGATGATACCAATTATATATAACATTACATACTATCTTTTGTAGTCCCACGTGAAGCCCTCTCATTTGGAAAATATTGGTATGGTGGTGGCTTAGCATAGTTTTTTGTAGTCAAGGTCGTTTTACGATTTGGGCAAGGTGCAACTGGCTGATTTGGAGTATAAGTGCAATGACCTCCTGGCAAAGGGGGTGAACCCTTTTGTAGTGATTGAACTTGCAAGTGATAGTGGTGATCATGATCTCCTTTTATAGCCCGTTCTTGTAGTTCATGAAGTCGTAGTAGCCTATGTGTCTCATAAAGTTGCAGTTTGGTTGCAAAAAGAATAATGGTGACATATATCATAACTATCGTTTGAGCCTTCATTTTTAACCTTAATTAAGGATTTATATAATAATAATAACAGCAGTAATAATAATAATGTCGATAAGTATATGAAGATGGAAATGATGAACTAATGGATGAAGAAACATGTTGAGGGATATTGTGCTATTTATAGCACAAAAAGAAGTTCCATGACTTCACCCGTGTGACGTATTAGACTTGTTTAAATATCCAGACTAATAACGAAATTCAAAGATTTGACTATTACGTACGTAATGGTTCAAAATATGGGAATTCCTAAAGAATGCATCAAAATGTGGGAATTCTTAAAGTATGCATATACCAACACTATTCTATTTCATGATTTATGAGAACTTCCTTAGCTGAAATGATCATATAATATATATATATATATATATATATATATTATGTTTATAATGTATAGTAGAACATTATACATCTAATGGGCAATCTCGTGGAGGATGTTTATTTAAAATTATATGAAATATTTGATGACCACCTGTAACTTTTCGCTCATAGCTATTTTTTCCACCTAATCTTTTATGGAACAGCGTATTAAATAATTAGAAAGTCTTGCCCAACGCGCAGGTACTGAACGGACTTTGATCAACAACAGATTTTGTATTACACGACTTTTACTCATACCGCATATATTAGAATATTAGAAAGTCTAGCGGTCCAGGTTCTGAATGGACTTTGATCACCACTATATTCGCATTACATGACTTTTACTGATGCAACATAATGATTCTACCATGATATTCACGAAAGCCACTAGCTCGGTTTTTCCCTTTTATTTTTCCCAGAAGCTACCAGAGATAGTTAAATAATATCCTTTATTTTCACCATACAAATCTAGATAGTATAAATATTTTAACTACACAATTGGACTTTGGTTGGAATGAAGAAGAAGAAGAACAAGAAGGAGAGAGAGAGAGAGTACTAAGTACTAATTTTTAATATAAGGTAAATTATGTTAAAAGATATCGACGTTTTAAATGGTTAAAAAGATGAAGCAATTTTTTACAAAGTAAATCAAATATTGTAAAATTCATTCAAAGTATCAACGTTTATATTAATTTTTAATTAAGTTTCTTTAGTTTTCATTAATGGTCATTTATTAATACCTTATTTTGAATTGATACATGTTTTTAACCACTTGAAACATTAGTATCTTAAATCAATTTACCTTCAAATATTGATACCTTTCTATGTAATTTACTACCATAACAAACAAAATCATTTGGATGAAGTGGTGGTATTATTAATGGTGATGGTTTACATTCCATGATGTTAAATTTCCTATTTTAATATATAATTTTTTAATTGTAAATTGATCACAAAAATATTATTTTAATTATATTAAATGAATAAACCATGAATAGTTTTAGAAAAGTTTAACAGGACTAGAAATACCTCTCCCTAATGTTATATATCTATATAAAATTTATTTAGGATTTTTTATATTAACTCTCAACCACATATGATCAAGGTCCTCTTTGGCTTTTAATATATATATATATATATATATATATATTGTTATTTGTTATTTCCTCTCTTTTCTTTTGAAGTGGTGAGGGGACTATAATTTTAGACATAACCGCCAAAAGTATACAAGCACGGAGCCCGACACATGGCTTTTTATTCAAATAATATTGAAATTAATGTTTTAAGAAGTTTTATATTGTTTTTTGAGATATTTAATTAATATAGTTTTTTATAATTATTATTGATATATTCCGATACTGACATTGAAGAATTATTTATTTATTTATTTATTTTTTGGAAATGCAAATTAACCTTTTAAAAGGAATTTCATACGTTTTGATATGTTATCCTAAAAATAATAAATTAGTTTTTAATATAAAGTTAATTTATTGTATATAAGCTTGAAGAGTGAACTTACAATTTTTTATTTATTATGTAAATTTTAAATTGTTTTGAACACCGGATATTTTAAAATTAATTAGGTTTGAGAATGGCTATATATTTATAAATTACTAAATCTTGATAATTTCTAAACTACAAATAATAAATAAAATGATTAAATATTTTTAATTGCATTTTTTAAATATTATGTTAGCTAATAGATATTAACAATTTACTAAATTTACTTTCACATGTGCATAATGTACTTGCTTCGACAAAATTTAAAGATATTTCAAAATCACAATGATAAAAGAACATATGATCAAACCCCTTAGCCATCAAAACCTAATATCCTCTAACTTTATCGCAATTATCTATCTGTGGCAACACCTCTAGTGGTGATAAAGATCCTAAAGACCCGTTCTTGTTCCCACGTCACTATCTATGAGCCACCAAAAGTGTAGGTCCCCTTAAAATTTGTCATTGACATCTACCCAATCCTTGAAGCACACACATGTGCTTCAACAATTTCTTGTTTTAGCCTATGGTGGTGTTGATCAATGATCTACTTGCCTAAGTTGAAAGCTGACTTGGATGAAACTATTGAAATTGGAGGTGTCAAAACATCTTGTGCTACTAAGGAAGTACAACCAACCTAGGACATTAAATGAATTGTCCTCTCTTTTTTCTCTTCCTTATCATGCCACTACACCTTGTATACTAATATGTCACTGTAGATTTCTTGAGAACTCCCATTGATGTGTGGTGCTTAGGATGGGTATAGAGCTACACAATTTTGACCTCAATACAAGTTTTAAGCAATTTCATTACCCCCTCATTGAGGCTTTAAACATCTGTTTTGGCGTCATCTAACCCTACATTTTTGTAAAATTCCTTAACGAGTAATTTAGTTGCATGGAACTCAAATCATGGATCCAGGATTAGTACAACATAGAACAGGGGGTGGGGAGGAATACAAAGTATTCTAAGAGTTTACTTACCATCGCAAAAATAATAGACTCTATTCCAAGTTGTACCAGTACCTAGCTAACATGTTTAATATATCAACTAGGTGGAAAAGTACACAACTACTTGTGAGGTAGTACACACCACACAAATGATTTGTTGGTCCTAGGAAGGCCTTAAGCATATTTTTCATGGTGTGTAATTGTTTATTCCCGCTTGTTTATTAGACCAATGTTGGGATTAATTGGGCAAATTATAGCATTGTATATGTGAGTAAAAGCTCATTTGACCTTCTCCATGCATTAAGCATTTTAAATTTAGAATTTTACCAAATTTTGCGATAAAGGAGAGAGACCTTTATCTTTATCTGGTGGGTCTACTAAGACTCCATATACCACACTTGGTGCCTCTATGAAGCATGAAGACAATATTGTATACCATATTTTCTCGATGTGTGTGCTTGGTCTGCAAGCTTCAAAGATTACATGCATTGTCGAATTTAATATATAGCAAATGCGTTGGGTGTGGTAAAACTTGCCATCATGGACCAGACTTAACACCTCCTTCAAATGCTCAATTGAAGTAATGTTGTTTGATGCATTATCATATGCCATACAAAATAAGCTTTAGATATCATATGATTGGATAGTTTCAATGACATTTTCAGTGATAGCGGAGGTAATATAGGTTTCCCAAAAATGGTGGAAAGCTATGATGCACTTCTACAACAACCATTTATTGTTGATCTAGTGTGCAATGACACACATATAACTATCTTTGGTTACACGCCGTAAGGACTTCCATATGCTCCAAGCAAGAGAGATGCTGCACTAGTAAAACTAAGTACATTACATGAACTCAAATCGAATGTTGTAATTAATATATATTTTTGAATACTAACTATTAATAAGGCTTTGACATGGAAGGAAGGCTCGACTACAATACATTAAAAGCTTTCCATTTTTTCATAAAAAGGTTGGTTGTGTCTGTTTTCAATGTTTATCACCCAGATGATGGTACTAGGGTTGCATTCTTTGTGTAGATTTCCTTTTGAAGTGGTTGTAGCCTATTACATGGAATGATATGTGCTTTCTTGTTTTCGAATTTTAGATTATGGCATCTACTTCATTACATTTGTTGTGTCAATTGTGTGCTTTTTAATTACTAGATGACCTTTTGCCTTATGTGCATCAATATTTTCATTAGGTATCTTGTGTTATTGTAGGACCAAAAAGATATAATTGTACTGCATACTCAATACTGAGCACCTTCCGCTTCTCGATCTTTGGTGAAAAACTTCCAAACATCAATGGTCCTCTTCTTAGGACGTGTTGTGGTACTAGTGGTGGTGATAGGTTTGTGTTACCCATTGTTCGGGTCTAGGATGACTAAGATGGGGTGGCGATGTTTTCTTTGCCAACAAATAAAAATTAAAGTTAAAGATACATTGGTGATTAAAGAAAAGCAAAAACCAAGATTGCTTGTGAGTATTAACTAAAATCATTAATCAACTAATAAACTAAATTACTAAGCCTTGGAATTGATTTTGAGTGCTTTTTAGAAGATTAATTCAATCACAAAACCATACCCTAATCTTGATTCACCTTAAACTTAAAACCTCATGACAATGGATTGATTAACAATTATTTAGTTCTTAAACTGTAGAGATTCAAAGTTAAATCAACTCCTCTCTCAAGTTAATTGATTCGTAATCTTATACGAGATAATGGAGACCTCTCTCTCATCAACATCTAACAAGATTACATTAAAGAGCAAAAACCCTAATTAAAGATTAAATTTTTATGGCAGAAATTTAATGTTTTCCTACCTCTAGGTAAAACATGCAAATTCTTTATTTATGAGGATCTATCTTGTTGGATGAAACCTTTTTCTATATAACAAGAATCAAATAGGTAACAAACCAGGCCACAATTTATTACAAGATAATGAAAGTACATGAATAGATTCAAGAACATCGATATTATTAATCAAACACCAATTATGACACATCGTTTAGGGTTTCACAAGACTAAGGTATGAAAAATTTGCTCCTCCATGGAGTTTACAATGAAAGCACAAGAATTAGATAAGTAAAGATTAAGCATGATAAAACCCTTTAATATTTTGTGATTTTCAATGATGTCCTTACACTTCTTCTCTTAAAGCTCGTAATTTTGCTCTTCTAGGATTTTTAGAATATCTAAGAATGATAATAATAATCGTCATTATGAAATAAAGCAGTATTTATAGTTTTGGAAACAAAGGTGGTCTACATAACCTCTTGCACAGTCATGCTCGGGGTTGTGCACTCTAGAGTTCCTTCTTTTTCTTTTTTTGTCAAATTTACTCCTTCAGCACAACTCTCTGTATAACTTATGTAGTAGTTAGGATACACTTTGAGATATATTTTGTCCATTTTTTCCCTCTAGCAGTAGTGTTTAGATGGCCATGTTGAAGGTTATGTATTTGTAAAAATCACTCTTTTCTATATTTGGTAAAATTCGCACCGTTTTTGCTCATATCATCCTTAAATTTTTCAAATATATTCTTTAAATCTTGAAATCAAATATTAACTACTTAAGTATCCTTTTCTTGATAAATTCAATAAAATCTATACAAAATTATATCCAATGAGTACTAGAAATAAGGATCTTTTGATACTAATCAAACTTCCCCATGCTTAATAATCAATTATACTCATTAACAAATATCATATCACAAGAAACATTCTTTAATTCAATTAAACCAAAGTGACTCATTAGTACCTACCACTCAAACCTACCATAATTGTACTTGTACCTGACATATTACAGCCAAATTTTTAAGATTAATCCAAGTAAGTCAAACTATCACCTTCATCATTTAATAACCACTTCTAAAGCCATAAAAGAAATACAAAGTCAATTAAAGCAAAAGCAACTTGGTTATATCTCACCACTTTTCTTACCTTAGGTTTAGATATTACGAATTTTGAAACTCTTGAGCCTCTTGGATGTTCATGTCTTCTTCTCAAGGAAAGAAGGAGAAAACTTGTCCTGACTTAATCTTTCTTTATACTAGCTTAAACATTGCCTAAAAGTGCTTTAAGAATGGATTTTGGTGGCATTCTACCTTTTATAGGTTTTAGGGAGGTTTTAATGAAGAAAAAATGAAAAGAGAAGATAAGAGGGAGAAATATAGGGATGGGGACAACAATCCGAATTTTTTATGATGGGCAGGTCTAAGGTTTCTTCTTTTCATTTCATGGTGTCATATGGCTCCATCTATACCGTTCATATTTACATATGCTAGAATTAATAATTAAATTAGTTTATGACTTGCTATTTATCTTTGGTGTAAATTATGATTTAACTTCTCAATTAAATTCACTTTATTTATCTTAATTAAATTTCAAGTTCTAATTTACTCTAGAATCCTTTTAGGGACAAAATTGTAATTTTCTAGAAAGAAAGACTCTAATTGTATTGTTTCGATTTTTTTTCTTGTAAAATTTTCATTTGAGGAATTATTATTAAATTATAATTTAATTTACTTCAACATTTGAACTATTTTCAAATTTTCAAAATTTAGGTTTTCGGTTTAGGACTAATTTGGGAATTTTGAAAAATTTAGTAGTTTAAATATGTGCATAAATCCAATTGGAATCCATTTACTTTTTTTAAATATATATTTCTAATGACTGGTGTTTGGATCATTTCATCTAATGAGAAAAAAAAAAAACACAGAAATATTCAAATCTTTCATCAACTATTGTGAAAGCCTGAATAGTCATCAATTATCATCCGACTTCTCCTGTAAAAAAACTCCACCGGTTAACTAGGGTAAAAATCTGTGAACCTAATAATTCTATGTGCCTTTGCAAACATTCCCTCACTTCAAGAAAAATAACTTTGAGAGAAAAAAATTTATAATAGAAAATTAGTAGAAAAAGATTTATTTTTTCAAATAAAATTAGCACTAATAGTTTTTACAATAAAAGATAATCCTTTGCTTTTAAGAAAGTAGAAGAGATATGGTGAAAGAGATTGTCACAAAATGGCATCAGTTTTCAATCTTTTTTTTTTTTTCACTCTTTATACTTCTTCTTTTATATATTATGTTTTCTATATTTTTTAGTCTTTTCATATTTATTATATCCATAACATTCAAATAATAATACTATAATCAACAAAGAATTGTCATGTGTCTCCTATTTGCAAGTAACACAAGATAGAAAAATACAGGCTATACATTTGTAAAAATCAAAAGATAGGTTACTTGTTTGTAAAAATATTAAAACACAATATAGCTTTTCTTAATTTTCCAAAAAAAATTGCAATTCTTGTTGTTTGTGTTATTTTCCAATAATAATATTTTTTATGAAAAAATTGAAATAACTAAACCGATCAAGAATAAGGTAGTGCTTGACTATCATATGCACATTGCCCATCCACTGTAATTTGTTCAAATGATGATAGTATTATTAAAAAGTGTGTTATCTCAATATTGCATACTTTAAATTGATGTTTCAATTAAAATATATAAATAGTATGACAGTTCTCGTACTTCAAATTTATTTCCATCTTATTATCCATTCATATTATTACAATACAATTTAAAAGTTTCAACAAATTAAAAGATAATCAAAATGCACAACAAAAAGCTAAATAATAATAATAATAATAATAAAGAAAGAAAGAAATCACCCATTTTTGAGAAGCCTCTTGAAAGATACTAATAAGTTGTTATCATATATTTTTTTGCAATTCCATGCGAAGCCTTCTTGTTTGAAAAGTATCCATATGGTGGTGGTTTGGCAAAATTTCTTGCGTAAAGGGTCTTCCTCGGGGGCATGGTGCCGATGGCTGATTTTCAGTATACGTGCAATGATCTCCTGGAGATGGAATTGGGCCCTTCGTGATTGAAAATGTAACGCCCTTAATTTAATTAAATCATATATTGCCATGTATAATACTTTATGTATTACACGCTCAGGTTCTTTTTAAAAAAGATTTGTTTATATTAAACATTACTAGCCAATTTTAAATTCTAAAACCTTTTAATTGGATGAAAAAGACAACTGGATTTGTAAAAAGAAAATAAACTTTATGAAAATATTTCTAACTTTCGCTCATTTAGGAGCAAATCAACTTTCCCAAAAACAAGCTTTAAAAGCTTATTACAACCATGGGCTTCTTCACTAAGCCCTTAAAGAATATACAGACTTTAAAAGTCAAATCCAATCCTTCATACAAAAACAATGAAATAAAATCAACTATCCTACTTCAATTCACTTTTCCTCTCGTAGCTTCCTAACTCAAGTTAACATTATCATCACTATCAATCATCATTAATCATCAATGCAACACCTGGAAAAAAAAAAAGACAACAACAATAATAATGAGCTGAAGCCCAGTATATAATAACACAAGCACACACAGGTGACACACGAGCTTAACTAAATGCAATACAACAACAACAATAGTTTATTGTCTTTAAATTAACTTAAACAAATCAACACTAGAGTATTTAAACTCCGATTATAATCTTTGGGGATCCGAGATCCTGAGTAATAACGGCAACTTAGGAAGTTGATATAGACAGCTCGAATACCTATATCTCCTACATAACGTTACAAGAAAAAGCATCATCTAGGTTTCACAACTATTACACAACTCTACCCATCTCAGTCTGTAACATCAGTTAGTTCAATCGATCCCATAAATGTGAATTAAAATATGTTACTTTACCCCAAGCCTAAGTAGATGTTACACCGATGCCATTTGCCCTATTAGTTATTTTTCGAGCCACTTATGAATGTCATTGCATCATGACGGGGGCGACCTAAATGCCTAAACTATTGTGTCCCCTTGAGATAAAGTTGCCGCTTCCAAACCTGATTCAATAGCTCAAGCACAAGTAACACTCAACTATAACGAACGTCTTTAAGTTTTAATCCATTTCAAAATGCCTATCCTAATAAACCACAAACACGTCATTGTGTACCTTTAAATGACACCCACAATCCAAAAGAATCAGGAGATAGACCATAGGATAGGTTCAAAAGAAAATATCTATTTAAGAAATTAAACTATATAAGCAACTCAATTATAAATTAACTTACATCAATTTTAATATTAAACATTCATTTATGTTTCTATTTTATCATACTATTAGTGATTGTACCCTAGGCCAATTATTGAGTATATGTTATTTCATGTACTTGAGGCTAATCACCAGTTAGTGATTTAATTTTAAAATCCAATGGAAAAATAAATAAAATTATGAATAATAATTTATTATCATTACCAACCTAATAAGATTAGGGGCGTTATTATTAGTGCAAAATACTGACATAAATAAAATATGTATAGCATTCATTAAGTTAAGACTTTTATATCACATTAGATGGCAGAGAAATTTTGTAACCCTAAAAGAGAAACACAAGAAAATAAGATTCTTCTCAAATAATCTAGAAGCGTTCTAGATTGTGCTAGCACACAAAGGTGATTCCTTTTGGAGGTGCTTTCGTGTGGACAAAGTAAAGGATGCTGTGAAATTATGGTACCTTGTAGATCCGGATTGATATCAATTTTCACAAATTCGAATTGCAAGGTATTATTTCGAATCATCTTTTTGTATCCGATTTAATTAAAACACATGGATCCAGGCTTTTTTTTAATTTTCTCTGCAAATAAGATTTAAAATTTCGTATGAAACCCTACAGTGGTATCAGAGCCACTTGTGTTCTTAATTAAATTAGAATTTCTATCTACATATGATGTAATGTTATTTTTGTGATTAATATGCGTTGAAATTAGATTCGAATAAGTTACATCGAATAAATTCATAGAATTCGATTTTATGATTTTCGTATCTATTCATGTTAATTGCAATATCAACTCGTTATTATGCATGGTGGAATCAATACGAATATGATTCTGTACTTGACATAATAAGATTTGAAATTTTGAAAATCGAATATGTTATTGTGCATGACGGGTAAAACAGATCTAATTGGATTAGGTTAACCTCGAATATATATATATATATATATGTTGATATATCTATATGTGTGTTTTTTTGGCGTTTTTCAATGGGGTTAAAAGGATTTGATATATTTCGAATCAATCAGGTTTAGCATGTTTAATATGATTAAACATGTTTCAAAATTCGTTATTCAAGGGTCAGACATATATTGTTCAATCGTTGAATAGATCAATAAATTTCAATTGTGTATGACACGAATTACAATTGTGAATTATATTAAATGTTTTTTTTTAAATCAAATGAAATTTTTGCAGTCGAATAATTAAAGTCATGTTTTTCGTATTGCTATAAATCTGGGTTTTAAGAATTGAATATTTTATTTTACCCCTTGAACCCTGCAAGGGGGCGTTGCCCCCTTGACCCCCACAAGGGGACGTTGTCCCCTTAACCCCTATAAGATGCATAACTTAATTCCATAAGCACTAAATAAAGATAGTTAATATAAAGATCGTCTTTTTAAGTATTTTAAAATTGTATGAATGACTATCATATGTGCTTATGTTATATGTATAGTGTATAGCATGGCCCTAAGACCCATGTGATTGGCAGGTTTTATTCTTTTTTTTTTTATGGGTTGTAATTTTAAATACGGCCTGCGTGTCGTTTATTTTATTGTAATATATCTTTTCTACTCATAAAAGTAGGATTTTTGTATCTATTCATTATTGTAATGAAGACAAGGAAATGTCATGAAGGCCCTCCCTAATCCATGGTGATGGAGAAAAAAAGGATCATGAAGAAGATGTAAGAAAAATTTGCAACTCAATACCATGAAGATGGTTCTCACCTTAGGATTGGACCATTGATTTTCATATTGGCTTATGAAAATCAATATAGAATAAGGGGCCATGCTATGATACTTTTCTTTATTTTATAAATTTGATATATCATGAGATGATGTACGTATATGTATGTGGTACTAAATTTACTACCATGTATGCTTGAATATCCATTATACATGATGATAGAAAATAGAATAACAATAATTAAAATCCCTCAATAATTTTAAGTTTAATGCCATCCATGTCAAAACTCCTATCAAGACTTTGATCACCATAATGTGGGTCTGCCAAAGTAGAGTGCATTTGGTTATCTTAGTAAGGCAGGATGGGTAATGGTGCTACTTATGAGTAAGCTATCAAAATAGTTTTGGGCCTAAGGCATTAGATGGGATTCAAACATACCAGGACATATGATGTCAAGAATCCAATAAACAATCTAAGAGTTACATGTGATGTAATTGGGAAAAGGTTCCCTACCTAAATAACTTAAGTTTAAGTGTCATGCCAAAGATGACTTAGAATTAAGTGAAATATGGTTCTTAGCCCACTAAAATGCAATAATTAAGTATAGTTACTTAAATGATGAGGGTTATTGATTTAGTGGGAGTTATTATTTGATGCCTCAAATATATATATATATATATATATTAAAATTAACTTTGCATATTTAACTGTAGATCAATGGCTGCAAACAACACTTCACACTTATCTTTGCGATCGGTCCTTGAGAAGGACAAATTAATTGGGACCAATTTTCTAGATTGGTTCAGGAACTTGAGAATTGTTCTCAAGAATGAAAAGAAACTTTATGTCCTTGATGAGCCTATTCCTGAGGAACCTCCAGCTAATGCTCCAAGAGCTCAAAAATGCTTATAAGAAGCATTCTGATGACTCTTTGGAAGTAGGATGCCTAATGCTTGCAACCATGAGTCCAGAACTTCAAAAGGGTCTGGAAAACATGGAGGCTCATGAGATGATCCTCCATCTCAAGGAAATGTTCCAGCAACAAGCTAGGCAGGAGAGGTATGAGACTACCCAGGCCTTACATTCTTGTAAGATGGTTGAAGGAGGTTCAGTAAGTGCCCATGTCCTGAAGATGAAAGGATATATTGATCATCTTGATAGGCTGGGGTTTCCAATAAGTCAGGAATTTGCTACTGATTTGATCCTTAATTCGCTGCCAGATAGTTATGACCAGTTCGTCATGAACTACACAATGAATAATATGGACAAATCAATCTCTGAATTGCATTCAATGCTTAAGACTGCTGAGGTCAATATCAAAAAGAAGAAGCCCAGCAATATCTTAATGGTTCAGAAAGGGAAGGGCATGAAAAGGAAGGGTAAAGGAAATGCTAAGGCTGCGAAAGGTTCAAAGCCTAAGCCCAAGCCCAAACCAAAGGCTAAACCTCCTAAGGAAGGAGTTTGCTTTCACTGCAATGAACCAGGTCACTGGAAAAGGAACTGCAAACTCTATCTGGAAGATCTGAAAAGGAAGAAGAGTAGTCAGACTACTGCTTCAGGTATTTATGTTATAGAAATAAATTTATCTGTCTCTACTTCTTGGGTATTAGATACCATGTGGATCTCACATTTGTACAAATGTGCAGGTCTCAGTAAGAGTAGAGATCTGAAGAAGGGCGAGGTTGACTTACGAGTGGGCAATGGAGCAAGGGTTGCTGCCCTAGCTGTTGGAAGTTATGAGTTGACTTTGCCTAGTGGGCTCTTGTTAATGTTGAACAATTGCTACTATGTTCCTACTTTGAGTAGGAATATTATTTCTGTTTCATGTTTAGATATTGAAGGATTTTCGTTTATTATTAAGAATAATAAATGCTCCATTTATAATAAACATGTTTTATGCAAATGTGATTTACATGATGGTCTTTATGTTCTAAATCTGAAACCTGATAATGTATCTATCTATAACATAAATACTAAGAAACTTAAATCTGATGATTTAAATATGACCTACCTATGGCATTGTCGTCTTGGTCACATAAATGAGAAACATATCGAAGCTCCATAAGGATGGATTCTTGAATTCATTTGATTTTGAATCATATGAGATATGCAAGTCCTGTTTATTAGGCAAGATGGCCAAAGATCCCTTCACTGGGCACAGTGAAAGGGCAACGGATTTATTGGGCCTAATACATACTGATGTATGTGGCCCATTAAGCATTGCTTCTAGAGGAGGTTATCAATACTTCATCACATTTACTGATGATTTCAGTAGATATGGATATGTCTTTTTGATGAGGCATAAATCTGAATCGTTTGAAATGTTTAAAACTTTTCAGAATGAAGTACAAAATCAGCTTGGCAAAACTATTAAAATGCTTCGATCAGATCGAGGTGGCGAATATCTAAGCCAAGAATTTAATGACCATCTCAGAAATTGTGGAATAATTTCACAATTAACTCCACCTGGAACACCACAGTGGAATGGTGTATCAGAAAGGAGAAATAGAACCTTATTAGATATGGTTCGATCTATGATGAGTCAAACAGATCTTCCTCCATCCTTTTGGGGCTATGCCCTAGAGACAGCTGCATTCACGTTAAATCGTGTTCCTTCTAAGGCGGTAGAAAAGACACCATATGAGATATGGACCGAAAAAGGCCTAGTTGTCTTTCCTCAAGATTTGGGTTGTGAGGCTTATGTGAGACGTCTAGCCTCAGACAAATTAGGACCTAAATCAGATAAATGCCTTTTTGTGGGGTACCCAAAAGAAACCAAAGGGTACTACTTTTATAATCCCTCCGAAAACAAAGTGTTTGTCGCTCGGAATGGCATCTTCTTAGAGAAAGAGTTTATCTATGGAAGAACCAGTGGGAGTAAAGTACATCTTGAAGAAGTCCAAGATCCACAAAATAGTGTAATACCCCAATAGAAAGTCAACAAGTCACACAGTTACCTGTTGACCCTCCACAAGTAACACAAGGCCCAGCAGGTCTGATAGGGTACGACATCAACCTGAGAGATATGGATTTCTCATTACAGATAGTCGTGATGTGTTGCTCATGGATCATAATGAGCCCACTACCTACCAGGAAGCCATGATGGGACCAGATTCTGAGAAATGGCTGAAGCCATGAAATCTGAAATACAATCCATGGATGACAATCAAGTATGGACTTTGATTGATCCACCTGAAGGTATAAAACCATTGGGTGCAAATGGGTTTTCAAGAAGAAAACCGATATGGATGGTAATGTGCAGACCTTTAAAGCACGACTAGTGGCGAAAGGTTTCAAGCAAACACATGGTATAGACTATGATGAAACTTTTTCACCAGTTGCTATGCTTAAATCCATCAGGATTCTTATTGCCATTGCTGTACTATGATTACGAGATCTGGCAAATGGATGTCAAAACAGCGTTTCTTAATGGAAACCTGCTTGAGGATGTGTATATGACACAACCAGAGGGTTTTGTTCATCCCAAGGATTCTACAAAGGTTTGCAAGCTTCAAAGATCCATTTATGGATTGAAGCAGGCATCTCGGAGTTGGAATCTTCGATTTGATGAAGCAGTCAAAAAGTTTGGATTCATCAAAAATGAAGATGAACCTTGTGTCTACAAGAAAATTAGTGGGAGTGCAGTAGTCTTCCTAGTGCTATATGTGGATGACATATTACTCATTGGAAATGATATTCCTATCTTACAGAGTGTAAAGACTTGGTTAGGAAAGTGTTTTTCAATGAAAGACTTAGGCGAGGCTGCCTATATTTTAGGCATTAAGATCTATAGAGATAGATCTAGAAAGATCATTGGCCTAAGTCAGAGTGCATATATAGACAAAGTATTGAATCGGTTCAATATGCAAGATTCCAAAAGAGGATTCTTGCCAATGTCACATGGTATAAATCTAAGCAAGACTCAATGTCCAATGACAAATGATGAGCGAGATCGCATGAGTAAGATTCCTTATGCTTCGGCAATTGGATCAATCATGTATGCCATGTTATGCACTCGACCAGATGTGTCATATGCATTAAGCATAACTAGTAGATACCAGTCAGACCCTGTGAAGCTCACTGGACAACAGTCAAGAATATTCTTAAGTACTTAAGAAGAACTAAAGATACATTCTTGATATATGGAGGATTGGAAGACGAGCTAGTTGTAAATGGTTACACAGATGCAAGTTTCCAATCTGACCTGATGATTTTAGATCGCAATCCGGATATGTTTTTTGCTTGAATGGAGGTGCAATAAGCTGGAAAAGTTCAAAGCAAAGCACTGTAGCAGATTCTACAACAGAAGCTGAATACATAGCAGCATCAGATGCAGCTAAGGAGGCAGTTTGGATAAAGAAGTTCATTACAGAACTAGGTGTTGTTCCTAGCATTGCAAATCCAGTAAACCTTTATTGTGATAATAATGGTGCTATTGCACAAGCTAAGGAACCTAGATCACATCAACGATCCAAACATATACTCAGACGTTATCATCTCATTCGAGAGATCATCGAAAGAGGAGATGTCAAAATATGCAGAGTTTCATCTGATGACAATATTGCGATCCACTTACTAAGCCTCTTGTACAGACAAAGCATGATTACCATACTAGGTCAATGGGTGTTAGATACATGTATGATTTGGCCTAGTGCAAGTGGAAGATTGTTAGTGATTGTGCCCTAGGCCAATTACTAAGTATTGTCATTTCATTTGTATTTTAATTAAGAGGCATTTTTTATTATAAAGTTTGGATGTTTACTTTATAATAAAGATTCATGAATAATCTATTTATTCTTGAATATTCATTATTGTGGGATGGTAATGAATTATATCCAGAGTGAGTTTTATTAGATAATCATGAGATGTTTATGTGTATAGAGATATAGATAAAACTCATATGTATATATATTAGAGATCTATATATATTGGACTGACCCGCTATGCGATCACTACATGGATCAGGTCATAAGTGATTCTCATAATAACAATGTCAATACATCCTTAGACCTGAAATCACCATAGTTTCCAACATGAGTGACATTATGTCTCGACTAAATCAAACGTTGTTCTTAACCGAATAATTATAAAGGTTTTGATTGGGCATGATGTAAATCATGTAGAGGGGTTGAGTGATTAAGATGGGATTTGTCCCTCTCTTTATGAGAGAGATATCTTTGGGCCCTCGATAAGTGAGACTGACAAATGCATGGCCGTGCTAAATGAATTGATAAGTGTTATCAATTTCATTTGTTTTATCAGTTCACTTAGAGATCGAGAAACAACAAGATTGAATGATATAATAATGACACTATCCATATCTTATATTCGATCTAGATATCGCGAGACAAAAGGATGATGACATAAATTATAGAACAGGTAAAATCGGATCACCGATCTTTAATTGATTTGGGTAAACATAATATATTGCTAGAGGTCGCTTACGTTTTGTTTACTGCAAAAACATTTTTTTAAGTTAACTGCCAATATCAAATGAACCTATAGGGTCACACACAAAAGAAAAAGCAAAAAGGAATCATGGATTTTAGATATATGTGTGATTTGGCCTAGTGCAAGTGGGAGATTGTTAGTGATTGTGCCCTAGGCCAATTACTGAGTATTGTTATTTCATATACTTGAGGCCAATCATCAGTTAGTGATTTAATTTTAAATCCAATGGGAAGAATAAATAAATTATTATGAATAATAATTTATTATCACTACCAACCCTAATAAGATTAGGGGCATTATTGTCAGTGCAAAATACTAACATAATATAGATAGGTGTGATAGCATCTCATTAGAGTTAAGACTTTTACTGTCACATTAGACGATAGAGAAATTCTGTAACCCTAAAAGAGAAACACAAGAAAACAATATTCTTCTCAAATAATTTAGAAGCGTTCTAGATTGTGCTAGCACACAAAGGTGATTCCTTTTGGAGGCACTTGTTCGTGTGGACGAAGTAGAGAGTGTTACGAAATTGTGGTATCTTATAGATCCAGATTGATATCAGTTTTCACAAATTCGAATTGCAAGGTATTATTTTGAATCATCTTTTTGTATCCAATTTAATTAGAACACATGGATCCAGGCTTTAGGGTTTTAATTTTTCTACTGCAAATAAGATTTAAAATTTCGTATAAAACCCTACACATACATGTAATAAGAACCTTGCCATGGCAGCAAAAATCATCTTGCCAAGATACGGATAGTTCTCCATTGTTTATCAAATTATTTCTTTTATTAAACAAAGCTTTAGTCTAACATATTTTAGAAATTATGTATTCCCTGTCATCTAAGGTTTAACCCATCATATTAATCAAAGCTAGTTACAAGTTAAATCTATTAAATCTATATTAGTTTAGTCTTAGCCAAATTGATTATAATTGGTCAATTTAATTTATTTTTGCTTAGTTAAAGTTTATTAAGTCATGTTGAATGTAGGATTATTAACTAAATTCATTTTATATCTAGCTTCTATATTTAATTCAATCATGTATGAAATCTATAAATTCACTTAATTCATGTTTAATTATATAAATTAACTAACATAACATTTTAACTATCATTTATCTATTCCGTTTTATCTTTCTTTTTATTTTATTTTCTTTTTAAACAACACTAGGGGATAGATCATGCCCGTGATGGGAGCCGTGATCCCTATCAGTAGCATCATCATGCCCGTGTTGTCACACCCATAATAAGGGGAAGATTCATGATCGGAGGAGATCACGTCTTTCATCACGGCAGTGATATAGACCATTACCTTTGAAAATACATGATTAGAGGAGATTACGCCCCTCCTCACACCCGTTATCCCCTTTAATGTTGTTTTTCACTTATATCACGGGTCGTGATATGACCATGATGGATAGGGAGATCTTGTTATGTTTTCCCTTTGTCTTTACTCCAATTTTAACTATTTGTTTTCAACATACATCAACAAAACAACTTGTTATTAGTATATACATGCCTAGTCTATCCTATAACACTTCTATATATATTTCTACATCATATTACCACAAATCATTCCATCAAACATTTAGTTTACACATGTATATACATATCTATATTTTGACATATATGTTGACATCTTACTAATTTATCAATTCTATTACAAAATCTATTCTATCTAGTTTTAGTTTAGCATTTACATATATAAACAACAACTAAAGCAAAAAAAATAACAAAACTCATCTTTTTAGACAATCCAAACATCTTGATCTCTTCTACCACTAGTCCTCCTAAGTTCTTGAAGTTGTTTCTTGAATGATTTCCATCCTCCATCTTGTTTTCTATCTTTGATTTTCTCCATAATCTTATTGAATTGAGATTTAGGTTTGGGGTTTGGAAAAAGAAAAGAAAAAGAGAAGAAGAAGAGGAGGAAGAAACGGGAAAGAAGAGGAAGAAAGAAGGAAAAAAAAGGAGGGAAAATGAATGGGCAGGTGGCTAAAAAAAAGGAAAGGAAAAATTAAATATAAAGATATTTTAGAATAAAAGTATTAAGTTTAAACATTTTTTATATTTATTTTAAAAATTATAATTAGTTAGAAAATAATTTGAGAACATACATGTCACAAATTTATGGCTTGATATAAAAACACAATTCAAAAGTTTAATTTATGAAAATCTAATATTTAATTTGGATTTGGGTTTAAAACTAATATTTTTAAATAAGCAGTTATTTCAAAAAATTATTGGGATTTAAGAAAATGAAAGTTAACAAAAATTCAAGGGTTTAAGAGTTTACAAAACATTTAAAATCTCAATTTTAATTTAGATCTATTTACTAATTTAATTTATGTGAAATTATCTATACATAATTTGTTCAGGATAAATTTCTAACTAAACTCAAATTCAATACCATAATTAACTATCTATTATGTTATTCAATTGAATCATTTCTAATTTAACTAGATGAGTATTTGGGATATTCTACAGTATTTAATAAGTATGGATAGTTATGGTCATCTTTTTTCAGGTCCCACTCTTCTAGCTTGTCAAACCCTAGCGGCCGACGTGCCTCATGAAGTTGCACTTTTGTCACAAGAAGAATAATGGCTACAAGTATCATAGTTGTAGTTTGAGACTTCATTTTTAACCTTAAATTAAGGATTTACAATATATAGTAATAAAACAAAATCAATATCTATATGAAGATATATATCAACGATGAAACGGTGGATGAAGAAACTTGCCAAGGATATTATGCTATTTGTAGCACAAAGTTGTTTGATGACTTGAAAATATCAAACTTGTTAGACGTATTTAATGTTATGGTCAAAAAAAAAAAAAAAAAAAAAGACGTGTTTAATGTACTTGACCAGTTAACAAATTCAAAGATATGACTATTATTTTATACACATGGTTGGAGATGATGTTGGAATTCATTAGGGCAGACATACAGGACTTTCCATTTCATGCATATAAATAAAGTCGTTATTTAGAGATTATCATAATATATATGAGTATAGCATAAACCTAGTACTAGAACACTGAATTAGATGGAAAATTACTTCTCATATTTTTGTGATAGGTTGACGTTGTTGGAGAATATACGTGCATTATTATTTTTTTTTTGGGTATTTTTGCCTATTATACTATACATAATTATTGGGAAAAGAGGGCACGAAACCTAATTAATCTATGTCATTAGCATATCAGCATTATCCTACTAGGCCTTACCATTTTAAATGGTCAAAAATCATTGTAAGCTATTTTCAATACATTGATTAGCATTCGAACTTTGCAATATTAACGGACAGTATATACACGGTCTGTCTGGAATAATGTACTTGGACCACCGCTATCCATGAATTATAAGACTTTTTCTAAACAAATGGATGATTCTTCTAGGATATTTACAATCCATATCATTACTTAGCCATTTTATTTTGTTTTTTTTTTAATTAGTGAATATATGTAACGTCTCGGAACTCCGCAACCGAAGTATTATCCACTTTGCTACATACACACAATTTTATCGTTTTTGTGTCAACACTTCTAGGGGTTCATCAATCATGAAATTGCTCTGTATAGAGTACGCTTAACTTTGGAATTCCGACGAACTCCAAACCACTGCATCAAAAGCACCTCTGTGATTAGAGTTCCACAATCTATATTTGAGAGTATCACAATACAAATTTTATTCAGCAAAAAACAAAACAAAAAAAAAAAAATCAAACCGAATAAAAGGACACGTTTCATCTCTTTCAAAGTCAATCTTCCACACATTAGAATATCATTATTTTCTCTAGAAAATAAAAGCCACTAAACTAATTAGTGTAATAAATTCCATAAAAAAGACAATATATAATCCTAACTAAGGGATGGAAACATAATGATTTCAATTATAAGCACATAAAAAACTGCGTATTCTAAATACTATTACTGATAAACTAATATCAATCTAAGCATCGCAGTCTTTAAATTAGGTTAGTAACAGTAACAAACCCAATGATGATGGGGGAGGAGGCAAAAGTGTTGGGAATAAAGACTTTGATTAACTTAAGCTTTTCAATGTATGCTAAATCCATAATAATTTATTTAATTAAACACTATATAGTTAAATATGCTAACTTAAATTATATGATATAACAAAAAACTAAAAAATCACAAAAAAGAAATTCTATAATTATTTGCAATACCATTGTTTTGCCATTACCAACCACCACTTGACTCCATTAAAAAGCATTAAAGGGACAAGTATTCCCTGCATTTGTGCAAATTTGCATATTGAAATTACTCTTGCCATGGCATATAGGAGCCGAGGACGGAAGTTCTCTTATGGAATATTTGAAAAATGATGATGGCTAGTATATGTAAAAACTAGAAAAGTTAAGGACTCAAATGAGAAGGCAGCTAGCAACGAAGATTGAATTTATAATTTTTTTTTTTGTCACTGTGTACTTTAGTCATGATTGTTTGCTTCATCAATTGTTATTAACTCTACCACTACTGCATGTAATTGAGTACTAATTATGTTTTGGACGTATGGGGGAGAAAATCATTTGGTTAAAGAGGGGATGGCGGTGGTACAGAGTTGATGGTAGTATGGTCAATTACGTAGTTTTAAGGGATTTCGAATTTTATTACGTAGTTTTGTTGCATACAGTTAAACACTTTGGCCAAGATCTGCTCCGACTTTTATTCAATAACTTGCTTAAGCTGTAAGAATGAAACATATAGATTTGTCTAATGTCGTTGTCCCTCATCATTTTGCAGCAAACGACCGGCGCCTATATACTGTCTTATGGTAGTTTCAAATTTATTTACACATTTGACAACGTAGCTAGGCCATAACAAAAATTATGAATTTTACACAATCGATAAAAGGCAAACCTTCAATGATTGAGGAAGGCATTGGAAAGTCGAGTTTACTATCCAAAATACACAATTAATTCCAAGATTGAATCAGATTTCTTGTTTTCCTACATATCCAATGCATAAGCTGATAGGGTTGCATAACAACCAAATCCAACTTTTCAAAATTAAACTTGGGGTTAGCTCATAAAATTATCAAACTTGAATTTGAGCTAAACTCATTTAGATAAACAAGTTTTATTTTGAGCTTGGATTTGATTCATTTTCAAATCAAGCATAAGCCATACTAAGATCAAGTAGTATAAAAGTCTAAAAGATAGAATAAAAGCCAAGAAACTTAATATACAAAAATGAATGGATATTTATATAAATAAATGAGTAAATTATGTTTGTATATATTATTTAAATATTAGGTTTTTAAATTCAATTTTATATATAGTATAAAATGCATAATATATACAACTCATGAGTCTGCTAATGGGGTAATTAATAATCGAAGTATAGGGATTAAGAAATCATGGGGAAATGTGGATAACAATAAAAATGGTTCTTTATATAAGGAGAACAATACAGTGTTAACTTTTGATGCAGTTTTGAATTTTACTTTAATGCTATATTTCCATCTTGTTATCCCACTAACACTCACAAAATTTAAATCTGCTTGTTTAAAGGTAATGGAAAAAAAAACAAATGTTAAGATGGACCAGAAGAGCATGCTCACATTCAATCTCCAAATATTCACAATAACTTCAACATCCCTTGGATGGACACGAGATTTTAAATGTTCAAAGTGGAGTGCCCAGCAAACATGATGATAACAAACTTAAAAAGTTAAAACCCACATTATGGAACAATTTAAGACATATGGAAAGTGTTGTGAATGAAAAGCCTCAACCATCAATGGCTGATTTTGATGGTATAATTTCTCATGAAGAAATATAGGGATGAGGGCCTTTTAACAAAAATAGGACTTTGGTACCGTATTGTTGATCATTTTGCTATTGTTGGGTCTTTACCTATACCAACAGAAGGCAATTGATATCTAATTTGGTGAATGACTAAGGCTATAGACTAAGGTAGCCTAGATTTTTTATGGGCTTTGGTTTGACTCAATTCTAGGTTTAGATCTATTGGCCATTATCAAATAAAGCCTATTAATACGACTAAATATGTTTGTGAATATAATAACACGTTAAATATTTTGAATAGGTAATAAATAATTTCTATTCACATCAAAAAACAATTTAAACATTATGAGCCGTTTATGTTTTTTATTATTTTTATCACGTCTTATTTTATTTTTATTTTAAATGATAATTATAACTTTTGTATAGGCCGCATAGACCCATCCCTTGGGCATGTCTAGATGTGTAGGTAATGTCTCAGGAGAAAAAAAAAAAATGAAGGAAGGGAGGGACGGTGCATTTATCCCTAATTTTTTCAAAAGCCCTCTTTATAGCTTCTTCGTAAAGGCACGATTAAAGATATAACCTCTAAAATTGCTTTTAATAGTAAAATGCTTAACAGTTTATTATGAGTGTTTTAAAAGATAAAGTTATTTTTTAATGTATGTAAAGAAGATAACCATAATCTAATAGTTAAGTTGTCACATCACAACTAGCCTATCAACTAATTGGATAATACCGAAAGAAAAAAATAATTTGCTTTTTTTTTTCATTTTGAACATATATTTAATTAGAATGCGAAATTTAGTATTTTGCTTTTATTTATTTCTCTTTAATTACTTTAGATTTCAAAGTATGTCAACTCGGGCCTATATTGCAACTTTAGATAACATCGGTCGTTAACCCTGGTTAACATGGTTTTTCCAAATATAATAAAACCGTTAAACTTGTCTTGATGAACATGAAGTAAAAAAGTAAAATAAATTTATATCATTTCAAACACTTTCTTGACAACTACAATTTTGTGCTCTTAGTAATTTATATCACACATTTTATCATGTTAATTGGACCTGAACATTGCATCAACTATCCTAATAAATTCGACAGAAAAAAAGAGTACAAAATACTTTTAATAATAAATAGGGGCATTGTGATAGCTTTTTACTAGTTTATAATAGCATAATATCCACTATAAATTAAAATACAAAAAAAAGGAAAATACAATGAGAAAGAAAACGCAGAAATATCCGGCCATCCAAATCTTCCGTCAACAATAGTCAAAACCTGAACTGGGTCATCAATCGTCCATCCCACGTCTCCCATAAAAAAACTCCAGCAGTTTAACTAGGGCAAAAATCTATGACACTTACCCAATACTTGTATGTGCTTTTGGGAATATTAACATTAAAATTCACTTATTATAAGAAAATTAATCCTTAATAATAAAAATGCTGTAATAAAAAATTAGTAAAAAAAGTTTTATTTTTATAAATAAGACCAATACAATGATTTTTACGATAAAAATTTTTATTTAAGGATGAAAATTTTATCTCTAAAACCTAGCTTTCTTGTGCCATCATCACTTCTTCATTCTCTCTTTCTAACTTTCTCTATGTGAAAAATCCTTTGCTTTTAAGAAAGTAGAAGAGATGTGGTGAAACAGATGGCTGAAAAATGTCATCAGTTTTCAATTTTTTTTATTCTTTATTCTTCTTCTTTTATATATTATATTTTCTATATTGTTTTAGTATTTTTCATTTTTATTATATGCATAACATTCAAATAATAGTACTATAATCAATAAAAGTTGCCATGTTTGGGCGGGAAAAAAAAAAAAAGGTTGCCAACTTGCCATGTGTCTCCTATTTGTGGGTAACACAAGATAGAAAAATACAGTCCATATATTTGTAAAAATAGAAATAAGGTCATTTGTTTGTAAAATATTAAAACACACAAATAATTTTTTGTAATTTTCCTAAAAAAATAATAATTCAATTCTTGTTGCTTGTGTTATTTTCTAATAATAATATTATTTTTATGAAAAAATTGAAATAATTAAACCAATCTAGAATAAGGCAGTGCCTGACTATCATATGCACCTTTCCTATGCACTGTAATTTGTTAAAATGAAGACAGTGTTATTAAAAAGAGTGTTAATAAATTGATTTTTCAATTAAAATATATAAAATAAAATGGTATGACAGTTCTCGTACTTCAGATTTATTTCCATCTTATTATCCATACATATTAATACAATACAATTTAAAAGTTACAAAAAATTAAAAGATAAAATCAAAATGCACGACAAAAAGTTAAAAGGAAAAGGAAAAAAAAAAAAAAAAAAAGGGGAAAGAAAACATCCATTTTTGAGAAGGCTCTTAAAAGATACTAATAAGTTATTATCATATATTATTTTTGGCAATTCCACGTGAGGCCTTTTCATTTGAAAAGTATCCCTATGGCGGGGTCTTCCCCGGGGGGCATGGTGCCGGTGGCTGATTTGGAGTATGCGTGCAATGATCTCCTGGAGGTGGAGTTGGACCCTTTTGGAGTGATTGAAAATTCAAGAAGTATGGATTATTATTATGATCATCTTTTTTCACGTCCCATTCTTCTGGCTTTTGCAACCCTAGCAACCTGCATGCCTCATGAAGCTGCACTTTTGTCACAAGAAGAATAATGGTTACAAATATCATAGTTGTAGCTTGAGACTTCATTTTTAACCTTAAATTAAGGATTTGCAATAATAATAATAATAAAATCAATATTTATATGAAGATATATCAACGACGTAAGATGGATGAAGAAACTTGCCAAGGACATTATGCTATTTATAGCACAAAATGGTTTGATGACTTGAAAATATTTAACTTGTTAGACGTGTTTAATGTTATGGCCAAAACAAAAAAAAAAAAAAAAGACGTGTTTAATGTACTTGACCGGCCAGTTACCAAATTCAAAGATTTGACTATTACTTTATACATATGGTTGGAGATGATGTTGGAATTCTTTAGGGCATACACACAGACTAGCTATCGGTATCATTCCATTTCATGCATATAAATAAAGACGTTTTTAAAAATTATCATATGTATGAGTATGGCATATACCAAGTACCAGAACACTGAATTAGATGGAAAATTACGTTTCATATTTTCCTAATAGGTTGATGTTGTTGGAGATTATACGTGGATTAATTATATATATTTTAAATTTTTTTTTTTTTTTTGTATTTTCGGTTGTTAAACTATACATAGTTTTTGGGAAAAGAGAGCACGAGACCTAACTAATCTATGTCATTAGGATATCAGCATTTATCCTACTAGGCCTTACTATTTTAAATAGTCGAAAATCATTGTAAGCTACTTTGAATACTTTGATCACCGTTGCAACTTTGCAATATTAACGTTGGAAATTCATATGATTGTTACTGTACCATACCCAGTCTCTGGTCTTGATTGTGCTTCGACCACCGCTGTCTATGTATTATAAGACTTTTACTAAACAAAATGGATGATTCTTCCAGGATATTTACAATCCACATCATTTAGCCATTTTATTTTGTTTTGTTTTTTTTAATTAGTAAAAAAAAAATCTTATTCAGCAGAAAACCAAAAAAAAAAAAAAATCAAAACGAATAAAGGGAAACATCTCTTTTAAAGTTAATCTTCCACATATTAGAATACCATTATTATTTCTTTTAAAAAAAAAATGCCACTAAACTAATTAGTGCAATAAATTCAATAAAAAAGATGATATATAATCCTAACTAAGGGATAAAAACAAAATGATTTGAATTATAAGCACAAAAAAAACTGTTTAATCTAAATGTTCTTACTGATAAACTAATATCAGTCTAAGCATCAAATCTTTAAATTAGATTGGTAATAGCAAGATACCCAAATATGATAGGGGGTAGAAGGCAAAAGTGTTGGGAGTAAAGACTTTCATCAACTTGAAGCGTTTCAATGTATACTCAATCAACAAAAATTTATTTAATTAAACATTATATATATATATATGCTAAATTATATTATATGATATAATAAAAAAACTAAAAAATATCATCCCAAAAAAATCTATAATCATTTGTTAACCATTTTTTGGGGCGTTACCCACCACCATTGACTCCATCAAAAAACATTGAAGGGACAAGTATTCCCTGCATTTGGAAATTACTCTTCCCATGGCATATTGGAGCTGAGGACGGAAGTTCTCTCATGGAATATTTGAAAGACGATGATAGCTAGTATAGAAACTAGAAAAGTTTAAGAACTCAAAAAATGATGATAGCTAGTATAGAAACTAGAAAAGTTTAAGGACTCAAATGAGAAGGTAGCATTCAAATAATGATAGCTTTTGGTCAAAAAAAAAAATAATAATAATAATGATAGCTAGTAAAGAAACTAGAAAAGTTTAAGGACTCAAATGAGAAGGTAGCTAGCGATGGAACTTTTTTTTTTTTTTTTGGTTGAAAGCAATAAAGATTAAATTTATACCATTTATACTTGTAGGCTTGTGCCCATGTAGAGGTAGATGACCTTGAACCTGAGATGATCCCTACTCGAGAGGTGGAGGTAGCCGAACTCATAATTCTTCTCTCATGGAGATAGAAACTGGAGACTAGCATTGTGGGCTTTAATGTGTAGAGTTGCAATAAGAACAATGAGGAGCCAAGGTCCTTGTTGATTGGAGGTCCCCATGGAGCTTCATCACAAGGCCAATGTCCTCGTAGGGTTGACAATGATGCTAAGGTCCTCGTAGAGCTTCTTGGCCGAAATGCTTGACAATGATTTTTATGGGCTTGTCAGCCCATTAGATCAATATTGAGTCTATTAGGCCATAGTCAGGTATTACCTATATAAAGGAATGGAATATAATATGCAAATATTTTGTCAAAATGCTACTATAATGAGTAGACTACATCAATATCACTATAAGCCATGAGGCCTTGTATGTCTTCAAAGAGATATACTAAACCAAAATACAAAGTCTGAAAAGTAAAAAATCATAGAGTTTAACTTGACTCTAACAATGTAACCCAAACTCCAGAACAAGTACAACTCATTCTCCACTTAACAAACTTACTTGACCTTACATAAAAAATTGAACAACACATAACCCTCAAAAGGTAAAAGAAAACCCTCAACAAATCAAAGTTAAAATAAGCCAAGTGAATCTAATCACTTCATTAATCTGGGAGCCCATCAATATCTACACCAAAGCCAAGATAAATATGTGGATCCTAATCTAGATCATCTTCACCTGAAATAGAAAGAAATGAACTGAAACCTAGTACATAGCAACACAAAGCAAATACAATATGATCACACACACTTATTCTAGTGCAAATGCAATAACTTACAATTTAGATCTTTAATTAAGTATAGCAATACAAAAAAAATAAATAAATAAATAAAGCCCTTACAATCTAGAAGCAAGCTAATGGGAATCTGGCGGTCTTAGGTAGCAGTAACTGCTCAAATTGTTAATATACAATCCGAATACCTATATGTCCTATAGAACCATGTAAGTAAGTAGCATTATCTATAGATTACAGTGGTACTCATCCCTACCTTTCTTAGTCCATCTCACTGTGTAGTTTAATGAAGCTTATAATCCAAAACTACACTAGTGCAAATTCCCTTTAGTTCAAGTAAGCGTTACCCCGATACCGTTCTCCCCATTTGTTACTCGATGAGTCATCAAGGCTAGACTAAGCGCATAATCATCATGCTAGTACTACCATAAAAGGTTTTCGCTCTTCATACCATATCAAATGATAGAGAGCACATTCTAGTAATTAATTAGGTGATATTTAAATATTAGTTCATTTTATAATATCTACCCCAACGAGTAAGATGTAAGTTGCTACATACCTATCAAAATAGAAGTATCCTACAACAGGTTAGAAGATATGTATGATTGTGTATAGGAATCTCTTTCATAGAAATTCTCTCATATAAGATTTAGAATATCAACACACTCATCAGCCAACATTTGATTAATTAATTAATCATGTTAAAGTCAGATTTACACCATAGATCCTTATTTAACAATTAACTTACTTCTTTTAAGATATTAGCTAACAATTTACACCAAGTCCAAAAGAGATAGATTTAGATATTAAGTCTATTATATGCACTAAAGTTCAAAGTAAGTTTAGTATATTTATTAGCTATATTATATTATAACTAGGTCTATTAAATGATATTTTAGAGATGACTTGTTATTAAGCTAATAGACCCTAATTGATTAAGAAGCTCATATGAGCTAACTTAATCCTTTTATATTATAAGTAGACCAATTATACCAAATTCATGTTAATAGACCTGATTTAATTGTAATTATGCTTAAACTCACATTTGTACCTGTTAGTTGTAAATTAACTCCTTATAGTATATTTTTAAATATACAACTTAAAATTCATATTTTAATAATAAAATATATTATTTACTTTTAATTCATATATATTTAACCAAATTTAGATTTAATTCTTTTTCAACAATTTGATACATATTCAGTTTAGTTCATTTCACAACAAATCAGACTAGTTTATGTACTTCTAGGTCAGTTCTCAACACCAAATTTTCAACTTATTTTCAACTTAACTTTATTTTAATATGTCTTACATGTTCCCAAGATAGTTCAACCCATTGGAACCAATTTAATATTAACTTGAGTTAAATTACATGAGTTTTGTATGGAAATAGGGAAAGCAGCAGGGCAATCTACCAGAATTCATCAATTAAAAAGCCAGTTTAGTGCATTCTTTTTCCGGTCTAGACTTACTTAGTGGATAAACCAAATCCATCAAAGGAAACCAAAACTTGGCCGGTCTAGCCTCTCAAACAACGGGATCCCCCATTCTACACGAGGCAGTTTTCGGTTTTTTACTCTTTCTTGTTTAATTCACATTTGATCACTTTTCAACAACCATTTGAATTCAAAAACACATGTTAATCATACATATTTATCTAATTATTATTTATATTCGATTATACAATTTATTTGATTAAATTAATGCATTAAATGAATAATCAATCATCAATCTAGAATTGATTTTTATAATCCCAATAGCATGTTCATCTTGTGGTCTTGTTCTTCAACATGAGTTCATCCATTTAGGGTCCATTTGTTTCATAATATTCTAGTCATTATGGGATCATATTTTTATCATTTTCAATTGTCAAAAAGCAAATATCGATGAAAAACTTACAATTTTACTCATTAATTAGTCAAACGGATACGATATAGATATGACATAGATAAATTACAAATATAAATCCAATACAAATATGATACAAATAAAAATTAGACAATCCAAACAGACCCTAATCGCATCAAGATCATCTTCAACATATGATCATCATACATACTTTAATAATCAAAATCAAATAAAAACATGAATTCAATACCAACCCATCCATCCATCACATGAATGTTCATCATCATCAAACCCGTGCGTAAACTCATAATTGAAGTTAGAATTCACTTATCTAAAATATAGATAAACAAATTCCTAATATATAACTACTTCTACTCTTGCATGCAATTTGCAGAAGCTACAACCAATCCTCTTCCCAAACTTCCCTTATTCTTTAATCCTTTCCTAAGAATTTATTATAGAGCAAGTAAGAAAATTAGATCGGATATAGGAATATAGAGCGAAATAGGGAGTTTATGACTATGATTTGCTAAATGGGTTTTTAGAATGCAAGGTAGCTTGTGGAATAAGGTAGAGAGAGTAGAGGGTCTTTTTTTTTTTTTTACGATCAAGGTAGACAAAGTGAAGAGAGTTTAGGTGCTTTATTGATGAAAAAATAAGTGAGGAGAGAGAAACTTGATGTTTAAATATGTGTGATTAGTTAACTAAGCTAGCTGGTTTAATACTCTACCCTTGATTGAGAAAATAATATGACATAAAGTGAGTTTACTTAATAAATTCTAGCTTAATTAACTGTAGCTATGTGCACGTATATATATATATTGTATGTAATGCTTTATGCAGTAATTTACTTATGGTTAAGCAAATTGACACCCATTAAATATTATCAACATAGATTATATGTATTACTTTACTTTATTACATAATTGAATAAACGTGTCATATGCTTATCTAAACTAAACTTTACTTAATTTAATTTACTTAGGTAAATTAAAGTTTCAAGTTCAACCATAATTTCATTTTAACTATTATTATTCTAATTTAGTCTTAGATAAAATTAGGAATATATTTCATATTGAATGTTGTGATAACTCATAGGCATTGGAACTTAGTCTTCATCATAGGCCTATACTCTTGAGGTACCACATTAGCACATTATAATGACCCTATGTGATCAAGCTATAATAGTTCTTGTGGCCCACAATAAAAAAAAGAAAAGAAAGAAAATTTGGCTAATCTTTATTTAAGGAATGACATAGCATCCCATTTTCAAGTGTCTTTTGTGTTACATGTGATAAAACAAGGTCTAGTAGACACCTAGAAGGTGGGATGTTATAATTATAAACATAACTAGACAATTTAGTAAAATATGAATCTATGTTTTTTTTTTAATTTAAATCTAGATAGATCTCATCTCTAACTTTTCTCATTGTATTCAAAGGCTCCGATGTTGTGTTATCAGGCTTGAACAAAAAAATTTCAAGGGTTGCTACCACTATGAGTGCTACCTTTTGGGTGATTGGTTCCAAAAGGTACTAAATTATTTGCTTCTACTACAAGTCACTTGTATTCAATTTTATTAAATTAGTCAATAGAATAAATATTGTCTAAGTATTAAAAACAATGAATACCATTTATGTACCTATTTTCGTAAATATGTATGAATAGTAACTTTCTTTTTAAATTAATTCATGAAAGACATATATTATTGATATATGGTAATTTTGATGCAATTAAATTTATATGTTTGCTGAAGTTGGACTCTTTAAATATTACAACAAAACTAGTTTTAAGTAAAATTCTATCATAAAAATCATCGTCATTGCTTTTATCTACAGATATAAAACTTTTCTCACCAATTTTCTATCATAAAATTTTTATTTCTAAAGTTCAATTTTTTTTAATGAAAATAGTAAATTATGAATTTATGGACTAATTAATGCCTCTTGAAATTAATAAAATTTTATGGTTACAACATTATTAATTTATAGAAACGTTATTGTATTTAATTAATCTATTCGTAAAGAAAATTATACAGGATATCTATTTATAAAAACTTGAAAATACGGTTAGCATTTTGTAATTTTTTTTCTAATATATAATACTAAAAATATCAAATGTACATGAAGCTTCCGGTGATTACACAATGAAATAAGAAAACATGCATGCGAAGGATATAAGGGTGTGTTTCATCGTATGCCGGTCAATTTATATCATATTTTCATCATTTTTAAATAGATATTTGTTAAAAAACATATATCGATAAAAAATTTATAATTTTACTTATAAATTGATCAAACAAATAAAATATAAATATGATATGAATATGTTATAGATATAGATTCGGTACAAATAAAAATTTGATAATCCAAATAGGAAATATATATATATATATATATATATATACACACTATATTTACGGTACAAAATTAGTTCAAGACTTCAAATTGTTTAACTTGTTAGAGGCGTTTAAATACGTGTCTACAGACCAAATTCAATGATTTGACTACTTATAGGTATGGTTCGAGATACTAAAAATTCAATGGCACAAGTACCAACTTTATTTCATGTCATATAACTCATATATATGTGTATATACATACAAAGTGTTTATTAGACAAATTTTTCATTAATAATATTAAAGGAAATATTTCAAATTACAAAGTGTTATTTAGAGAAAAATTTTAATTAATAGTATTAAAGGAAATATTTCATATTACATTCATTTTATAAAAATTGATGTGTATAAAAATATAGGATATAGGAAAAACTCAAGATACTGTCATGATTTTTGTACGGGATTAGTGTGGTAATTTATTTAGCAGCTTAAATTTAACCTAACTATAATTACACTACTAAAATTCTTAATATATCTCTTAGTATATTTAATTTAATGATCATATAATTGACTGAATGGTCTTGCACCATTATAAAAGTTCCATGATTTATTTAGGCCTTTGGTCTAATTGTTATCGACTCTCCTCCTTCCATTTCAATTGTATGTCAACCACCTCTACTGTATGAGTTAGCAACTTTTATCTCATTTCAATTTTGATTTTATAAATAAAGTTCTTAGTATTTATCGTATAATTATATAGATCAATTTGTGAATTAAAAGAGATTCGAACGTGCTACTATTTTATCAATAATTTCATGTATGAAGTTTAATCGAATCATTTATTTTATATTTATTTTGCTTTTCTTTACACCCTTATCGTAAGTACATGTTGATGATTTTAATATGTATGTATAGCATATTTTTAGTACAGCGTAGGATTAAATTGAAAATTAAGCTTCATATAGTTCTGACAGGCCGATGTTCCTAGAGATCACATGCCGTTTACTTAAAATTTATCTGAAATATTTGATTATCTTTCTAACCTTTCTCTCAATCCTATTCTTTTTAACCCCTTTTAGTGATTCCTATAAGCAGGTAATGAGAATAAGTGAATAACATTAGAAAATCCTTCCTTGTGACTATACCACGCATACATGATTCAGACGGACTTTCTGACCATCACCCTCTGTATCATATGACTTTTACTGAAACCAGATGATGATTTTTCGGGGAAATTTGTAAAGAATCCATTTACACTAGTTAAATATGCAATTACTATTTTGGCATACAAGTGCACGCACAGTGGTTTGCCTGTGAAAATTGAATGCAGTTATATGGTTAAATTAACAATATATAATAATTATCAAATCAAACGATAGGCACGATCTATGATTAAAGAAAGGAAAAACAAAATGAAGTTTTAATGTCAAAGAAGTTTTGGCAAAAAAATGATACATTAAATGCTTTAAGTACAATATATAATTTGAGTTGAGGCTGTAAAATAGTCACATTCACTAGATACATATAAAATTAAATAGGATATTCTGTCTCTAATATGAAAATTTTATTAATTTTATATCCTTTACCGTAGTTAAAGAGTGAATAGTCTAAAACTTTCATAGCTCTAGATAAAAATCGTGCTCTTTCATTTTTTTTTTTCCCCTCATTGTGATTAATTTATAAGAGTACAATATAGTTGATAAATTTACCAGTCAACAAGCACAATTCTTTGAGCTCATAATTTTATTAGGTTTTCCTATTTAACATGGAAGTATGATTGTTTAAATATAGATTCTTGGTTAAATATGAGTTTAAAATGTATATAAGATCTTTTGCTATTGATTCTACTAGTTAAAAAAAATTCTAATGCTTGAACAATCTAAAGCTTCGTATAAGAATTCACTTTTTTCTCTCTTATTCCCTTGCTCATGCAACCAATAGAAACATACAAAACCTCATATCAGATATCTTGTGTACAATGTTTATCTTTCTATTCTCGTTTAATCTAATACCAATGTTTGTTATTGTAATTTGTGTGAGGTAATTTAATGGTGGATTGAGCTCTTCCAAATAGCCATATATTTTGAGGATGTAACTCACTTACCTTTTTCCCTTCTTTTCCTTATTATGTATACTTTTAGTGCAAATAGGTTCTTGAAAGAAACCTAATTACATTTGGTTACAATGTGCTTTCCCTATGAAACTTAGCTATATATGTGTACAAGTGTTTTAGATGTTATAAATACAACTTTTGTACATTTGTGGCTACTGAAAGTATGACATTAAGTACCCACATATTAAAATATCTTTACTAAATCAGCCATCTTTTATTTCTAGTACATCATATTAACATAACAATTTCCACCCCTTTCTCAAAAGAAAACTTATTACCATGGTTGTAGTTCAAGTAAACCACTTTAAAAATAGATCAAATTTTCCAACTAGTATCCTCTAAAGCCAACCCTTCCATTAGATTAAAGAATGTTGATAAAGATACCATTTCGAAAGATACGGATGTCCATAATACCTAAAGGTGTGGATAAAGGGTGATCAATGATGGGATGGTAGAATAAATATACAAAATAAATCCTCCATTCTTTTAACTATAGGAAATGGATCATAATATCTCTTACACAACTCATCAACCGTATGTTGTGCTAAAGAGATTTGCTTGTAGAAATGAGATGACCACATCTCCAATGTTTATTCACCACAAACTATGTTCTTCTAAGTTTGGATTACTTTGTTACCTAAAAGATGCAATCTTTCATTTGAAGTCATAGCTTCCAAGTTCTTAGCATCTAACGTAGAAATCCCTCAAACTTAAGAAGGGATAGTAAGTAATACTTTGCCATTACCTACTTTGGAAGGAGTATTTTTGTAGCCACTAGGAAGTATCTTAGGGATTGAACTACAAAGATGGTTAATCCATGACAAAAACTTTGTTGGTACTATTTCATCATATTCATAACCTTAGTTTCCCATCACATAGAGGGCGATGGATACCACTCATAACGAATCTAATGCCTCTTCACCTAAAAATTTCCTAAATTTGTGAACAAAAATGATATCCTATTCATAAACTAAGTTTTCCCATCATACTAAGGGTGATGGATACAACTCATAATGAATCTAGTGCCACTTAATTTAAATAATCTCTTAAATTACAAACAAAAATGACACTTTATCGCATACAATGGTTTGAGGAAGGCCATAAAGTTTGACAACCATATCAACATAATAATGCAACTAGTAGTTGTGAAATGAGAATAAAAAAAATCTCAAATGATAGTACTAATATGATCTTTCTACAAAAAAAAAAAAAAAAAAAAAAAAAAAAAAATTTCCTTGTCTTTTCAAACTCTCTTTAGAACTAGAAGAGAAGATAATGATCTTAAAGGTAAACGGATGAAAATTAGACTTGTAGAAAAGTTTGATAACCCTTCACAAATTGATCCTTATTCCTTTATATATTTCTTCCAGTAAAAAAAATTAATAGACAATCCCTTATAGGTTTTAAGAAAATCAAAGTGACTTACACTAGGAGAAGCATGGAGTTTAGAGAGTAAAAATATAGGAGAAGCCTGAAAGTCTAAAATGAGTTCTATTTGGTAGTACAACAACTCATCTTTTCAAAGTAAAATTCATTTCAAAGATATTTTCGTTTTACTCAAATGAAAAATAATCTATTGAAATTTATCTAATATCTAATTTTTTTAAGTAATAACAAAAATAAAACATGGCATTAGCCAAAATATGGACCATTATCTCAATGTTGATGGGATAAAGCATCAACTACTTAGCATTTAGCTTTGCTCTTATACATAATAGTGTAATCATACCCTAATAATTTGCTCAAGTATTGCTATTATTAGTGTGTCTATATCACTTAAGAAAATATGTTTATGATGTTTCAAATATTAGTAGAAACATAAAATAAGACACTAACAAATGTTGTCCTAGCTTACATAAATTCACAACTATATACAACTCCTTAACATGAGTCCAAACCTATCTAATGATTAGAAGGCTTTTTATTTAAATAGGCCTCTGGATGATTATCCTAAGTAAGATAACTCCACCTTTAACAGCCAATCATTAGTTTCCAACATCAATAGTTTTGTAAAAATTAGGGGCCAGTACTAGGCTACTACCTAAGCCATAGCAAAGCCATAATAGCATCAATTGTCCACTTGAATAATTTATAACAAGAATATCAATTAAAGGAACAGAAATGGATGCATAGTCTTTAAAAAAGAGCCTATTATATAGCCTAATAATCACAAAACAAAAGCTCTTCACTGCTATACCATGGTAAGGAAAAGTCAATCACAAATAACATCCACCTACATAGGTTCAAGGCTAACCCTCTAAGCAAAAAATAATAAGACTCATACTTAATAGTGTTTTGGCCAAAAGACTATTTTTCTTCCCTTAAGATAGACCTATGTTCTAATAGAGTACCTAGGATAACGGTTATGTACTCAACATGAGACTCCCATGTTTCATATCATATATATAACTACATGACATGATGACAAATGTCCTCAAATAGGATTGAAAAATTCTGTTCATAATTAATTAGAAAATGGTTCAGTATTACTCAACTGAAAATTCATCACAAGAAACTTGCAATGACTCTTATATGTCCTAGAAGTGGTTTTCTTTATGGCCTTTAGAGACATGTATCTAGTTATGAAAGCAGAATACTCCAATTACATTAAATATGAGAAGATATATCTCAAAATTTTTGGCATAGTGTTCTTATTTATGATAATTAAGGGCAAGTATTACATATGGTACATGAAGTTCACTCAATTTTGCACTTAATTACTCGAAATTAAAAAATGTCAATCTATCTACAAACTTTTTAAGCTTATTTAAAATACATTAAATAGAAGCCAACTATGAAAATGATGTTACCAAATTGTCACTTTCAACTAAATGTAATATTATATGATTAGAATTTATATATATATATTTTGTTTCTCTTCTATATTTGTTTTATATAGAGAGGGTTTCTTCTCATTTGTTTCTTAATTTCTACTTTATCTTTGCGAGTTCAATACAACAAATATTAATAAATTAATTTAATAAGTGAGAAATAATGTTTTTGTTTTGGTTAATTTGCTTATCATTTAATTAGCCTCTTGTTACCAATTTTTATAGTCTTTCAGTCCTTACTATTTTTGTTCCTGCCATTTTAAATTTATTGATGCTAACCTTGATCAAAATGTTCTTCCAATAATTGTCAAGGATTTCATAGGGAGACTAAGTATAATCATGAATTGTTGAAAATTTATATATATGTTATGCAAGTATGTCTTGAGGTTCTATGCTTTACTATTAGGGTATTAGCATGCGTGTTCCGCATTTAAAAGTTGAAACATAGGCAAGAAATAAATGAGCAATGTCAAGGGATGATAGATTAAAATGATATACTTGATGTTAAATGTTTTTTAATACCTCTTTGGTTTTAATATCTTATTTTTCATTTTTGATATACAAGTATTATGAGTACATCACCGGCTATTGGTGAGTAATTAAAAAAATAAAGTGCAATGATTGGAACTTCTCAATCTTCGTTTTGAGAAGTTGCCGGTTTGAGATGCTCTCGTGGTTTTGTCATCAGTATAGCTGTTTCCCAAGTTCAGAAATCATAGAAGTGTTTCGCTTAAGTTAATCTTAAAGCTGTTGATAAAGTCATAATTATTACACCAAAACATGTCTCAATGATTAGAGTTCTCCTACACTTTATTTAAAGGATATCACAATTTCTCTCAGTTATAAATTGACATCCTATTATGTCTAGTACCACATTTATTGAAAAAGACTCTAAAGGTGCTTTCTTGCATATTCAAGAGATGCCTTCCAGCATGTAGCATTTTCTCCAATAAGGAATTTATCAAATTTGGTATCTAAATTTTACACAAAAAAGCTATTCGATACTTAAATTTTAAAATAGTTAATTTAACACTCAATCAATATTTTCATGTCTATTAGTACTAGACAGTGTTAGATATATCATTAAAAGTTCAATGGTATGTTATCTCTTTGACATCTGCAAACAGAATAAACGATGCTAAGAAGGTAGTAAAAATAGTGATAAAAATTTGATCGGGTATTATATTATTATTAATCACTTCAAAGTTTGTATAGCGAATTGAAATTTCCTAAGAAAACTGAAGTACCAAATTTCATATTTAGCCTATCTATGTGACACTTAACTTCTCTCTTGCAGCTAGTGAATTGTACTGATACCACTTATAATAATTAGAGCTTTTCACACGAAAGTATCATCTACCTAGCATGGCACAGTTCACAAATTTGCCCTTAGTATGGTTTCTTTGCAAGAAATTATCCATTCCATAAGTGTTTCCTAGTAATTTGTTTATTAGTTTTCCATGTACTTTCGGTATTTACGCCCAAAGATGACTTAATAATTAAATTTAATCACACCATTTTGTGTAATGTCACATATTAAAAGGTCAATTATATACAATTTCAAAGAAATATGATTAGTCATCGTGTAATTCATGATAACCCCTAAAATTTCAGTGACTTTACCTTTCCTAAATACCTTAGAAGTTTCAATTGTTTAGGATTCTAATCTCAAGAAGGTCCCTTTTTTGAGTGTAAATACTTAAAAATGACAATTTATACTTTGCAATATTAGACTTTTTTTTTTTTTTTTTGGTTTTTTTGAGCATGTGAGATAATTGCCCCTCGCACCATAGTAATGGTATCCTATCACATTTAGCCTAACAAAAATAATAGGATTGTCGTAAAATATATTTCTTCTCATTTCTATTTTACGAATTATACGTATAAGAAAAGTGCAAAATGATGTCGAATTTTAATTGTTTTCTATATAAGTGTCCCAACCCTTAAAAGAAAGTTAAATCTTTGATTGAATTTATAGTTTAATTTACATTAGTTTACTTCAATTAAAAAGGCTTTATTTTTCTAATATACGGCTAAGTAGTATTCTTTTGACATAGTTTTGATCTTGTGATATATGCATGTGGTTATGGTATCCCATACCAAGCTTTAACTGATTCTTTTATTTCTTATGTTTTTCTTGTCCATGTGATGATATAGTTTTATGTGATGATCTAGATCTCGATTTACATATCGATTGTGATGATCTAGACCTTCAATAGTTCCTTATCTTCAAAATTTCTGTGTGTTTTGAGCACGGTCCTTGTATGTGTGTGTACGCGTGTCGGAAGTTCTAGATGTGTAGGTTAAACTTTGAGCCAGTCGTAATATTCGTTGTAATGCCGTCATTGACCATAGGAGATGGTAATCTTGTGGATTTATAGTGGCTACGTATAATGTGGGATTGAATTCCACCGGCAAATAAGCCATCCAAGCTTTTAAAAATTCAAGCTCAATTGGTTTAAAATTTATTAATAACTCGAGCTCAAGCTGAATTTTTTATTGAGCCTGAAATTTAAGCTCGATCTCGACTAGTTTAGATAATCCATTTTCAAATTTAAAGTATAATATATAATATAATATATATACTTATATAAATATTAAATAGAAATTTATCTTTGTTATTTTGATCATATAGTTTTATGTAATATTCATACATAAAGATTCATAAACCTATATATAAGCTTATTAACGAGTCTACTTATGAGTGCGTTCAGTAGTCTAAATGAGCTTATTTACAAAACGACTTGAAGCCTAAATCAAAACTCAAGTTAGACTTGTTTGGATAAATACTTAAAACTTGAATTCGGCTCATTTACTAATTGAACTCGAGCTGAACTTGATGTGAGCCAAAATCGAGCTTGAAGCAAGCCAATCTCAAGTGGCTCGTAAACAACTTGGCTTGTTTATGGCTTTAGCTTGAATTTTATGTATATATAGTGGTTTCAAGTACGTTATAAATTTTAATATATATATATATATATATATTACAAATAAGTAGTGAGGTGTAGTACTCAAATTCTAATCCTTTATAATATATTTGCCTAAGAACTTCGGGGCACTCATGAGATGACATTCCATCAACTTTAATTTATTGAGAAACGAAAAGGTCTTACAACAAGAAATTGCAAAAATTCAATCGTTTATTACAAACTATAATCTGAATTTCTTAAATGAAAAACCGTTAATTAAAGCCCAAAAGATCAGCCCTAGTTTGCCTTGTATGTAAGACTTACTTCGGCCTTAGTATTGCCCTACGTTATTACAAGAAATCTTCACATTCATTGATGTTGAGCCTTAATCTTTTGTCAACGTTTTCCTACAAGTACGTGAAGCCTGTTGATTTGGGAAGTACGTATGGTGGTGGCTTAGCGTAGTTTCTTGTAGTAAGGGTACTCTTTTGAGTGGTGGTCAGGGCAAGGCGGATCTTTATTGCCTGGTACTGGTCCACAAGTGCAGGAAATTCCTGGATGACGGGGTGGATCCTTTTGTAACGATTGAAACTGCAAGAGGTATTGGGTATTTATCCACTATCCTTATTCGTCTTTCTGGTTAAACCCTAGCAATCTACATGCCTCAAGATGTTGCACTTTTGTGGGTAGAAGAACAATTAAGGTGACAAATAATACTTGACCGTAGCTAGTTATCAAATTTCTAAATTTGACCTTCTATATATATGTTACAAGCATGGTTCGCGACTTATCCAATTCTTACGCATGCATACATTGACATCACCGCATTTACATTCCTTTAAGTCCTGATAACTTACGTCATCATATGTCCTTCTGGCATCCATAAGATCTAGTCATATAGTTTACGAGCTTTCCGGTCTTCCCCCGCAAAAAAAAAAAAAAAAAAAATAATAATAATAATAATAATAATAGATAAATAAATAAATTTACGAGCTTATCTTTTACAAGGTGACTTAAAAAATAATATTCAACATCGTGTAGCAGAACATGGAATTAAGATGAGAATTACCCTCTGACCAAGACCATGTGTTTCGAGTCGGTCGGTGTCGGTGTTATCGGGGAATACACGGTTTTTCATTCTTTTCAGTTTAACTCTTTTAGGTGTTTGACCATTTGCAGCTTTTCTCTCACGGCTATATATCTTTTCCTAGAACCTATGTTTATAAAACAAAAGGTGTTAGTTTCATTTGACAGGAATGGAATGGAATTAGAAAGAAATAATAATTTTATTATTTTATAATTGAACTTATTTTTGGAATAATTTTTTTAGTAATAATTATTTTTCTAGTAAAATAAATAAATGAGAATTTATATAAAACAGACATTTTATACGATAGAATCTTTTACAAATAAAAATTTTATAATATTAATAATAAAATATCAATTCCATTCTAACAAATTAAACATAACGTTGGAATAGCATTGTTTGAAAGTCCTACTGGACTTTAATGTATCTATGCATGCATCGAAAGGACTTCGACCACCGCACCATCCGGTATAATATTATATGACTTTAACTGGAATGAAATATGATGATTCTTCCTGGAAAGTTAAGAAAATTCCTCGCATTTATTTTAAATGTTTGTTTTCTGCCCCGGTATATATATGCGCAATAAGATAAAGAAAGATTTTCATTTTGCATTTTAGTGGTATCGCATGGTTTGTCGTATAGGTTGCTAATTTGATTGTCTATTTTTAATTTTTTTTCGGCTAATGATGATAATTTCATTGCTTATGTGCACTATTTGACGCGTGTACTGGGAGAAGATCAATTGCTTTTGAACTTTAGATTATACCTGAGTAATTTTATGGGTTAAATCAGTTTGATTAAGAGAAAAGCACCTATTTTTGGTAATTTATTTTTAATTGAGAGTGTATTAAATAAGCATGCGGAATACATGTGACATCACATATGTATCGCATGTAATCCTATTTATTTATATGGCACATCCTTGATAGAGGATATTGCCAAAAATAAATGATCTTTTCCTTGATGAATATAGTATTTGGATAGAAGAATTATTAAGAATAAAGACAGTTACACAATATAATATAAAAATACATTATCTTATATCATATTTGGTATACGATATTATATATGGATTTTTTACTGTTCATATGAGTACAGTATCAGATGTTATACTTCATATTGTCATGTACTTATTTAATTAATTATATATATTATTTAATTAGTATAATTTAAATTGAATAAAAGCTCAGAGTATGAAAGAGACCATGATAAGGATGGGGCCAATTCTTTTTTTTTTTTTTTTTTCTTGAGCAAAGGGCCAATTCAGGTTTTTCAAAAACAAGCATGATTTTGTCCCGCAAATTGAGGTTCTGTGCCAATTGAAGCCTAATACAAAAGGCAAAAATGAAAACCAAACAAGGTACTTAAGACTTTTGTCCAGTTCAATATCACATATTTTTCACGATTAAACACTCTTTTGTGGCTGAATTCAAATGAAAATTATTTCTCAAGTTACTTGAAAATAGGGTCTGTTTGGATCATCAGTTTTTTATCTGTATCAGATCGGTATCGATTCAGTATCGTTTTAGTACCGATTTCCTATCAATATCAGTTTAGTATCGATTCGGTTTGATTAGTTTATAAATAAAATGATTGTTTTTTCATAAGTTTTATATCTATATCAGTTCAATATCCATTTAATATCCATTCAGTTTGAAAACAATTCCAAAATGATGCCAAAACCACAATATAAACAAGGTCTAGAAATCTCTAATTTCCGCCGCATCTATATTATTAAAATCAATAACCTCTTATGATGTTTTAGGAATTTTAGCATTATATATCGGAAAATACGATGTCAATTTATAATAACTTTTTAGTGAAAGCAATATATCGCTAGCGGTTATTTTTGTTAATTTCTAATGAATTGAGATATTTTTGCTAGCAACTTTCTTTATAATTTCACTAAAATGAAGATTTTATTTTATATAGTAAAGCAGTCAAATATTAGAATTTGCGAAGAAAGATTAATAATATCAACACCGAAACTATGAATAAAGGTATTATTTTTGGCAAACTCAAAAGCAGTTATATATGCACCTTGCAATGCTTTGGAAAAATTTATTGTTCTAAATGCTATTTTAGCTATATATAATTAAATGGTTAAAAAAAAACTATATATATATATATATATATTTTCCTCTCATCTAAATTTCCCCTATAATGAAATATGGCTTTTCGAAGCAAAACGAAGTTAAAGGAGTTTCAAGTGGCAGTTAATGTGTTTATTGTGTAGACACACATCAAAATGCCATGGCATCCCATGATTATGTCCTAAACATGTGAGGCAGTACCATGTGAATAAGGATACTTTGTGCTACTGATTTCAAGATTAGTCACACTTTGGATCTTGAAATTCCATAAGCTATAGAAATTATTCGAGCGATACAAATCTCGTCGTATTGGAATAACTAGAGTATTTTTATTGTATCCTATGTCCTCTACAATCCGATTCAATGTCCTCATTCCTTATAACATAGATTTTGAGCAGAATTTTTGGAAACATGCTCTTATAAGTTCGGATACATGTACAATGTCCTCATTCCTTATATTTAGCTTAAAATTTGTACTTTAGATATATAAGGTATAAGTTTTAAAATATCATGAATCTATCTTTTAAAAGTTTTAAAATATCATGAATCTATCTTTTAAAATTTAGAAAAAATTATATTGATGAGATCAATGTATTGGGTTAAGTTTAAATATTATATCAACATTTTAAATAGTTAGAAAAATGATTAACAATATATAAAATGGTGTAAACAAAAAGTCAAAAAATGTGTCATTATAACATTGTTTGAAATTTACCATAGTTGATGTTGATGTGGCTCACCTAAACATACCACAAGCCACATTAATATATTTTAAACAATGTTATAACAATATGGTTACGAATCCCCTTTTTGCACCACTTTGTATAATATTGAGCTCAATTTTTTATGACAAATTATACTGGAAGGTTCCAATGTCTAGGATGAGTACATTTGAGGTGCCAACATTGTGAGTAGTTCAAAAAGAGATCATAATATTTAGAGAAGCTGGTCGATTGAGGTCTTTTGAGTTTTAAATAAATATTTCTCTTATTAACACATGTGAATGGAGACCTCAATTAACTCACTTCTCCAAATGTTGGGATTTCTTTTAAACCATTCGAAATGTTGGAAATCAAGTGGAGTTACACCAAACGTTAGGACCTTTCAGTGTAATTTACCATGTTTTTTTTAACATTTAAGTCATTCATATGCTATTTAAACTTACCTCCAAACGTTGGTTCCTTTGGTGTAATTTTTTTCTTTTAAATTTGAACTAATAATAACAAATGTAAACAATATTAAATTTCTACTATCTAAATTCTACCAAAAAAGTAGAGAAGAAAAAACTATAATTCATGAGTCATAACACGTGGCCATCATCTACAAGAAATCTTAAAATTCTTCCTACTTTATTTCTTTCACTTCTCTTGTTTCAATTGTATGTTTCTATAGTTTTTACTTCTTTTATCTCATTTATCACATAAGGAAATTTTTTTCAATGAGATAGATTTGAAATCACTAAGATGTTATATAAGTAGTTTGACAATGCTTGATATCATAGGGAAACCTTGGCAAGTTTAAATAACAAATGTATATATATATATATATATATATATATATATCTCATGAAATTTAATATTACAAATATGTGAAAGAAAACTTATAGATTCTGTAGGTTACTTTCTAATATGTAGATTTTATACAAGGTATTGTTTTTGGGTGACTTTCAATGTGTCATCGGTAGATGCCATTTCAAAAATTTATAAATTTATACCCATTTAGTAGGTTTATTTAGGTAGTCTTATACCCTATGTGTCCTATACCTACTTACCCTTAAAGATAAAAAGCTATAATAAAATATAATTTGATTGAACTTGTTAAGATCTTATGATTTAGTGGTACAAATACCAGTCTTCTAATAATACTTATATGAATCAATGCCTCTTATGACAGTAGTTGGATAAAAATTTCATATATACACACGCACACACATGAATATCGATGAGTTTTAAATGGCATTTCATGTGTTTAACATATAGATACACCTTGATAGCAGCGTTTGTGATTCAGTTCAACTCGTGCTGCTTTTGAAATGTCTTAGTCTAATTGATATTACTAATAAATTTTTTAAGTTATTAATTAAATATTGATATTAAAATTGAGGAATATTACGTAAGATAAAGTCCTATAACATTATATCATGCAATATTGCATCTTAGGTGATAGTGAAGGCATGCAAGTCAACTTAAGATATAAGAAATAGAAGTGAAGGTAATGGAGTAGACCAAAAAACGTTATATCATAGTAATATTGCATTTAAGGTGATAGTGAACATATTTAAGCCTACTTGACAGATGGGAGACAAAAGTGAAGGAATAAAGAGGCTAAAAGTTGGATGAAAGTAAACAAAAAAGAAATGGTAAATGGGATATAATGAAAAATCATTAAGTTTTAAAACTAAAAAATATCGCATATATCTTATATCCCTATTGGAAATGGTTCCTCAATTTGAGTTAGAACGGTTGAATTTGATTTAACCTCCCCAACCAAATCATAAACAATTTAGAATCTTTATATATTGACCTATGAACTATGTAAAAGTACAAAAGAATTGCATTTTGCCATTTGGTACAATTTAGTTCGACTTAGATGCCATCATGGCTTGGTTTAGGTCCAAAACCGGACTCGAACCACTGGTTCCCAATTCCAAAATTGATGGAACTAGAATGGATCCATAAGAGTTGGTCTAGTTCTTGGTTCTTAGAAACTGCTAGTTTCCACAATTTGGTTTTAGTTCCTCTAGGATTAGGAACCATAAAATTGGAAAATTAATTAAATAACTTTACTAATTTAAGTAAGAAAAAAAATGCAAAATAAACTTTTAACTTGAAATACCATTGGACTTAATTATTTATAACCCATTTGTTAAAAGAAATTTTATAGTTATGCATCTATTTGTGTGCAACTTATACTTTTAGTTGCTATATTAGTAATATGGGACTATGAAATATCCAAGATAATACAAATTTCCACAAATATAAAAACAAATCCCACGTTGTGAAGAAAGAAAAGTCCACTTAGGTTAGAAGTCTATTCAAAATCAACAACATATGATTTCAAGTATATTCATTATTTGTATTGTCAATAATAATAATATATTAAGTATTGTAAATGGGAAATAAATTTTAATTTTCATATGAAAATAGTTTAAATATTTTTTTCAATTATAATTATTTTTAATATTTTTCCTTCCTTTTTCCTTTCTTTTTTTAAAAAAAAATTATGGTGTGGAACTATGGAAACCATTTTCAAGGGATTTTTAGGGGTATCGCTAGAACCAACAGATTGTTAACCGGTTCAGACCCACATCCACGGGCCATTCCCAATTCAGGAACTGCTGGTAACGGTTGAGTCGGTTCCCAGTTCAGAATCTACCTGTAATGATGTCTAGTTTGGCTTCTTTAATGAACAACTTTACACCTAGATGTATCATGACATTCCATGAGGTTTAAATGGCATTTCATGATGTAACTAGAATGTGTCTAAATTATCTTTTAGTTTTATAATTGGTAAAATAGATACCACATACATTATAGAGATCTTTGTCCATATACCTTTTCTCCTCAAATTTTAGATACATTAAGTATCCTTATATATTTCAATGTGTATTCTAAATAAATTTGGATTGTCATTTGTAGAAGGTTAAATCTAGATTATGGCTTTTAAAGCCCAATGATGACTTTGGTTTAACTCTTTAGGTTAAATAGTAGGGTCCATAGATAATGAAATTAGGATGACTACAGGAGATTTGACATGGTTAGATTGGAGCAAGAATCGTTAGATAACCGATTCATCCGCTCTCAAACTTTTTCAAGAAGCTTATGCACTTAAAGAGACCTTCCATTGGCCATATAGCCCATGGAGAAATCCATCATTAAGAGGAATTATCTTGCTCGTTAATGGTCAATATGATCTAACAAACATCATCAAAAGCCAAGCTCTATAGATAGAAAGAGCTCCTCCTAATTTGGTGGATTAAGAAATAGGCATAATTGTCTTAATACTCTCATAAGAGATCAAATAGAGCTTAAAGTTGAGAACATACAACGTCTTCTCTTGAACAATGGAGCCAATGCTATATAGCTCTTCCACTTGTCACTAGTGTATTCAAGCTCCTTAAGACTATCTACTCTTCCTTCATATCTTCTCACTCTTAGTTATTTATTACATGTGCTTCCACATCACTCCTTTGAGGCCATGTGCACCGCAAGATGTATGATGCATGCATGTGATCACTACAATCAAATCTACCCCACTACATCATTCATTATGGGATTTGAAAGTTCAAATTTAAAAGGAACAAAACATAACAAGTAAGATAGATGAGGCTTAGTCTAGCCTAAACTAGGTAGGCGATTCACTTGTCTTGTCTCATTTCCAAAAAACTTAATAAGCATACTTAAGTTCATTAGAAGACACGTTTCAATAAATACATAAGATTGAAACTTACAAATATCCCATGTATGATAGAATTCATGAGAGATAGATATGAATAGACTCACCAAGCCATTTTCTCACAATAAATTATGGTACACAATTGAAGCCTTCATATCATATACCCTCCCCAGATCTTGTACTTTGATTAGAGTACAATTTTGCAAAGTACCTGTACTCACCCTGATAATAATAATAATAATTAATAATAATAATAATAATAAATTTTTTTATATATTTTGGAATCACTTTTGTTGAAGATTATCACTTGTAAACTATTTTATTTTGGAAGAACTTTTGTTATATACTTTACTTTAAAATTATATAGAAGTGTTGTTTATATTTTGAGGCTAATTAATATAAAAGTCCCTCTAAACTTTTTTATTTTGGAATTTGCTATAGGTTCTACATATTATAGAACTTGTAACATTAAGAAATTATTTTTCAATTCCTTTCCACATGTTATTTATAATGAATTTATGAAAAGAAGATAGTTTTATATATTATATGAAACTATATATATTGTTGTAAATTTTAAATTTAAGTAATAAAAAAATTACAAGTATTAAGAGGATGCTTTATTGTGTAGGTTTTATAAGGCTTAAAATCTAAAGTGAGTACAAGATATTACAAGATATGTTTCATATACAAAATTTAATACTCTATAGCTTATAAGATATGATATGTGTAAACTTGGTACTCTACCTACCCCATGCTTACTTTCTCTTGCTTACTAATTGATTAGATATGCTAAACTATTTGCATGGGATTATATATCTTTATGGAAAAAAGATTTTATCGCGTTCGTTGTTTTTGTCTATTATTGTTTTATTTATGACTCAACCTCTTTTTCTTTTCCTTTTTTTTTTCATTTTTTCCCTAGTAAGAACATATATTCATCCTACAATTGATAGAGAATTCTACCTTTTAAGACAGTAAAGGTACGACAAATGATAAATTAGAGCCCATTAACAACGATGAATTTGTTGATATTATATAGACATGTAGATGTAAATATTAGTTATGTTTAAATATTTATAATAATAAAATAAGAAATTTTTAGAATAATTATCACAGCTAATTTGAATTCCATATATATTAATAATTACACACTATGCTCTTTAAATATACAATGTATCATATATTGACCGATAACATGATATTTAAGATACTCGATGCATTAAATGATGGACCATAAGCTGGCGTAGGTTTAGCAGATTCACCAACGGTTTAGCAATTCATTGCAAAGAGCAATACAATGTTCAAGAAGGCAAAAACTAACATAGAGTGCCTAAACACATCACTAATAATCTTTATATACTCCCATAAGTCGAGTAAAGGCACATATGTAAAACCACAAGACAAATAATTAAAATAGGAAACAAACGTACTTAAACAGCATAAAATAGGGGTAGATATCACCCTGTCGATTACAACCATGATCCTTTTGGATTAAAATTTTCCTTCACAAAATAACTAGTGGTGACCGTGATTTGCCTAGTTACAGCCAGTGTCACAGGCACAATAACGTCCATTATCTCCTCTCATGTTTAGTACTTTTGATGATGAAACGGTAACATCCTAGATCATAGGCATGATGCCCATCATGGCCTAGATCATGAACTTTATAGAGGGCATGATCTCTACTAGTGCTCAATGTCTAAGTTCATACTTTATCACTGTCGTCATCACAGGCATGATGACAAGCGTGATCTCCTCGAATGACAAATATCCATTGCTTAAGCATGTCAAATTAGATGCGTCTCCAAAGTATATCATATATCCATTGAGATAGCTTAATTCATCATTGTTTGGGTCATTCGCAAGGATCCATTAAGCGAAGTTTAACAAGCCCTTGGCTCTACCTTGGTTATTAGCCCACACGAACTATAATTCCCATCATCTCTCAGGGTTCATGAAAATTTTCCCTCAAATCTGGATCAAACTCATTCGAGCGTATGGTGACAATTCTATCATAGTAAATGCAGTTGAAGTCCCTCCAGTAATTATCTGACAATTAAACTTTATAAGCATTATCACTGACTCATTCAACAATCTTGAATGGTCCATTAGTTCAAGGTGCCTAATATGACCTCTACACCTCGAAAATCGATCTTTACTAAGGTGAACCCACAATAAATCAACAAATGCAAATTTAACCCTTTGCCTTCCCTTATTTCTTCTCTCTTTCACCTATCATTTTGCCTTTGCAATCCATCGTATCCTTCCTGATGTAGCTATTGAATTTGGCAAGCACATTCTAATCCACTTTAACTACCTTTAGCAGTAGGGGCTTTTGAAAGCAAATCCAATAGAGAATTAAGATTAAACCCATAAACAGCTTTAAAAGGCAACTTGCCCGTCACACCATGGACTAAGCAACTATAAGCAAACTCCACAATAGGAAAACATAAATCCCAATCCTTTAAATTCTTTCCAATAGTAGCTCATAGCAAAGAACCCAAAGTTCTATTCACAACTTCAGTTTGACCATCAGTTTACGTAGACAAGTAGTATTAAACAACAATTCTTACCCAACTTCCTCTGTAAGTTCTTCCCAAATTAGCTAAAAAATTTCACATCTCTATCGAAAATAATAGATTATGGAATTCCATGAAGCTTAACCACCTCTTGAAAAACAAACCAGAAATATATGTCCCATCATCAGTTTTATGACATGCAATGAAGTGTGCCATCTAACTAAATCGATCAACAACTATCATAATAGAATCATACCCTCTTTCAGTCTTAGGAAGACCCAGAACAAAATCCTACTCAAATCAACCCATGGTTTGGTAGAATAGGTAAGGTAAGTACAAGCCCTGCAGTTTACTTCAACCTTTAGCCCTCTCACATGTGGAACATCCCTCAATCACTCTATGAACATCCCTAGCTATACTAGGCCAATAAAAGTATGCTTTCAGCACATCAAGAGTACGATTATTCCTAAAATGTCCAGAAAGCCCACCACTATGTAGTTGTCTACACATCTAACAAGCATCTCTCGCAGAGAACCATATGAAATACATAACGTTCCATGTTGAAACAAATAACCATCAACCCATATGATACCCATCCACTAATCTCCCTTCACTACAAGCTACTACAATAGGTACAAACACATTATCCTTAAAATACCATTCCACAATATGTTCAAATCTGAACAATTTAGCCTATGAAGAACTCAACAACACATGCCCTCTAGACAATGCATCAGCTACTACATTAGTGTTAACCTTCTTATACTTAATAGTGTAAGTTAAGTTCTCTAAAAACTCAACCCATTTCACATGGGTGGATATCACCCTATCAATCACAGTCGGACATGGGCCATGATCCCCTTGATTAAGATTTTTCTTCATAAAACAACTAGCCAAGGCGTGATTTGCCTAGTTATGGCCAGCGTCATGGGCGCAACAATACCTATAATCTCCTCTGATCTCTAGTTCTTCTACTGTTGATGTGATAACATCCTTGATCACGAGCACAATGCCCATCATGGCCTGGATCACAAATGTTATGAAGGGGTAATCTCCATTAATGTTCGATGTCCAAGTTTAGACTTTATCACAGCCATTGTCATAATCAAAATGGTAGGCATGATCTCCTAGGATGACAAATGTCCATTGCTTAAGCATGTGAAATGAGGTCCTACTTCAAAGTGTATCATATCCTTTGAATTTTCGCAATTCATCATTGTTAAGGTCATTCACAAGAATTAAGCCAAGTTCAACAAGCCCTTAGCTCTAACTTAGGTTATTAGCCCATACAATCGATGATTCCATCACTTATTTATAGCCTTTCTAGAAATGTAGACATTGGTAATTTTTCTCCTAGAAATGTCTTTACTACAAATGTTCTAACGGCTAGTTTTCTATCAGCTAGAATTTGGACCCCATCCACCACTGTCTAGAACTCATCTAGTAAACTCGAGTCATCTTCACTTCTTTCCTTCTCACTCATACCTTACACTGCACTAAAGGCCTCTACCATCTAGACGCTATCAAGAATTCCACATGGTCAAAAGCTCTCAGGTCATGTTTATTTTGCCCATTCATTTAGACTCCCACCCTTAGTATTCAATTGCAAGTTACAAACAAATGATCAATCTTTCTTATCATACGAACTTCTAGACACAAGGGCATGACAATCGATGTCCAAACACAAACTACAGTGTAGTTACATCCTACAAAAAATAACTTAAGTGTAAACACAAATATAATAACAAATAAAAACTCAACATATTACAAACATATTTTCCCTATTGAGTATAACTTAACTACATTGTTTCAATAATTGTGTGATATATTTCTCATCAAAATTTGATTGGAACCATGCAGTTCATCAAAACATTCATTTGTAAGATTACCATGATAATCAAGGAGGCCATAGCAAGATCTTCAAAAGTAATAGAAAATAAAGTACTTATTAAGAAATTATATATTATAATAAATATTGATAAAAGTTATGGTTAAACTAAATTTGAAGATTCATTACCTCTGTATACAGGTTACTTGCTCTCTTCCTATAAAAACACAAATATATATATATATATATATTTGTGTGAGTGCGTGTGTGTGTGCACATGCACATATACACCTGTACATTTAAAATAAATATATATATACAGCTTTGCACAATCTTTTGAAAGATCAATATTAATGTCACTAGTTATAAGGCCAATAATGCACAAATGGCAATTTGAAGCATTATGTAATTTATATTTTATTATATGTAAAAGGCCTTTTTTGGTACTAAACTTTAATGAAACAGACAATTAGGTACCTGAACTTTTAAAAAGTCTAAATCCATACTTAATTGAACTTCTCATGCCCCTAAATACTACCAATCAATCATTGTCTAACACATGTCAACTACTTCAAGAAACAATAAAAGAGTAAGGATAGTTAAAAGGGCATAAAAAGTTTAATTAGGTATGAAATTGGATTTTTAAGTTTAGATATCTAAAAAGGGCATAGATATGAAATTAGACTTTTTAAAAGTCCATATACCTAATTGTCCACTTCGTCAAAGTTCAAATACAAAAAGGGCTTTTATCCTTTATTATATAAATATGATGATTATTACCAAAACGACTACAATCAAAATATAGTGATTACATTGCTTTAGCTCAAATATAATTGTTACAATATGAAATTGTCTTTCTTCACACATGAAAAAAATTTAACATCATTCAAATATAATGTATTGGTTATATTAACTTATCCAAATATTAGCTAATAATATTAAAAAGGAAAAAATATGTGTTTCTAATTACTTAAGAGGTAAGCATAACTTCCACAAAAACTACAGAATTTGTATGTATGCTTCTTAAAAGAGAAAAAGGGGTAAATTACATTGGCGATCGTTTTCTAGTAAGTTAAAAATCCAATACTAATTCTATCCTACAACCACTTTAAGGAAAGTATACCTACCAGTTTATAGGATAGAAATTAAGTATAAGCATCATATCTTCAAGATCATTTCCAAGCACCAGTAATCACTATAATCCTATTATTTTACCTATCAATTCAATTGTTTTAATTGATCAATTAATTATCCTAAAGTTATTAATTACTACTAGTATTTTAATCAAGATTACTTTTTTCTATAAAGACATCAAATTGCAAGCCTTGCCTAACATTGAATTGCTACTAATCTACTAGATGACTTTATCAATTAAGGATTAGTTAATAAATAGTCTTAAACTATGGAATTCCTTATTTAGATAAATATTCCTCTCAAGACTACTAATCCTTAACCATAGATCAATCCACAAAGATCTCTTTTTAATTAATAGCAATTTAGATTCGCATTAATCTACACAAGGCTTCATGATCATACTTTGATCCATCTCAAATTTTAATTTAATGTAGGAAAATTATGCCACGCTATCCCTAAGAATGCATGCAATTCTCTTCATTTATATCAATCTAATTATAGTAGTATTTCTCAATCTACTACTATAATATCTAATATTTTACAAATACACTATCAATTATCAATTCAAGAACAAATAATAGCACCTAAACAAATTCAATAAATTGATCTATTATCAAAGACAAATAATCCCGATTACATAATAAAATTAGGGTTTTCCAATGCTAAGGTATAAAACCCTTTGCTCTTCCATAAAGTAAACAATCAAAGCACCTAAGGAAGAAAAGTAGAAAGAAGGGGTTAAAAAGTAGAAAGAAAGCGCAATGAACCCCTTTTTGATCTTCACTTTGCAATCTTCAATAACTCTAGAAATCTTTATTCGCTCTCTCTAATTTTCTTTCTCTAAAACCCTAGATTTGACTCTTTTTATTTACAACAAAGAGGAATTACTTATTTATAGATTAAAAGCCAAATCTTTTTAAAATCTTCACAAATCTTAACTTTTCTCCCTTAAAATCTCTCTCACCGTCTCTAGGATACAAGATAGGTCGAATCTTGATACTATCTATACTCGTTATCTTTTGGGATGATTAGCTTGGGAATATTTCTAATATCTAAGTTAGTGATTGATTCTAATGGTAAACAAAAAGAGGTGATAATTACCCACCTTGAAATAACCTTGATGAAAATTCAAACCTTTCTCTTGAATTCTTTATAAAAATTATTCTTTCCTCACTAAGATTGTGTTTGGTAATAAAAACTAGACAAAAAAGAAAAACTGGACAACACAATTCACTCGTATCACGTTTGGTATATATGGTGCCATATAATGATTTTGTATTATCTATTATTTGCTATACATAAATATAGAACACAAATGTTATATGAAGTTTAAGTTAACTAATGGATTTAAGTTGTCCGTTGAAAAGAGTATTTGTTTCATTCTTTACATGGTCTATTTTTCTTCAACTTTGTCATATATTCTTAACGATTGTTTTTCAATAACAAAGCTCATGACATTAACGATATAAGGGATTAAGATTTTTGCCTAGTCCAATCTTACAAATTTATGCAAACTAAATGCCATTGATAGTATTTCCTTATCCAAAAAGTTAATATTAGACTTCTATAGAATGATAAACTATTTATGGAAATAAAAAGGAAGGAATGGCTTATTAATATCGTAGTGAACCTCAACGCTCTTCACTTTAAACATAAAGAAGGAGTTTTATGTTTAAACCTTCCTAATTTCTAATTGAAAATATAAAAGAGTATGTATGTTAAAGATTTTATCTTGATTAAACATGCCTATGAGAGGAAGGTGTATAGACATCACCACAGATTAGGTCATGTCTAAACTTGCTAAGTCATAGTTTAGTTTTTGGGGATCACAAACCATCTCGTGTAAGGGTTGATTAGAAACTGAACCATAGACCCTGGTAGGTCTAAGGCAAGTTGAGTCCATGTCTACATTAAGATTTTTTTTTCAAAGAAAATAAAAAATAATCCAAAAGAAAATTTAAAACTCAAAATAAAAATTGAGGCTAAGATTATTAGTGTTTAGCCCATTTTTACTTAAATTTATTAATGATGATTTATTTATACATAAGCACATTCCATTTGAGTTAAACTATAAGCAATGTCGGAGTAACACTCTAAATTTTTTAAAGAGGTAGCAAAAGAAAAAGAAATCCCACATTATTTAGAAATGAGATTATTCACTTGGTGGGACTCTATATGAAGCAACATGTTGCAGGTGGAAAATCACTGACATAAATCCAAAGATGCAACCAAAAAACACGGTTAGTGGTGCATTGAGGGTTGGTCAGGCACAACCACTTTAATACTTAAGTTAATAGTGAGTCGAGAGATAGTAAGCAAGCAAATATGTAAATCAAGCATGTAAGTAAGATTAGTTGCCTATCCATCCTCTTGCCTTATGGCATTGAGTTTTATTTATAGGTGATAGTCATGCCATAACAGGGGCCTGGAGAATATTTTAGGTCTATGTGTCACATTCCTAGGAGGGAAATTAGCTTTATTGTAGATCCCCTTATTTGTAGCTAATATGGAACCATGTTGGTGCTGGTGATCATTCAAAAAGAGTGACCTAGCAAGTGGAGAGCAATATCTTTAAAGCACCTTCAGGGAGGTTTAAAGTACCTCTGGGAAGATATGGGAGACGAAGGATATATTCTCATATGAAGTGGAGCTTGGAAGAAGAGGACCTCGATTTGGGTCCTTACATACCTATTAAGTTTTCTAATAATGATTTGATGATAACAAAAGGATGTTAAAGTATTTAATTGTTTATGATTTCATTTGATAAGTATGATTTGATAGAAGCTAGTTCATAACCTTTGAAAAGTTGGATAAATAAGTTTTTATAGAATTAGAAGCTATTTCAAAGTTTCAATTAAACTTTAATGTCTAAAGGAAGTAAAGAAGTAGTTTTAGAACCTTCAGTGATAGTAATATAAATCTATCAGAAGCAGCTTCAGAACTTTCAACGGTAGATGAATAAGCTTAGCAAAGCTAGACAGAAGCAGTTTCAGAACTTTCAAGATTGGATATGAATTTTTTCCAGATTCATCTAAATTGTTTTAAAACTTGGTTTTTAATATTTTTCAAAACCTAGCTCCACTTGTCAAGTATATTCGGGTAATATACTTTATGTGTTTCACTTAAGTTGGATTTTATATCATGGGGATCAAATCACATCAAAATATTTTACAAAGTTTTTTTTTAATTATAATGATATCTTCAAATATATTTTATCAAGACACATGGGTAATTTCTAAAGCTCTTATAGATCACGAATGTAATAAGATATGGATAATAAAGGTTGTTTCGAGAAGAAGATATGATTGTTACAAGATAAGATTAGAAGATAATGTTTATTATTTGAAGATAAGATATATTAGGATATCAACTTACCAGATTTTTTAAAATCACAAGAGATATCGGCAAATATCTTGAGGATTATCCAAAAGAAGAAAATAAGAGAAGATCACGGTGATTTATTGAAGAAGATAAAGTTATCCTTTCAAGTATATCTCTTTCAAATCACAAAGAGAAAATCACGATAACTTTCAAATCAGTTCAAGGAGATAATTACAGCAAGAATCAAGGACGTTATCTCAACAAAGCTTATCCAATTCATAACAGACGAGAAGAAGCAGCTGTATTGCTTTTAAATTTTAAAATCGGATAAAGAAGAACATATTTTTTTTTGCCGAGATATTTGGGATATGATATCAATCTTTCAAACCATTATTAAACGTGGAGAAAACAGAAATATATATCGAGAAAAATAGAAGGAATTTTAGAGATTAAAAAAAAAGTTTTACACGTAGCAAGAATTTTTCTTCCATATACAACTGAGATTACATTGCTCTTGAGATTTCATCTCCTACGTGAACAAGCTTTCTTTGATCCGAAATTGTGCAAATACTTTTTATTGCATTTAGCTTTCGAATTTTATTTGTAATAGAAGAAACTTGTTGTTGCCTTCTTAGCTTGGTAGCTCAGTTACAAGCTTAGACTCTATAGATCGATTGAAGCTAGAGAATAGCAGTGAGAATCGAGTAAAGAGAATTGCACTATCTTGTAACCTTGAATTTTTTATATAGTGAAACACAACCCGTAGGATAATAGGGTCCCCAACGTGGCTGGAAGAGTGGACTAACGTACATGGTGGAATCACTATAAATAGCTGCCTGATCTTCTTTTTCCCTCATCTTTTATTTTCAGTAATTTTATTGTTAGCTTGTTTAATTGATATATTGTTCTCGTGCTTAAAAACTTAAAGGGAATTTTTAAAAGCAAATTTTTTTTTTAAATAATCAATTCAACTCCCCTTCTTGATTATTATTTGGGACCAAAGAAGTTATTTGTAAAAGGAAAGAAATCATCTTTGTCCAGAAAGGAAAAGAAAAGGTAGAAACATGACAAAGTCCTTCTTCGGGTTTCAAGAAAAAGTCCAAAGGTTCTAAAACAAGTCCTACAAAACCCTCTACAGAAAAATCAGTGGGACGAAAGAAAATAGAGGTGTGTGCATGTAGCTTTATCGATTTTAATTTCTTTACAAGTAATGGTTTTTACTTGAATGAGCTGTTAGAATCGATAGGATGTATATCTCTATGCTCTCTCCAAATTTTGGTATATAGAGAATGTATAAAGGAGTTCTATCACAATTTGAGTATCTTGAAAGAGAATGTGTTGATTTCCAAAGTGGACAAAAGTTAATTGTCTCTCGAGAAGATGTGATTAACTATTTTGGAATGTTTGATATAAATGATGATGTGGAGATAGTTAATTTTTCTAGGAATGAATTGTTTGCTACCATGAATTGTGGTTTGGAAATGTCTGATGAAGCTTCTTGAGTATAAAGAAATTAAGCTCCCACCAAGTTCTTCTAAACCCATCAAGTTGAAACGAATTGGAAAAGAAGTGTTCCATCATATGTCAATCTATGTAAAGATTGTTTGTGGTATGCTAATGATGGATCACATTATATTGACGAGAAACATAGGCTTAGGGAACCTCCTTTTGGATCCTCAACACCTCATGTTCAAGCATCAGAAGAACATCCAGCAGCTAGAGCAAATGTTGATGTTGAAAAATCAAAGAAAAGAAAATTAGAAGAAGTTAGAAGTTCTTCACAGCCTGACACTAGATCTCTCAATCTTGATGATATCAAAAGTGTGATTCAAGAATCCATTAAGCTTGAGCTGAAAGATATCATTCACAATACTATGAAAGAAAAGCTTAAAGCCTTTCGAGGAATGGATCAAAAGAACATGGATGAGTTGGTTAAACAAATCAAAGACGACTCCAAGAAACTTCTCACTAAATTCAAAAATTATAGAATTCTTTATGATAAATTTAGTGAGAATATCAAAAGGGATCTTGATCATAGTGTTTCAAATTTTATTCGCTTGGTAAATCAATTGAGGAAATTTGGAGATTCTATCACATCATGGTTTAACCATCTTGGTTTAAAGTTGGATCAAAATGTCAAGGCTACCAAGAATGTTTAAAGAGAAATTCGACTATTTCTTAAAGCTCATTTTCCAGATTATGTTCGCGAGGGAGCACATGTCATAGATTTGGAATCATTACCCGAGAAATCTTTAGTCTCAACCTCTCCTAAACAATCTAGAAAAATGTGATCTATTTTCTGTTTCCAAAACTTAATCTATTTTTGTACTAATTTTCTATTTTAAGACTCTTTATCTTTCAATGAATTCTGTTTCTACATAATTTTTTTTATGCATAACTTCAGGGGGAGTTTACTTATTGATGATAACAAAAAGGGGGAGAAAGTTTAAAGAAAATATTAACTAATTAACTGGAAGATTATCGATAAGCTGCTAAGTTGTTGTATAATCTTATATGCAGTATGTATGTTGTTATACATTGTGTGCTTGTTTTCAATGTATGCTAATGTATGCTGTTGTATACGATTGGAAAATAATGCTACTAATGTTTGATAATTTTTTAAGATGTTTTGTTATCATCAAAAAGGGGGAAACTGTTAAGTTCTCTAATAATGTTTTGATGATAACAAAAGGATGTTAAAGTATTCAATTGTTTATGATTTTATTTGATAAGTATGATTTGATAGAAACTAGTTCAGAACCTTTGAAAAGTTGGATAAATAAGTTTTTATAGAATCAGAAGCTATTTCAAAAGTTTCAATTAAACTTTGGTATCTAAAGGAAGTAGTCAAAAGCAATTTCAGAACTTTCAACGGTAGACAAATAAGCTTAACAAAGCTAGATAGAAGCAGTTTCAAAACATTCAAGATTGGATATGAATTTTTTCCGGATTCATCTAAATTGTTTTAAAACTTGGTTTTTAATATTTTTCAAAACCTAGCTCCACTTGTCAAGTATATTTGGTTAATATACTTGATGTGTTTCACTTAAGTTGGATTTTATATCATAGGGATCAAATCACAACAAAATATTTTACAATGTTTTTTTTTTAATTATAATGATATCTCCAAATATATTTTATCAAGATGCATGGATAATTCCTAAATCTCTTATAGATCATGAATGTGATATGATATGGATAATAAATGTTGTTTCAAGAAGAAATATGGTTGTTACAAGATAAGATTAGAAGATAATGTTTATAATTTGAAGATAAGATATATTAGGATATCAACTTATCCAGCTTTTTTAAAATATATCTTGAGGATTATCCAAAAGAAGAAAACAAGAGAAGATCACGGTGATTTATTGAAGATGATAAAGTTGTCATTTGAAGTATATCTTGTTCAAATCACAAAGAGAAATCACGGTAACTTCTAGATCAATTCAAGGAAATAATTACAGCAAGAATCAAGGACGTTATCTCAACAAAGCTTATTCAATTCATAACAGACAAGAAGAAGCAACTGGATGGCTTTTAAATTTTAAAATACGGAAAAAAGAACAGATTTTTTTGTAGCCGAGATATTTGGGATGTAACGCTCTAAAATAAGGACATTACAACCCGCCACGTGCCATTCTCTTTCTAAGAACACACCAAGATGAAATACTAATCCACATATTATATCAAAAATACAACTCCAATACTCACATTTAAAGGGTTCTTATTAAACAATTCATCGTATAAATAATGCTCTTGAATTAACTTGTTAGGATAAATCAAAGCCAACATCATCATGACTTATAACTTAATTGAAAAGTCTTATAAAGAAATCTTAAACTCATAAAGTGAATAAAATCTTTCAAACTAATAATAGTTTCAAATTAAACTTCATAGATTATTAAATTGTCTTTCTATCTCTAGGTATCCAAAATCAACCTCTATTGATCCTTAGCAGGAAAGTCAAGTTCACTATCGCCATCCCCATGATCTACAAAGATGTCATATCCAGTATGATCATAAATTATCTTATCTTCTCCTATTCCTGAAAAATGAATGGAATAAGCGAAAATGCCTAGTACGCCAATCTACAAAACAAATGCATATGCACACGCAACATATATATAAAATGCAACTTATTATAACGCAACCAATCATATTATTATCTTTATTAAACCAGTTAAACAACACAGTTTAGACCTATGAATCCCTAGTTCCAAACTTGGAGTAACTCAGACCCTTGAAAATCAACCAACTTTTGAAAATAGGTAATTATATACATATATTGGTGTTGGAGGATTGTCCACATGCCGCGGCCTCTGCCAAAACCTAATCTACCGGAATCATTTCTATGCACGAGTCTACTTGAGATAACCTTACACATAGATCATCAGAGTGCCTCATTAGTATCACACTCTACGTGGTCTTTACTAACCAAAGCCAAACACAAGCAGCAAACATAATTTCAAATCTAAAGCTACAAGCACATACAACAAACAAGGAATTGTCGTACCTGATTTCACTTTAGGAATAGAACCCTAATTCACCAAAACACCTTTCTTCTATAAATTGTAAAGCCACAAAATCCTCAAACATCACAATTTAGGATTTTCTTCCAAATCTCCAAGAACTTTGATTCCTAACAACCAATACAAAAAATTTAACAAAAGATTATATTTTTAGATCATCTAAAGGGTTGAAAGAATCAATCTCACTCGTTTTTCTTGTTCATGCAATCACAAAATTTCCAAAAGATCAAAAGTTTCTTCCACAATTCCTACAAACCTTAGAATCCATTCAATACAAATTAAATCAAAACCAATAAAAATCGTTCATTTTTAATCATAAATGTTCATAACATATAAACTTACCTAGAATTGACTCTCAATTCTCCTTAATCACCAAAAATCATATTCTAACTCAATTAAGGTTCCTCTTCCAAAAGTTCCTTCAACACCATAAACAATACTCTAAGAAACTATTATATATGTAAAATCCTATAAAAGAAAATAGGGATCTGATTACCTGATCTGGATTATAGAATCCTTTTTAATACCAAATCCAGATATCCAAGATAAACAAGGTTTTCTCCAATCTCCCTTAAAAAAAAAAACAAACAATTTTTTAGAATACTATAGATTTGTAGATCTTAAAAAAGAATGGTTATAAATTGCTTAGATCTGATCCTCAACTTTCCTTAAACACCAAATCTTCATATTCTCTAAGAAAACTAAAACGATTCTCCGATTCTCCAATTCTCCTTCAAAACAACATAAAAACTCTAAGAACTTGATAGATCTATGAAACTTAAAGGAAAATTGATGATTTGATTACTTTATCTAGATTACCGAATTGTCTTGATGGCTATGAATTCGCCAGAGGATGTTGTTAAGTTTAGGGTTATGTTGGAATAGAGAACAAAGAAGAAAGATATAATAAAAATCATGGCTTTTCATTTCCTTCACTTTACATACACTAGTAGTTTTCAATATGTATGCCAGCGGCATAGAAAGTTAGGTAGATAGTGTTTAGCCAGCTTAGCCTTGTGCCCATTTGATTTCCCCTTTGTCTCTTCGTCTTCTCTCACGTATCTGATAACCGACCAAAGTAATTAATTTAAACATTAGGGTTGACCATAAAACATTCTTATTTTATATCAAATGACATCTTTCCCCTTTAGTATAAAATATTTATTTGTATATTACATGGGATATGATATCAATCTTTCAAATCGTTATTAAACGTGGAGAAAACAAAAATATATATCGAGAAAAACAGAAGGAAGTTCAAAGATTACAAAAAAAAGCTTTACACGCAACAAGAATTTTTCTTCCACATACAACCGAGATTACATTGCTCTTGAGATTTCATCTCCTACATGAACAAGCTTTCTTTGATCCGAAATTGTGCAAATACTTTTTATTACATTTAGCTTTTGAATTTTATTTGTAATAGAAGGAACTTGTTGTTGCCTTCTTAGCTTGGTAGCTCAGTTACAAGCTTAGACTCTGTAAATCGATTGAAGTTAGAGGATAACAGTGAGAATTCAAGTAGAGAGAATTGCACTATCTTGTAACCTTGAATTTTTTATATAGTTAAACACAACCCGTAGGATAACAGGGTCCCCGGTGTGGAGCTGGAAGAGTTGATTGATGCACAAGCGAAACCACTATAAATAGTTGTATGATCTTCTTTTTCCCTCATCTTTTATTTTCAGTAATTTTGTTGTTACCTTTTTTAATTGATATATTGTTCTCGTATTTAAAAACTTAAAGGGAATTTTTAAAAGCAAGTTTTTTTTTTAATAATCAATTCAACCCCCCTTCTTGATTATTATTTGGGACCAACAGTACCAACGAAAGGAGATTGACTTTTAATTTGGTGAATGACTGAGGTCCATGGGCTAAGGTGGTTGAGGCGCTTAATGGGCTTTGGGGACCTAGTTGTTGGTCCATTTTGCTATTGTAGGGTTCCTACTTGTACCAACAAATGAAGATTGACTTCTACTCTGGTGAATGACTAAGGTTCATGGACCAAAGTGGTTTAGGGCATTTGATGGACTTTGAGGATTCTATTGTTGGTCTATTTTGCTTGTGTTTGACCTGTTGGGTCATAATCAGGTAAAGTCTATCAATACAATTAAACATGTTTGCCAATTGCATTTATATAGTGTTGATATAATAACATATTAAATATTGTGAATAGTCAATGAAAAATTTCTATTCACATTGAAAATAGTTTGAACATTAAGTACCATTTATGTTTTTAATATTTTTAATATTTATTATTTTCTTTTTATTTAATTTTTTATTTTAAATGATTATTACAATTTTTCTTTGGGTCGAATCCAGGCATAGGCCCGTCCCTTGGGCATGTCTAGATGTGTAGGTAATGTCTCTGGAAAAAGAGGAAGGGATAGTGTATTTCCCCCTAAAGTTCCAAATATGCTACCTCCCTGCAACTTCTTCGTAAAGTTACAATTAAAGATATAACCGCTAAAATTGCATTTTAAGCGTAAAATACTTAAGGATTTATTATGAGAGTTTTAAATACGTAAAATTATTATTTTTTTATGCGTGCAAAGTAGATAACCAAAATCCAATAGTTTAGTTGTCGAATTACAATTACCCTATCAATTAATTGGATAATACCAAAAAAAAAATTTTTTATTTTGAACATATATTTAATCAGTGTGTGAAATTAGTGCTTTGCTCTTGTTTATTTCTATCTAATTACTTTACTTTTTAAAGCATGTCAACTCGGGCCTATATTGCAAATTTAGATGACATCCATCGTTAGCTCTGGCTAGGATGGTTTTTCCAAATATAATAAAATTGATAATCGTATCTTGATTTACAAATATCATTGTTTTATTCATATAAGTGGCTGTGTTTTTAAATTTTAACAAACACATGACATGTACCTTTCTAACAAGTTATGTTAATACTAGATGGGGCTATTTTGATAGCTTTTTATTAGTTTATAATATTATTAAATCCACTATATATAAAAATACCAAAAAATATAGAAAATATAGTGAGAAAGAAAATGCAGAAATATCTGGCCATCCCAATCTTTCGTCAATCATATTGTCAAAGCCTGAATAGTCATCAATTGTCCATCCGACTTCTCCGATCAAAAAACTGCACCAGTTTAACTAGGGTAAAAATCTACGACACTGACCCAATAATTCTATGTGCCTTTGCGAGCATTCCCATTGAATTCACTCACTTCAACAAAAAAAACTTTTAGAGACAAAAAGTCTATAATAGAAAATGAGTAGAAAAAGATTTATTTTTAAGATAAAATCAGCACTAATGATTTTTTATAACAAAAATTTATGTTTAAATGAAAAAATTTATCTTTAAAACTCACTTTTCTTGTGGTGACGGTCCCTTTTCATCCTTTCCTTTCTAACTTTCTCTACGTGGATAATCCTTTGCTTTTAAGAAAGTAGAAGAGATATGGTGAAAGAGATGGTCGAAAAATGGCATCAGTTTTCAATCTTTTTTGCCCCCCTTCTTTTTTATTCTTTATGCTTCTTCTTTTATATTTTATGTTTTCTATATTTTTTAGTATTTTCATATTTATTATATGCATAACATTCAAATAATAATACTACAATCTAGAAAGAATTGTCATGTGTCTCCTATTTGCCAATAACATAAGGTAGAAAAATACAGGCTATACATTTATAAAAATCAAAATATAGGTTACTTGTTTGTAAAATATTAAAACACAATAGCTTTTCTTAATTTTTCAAAAAAATTGCAATTCTTGTTGCTTGTGTTATTTTCCAATAATAATATTATTTTTATGAAATAATTAAACCGATCAAGAATAAGGCAGTGCCTGACTATCATATGCAAATTTACTATCCACTGTAATTTGTAAAAAAGAGGACAGTATTATTAAAAAGAGTGTTATCTCAATCTTGCATACTTAAATTGATGTTTCAATTAAAATATATAAAATAAAATAATATGACAGTTCTCTTACTTCAGATTTAGTTCCATCTTATTATCCATAAATATTATTACAATACAATTTAAAAGTTTCAACAAATGAAAAAGATAAAATCAAAATGCACAACAAAAAAGTTTAAAAATAATAATAATAAAGAAAGAAAACACCCATTTTTGAGAAGCCTCTTAAAAGATCCTAATCAGTTGTTTCATTTATTATTTTTTGCAATTCCACGTGAAGCCTTCTCATTTGAAAAAGTATCCATATGGTGGTGATTTAGCAAAATTTCTTGCATTAAGGGTCTTCCTGGGGGGTCATGATGCCGGTGACTGATTTCGGCATATAAGTGCAAGGATTTCCTGGAGATGGAGCATCACCCTTCTGTGTAGTGATTGAAAATTCAAGAAGTATGGATTATTATGATCATCTTTTTGCACGTTCCATTCTTCTGGCTCGTGCAAACCTAGCAACCTGCATGCCTCATGAAGCTGCACTTTTGTCACAAGAAGCATAATGGTTAATTACAATTATCATAGCTGTAGTTCGAGACTTCATTTTAACCTTAAATTAAGGATTTACAATATATAAAAATAATAATAACAATAATAAATCAATATTTATATGAAGATATAGCACAAAGTTGTTTGATGACTTGAAAATATTTTAACTTGTTAGACGTGTTTAATGCACTTGACCAGTTACCAAATTCAATGATTTGACTATTACTTTATACATATGGTTGGAGATGTTGGAATTCTTTAGGGCATACACACAGGACTAGCTATCGGTATTATTCCATTTCATGCATATAAATAAAGACGTTATTTAAATATTATCATAATATATGAGTGTAGCATATATATGTGTTCTAAGACTTTTACTAAACAAAATGGATGATTCTTCCAGGATATTTACAATCCACATCGTTTAGCCATTTTGTTTTGTTTTATTTTTTTTTAATTAGTAAAAGAAAAATTTATTCAGCAGGAAAAAAAAAAATCAAACCGAATAAAGGGACACATCTCTTTTAAAGTCAATCATCCACATATTAGAAGGCCATTATTTCTTTTAGAAAAATAAAGGCCACTAAACTAATTAGTACAAATTCCATAAAAAAGATAATATATAATCCTAACTGAGGGATAAAAATAAAATGATTTGAATTATAAACACATAAAAAACTGCTTATTCTAAATGTTATTATTGATAAACTAATATCAATCGAAGCATCACAGTCTTTAAATTAGATTAATAATAATAAGATACCCAAATATGCTGGGGGTAGGAGGCAAAAGTGCTGGAAATAAAGATTTTCATCAACTTGAAGCATTTCAATGTATGCTAAATCCACGATAAGTTATTTAATTAAACACTATATACATATGCTAAATTAAATTATACGATATAAAAATAAAATAAAATAAGCACCCAAAAAATTCTACAATCATTTGCAAAACCATTTTTTGAGCATTACCTACCACCACCTAGCTCCATCAAAAAGCATTGAAGGGACAAGTATTCCCAGCATTTGTACAAATTTGCATATTGAAATCACTCTTGCCATGACATATGGAAGTAGATAGATATCTCCAGGGTTAGGTTCAAGCTGGGACCCTACCTGGTTCGCCATTGGTAGGTCAAGGTGGGGACCTAACCTGATGAGGCGGGTCTAATCCATCAAGTGGACCCGTCGAGTCTATAGGTCCAAGATAAGTTCTATAGGAAGACCCATAAACCCAGCGGGTCCTTAAGGGTCTATCCAAAAAATAAAAATATAAAATATAAAAAATAAAATTAACATATGCATTAAATGGAGACGAGTTAGAATGGGTCTAACCTGGCCAGTCCCCCTTCAAGGTTGATTTACAATTTTGCCCTTAGTATGGTTTCTTTCCAAGAAATTACCCATTCCATAAGTGCTTTCTTGCAATTCATTTATTAGTTTTTCATGTACTTTTTGTAGTTATACCAAGATATGCCTTGACCTGTGTGTGTAATTTCATATATAGAAATGATAATTATATACAATTCCAAAGAAATATGATTAGTCATCATGTAATTCATCATGTTAACGCCTAAAATTTAACTTCCCAAATACCTTGAAGCGTCATTTGTTTAGGATTATAATCTCAAGAAGCTCCTTTTTTAAAGTGTAATTACTTAAAAATGACAATCTATACTTTGCAACATTAGAACTTTTTTCTTTTGGGTTTTTCAAGCGTTCGAGATAATTGCCTCTACTCCATAGTAATGGTATCTTGTCACATTTAGCCTAACAAAAATAATAGGATTGTGGAAAAATATATTCCTGTCGTTTCCATTTTACGAATGATACAGATGAGGAAAGTGCAAAATGACGTCCAATTTTAATTGTTTTCTATATAAGTGTCCTAACCTTTAAAAGACAATTAAATCTTTGATTGCATTTATAGTTTCATTTACATTAGTTTACTTCAATCACTATTAGAAAATTGAGATTTAGAGCTAGAATTTCTGTTTTTAAAAGTGAATTTCTATCATAAAAATTATCATCGCTGAATTTATTTGTAAAAATATAACTTATCTTACCAATTTTCTATTATAGAATTTTTATCTCTATAGGCTAATTTTCTTATAGTGAATTGAAAAGATTTTATTTTTCTAATATATAGCTAAGTAGTATTCTTTTGAAATAGTTTTGATCTTGTGATATATGCATGTGGTATGGTATTTCATACAAGGCTTTAATTGATTCTTTTATATTTTTTTTTCTTGTACATGTGATGATATTATACGATGATCTAGGTCACAACTTTCATATAGATTGTGGTGATTGTACTTTGTGTAGAGGGCCAAAGATCTTTAGTAGCACCTTATCTTCAAAATTTCAGTCTGTTTTGAGCACAGTCCTTGTATGTACGTGAACGAGTGTCGGAAGTTCTAGATGTGTTGGTGAAACTTTGAGCCACTCTTAATATTTGTTGTAATGTCGTTATTGATGATAGGAGATGGTGATCTTGTGGATTTATAGTGGCTAAGGTTAATGTGAGCACAGTCCTTGTATGTACGTGAACGAGTGTCGGAAGTTCTAGATGTGTTGGTGAAACTTTGAGCCACTCTTAATATTTGTTGTAATGTCGTTATTGATGATAGGAGATGGTGATCTTGTGGATTTAGTGGCTAAGGTTAATGTGAGTTTGAATTAGAGCTAGAAATGAGCCAAGCAGAGTTTTTAAAACCGGGCTTGGCTTATTTAAAAGTTATAATTTATTGAACCCAAGTTAGAGTTGGATTTTTTATTAAGTCTAAAATTTATACTCAAGCTTAGTTCGTTTAACTAAACGAGTTTTAATTATAGCTTGAGACGAGCCTAAGCCGAGTTTTTTTATCAAGTTTACAAAGCTTTTATCGAGCCTAAAATTTAAGCTTGGACTCTACTTATTTAGATAATCTTTTTTCCATCTTTTTCAAACTTAAAGTATAATAAGTAAGTGTTGCTATAAAAATATCTACATAAATATTAAATAGAAATTAGTTTTTATTGTTTAAATTATATAATTATATATAATATATCATGCATAAAATTCATGAATTTGTTAGCAGGCATACTTGTAAGATTGTTTACGAGTCTAAATAAACTTATTCATAAGCCGACTCACAAGTTTAAATCAAAGTTTGAACCCAGCTCATTTAGATGAATGAGTTTTACTTCGGACTCAAACTCAGCTTGTTTACTAATCGAGGTTGAGTCAAACCTAAAGCAAGCCAAACTCAAGTAATTCACGATCAACTCGATTTGTATGTAGCCCCTTTGTAGCCCTAGTTTGGATGTTATGTATATATAGTGGTTTTTAAGTTGGTTATAAATCTTAAAATCTATATTTGTTATAAATAAACAGTGAGGTGCAGTGCTTCAAATTCTAATGCTTTACAATATATTTGGCTAAGAAATTCGGGGACCTATTAGATGACATTCCATCAACTTTAATTTATTGAGAAACGAAATGGTCTTACAACAAGAAATTACACAAATTCAGTCATTTATTACAAATTGATCTGAATTTCTTAAATGAAAAGCCATTAATTAAAGCCCAAAAGATTAGCCCTAGTTTGCCTCGTATGTGAGACTTACTTCAGCTTTAGTATTGGCCTACATTATTACAAGAAATCTTCACATTCATTGATGTTGAACCTTATTCTTTTGTCAACATTTTCCTACAAGTAAAACAAGAAGGAAAATAATACACCACTGATCCACTATCACATACTATCTTTTGTAACTCCACGTAAAGCTTTTTGGTTCGGGTAGTACCGGTATGGTGGTGGCTTAGCGTAGTTTCTTGTCGTAAGGGTACTCTTTGAGTGGTGGTCAGGGCAAGGTGGATCTTTACTGCCTGGTGGTGCTGGTACATGAGTGCAGGAATTTCCTGGATGACGGGGTGGAGCCTTTTGTAAAGATTGAAACTGCATGAAGTATTGGGTATTTACACTATCCATAGCCGTCCATTCTTCTTTCTGGTTAAACCCTAGCAACCTACATGCCTCAAGATGTTGCACTTCTGTGACAAGAAGAACAATTAAGGTGACAAATAATATTGTAGCAGTAGTTTGAGCCTTCATTTTTGAACTTAATGGTGATATAGACGGATATACGGTTAAAAGTAATGAAATTCGAAAAAGAAAATGATCGATGTGTGAAGACAGATGTTCAACATATTAGGCTATTTATAGCAAAAATAGCTTCGTATATGGCTTCAGTTCATATATCTAGCACTTGTTGTTAGACGTGTTTTAATACTTGACCATAGCCAGTTATCAAATTTCTAAATTTGACCGTCTATATTAGGTTACAAGTATGGTTCACGACGGGTCCAATTCTTACGCATCCATACATTGACAATTTGACATCACCACATATACATTCATTTAAATCCTGATAACTTACGTCATGATACTTCTGGTGTATCCATAAGATCTAAGTAATATGGTTTACGAGCTTATTTTATATGACTCAACAAATAATGTTCAACATCGTACTGCAGAACCCGGAATTAAGGTGAGAATTACCCTCTGACCAAGACCATGTGTTTCGAGTCTGTCGGTGTTCGGTGTTCTCGGAGAGTACACGGTTTTAATTTTTATTCTTTTCGGTATAACTGTTTTAGGTGTTTGACCATTTGCAACTTTTCTCTCACGGCTATATATCTTTTCCTGGAACCTATGTTCATAACAAAAAAGTGTTACTTTATATTTGTTTCATTGGAATGATTAGAATAAAATTAGAAAGGATTAGTAATTTATTACTTTATAATGAGAGATATTTTGAAAATATTTTTTTTCATTAATAATAGTCATTTCTCTTGCAAAAGACATGAATAGGGATTTCTAATCTATTTAATATTAAATAAAATAAATATGTTTTATGATAAATTTTTAACAAATCAAACAAAAGAATACATATTCTATCGTAATAAGGACGAAAACCAATTCCTTTGGGTAAATCAAACATGAATAGCATCGTTGGAAAGTCCTATTTGACTTTATTATATCTATGCATGCATCGAAAGGACTTCGACCACACCAGTATCCAGTATAATATTATGTCTCTTACTGGAATGAAATATGATGAATCTTCCAGGAAATTTAAGAAAATTTCTTGTATATATTTTAAATTTTTATTTTCTGCCCCGGTATATTACGCACTATAAGATAAAGAAAAGATTTTTATTTTGCATTTTAGTATCTGGATAGAAGTATTTTAAAGAACAAGGACAATTACACAGCTGTATAAAAAATACTGAAAAAGACTATTACCTTATACCATATTTTGTATGTAATATTACATAAAGATTTTTTTACTATTCATACGAGTACAATATCGTGAGTACAGTATCAGATGTTATATTTTGATAATTATATTTTTATATTATCCTGTACTTATTTAATTAATTTTATATATTCTTCAATAAGTATAATTTAAACTGAATAAAATCTTCGAGTATAAAAGAGACCATCATAAGGACAGATACAACATTTTTTCCTTTTTCATAACTTGTCCAGTAACTGAAGCCTCAAAAGTCCAAAATCAAAACCAAACAAGGGACTTAAGACTTTGTCCGGTTCAATAGCACATATTTTTTTACCATTAAACAGTCTTTTGTGGCTGAGTTCAAGCGAAAATTAATTCTCAAGTCCCATGAATAGAAATCTCTAATTTCCGCCTCATCTATATTATTAAAATCAATAACCTAACTATGGTGTTTTAGGAATTTTAGCATTATATATCGGAAAATATTATCTCAATTTATACTGACTTTTTAGTGAAAAGCAATATATCGCTAGAGGTTGTTTTTGTTAATTGCTAATGAAGTGATATATTTTTGTGACCAAATTTCTCTATAACTTCACTAAAATGAAGACTTTATTTTATATACTAAAGCATTCAGATACTGCAATTTGAGGAGAAAGATCAATAATATCAACACGGCTAATGTGAATAAAGGTATTGTTTTGGCAAATTCAAGAACAATTATACGTGTACCTCGCAATGCTTTGGAAAAAATTATTACTCTAAATGCCATTCAGCTATATATATTTCAATGGGAAAAAAAACTATATATATTTCCTCTCATCTAAATTTCCACTATAATGAAATATGGCTTTTCGAAGCAAAACGAATTTAAACGAGTTTCAAGTGGCAGTTAATGTGTTTATTGCGTAGACACGGATCAAAACGTCATGGCATCCCATGATTATGTCTTAAACATGTGAGGCAGTATTATCATGTGAATGAGAAGACTTTGTTCTATTGATTTTAAGATTAGTCACACTTTGTATCCTGAAATGCGATAAGCTATTCAAACTATTTGAGCGATGCACATCTCGTCATATTGAAATAACTAGAGTAATTTTATTATATCCCATGTCCTCTGAAATCCGATTCAATTAGGTTGTTTAGCGTCCTTATTCCCTATATGCAACTCAAAATTTATACTCTAGATATATAAGGGATAAGTTTCAAAATATCACTTATCTATCCTTTAAAATTTTGGAAAAATTATATTAAAGAGATCAATGTTTCGAGTTAAGTTCAAATATTTTATCAACATTTTAAATAATTAGAAAAATGATTAACAACATTATATTTGGTGTGTATAGAAGCTCAATGTTGTGTTGTCGTAACATTGTTTGAAATTTACCAACGTTGATGCTGATATGGATCACCCAAACATACCACAAGCCACATCAATATATTTTAAACAATATTATAATGAAATGGTTATGAATTCTTTTTTTTTTTTGCACCACTTTGTATAACATGGAGTTCATTTTTTTTAACATTTAAGTCATTGATACTCCATTTAAACTTACCTCTAAATGTTAATTCTCTTTGGGTTGTGTGTAGATATATGAGAGCTTTTACGGTACCGTCGATGAGACCGTTCGATTAAATATCTAACCGTTAAAATAAATATAGTAATTAGAATATTAATTATTTTAGTAGTATCACAGTTGGATGTGAGCCATTGGATTATCAACTGAACCAATCCCATCAAAATTAATGATGGGACCATATAATTTCCCATATATATTTGATTTGAACTAATAATAATAAATGTAAACAATATTAAATTGCTACTCTCTAAATTCTATCAAAAAGCAAAGAAGAAAAAACTATAATTCATGAGTCATAATAGGTGTCCATCATCCATTAGAAATCTTGAAATACTTCCTATCATCCATAAGAAATTTTAAAATACCTCCTACCTTATTTCTTTCACCTCTCTTGTTTCATCTGTATGTTTCTATATTTTTATTTATTTGATCTCATTTATCACATAAGGAAAATTTTTCAATGAAAAATTTGAAATGAGTAAGATGCTATATAAGGTGGTTTGAGAATGCCTATTATAGTATGGAAAGACTGGCAAGTTTAAATTGCAAAATTATCTCATAAATTTAATATTACAAATATGTGAAAAAAAAAACCTTATAAATTTTATAGGGTACTTTCTAATTTGTAGTTTTTATACAAGGCATTGTTTTGGGGTGTTTCAATGTGTTATGGGTAGGTGCCATTTCAAAAATTTAGGAATTTATACCTACTTAGTTAGGTGTATTTGGGTAGTCTTAAACCCTATATATCCTATACCTACTTCCCCTTAAAGATAAAAACTATGTTAAAACATAACTTGACCAAACTTGTTAAGATGTTATGATTTAGTGATATGAATACCAGTCTTCTAATAACACGTATAAGAATTGATGGCTCTTGTAGTTTGATTTGTGCCACTTTGGAAAAGCCTTACCTAATACTACTAATAAACTTTGAAGTTTTTAATTATATATTGATGCTTAAAAGAGGAATATAATGTAAGATAAACTCCTATAACATTATATCATGGAAATATTACATCTTATGTGACAGTAAAGGGCATGCAAGTCTACTTAAGGATAAGAAACAAAAGCAAAGATAATGAAGTAGACCAAAAAACATTATATCATAGTAATATTGCATCTTAGGTGATAGTGAACATATTTCAACTTGTTTGGTAGAGGGGAGACAAAAGTGAAGGAACAAAGAGGTTAAGAGTTAGATGAAAGTTACCAAAAGAAAAAAAGAAATGGTAAATAAGATAAAATGAAATATCACTAAGTGTTAAATTTAAAAAATATTTTATTTTTCAGTTGGAAATGGTTCATCAATTCAAGCTAAGATGGTTCGATTTAATTTAACCTCCCAACAAAACCATAAACAATTTTAAACCTTTGCAAACTAAACTATTAACCGAGTTAAAGTACATAAGAGTTGCATTTTGCCATTTGGTAAAGTTCAATTTTGTTCATTTAATGAACAACTTTACCCCCTGGATGTATCATGGCATACCGTGACTTTCAAATGGCATTTCATGATGTAACCAGAATGTGTCTAAAGTGTCTTTTAGTTTTATAATCGATAAAATAGATAACCACGTACATTATAGAGATTTTTGTTCATATACCTCTTCAATGTTCATATACTTTTTCTCCTCAAACTTTGGATACACCAAATGTCCTTATATATTTCATGTGTATTCTAAAGAAAATTAGATTGACATTTATAGAGGGCTAAATTCGGATTATGGGTTTTAAAGCCTAGTAATGACTTGGGTTTGACTCTTTGGACCGAGTAATAAGGCCCAAAGAATTAAGTTAACAAAATTGGGATAATTAAGAGAGACTTGACATGGTTAACTTCAAGCAAGAATCATTAGGTCAAACCAACCAATTCACTCTCAACCTTTTTTAGGGAGCTTATGCACTTAAAGAGATATTCCATGGCTAAATAGCCTTTGGAGAAATCCATCATTTAGAGGACTCATCTTGCTCATCGATGGTCAATACGATCCAACAAACGTCGTTAAGAGCCAAGCTCTATAGATACCCAAAGCTCCTCCTCATTTGGCGAATTAAGAAATTGACAAAAATATCATTATGCTGCTTTCATAGAAGATAAAATAGAACTTAGACTGAAGAACACACGGTCTCTTCTCTAAGATAGTGAAGTTGATGCTATATAGCCCTTCCACTTGTCTCTAAAACAAGCTCCCTGAGATTGTCTGCTCCTCATCAGTTCTCTCTACCTTCTCATTCCTAGTTATTCCTTACATATGCTTTCATATCACTCCTCTAAAGCCATGTGTATCGCAAGATATGTGTTGCACGCATGTGACCATTGCAATCGGGTCTACCCCACTACATCATTCGTTATGGAATTTGAAAGCTCATATTTAAAAAGAAGAAACATAATGAATAAGATAGATGAGGCCCTGCCTAGCCTAGATTAGGCAAGCAGCATACTCGTGTTGTCTGATTTCCAAAACACTTACTAAACACACTTAAGCTCATAGTAAGACACACTTCAACAAATACACAAGATTAAATTTACAAATATCTCATGTACTATAGAATTCATGAAAGATAGAAGTGAATAAACTCATCAAGCCATGTTCAAACAATAAATTATGGTATATGTTTGAAGTCTTTATATTCTGTACCCTCCCTAGATCTTGTACTTTGATTAGAGTACACGTACTTACCCTGCTACTACTACTACTACTACTACTACTACTAATACTACTACTACTAATAATAATAATTCTTTTTTTAATTTTGAAATTACTTTTGTTGAAGCTTGTCATTTGTAAACTATTTTATTTTGGAAGAACTTTTGTCATATACCTTACTGCTAAACTATATAGAAGTGATGTTTATATTTTGAGGCTAATTAATGCCTCTAGAGTTTTAAATTTTGAAATTTGCAATAAGTGTTGTATATTACGAAACTTATAACATTAACAAATTACTTTTTCAATTCCTTTCCACATATTACTTATAATGAATTTATAAAAAAGAAGATAGTTTTATACATTATAAGAAACTGTATATGTTGTTATAAATTGTAAATTTAAGAAACAGAGTAAAAAAGTGTTGGTTTTAAGAGTATCCTTTATCATGTAGGTTTTATAGGGTTTAAAATACAAAGTCGGTACAAGATATTATAACATATATCTCATATACAAAATTTAGCACTCTATATGTAGCTTATGAGGTAGGATATGTGTAAGCTTCGTACCCTAGCTACCATGTACTTGCTTTCTCCGGCTTACTAGCCATTCAGTATGCTAAACTATATATTTGTATGGTATTATATATGTTTAAGGAAAAAAGATTTTATTGCATATGTTGTTTTGTCTGTTATTATTTTACTAATGACTCAATCTCTTTTTTTCTTTTCTTTTTCATTTTTTTCCTAGTAAAAATATATATTAGATCCAACAATCTGACAGAGAATTCTGCCTTTTAAGACGGTAAAGGTTCGGTAAATGATAAACCAGTGCTCATTAACAATGATAAATATTTTGGTATTATACAGACATGTGGCTGTAAATATTAGTTATGTTTAAATATGTATAATAATAAAATAAGAAATTTTTAGAATAATCAATCACTGATAATATGAATACGGTATATATTAATAATCACACACTATGCTCTTTAAATATACAAATATATAATATATTGACCTATAACATGATATTTAAGATACCCAAAGGATTAGATGATGGACCATAAGCTGGCTAGGAGATTCACCATTGATTTAGCATGTTTTTTCTCTGAATTTGAAATCTTGGTTACAAGTATAGGTGACACCAATTCCACCGGAAAAAAATAAATAAATAAAAAATAGACCATACGTTGATGCCAAAAGTCACACCACTTCATAAGGAAGATTTTCCACCTATAGCAATAGTAGAACGGACCAAGCCTTGCATGCCAGTTAGTTAATACGTTCCTAACTAGATAAACATTAAATGGTTTGTGTGATAAAACTAAGATTATGGCATTAAATTACCACTAGCCAACTTTATGAGATGAAGTGCAATACATTCATCATATGAGCTAGTCTCACAAACGGTCCTTCTCTAATAATAGAGTTTGAGAAAAAACCAATCAAACAAATCGAATCAAGTTAAATTAAAAATATAAAATATAAGTTGTTTTCTTCTATTTAGCTGATTTCTTTTCCGATTATGAGCTCATAAATCTTTATTTAAATAATGTAATAGAAATAATAGAACTTTACCTTATATATTAGCCGTCCAACCGCAGTATTTTTGTATCTTTAGTGCATTCAAATATGATTAAATGATTTGTGCATATAAAATTTGTTAGAACCTGAAATTTTATTAGGCTTTTATACGTGAATTGATAGGAAAATCAAATTTCATGAGCTATAAATAGAGAAAGTGATAGAAACGTAATAAAAAATGTTTTGTCTACTCTAAATATAACAGGCCCAGCTCACAACATGGCCAAGTTGCAATGTATTACTAGTAAAGAAAAGCCCAATAGTCCAATGTCCAATACAAACCTAATGTTCAGTCATACGACATAGGCCAAAAGGAATCAAACACAATACCATGTTCACAATGTTTCGTACACACTAAAATTACTCTTTAGAAACCGTAGCCTCGCCAATAACCTTAGTTTGATACTCTGCACAAATTGATCTCAAGAAAGAATCTAGCTTCAATGAATACCTTCTCAAGGACAAATCGTCATTACAACTCTAGGTCCTTACTTGATGAAAAGACACTTGAATTTGATCCTCTGCAAATATATGTAGGAATTACTAAAATGTATATTGAATTGAAGTTTATTGTTCAACTAATTTGATTTGTTTGTGTGTTTTGTGCGAGATACTGATTAGATTCGAGCTCCAACTACCCCTAGATCTCAAGGATGAGATTCAAGTATCAAGGGATGATCCTTTCTATTCTTGTTTTTTATTTTTATATCTTGATTTAATTGTAAATGTTCATTCTATTTTCCGAACAAATTGTTGTTGTTAGTTAGCCATATTTGGTACTCTTTATCTTTCTGATATATTTGTTAAAATTGTAATCCATCAAGTAATGTATTCCCTTAAATGTTTAGGGACTTTAATTTCCCCCATAGGCCTTGTTTTATTCGGTGTATAAATTTCACCCACCTTGAAAAAGTGACCTTATCTTTAAGGTCAAAATTAGGATACTCAGCTTTGAAATCCAATAAATCCATCCAAATAGCATCCTCGGGAAGATAACATTCCCATTGTACCAAAGTATGATCAACCAAATAACCCCTCCACAAAATACTTCTATGAGCTAAAATAGCTAATGGTTTCATAATAGGATTACCACTAATAAAGTTATGAGGTAATATAATCTGCTCATCCATAGGGCCATCGGCATTTTCAAGTAATGAAACATGGAAAACCGGATGTATTCAAGAATACTTCAGTAAAGCTAACCCATAAGCCACTGAACCAATTTGTTCCACAATCTAAAATGGACCAAAATATCTTCTAGATAGTTTATAAGACAATCATTTAGCTAAAGAAGATTGTTGATGTGGCTGCAGTTTGACATAAACGTAGTTCACAACCTCAAAACATCTATCAAGTCTGTTCTAATTTGCATTAGACTTCATTCTTTGATGTGCTTTATCCAAATTAATTTTGAGTAAACAAAACATTTCATCTCTATTAAATAATTCACTGTCAACAGCTTTTACATCACTGAAATCTTGAACATAATATGGAATGGATGGAGATTCTTGCCTATATATTGCTTGAAAAGGTATAAAACTCATACTAGTATGATAACTAGTACTAAAAGAGAACTTCGCCTATGCCAAAAACTTAGACCACTCCTTTGGTGCATTTATCACAAATGATCTAAGATAATACTCTAAACATCTATTTAGAATGTCTTATTGACCATTATCAGAGGATGGTACATTGAACTCATTCTCAATTTTGCCCCACTGAGTTTGAATAGCTCATTCTAGAACTTTATAACAAAAGCCCGATCTCGATCACTTACAATAGATCTTAGAACTCCATGGTGTTTCACTATAATATCAAGAAAAAGTCTAACGACTAAAAAAGCTGCGTAAGATGCAAATAAAGCTCTTAGATGACAATATTTTGTCAGTCTATCAACAACAGTTAAAATCACAGAAAATCCTTTTTAAACAGATAATCTACCAATGAAATCCATAAAAATGTCTTCAAAAACCTTTTGTGGTAAAGGCAAAGGTTGGAGAAGACCAGCAGGGGATGCAGTAATATACTTAATATGCTAATAAACATGACATTTTCGTATAAAATCTTCAATGTCCTTCTTCATATTTGGCCAAAAGAAAGATATTGCAATCCATTTATAGGTCTTTAGCATTCCCAAGTGTCCTCTAATAGGAGTTGCATGAAACTCCAAGATAATAAGTAATATGAATTGTGAATGTTGTGGAATAGAAATTTTTTTTCCACAATATACAAGATCATCCCTCACATATAGAGGCTACGAAACCTTAATACCCTATTCCACTTGCTTCCTTAATTCCACAAAAATAGGATCTTGAGAAAGGTCATTCTTAAGTCTTGCATGAAATCAAAAGATGGTAATGTAATGGCCAAGAATGATGGCTCATTCAAAAAGGTTCGTGAGAAGGCATCAACACCTCTATTTTCTACCCCCAGCTTGTACTGATTTTGATAACCATATCCTAATAATTTGACTAACAACTGCTGTTGATCTGGCATTTGAATGAAATCTACCCACCAAGTATTGACGTCACTTTCTTATTACATCCACTATAGCAACCAATTCCCAGACATAAGTAACAGCTTGTTGTAATCTAGTATTAAAGTCTTATTAAAATATGCTATAAGATGAGACTCCTAGTGTAAGACTGCACCCATACCTATACTCATACCCATAACCAAAGCATCTGTTTTAACAATGAATTCCTTATAAAAATCAGGAGGTGTTAGAACTATGGCCAACATTAAAGCTTGTTTATGTTCTTTAAATGCATCAATTGCCTTATATCCCAATGAAAACTATCCTTTTTAAGCAAACTAGTGAGTGGAAAGACAATCTTAGCATAATTCCTCACAAACTTTTGATAGTATCATGTAATACTAAGGAATCCTCTTAATTGCTTAATCTTAATAGGTTGTGGCCAATCCTCAATTGCACGAATCTTATCTGGATCTAGGTATACATTCCCAACCGAAACAATATAGCCTAAGTAATCAATCTTTCTTTGACAAAAAGCACATTTTGAACGCTTCAAGCAACTCAAAGACTTCTCCAAATGGATTAAATGGTCCTCCATTGATATGTTTTATATTAAAATATCATCAAAGAACACTATGATGAATTTCCTTAGATAAGGCTTGAATATAGTGTTCGTAATAGATTTGAATGTCATTGGAGCATTTAACAATCAAAATGGCATCACAATGAATTCATAATGATCATCGTATGTTCGAAAAGCTGTTTTGGGAATATCATCAGGAAACATGAGGATTTGATGATATGCCCTTGCAAATCCATTTTTGAAAAGATAGTTGCTCCCCTAAATTCATCTTATAGCTCATCAATCATTGGTATAAGCAATTTGTCTTGTATGGTCACTTGATTAAGAGCTCAATAGTCCACACAGAACCACTAAGATCCATCCTTCTTTTTCATTGACAAAACCAGTGATGAAAATGGGCTTGTACACGATCTAATGACTCATGTTTGTAACATCTCTTCAATCAGCTTCTCAGTCTTTGATTTTTGAAAGTATGGATACATATAAGGTCTTACATTAATCGAATCAATGTCCTTTTTCAAATGAATGTGATGTTACACTTCTCTCAATTGTAACAGTAATGAAGAAGTCCAAAAAACATTGTTGAATCTGCCTAATAATGATTTTAATTCATTATTACTGGTGGTATGAGTTGATGATATTTGCTCCTGAGTTGTAGCATTGAAAAAACAAGCTATAGAGTTATCCTTAACAAGCTTTAATAACTGTTTCTAAAGATACTTCTATACAAAATAGTTCAGTCAACTCATGTAAACAAACATTTTTATTCTGCCGACTAGTCAACTGTTATTGGTCATAGAGTTGTTAACCACTGGATTCCTAAGACAAATTTAGCCCCTTGAATTGGCAACAGAAAAAAAATCCACATGAAAAGTGACAACTCCATCCAAAACCAAGGCTACCTGTCTACAGACTCTTGTACAAATCAAACTTTCACCATTTTCAATCAATACTAAGATCTTAGGAATATGTTCATCTAGAAATTTCAAATGCTTAGCCACATGAGCTAAATGAAATTGTAGGTTGATAAGGGCTCATTATACTCACTTTTTATCGAATGAATCATGTTAAATTATTATTGATTTTATAGAAACCATAAGGAAATGGTACTTAATTATACTTACTATGATATTTCAGGTCTTATAGGACTTAATTGCAAACACAAGCAATTGACAGAAGTTTTACACATCTAAAGGACATGAGAAAATATAGGCCAGCCATTTAAGAATATAACCTGCCGGTCTTGAGCCAACCTACAATTTGCATCTGCATGTAAGCTACTGGCCTTGAGCCAACCTACATTTTACACCAGCATTTAGGTTGCTAGCCTTGAAACCAACCTATGTGATGCGCGAGTCCTCATCCTTGTTACCATATAAATACTTCTTTTATAGGTTTTGAGGGAGACTTGGTGAACCTTAGATGAATTGAAACTTATTCTTTATTCCTAAATATAGATTAGGGCATAGAATAGTAGCAAGTTTTTCTATTGATTTTGATTAAAGATTCTACACCAAGATTAAGTGAGAATATCATCTATACATAGAATTAAGCATGGGATCCCTACCTAAGGCAATATCATTCCTTTTTCTTCAGTTTCATGTTATGGATGAAATCTAAAATTTTATCCTTATGCTTTTACTAGGGTTTTGAGTCATTGATTTAAATTATCTAGTTGGCGTTTATTGCTACTAATTGATTCTTTGCTTGTGTTCGAGCTTTTAATGCTAATTCACCGTGCATGTATTTTGAGTCTTAGAGTGCATATTAGACTAGGATTGTAATTGGAAAATTCCTTCTAATCAAATTTATGATTAGCTAATTTGGATTACAAATCACATGGGGATATAGATTTTAATTCAAATAAGGTTTAGTAAATTTTAAAGATTAGTTAATTAATCACTTTCCCAGGAATAGCAAAAATTAGTTGGTTAATTTAGGATAATTACTTTCTTTGAGAAAAAGGAGTTTTTATTTAGTGTTCAATTGCTTGAAAACACTAAACCCATTATCAATTTGGATTTGTAAATATATTTTGGTCAATAGCATACATTCAATTATTATTCTTATCTTTTGGTTCTAAACCTAATTCAATTATAGGTTTTGGAAATCCCAAACCTTTGTAGGTTAGTTTTATCTTAAAAAGCCAATCTTTTCAATTTGCCTAGCTACAATTAGGACTAATATACGATGAGCCAGTCCTCACTCCTAATAGACATGACTTGATACTCATCGAAATTTATTACTGCATATGCATCCGGTATATTAGCTAGTAAATATTTGCGCTTTTAAAAGAAATTTAAAAGGAGCTTAAAAGAGTTTTAAAAGGAGATATAGAACAAGCGTGATTAGTTTTTGATGCCGTTGCAGGTGAGTGATTGGTGCTAATTTCAGTTTTTAAGACTTTGTAGATTAGGCTTTTTATTGGAAAAATCTTTAAAAATTTTGCAAAATTAAATACACACACATAAATACTTTCTTCATTATTTGTGAATACTAGATTTTGGTCCATTTGTACATATCTACTCACTTTCTTTTTCTCTTTGCAAGTGTTTGAAGTTTTTATTGAATGCTAATTGATTAATTAACTAATCTTTATGATTTACTAAATCCTAATCAAATTAAAATATATATATCCCTGTGTGATTTGTAATTCAAATTAGCAAATTATAGATTTGATTAGAAAGGAATTTTTCAATTATAATCCTAATCTAACATGTACTCCAAGATCAACCCAAAATATATGCTCAATGAATTAGCATTAAAAACTCGAACACAAGCAAAGAATCAATCAACCACAATAAACACTAGCTAGATAATCTAAATCAATGACTCAAAACCCTAGTAAAAGCATAAGGAAAAGTTTTAGATATCATTCATAACATGAAACCAAAGAAAAAGGAATGAATCACCTTAAGTAAGGATGTCATGCTCAATTCCATGTGCAAATGATATTCTCCACTAACTCTCGGTATAGAATCCTTAATCAAAATCAACAGAAAAACTTGCTACCATTCTATGCCCTAATCTATATTTAGGAATAAAGAATAAGTTCCAATTCATCTAGGGTTCACTAAGTCTCTCTCAAGATCCACAAAAGAAGTATTTATATTGTAACAAGGATAAGGACTTGCACATGACATAGGCTGGCGATCTTAATGCTAGTGTAAAATGTAGGCCAGTGACTTACATGCAAGTGCAAATTGTAGGCCAGCTCAAGGCCGATAGCTTATATTCTCAAATGGCTGGCCTATATTTTCACATGTCCTTTAGATGCATAAAAATCCTCTCAGTTAGTTATATTTTTACTCTAAGTCCTTGAAGACCCGAAATATCACAATAAATATAATTAAGTACCATTTCTTATGATTTCTATAAAATCAATAATAATTTAGCATGATTTGTTTGATAAAAAGTGAGTATAATGAGCCTTTATCAACTTCCCCATACTTGAACTTTTTCTTGTCCTCAAGCAAAATATAAAACCAAAAGAGAAAACTGCATCGAGAATACAAATTTTTTTACTTTCACAATTTCAAGCATCATTTCTTTTATAGCTCATGACTTGCAATTTTGATGCCTACCGCTTTAATCAAACTATGTTCACATAATTAGATTACTACAAAAAAAAATTTAGTAGTTAATCTAGACAAAACAAACTTTAATCCTAGTGTTTAGCAAAAAAAAATCTTAGTCTAAAAACAAAATTCTCAATCCAATGTGGAAAAATACCCACTTAAACTTCATTAGTTATTAGCAGGCATACAGTCCTTCTAATCACTTCTCTAAGCAAAGCAACATAGAGTTAAAGCATATGGTATCTACTTTTTCCCTAAATTTTCTCCCTTTTTATTATAAGTCTTGTTTCACTTGATGATTTTGCATTCGCATTCTTTTGATTCATCCAAGCTTCTTTTTTTTTTTTCAAAGTTCATGTATTGAACTTTTGCCTTTCCACCCTTCTTATTATAGTTAGTTCATTGAGTTGGCACATCCCGGGCTCATACCCTAAGTGATCAGGTTTTAAGAGACCCTAACGGACTCTTCCTCACTCCAATATTCAAGTTTAGATACTCTTAACTCAATTACCTGTCATTAGAATAAATGCTATGCTTGTTTCTTGCTTTTCTTTTGAATGCTACAATAAACTCAAGACTTTTTTATAAAGGATCATTAAGAAAAGAGTTTCTTCTACCTCTTTCACTAAGTGTTAAAATGCTCCCAAAACAACTCAAAAGAAGATGTACAAGGTAAATTCGCCTAAAAGCATACCTATTTATTTTTCACTTAAGGACTCGACCTACTCTCAAACTTCCAATTCTAAAGCTAAATACAAGATAAATTTTTTTCTTTAAAGATTTTGCTACTTAATTTAAACTAAGTATTCTAATTATAATAGTAGGTGAGTAAGGCACCTAAGCAAGTCAATTCACATTTTTACATATGCTATTAACCACATGCAGCACAATCTTTAAATTTCATGAAAATTTTTGAAAAAAATTGGCCTAAAAGTTGCCAAATAATGCTTAAAGACAGGTATAAGTTCAAAATATGGGTACACACAATTTTAGATACCATAGATATGCATTTAAATATAATAATTCATACTCAACTTCCTTCTCTATACCCTATTATTCCTTCCCCACACTTAGACTGAACAACGTCCTCACCGTTCCTAATTTAGCATACATAGGAAAGAAATAAATATAAAGACATAAGAGAAAAGAGATGAAAGCCCTCATTCCCTTAGCAATCTAAATTCAGTTTCTAAAATTGGAACCGAAAACCGAAACCTTAATAGAATACCCCTGAACGAGCTAGACTTGGAAACCCTATGTCGACAATCCCAAGAACGAAACACCGGAACAATAGAAATGAATTCACTCCGGTATATAGCCCAAAATAAATTATCAAAACATACGAAGATCAGAATTCGGAATAATTCATTCGTTTCGGATCCGATCGAGATCTATTCTTGAAAACCGGTCCTCGAGACTCGAAAATAGAAAATTAATATATAAGACTCGTTAGAACCAAAATTTAATAAGGAATTCAAAAATATATTTATAATAATTTTTCAAGTTATAAAAATTACAGTTATAGCCCTTTATCGTATTTTTATTATTACTGGTAATTTAATTGTCTAATCAACTTTTTTATTTCTTTCACACTATTCATCAATTACAACTACCCATACCCTATTTTTACATCCTTACAACCTATTCTTACAATTTTACATCATTTCTTTACAAATTTACCTTTCCAATATATTTTATTACTTCAAGTTACATATTAAATTTGAATTTTATTAGACATAATAATTAAACTTCTCTCTCTCCCTCTCTTGTATAGAACCGGCGCCCCCTCCCTTACTCCCTCTCTCATTTGTTTGATTTTTTTTTCAATTAATTATTCACACAAACTCTAATTTCTTTTCCTATATAACATCTCTTTCAACCTTCACTTTTTCACTTTTCTTCATTTCTCACAAAAATCAACTTTTGTAAAGTCTTTTTCTCTCCGCCTTTTCTCTTGTTTGCCGTGACCATCCTTCCATAAAAGAAACACACACGCACGCACGCACAAATTTTTTTTTTCAAGTTTCCTTCTCCAAACACTAAATAGGTAATAAATCTTAACCCTACTATAATAAAAACATGTAATGACAAGATCATAAATGTGTGGTTCCACCAAAAATCCCCATGAGATTTATGCTAGGGATGTTGAAACACTAAAACATGGTATCCTTGCCATCACAATGTGTAGATCTTGTTATTAAAGTTGATATACTAGTATTTTGCTATATTATTATATATTGTTCTTATGGAAATTTTGTGCATATATTTTCATTATTACGCCCATCTACATATTGTTATTGTTGCATTTACATCCATAACATGAATAGTATAGTAGATCTATTCGTTTAGAGTACTTTAAAGGCCATAGTTACTTGTTTTACATACATAAAAGATTAGTAATAGGATAGTCTTGATAAAGATGTTGCCAAAAAGGATAGTCTTGATGAAGGTGTTACCAAAATTCCAGATCCATTATGTTTCTATCAAAATGTGATTTTTGAAATTTGGATATTGAGAAACAACCATTTAGAAAACCTATTTTCCAACTCCAAAATGAAGATCTTACATATAAAATGAATGGCTTAGGTGACAGGTATCATAAAGGAATGATTTTTATAAGATGAGCTTAGTTTTACTAAAAGAAATTTTCAAAACAAGAAAAGGGTTACAAAACTTAAGTTAGGTCTATGTTTCAACATCAACAAAAATGTTGAAATTCATAACTAAAGTGAAATACCAAGAAAACACCTATTTTCCAATCCTAAAACAAGAGTTTTATTAAAGAAATGAAAACCTTAGGGAGTAGGTTTGATTAGAACTTAATTTTGAAAAGATTAAATGAGTTTTTCACAAGAAATAATCTCAAAAATAATTTCCCAAAATTCGGATCTGAAAATGATTTCCATTTAAACACCTATTTCTAAATATCAAAATGAGAATTTTAATAGAAAAATAAAAACCTTAGGGACTAGATCTAATAAAGAATTGATTTTCCTAAGAATAAATGTTTTTTTATCAAAGTATAAACCTATAACAAAGGAAAGGTTTCTAAACTTGGATCAAACAATATTTTCATTTTCTAAAATTGTGTAAAATTCGTCATTAGGCAAAACCCATATTTAAACAATTATTTTCAACCTTTAAATGAATAATTTTATTAAGATAATGAAGGCATTAGGTATATAGGTCATCAAGGCTTTATCCTAGTAAAAATATGGATGATTTTTAAAGAGGTAAAGCTAATTTTCCAAACCAAGTGTTCTTAAAGTTGTTACAAAGTAAAAGTTGTCCAAATATTCTTTTAAATAAAAAATCATTAATAAATTACATGTAGATAGCTCATATCATGTCATTCATTATAATAACTTGTAGATATTGCATGTACATATAATATCTTGATAGAAATAATGTAGAATTCATAAAACAATTTCGGAAATGCATGTTTTAGCTACTGATCAGATCTAATCCGAGCATTCCAAGACCTAAACATTTTCAAAACTTAAGAACAACATCATAAATAGGTAGATCTTTCGAAGTAGATAGAAATCAATAGCTTATTTGCGAAATTCCAAGTTAAAATGACCAGTTATGGCCGTTTTAAGTTGGAATTTTCATCTACCACGGAAATTACGAACTCAAGAGTTTATTTAATAAGTTGGAATTAGTTATGGTATGAAATACTTATTTAGGTATTTCTTTCATTTAGGTGATTTTGAATCGGAGGGAAATTCTTGTTTCTGGATCACTACCATTAGAGACCGGTGTCTATAGCCAAGTGAGTTCACTATCTTTAAATTATATGCATATGATTGTGCTTGTAATGATAGTGGAATTAGAATTAGGAAAAGATAAAATTGGAATGTGCATGTGAATTCCATTTGGTTGAATTGATGATAAGAATCTCAAAATGGAAAGTGCTATGAATACTTGTATGATGTGGCATAGAATTGAAGTGTCTGACATATCTATGATCACCTATAATCCACTTAAATAATATGCCATGATCTTACAATTAAATTAACCGGGCATACCATATGTTGAGTCACATTGCATTTGTTATTATACCTTTGCGGGAAGAAGGCATAATAGCTGGGCAACGAGTGGGCTTGTAAACTCGAATGTTGGCATAAATGGCCTGAATTAAAATGGAAGTGGTGTAGGCACGTGTATCAACTACAAAATAAGTGAGTGGGTGGGCACCTAAATCAACCACTATATAAATGTGAAAAATTGAAATCTATGGTCGTATGGGCCTGAAACACCTAACCCCGAATGGAGGGCATAAATCCATTCAACGTAGGACTCCTGGAAAGTCTTATGTATTGTATGCTCACGTTCTTATGCATTTCATATGATTGATAATATAACTTGCTTGCCTTATTGTATGATGAAGTATTTAATTTGGAAGTGAAACTCACTAAGCTAGCGTAGCTTATACCCTCATAGTTTCTTTTTGATGCAATTCCCGTACATATGGCTGTGTCCCCAAACTTGGCCAAATCAGGTAATGTGATGTTAGGAGTGTTTCCCATTAGAAGTTTATGATTAGTTCTATATAGCTTTTCACAGTAAACCTTAAACGATCAGGTCTTACTTAAAAAATAATACCTAGACTTTTGTTTAGCAGGGGAATGCCCCTTAGCATTTTGTAACTAATCCTAAGATATCCGTGGTTATGTTTTTTATGCTTATCCTATCAAATTAAACTATCTATCTCTAACTGCATATGTATTCTATTGTCGTAAGGGGACACTTTGTATTAATAACAAGACTTTTGATTGACTATGGTAGTGATTCTTAAGTCTCCTTTAGCATGCAGTGGACTGTTACATTTAGAGTACCCTTTGGGGCGTGACAAGAGATACTGGTACTTCCCTAGTTTTGAAAGAAAACTCAAGTAGTTTGAGTTCCAACTGGTACAACAATAGAAAGAGTTAGCAAATTGCCTCCACCCTAAGAGTCCATGCTCATGTGGTATAAAACCATGCTCTTTAGTTCCCGATAGTTCTCTCATATGCACAAAGAGGGCAAAAATATCATAGTGGCATAAAATTGACACAAAAAGAAATATTTATAAAAGAGGGAAGGATATTCACAAAGTAAAGATATTGGTAGGTTGCCTCCCACCCAATGGTTGTTTTATAGTCTCATTCTGACTTTCTTCTTCTCTTCAAGGTGGATCAAATTGTCTAGTCTTTTTGCCATCATTCTTCCTTTTCTTGCAAGCTTCTATTCTTAGATTTTCAGGTATTGTGTCGGCTTTGGTGGATTTGGGGTTCTTTTTCCAGCGCTTCATGGTATTCACATTTAACTCTTTATTTCCACCCTCAACACCATTTTACTATTCTTCACATCAATCACAGCTCCAGCAGTAGCCATAAATGAGTGCCCAAGGATGAAGGGGAATTCCGAATCTTCTTCCATATCTAATACTACAAAGTCCATAGGAAATATGAACTTATCCATTTTCAATAACATCCTCAATCATCCCTCTAGGTCTTTTAATAGAACAGTCAGCCAATTGAATTGTCATCTCAATTTTCTTAATTGCATCCCTAATCGTAAGTTCTTCACTTAGAGAAAGCTATTAAATTGATCCTTGCACCTAAATCGCAAAATTGAATTGAGTATCTCCTATAGTGCAATTCAAAGTGAATTTCCCTGGACCATTCAATTTAGGGGGAGTACATCCTTCCATGCTTCAGTGCATGCCTGAGTCAACATGACCGTCTCTCTCCCATTCATCTTTCTTTTCTTACTTATTACTTCTTTCAAAAAGTTGCTCTAAAACATCAACTAAAAGAATGTTGAGCCCCAACTTCTTAAACACCTCCAGTAATTGCTCATACTCCTCATCTTATTTCCTCTTTCTTGATCTTCCAAGAAAAGGAGTTTGTGGCACATATGATTTTCTAGTAAGCTCAGCTACTACAGGAGTGTGCTCTGTTGTGCTACCTCTTCGAATTGACTTGGTGTAGAAGTCGGAGTCTCTTTGTTCTCAATTGACTTACTTGTCTCTGTACTGATCTCATTTACTAGCTCAAGTGGCATAGAGGGTTTCACAATACCTTCAATTTTCTTTCTTAACTTCTAAAACCCCTCTATAGTCAGATCTGCAAGCTTTTCAATGGCCATTTCCTAAGCTAGTTTTTCTTGATTGGCTTTAACCTCACTGGCCACAGGATGAGTGCTCTCTATTTTTTTTACATTGGACATAACTGTATCCTTTTTCTCCTCATTAGGCCTTGGAGAATCAAACGGGGTTCCTTTTTCCTCTCCATTACTAGAATGCTCCCATTGTTCACTTGAAATAGCAAATTGAAACATAGAGGATAAAAATTCTATTAGACTTGCTACTTGAATCTCTAATTTCTCTATAATAGCTTGTTGCTTCTCAAGCCTTTCTTCCCACTTATACTTAAATCCCTCACAATCTCTTCTATATTTTTCTGGGGTAACTAAATTTTCAGAAGATGAAGCAGTATTCCCTTGGTTTGGAGTCTCATAAGTGGGGTGATACTCTTGAGTTGGCATACCAGGATCAATTTCTAGCCTACTACCCTGACATTAGATCTCTCATGTAATCCATTACACCACAAACACACTACTAGAGGAGAAATGTATGAATAAGTGTATTTGCTCCCCATCAATTCTTCGGTCATTCCAAATGCCATTTCCACTGACATTAATGATGATTGTCCTCCAACAACTGACTCTGTCATCATCTTATCATGGCCTCCTATTCCATTAAGAAAAAATAACAGTTGAGACCAAGTAGGTGACCCATGATAGGGGCCTTTACGCATCAAATTATGGTATCTTCCCCAAGTATTTGACAAAGGCTCTCCTTCATAGTACCTAAATGATAATATCTCTTCTCGAAGCTCTTTAATACAACAATATAGGAAGGTTGGTGTTTGTTGATCACTCATATCTTATCTTTAGCTAAAAAATTTGCTGATAAACTTAGTGTTCAACAAAAACTTCAAGCACCTGCAAAGAGAAAAAGAATGTATAAATGGACCAAAGACTATATTCATAAATAATGAAGAAAGTATTTGTATATATATATATGTATAATTTTTTTTTATTTTGCAAATTTTTTTAGATTTTTCCAATAAAAGGCCTAGTCTTCAAAAGTCCTAAAAATTGAAATTAGCACCATCACTCCCCAGCAACAGCACCAAAAACTGATCACGCTTCTTCTATATTTCCTTTCAAAACTCTTTTTAAGTTCTTTTTAAATTTATTTTAAAATAGTAAATATTTACTAGCTAATGTATCGGGTGCATGTGCAGTAATAAATTTCAGTGAGTATCAAGTCGTGTCCATAAGGAGTGAGGACTAGTTCACAGTATATTAGTCCTAATTGTAGCTAGGCAAACTGAAAATATTAGCTTTTTAAGATAAAACTAACCTACAAAGGTTTGGGATTTCCAACACGTATAATTAGATTAGGTTTAGAGCCAAAAGATCAGAATAATAATTGAATGTATGCTATTAACCAAAATATATAGGCAAATCCAAATTGATAATGGGTTTAGTATTTTCAAGCAATTAAGCACCAAGTAAAAACTCCTTTTCCCAAAGAAAGTAATTACCCTAAATTAACCAACTAATTGTGGGTGCTACCAAAGTCTACCAAAACATTAATCACTACTCCTTTTACTTTCCCTTACAAATGTAAAGTCATAGGTAAATTATGTCCCGAATTGGCATGGTAACTCATTTTAGCATCATTATTCATTTCCATAGCTTCATCAACTACTTTTTCATTAAAAACACATTCCAAAAAAAATCTCAGGTTCCTCCTCTTCAGTTGGATATATCATTAACAAAAATTCGGATTTACAAACAAAACCCTTGTGATATTTCTCATCACAATTAAAACACAAACCATTTCTTCCTTCAGATAGCCAATTTAGCTTAACATAATTTCTTTATGGATAATGACTTCTTATTTGTCTCCTGCTCCCCTTCAACACTTTTATTTTGAGTGCCATAAGATGGTTGGACATTGGTTTTAAGAGAATATGGTTTACTTGTCATATCACTTGAATTCATCCCTTTAAACCCAACAGAATTTAAAAGTTGTAATAGATGTTGTAGCTTATATCTTACAATTTAGCAAACCTAATTGCTTGTTATAAAGAAGTTAGCTTGAATGATAAAACCTCGTATTGTAACACCGGTTTCAACCCTAATATGAAACAACTTATAAGAAAACTTTCTGATAACCTTGAAATTCAATTACAAAGTTTCTCAAACATCAATTAATAATCAGCTACTAAGTTAGTTTGAACTATAAGCCCCCATTTTCTTAGCAAACCAAACTCAGTTTCGGAAACTGGAATCAGAAACCGAAATCCTAAAAAGAATATTTAGGGCTAGTATGGAACTTAGGAACCCGAAGTCCAGCAATATCGAGAACAAAACCCCGGAACAATAAAAATGAGTTAGCTTTAGAATATAGTCCTAAATAACATATCAAAACATAAAGAGATCAGATTTCGGAGAAATTCATCTATTTCGAACCTGATCGGGATTTGTTTTCGAAACCCGGTCCTCGGTAGTCAAAAATAGAAAAATATTCCGAAGGACTCTTTAGAACTGAAATTTAATAAGAAATTTAAAAATATAATTATAAGAATTGTTCGGTTTATAAAAATTACAGTTATAGTCTTTTTATCGTATTTTTATTACTATCGGTAATATAATTGTCTAATCTACTTTTTGATTTCTAATCATTACTTTTCACTAAGTACAACCAATCATATTCTATTCTTACATCCTTACAACCTATCTCTTGAACCCCTTCCCCTCCCCCTCCCCTCCCCTCTTTCTCTACACACACAAATTTCTTCAAGTTTTCTTGTTCAAACACTCATTAGGTAATAGATCTGAACCCTACCACATATAAAACATGTAATGACAAGATTATACATGTGTGATTCCACCAAAAATCCTCATGAGCTTTAGACAAAGGATGTGGAAATACTTGTACATGATTTTCATGTCATCACAATGTTGTGGATCTCTTGTTTTAAGTTATTCTTGCTATAATCTTACTATATATTTTTTGTTGATATTTTTGTTGATATATCTAGCTACTAACCTCATCATCATAATGATTTAACATCCATTTCATGCATCTAACATGATCAACATGCTAATCTAAGACTTGAGACTAGTTTTTCTAGTCTTAGGAAGCCTTGAATATGATCTAAGGCTTCCAAGCTTGCGTTTGCATCCATAACATAAATGTCATCATATTCCTATTTTGTTTTTAGTATATAAATATCATAAAAAAATTGTTTTATGTGAATAAAAGACTTATAGTATGATGGTAGTAATGAGGATATTGGCAAAAGCTCAATATCTATTTTGTTCCCATCAAAAGCAATTTTTGAAATTCGGATTTAAAAAGACACCTATTGTGAAATCCTATTTCCCAACTCAAAAATGAGGATTTTATATAAAATATAAAAAGGCTTATAGAATATTTATCATAAATAAATGATTTTGATGAGTTAAATCTAGTTATACTAAGAGATATTTTCAAAATAAGAAAGGTTTGCAAGAGTTAAATTAGAACTTTGTCTCAACTCTAACAAGAACATAAAATTCGTAACTAGAAAAAGTTGATGTGTAAACACCTATTGTCCAATCCTAAAATAAGAGTTTTATAAAAAAAAAAAAATGGAAGCCTTCGAGAATAGGTTTGATTAGGACTCAATTTTAGAAAGATCAAATGAGTTTTACCCAAGAAATAAGCTCAAAACAAATTACAAAATTCGGATATAGAAAAGAGCCATATTAAAACACCTATTTTCAAATTCCAAAATGAGGATTTTAATTGAGAAAGGGAAGCCTTTGGGAATAGGTATGGTAAGGATTTAATTGTGGCAAGAACAAATGAATTTTATCAAGGAATATTTCTAAAACAAAGGAAAATTTTCAACACATAAATCAGACTCTATTTTCATCACCAACAATTCTTGTAAAATTCGTAACTAGGTAAGACCCCATTTAAACATCTATTTTCTAACTCCCAAATGAAGAATTTTCTTAAAATAATGAGGGTATTGGGTATATAGGTCATCAAAGCTTTGTTTTAGTAAAAACAAAGATGATTTTTTTTAGAAATAAATCTAGTTTTTCTAAATCAAGTATTCTTGAAGTTTTCGCAAAGTGAAATTTATCTAAAAGTTCTTTTAACCAAATATCATCAAGAACATACATATAGATAGCTCATAACATACTATTCATGATATTAACTTGTTGATATTGCATGTATATTTAATATACATGGTAGAACCAATGTAAGTTTTCACAAAACAATTTTGGAAACATGATTTTTACCTATTGACCAGATCCGATCCGAACTTATTGAGGCATAAAAATTTTCAAAACTTAGTAATAACAATAGAGTTAGGTAGATCTTTTGAAGTAGATAGAAATTGACTACTTATATAAAATTCCGAGTTAAAATGACCAAATTATGGCCGTTTTAAGTTGGAATTTCCACTAACTACGAAAATTACGAACTTGAAAGTTTTTGTTTGTTAAGTTGGGATTAGTTATGGTTTTAAATGCTCATTTAGGTATTTCTTTTATTTAGGTGATTTCAAATTACAGGATTCTGTGCCCCTGGGCTATTACAAGTAAAGATCGAAGACCATGGCCAAGTGAGTCATACTTCCTATTTTCGATTCCTTATTGTGCTTGTAATTCATAGTTGTATTAGGGTGATAGGCAAAGATAAAAATGGAAATGCATGATGGGTGATTATAGGATTATGTATGCTTCTTGATGTATTGAGAAAAACGGGTTAAGTATATCGAAACCAAGTGATTAATTGATAGATGTCCATATGCCGTGATTATGATTGTTTGCAAATTGCTTGGTCACCTATGAAATTGTATTAATGAATACTCAGACTAACAAGCAATATGGACATAATCATTTTACGTTGGGGATGGTGCATTTAATAACGTTGGTTACCTATGATCCATAAACGATATGAATGAAATAGATTGCCCATGATCCATAAACGGTACAGATAATGGGTTACCCGTGAACCATAAAACAGAATAGTAAATTCAAAGTTAGTACCACAAAATTCGTTAATTTGCTAACCTTGAATGGAGGGCACAAATCCATTCAACATATGATTTCCGGTTTGATCATATGTCTTGTATGCTCATATTGTTGTTGCATTTCATATGGATGATTAAAACAACTTGATTGTATACAATTGTTGGATACATATATTATGGAAGTACTTACTTACTAAGCTAGTATAGCTTATACCCCTACACCTTCTTTTTGTTGCAGTTCCCTTATTTGTGGTTGCAACTCAGGAATTTGTCAACTCAAGTAAATCAAGAATAGGAGTTTCATTTAGAAGTTTATGTTCAACTTTTGTATAGACTTCCATAGGAAACCCTAAATATTCGAGTTGATGTCAAAAACTATTATCTGGACTTATTATTCTTTTGTGGGGAAATGCCCCGTAGTTTTGTATATGATCCTAAATATTTGTGGTTTATGATGCTTTTTTTATCAAATTAAACTATCTATCTCTAATTGCTTGAGTATTCTATTATCGTAAGAGGATGTCTTGCATCTAATACTAGACTTCTAAATGACTATGATAGTGATTTCTAAGTCTCTTATGGTATGCAACGGACTGTTACGTTTAGGGTACCCTTTGGGGCGTGATATGAACCAATTTGCTTAATTGCCCTTAAAACCCTCAAATAAAGATGGACTAAAACGAATCTCTATAGCTAATAAAAAGGATTGCCATATCGAAATCAAGTCATTTTTAAACATCTATTGAAACCATTCAAGAGCTTCTCCTTCCATTGCTAAAGATGCCAATTATATTCTATCATTAACCAGAATACGATGAAAATAAAAAAACTAGTTTGCCTTAAAGATCTAATCGGTTGGATCAAACCCTAAAAACTTAGGCAATTCCAACTTGACTCCCTTCATATAAGGAGACTGTCTATGTTCCTTTAACATAATGAATTTTCATTCAAATGTTAATTCTCATTAACCTATTTTTCCATCTATTTTGAAACATACTTCACTATAAACTTCAAATTGCCATCCAAACTATTCATTCTTGTACCTAAAGAGCCAATTTGTATAGTTAAATCCTTAATTTGTTTACTATGAAGAGAAACTTCTTCATTTAGACGAACAACTCCTCTAGTATTCTTAGCCATGGCAGAATTTCAACAACAAGATGACTACACCAAAATTAATAGGCCCAACTCACAATAAGGCCAAGTTGCAATGTATTACTAGTAAAGAAAAGCTCAACAGTCCGTCCAATACAAGTCAAATATTCAATTGTACAACATAAGCCAAAAAGAATTAAACACAATATTATGTTCATAATGCCTCATACATACTAAAATTACTCTCTAGAAACCCTAGCCTCCATAATTACCCTAGTTTGATACTCTGCACAAATTGATTTCAAGAAAGAATCTAGCTTCACTGAATACCTTCCTGATCATCATTGCAACCAACATGCATGAATAAGAAAACTTCAAATCCTTGCTTGATGAAAAGGGACTTGAATTCGATCCTCTGCAAACAATATAGTAGGAATTACTAAAACGTATATTGAATTGAAGTTTACTTTTCTATTAATTTGTTTATTTTGTGTGTTTTATGTGAGATACTTACTGGATTCGAGCTCCAGTAGCTCATAAATCTCAAATACAAGATTCAAGTATCAAGAGGTGATCCCTTCTATTCCCCTTCTTTCTTTTTATATCTTGATTCAGTCATAAATGTTCATTCTATTTTTTGAACGGATTATTGTTGTTAGTTAGACAGATCCAGTACTTCTTCTATTTATGTTATATCTGTTAAAGTTGTAATCCATCAAGTAATGTATTCCCTTAAATGCTTAGGGACTTTAATCTCCCACTTAGTCCTCATGTTACTTAATGTATTAAATTCTAAGGAATATAGATTCCAATACGGCCTACATTCCATTATTTAAAGTGAATGTGTAATTTTAATATTTACTATCATCACTTGATATTTTTTTTCTAAGAAACAGTAACTAATCAAAACTAGAGATTATCAAAAAGCAAGAAGTAAAGAGAAACTAAAATCAAATCTTACTATTGTTGATGTAAAATTGTATATTAGTGTTTGATATAACTTATGTAAAATATTGATACTATTAATTGACAATACAATTTTCTTGTAAGCATCATACTTTTCATTGCATAACATCTTAAACTTTGTTTTAATGTGGAAATACCCTCAAAATGTCTTCACAAATGCTAGAATGTGCAATGCTTCACTTGAGGACAGAAATTTTTTTCGAACATGTGGCTTGACACATGGCATGGTTGTGGTAAATATGTTAAATAGTTCTAGAACAACTTTGTTAGAGTAAAAAAAATAATAAAAAAGGGCCATTGAAAGATCACGATCCAAAGAAAAGAACGTTTCTCACAAATAGTGGGATATATATTTGGTTAGATTTTAATATCTCGTTTATATTTTGGTCAATTATTAAACATCTAACACTTATGAAGATCAATATTCGTATTAGGCAATTTAATTTACCTAGTTGTTATTATGACTGGTCAAGACACAACTAAGTACAAATTTTGAGATAGCAAATATAGAAAACAATTGACCATCTAGGTTAAAATTATAGATAAGATATTTCTATCTTCATTTTAAAAGCTTAATGTCTTAACCTTTATCAATTTTACAAATTAATGTTAATTTATTGAAATTTCAAAAAACTAAACAATATATAATATACATAAATAAAGAGACAAGGGATACAGAAGCACGAACCATAATATTCAATGTGGAGTTTGATCTAGGTCCTAGTCTCCATAATCACACAATTACCTCCACATGGTGGACTTTACATACAATTTATTTATCACAAAATAATGCTCCTAGGGGACTACATCACAACATAGATTACCTCATGATTTAATCTTTCACTCAACATAAGCAATCATAAAGCATTGTTCATTTACTCATAATAACACACAACAAATACACTTTAAGGCACTGTCAGTCTACCTTTTGGCTGTGTGTGGAGGGGGATAAGGTGGCATGTTGCGTGTGAAGGAAATACTTTTGGTATCAATTGAACTTTTTTTTAAATCATCACAAACTACATATTTAGATTAATTCGGCCTTTTTCTAAAAAAAGTGTAATTTTTTATTCTTTATTTTTTGGTCAAACCTGACCATTTTCATTATCAAAAATCATAGAAGCTAGCTTCAAACACATTTTCTTTTTGTTCTACATCTTTTTCAATTAGTTTAGGCTATTCTTCATGTGTTATGCAAATTTTGTCCCTTAGCTAGATTGTTCATATCTCTTTTTTCTTAGCAGCATAGAACTTCTTTTTTCATAAAGGAGATAACTTTGGGTAGTTTCTTGCTTTTTTGTTAACATATAGTCATTAGGTGTTATTGTTTTCAACTAAGACTTTTGGCTCCTATTATTTCGCACGATCATGGCGCAACTTGTAGGGTCTGAAATTAATAAAAATGATCCCATTTCTTCTCCAACTTTTCCTAAGATGTCTTTTGCTACTATCCTCAGAGAAAATGGAATTTATTAATTGATCCTTCTAGGCAAAAAAGTGATGAATTTTATAGGGAAGCTAGCAGTAATGTTGAATGAGCAAGAAATGCAAGCATTATGTGCTCCTCTAAAATTTGCTCTCATTAGTTCTTTTACCCGTGTGAGGCCAGTAATGAACTGACTTAAAGATTTTTTTTATGGCAATAGGTTTCAAGGGATCAATTGACTACTTAGAATTGTTGAACCAAAGAAAAGTTCTTATTAGACCATCTCTTAAAGAGGATTATATACAAATTTAGGAGAAAAAGCTTTAGACTATCAACTCTTTAATTATGCAAGTAGTGAAATAGTTTCCAATATCTCATCTTATGCCAAAATCTCCAATATCTCATCTTATGAAAGAATCTCCAATTGCACCGATATGGATTGCTTTCCCCATCTTCCTATCCATTGTTTTGAAAAGTCAATGTTATTTGCTCTAGTGTCTACTTTAAGTATTCCATTGAAGCTTGATGAGCTCACTACAAATCTTACTAGACCTTCAGTAGGTAAGGTACTAATCGAAGTTGATGCTTCTATATCATACAAGGAGAGGCTATGGACAGGTAATGAAAAGGATGGTTTTCTTTCAAAGTGCTATGTTTGAGAATATGCCAAGGTATTGTACTTATTGTTATAAAATGAGTCACTCTATGAATGAATATTATGTGAAGGAGCCTCCTTTGAAGGAACCACAAGTTGAAACAGTGTGAAATTGAATGAAAAAGCTTTTCTACCCAACAAAACAAAAGTTGCACAAATGAATCCAGGAATTAAGATATTCTAGCAAAATATGTACCCAAAATTGGTGTCACTGAAATGGATAAAGGTAAGGCAATCCAAGTTGATTATAATTCTTCTAAGGAACATGAAGTTAATGAAGCGGGTCCCTCCAACACAACACCATAACCCGTTATTGAAAAAGATTTGATTCAAGAGGATGTTGAGAAAGTTAATGAAGTAAGTCCTCCCAATTCTTCTGGATCTCTTGGTGTGAAAGTACATGAAGCCGAAATGAATTTCAAGAATGAGACATAAGAAAAATCCTTCTCTGGCTACTCTTATTAAATAGAAGTTTGACATGGAGAAGGTGATGTCTATTTTGAATGCCCCTCCCAACCCATTTATTGGACTCAATGAGAAACATTTTGACGACTCTAGGTGAAAGCAAGAAAATTATGGAGGAGAGGACAATGAAGAGGAGGATGAGAATGAAGGGAAGATGATGAGGAGGATCCCAACTATACTCCACATCTGCGTAAATAAGACTTTTATGCCTATAGCACTTCATGTAAGTAGGGATTCAAGATAGGATGTTTAATGGGTAAGTCATTGGATGGATACAATGAGTTGTAGCTATCTTTATTTATGATGCTATTATGTCTTTTTTTTTTTTTTTTGTTTATCCCCATCCATGTATTGGCTTCATGGAGGTAGGGTACAAATCCCTGTCTCCTTGTACTTGAAATCTTTTTGTGTTGGATAAAAGTCCAAACCATCCCATTTTTTTTTTTAAAAATACACTTCAAAACACATGAGTAGTGTCTTATAATAATTTTCCAAGTACATTCTAAACAGCACCACTCACTCACTCACACAAGGAATTACAAAAACATGAATGGAGAGACGAACTAAATTAATTTCTATATTTTAAGCTCTCTTTCACTCAAAATCTACCATACAATGTTTATTAATAGGCCTTCTAGAAAAGTAGGCATTAGCAATTTTTCTCTTAGAAATGTCATTACTGCAAATGTTCTAACAGCTACTTTTCTGTTAGCTAGAATTTGGGCCCCATCCACAACCATCTAGATGTCATCTAGTAAAGTTATGTCATCTTTACTTCTTTCCTTGTTGCTCATACCTTGCACTACACCAAAGGCTTCTACCATCCGAACTATCAAAATTCCACATGGTCAGAAGCTCTCAAGTCAAGTTTATTTTTCCTTATCCACCCTTAGCATTCGGTTGCAAGTTGCAAATAAATGAACAATTCATCTTATCATTCCAACTTCTTGACACTAGGGCATAGCAGTCAATGTCCAAACACAAACTGCAATGCAACTACATCCTTCAAAAAACAACTTAAGTGCAATCAGAAATACAATAGCACATAAAAACTCAACATATCACAAACATATTTTACCTATTATGTATAACTTAACTACATCATTTCAATTTTTGTGTAAAATATTTTCACATCAAAATTTGATTTGAACCATTTGGTTCAACAAAATATTCACCCATAAGATCATCAAGATAAACAAGGTGGCTATACTAAGGTCTTCAAAAGTTATAGAAAACAAAATGCTTATTAAAAAATTTATATATTGTAATAAATATCTATAAGAGTTATGGTTAAACTAAATTTGAATATTTATACCTATATATATATAGGTTCATTGCTCTCTTTCTATAAAAACATATGTGTGTGCGTGTGTGCATGTATGTTTAAAATAAATAAATAAATATACAGCATTGCACAATGCACAAGTAGTATCCTTTTTTCTTTTTGTTTTGCTATTACAATAGGGAAGAGAGGGGATTCGAACTTGGTCCATCTCTTTTGAAAGATCAATATAGATGTCACTAGTTATAAGGCCAATAATGCGCAAATGGCAATTTGAAACATTTCATAGTGTGCATTTTATTAAATAAATATGATGATTATTACACAAAATGACTACGATCAAAATATAGTGATCAGCTTGCTTTAGTTCAAATATAATTGTTATAATATGAAATTGTCTTTCTTCACACATGAAAAAATTTAATATCATTCAAATATAATGTATTGGTTATATTAACCTATCCAAACATATCTAATGAACATTAAAAAGGAAAAAAAATGCAGTTTTAGTTACTGGAACATTAAGCATAACTTCCACAAAAACCATAGGATTTATGTGTACGCTTCTTAAAAAAAGAAAAAGGAGTAAATTACATTAATGATTGTTTTCTAATAAGTTAAAAATCCAATACTAATTCTATCCACTTTAAGGTAAGTATACCTATCAATTTATAAGACAGAAAGTAAGTGCTAGCATCTTATCCTTAGAGATCATTTCCAACCACCCGTAATCACTATCTTATTATCTAACCTATTAATTCAATTATTTTAATCAATCAATTAATTATACTAAAATTATTAATAACTACTACTATTTCAATCAATATTACTTTTTTCTATAAAGATATCAAATTGCAAGACTTACCCTAACATTGAATTAACATTAATCTACTATACAACTTTATTAATTAAGGATCAATTAATAAATTAACTCTTAAACTGTCCAATTCCTTATTTAATTAATATCCCTCTCAAGACTACTAATCCTTAACCATAGATCAATCCACCAAAATCTCTTTCTACTTATAATAGCATCAGTCTGCATAAGAATTCATGACCATACTTCAATCCACCCTAGATTTTTAATTAATGCAAAAAAATTGTCACCCTATCTCTAGGAATGCATACAATTATCTTCATTGATATCACTTCCAATAATAATAGTGATTTCTCAATCTACTACTATAATATCAAATATTAAACAAATACACCAATAATTATTAATTCAAGGACAAATAAAAACACATTAATGAATTCAAGAAATTAATCTGTTATCGAAAACAAATAATACGAAGTAATAGCCAGCTTCCTCCCTCCTCTTCTTCAAGTGGATTTTGTAAAGCCTGGACTTTGAAAAAAAAATAAGCTAATTGAGAAACTCCAACTAGTTTGGTCATGTAATTGACCACTTGATACGTAAAAAGAATATAATCAATGACAATTAAAAAAAAAACACCAAAAAGCAATGTGGTCTGGCATGAAGTGTACATCTATTTCAATATGTTTCACGCAACCATGACAACACAGTTTGTTAGCAAAACAAAGGAATAGGAAGACGAAGTGCAACTTGAAGTGAAGTAATATGTAGAAAATCCAAAGTAAATCCTTGGTTGTAGAAGGGATATTCCTATACTCTACTTCAGTTGAATAGGTAAAGGCTATTATTTGTTTCTTGATTTTCCAAGGAGGGAATGATCTAAAATTAGTACAAAATTTTTGTCAAATATTTGCAATCTACCCAAGGGCACCCTAATCAGCATCAACATAGCCATAAAGTTTAGAAGATGAGCTTGAAGAAGAGAATAAGCCTTTAGTAACTGCACCCTTAACATATATCAACACTTGAATAGCTATAGGCAAGTGTGAAGAATGTGAAGAAGCAATATATTGGCTAAGCTATTGTACAACATAAGATGACTTAGGTTTAGGCGAAGTTAAGTACAATAACCTTGCAACAATTCTCCTATACAAAGAAGAATCTTGAAGAAATTCACCCAAAGTTGCATCAAGATGAATATTTAAAGGGAATAGAAAAGAACCTAATTCAAACCTATTCAATGAACTTTGAAAATAATAGCAAGTATGAACTTGAATTGGTGAAGCATGATGCCTATGATTGTCTAATATATTTCTTTACTTAAGGAAAATCTTGCTTCTTCAAGGTCCTTAGTAGTAAACATCTTATATAAGGACTATTTAACACTTGAAATGTTAGCTAAAGAGTCCCATACTAACATGGCATCATCTACGTACACTAGAGCAGCAAGAAAACAATTCGACGTTTTCTTAGTGAATAATAAATAATCATGTTTTTACTAAACAAAATCTAAAGAAATAAAGTGTTTAGTGAAATCTTTATTCCACTAGCGAGATGCTTGTTTAAGGCCATACAAAGAATAGACTAATTTGCATACTTGTCTAGGAAGAGACAAAGTATAGCCTTTAGGAGGAACCACATAGATTTCCTCATCAACGTAAGTACATAAGAAAGCATTATTCACATCAAGTTGGTAAGCATGCCAATTTTTAATTAATGCAAGTGCAAGGAAAATCCTTATCGTAGTAAGTTTAGTTACTGGAGAGAAAGTATGACTATAGTACCTTCCTTCAATTTGATCAAATCCTTTTCCAACTAAACATGTTTTATATCTTTCAACCAATATCTTAGATTTATATTTATATTGTATATCCATTTGCAATCGATAGCTCTTTTCCCAAAAGGTTAGGAAGTCAACATTCATTTTTTAATTGAGTTAAGAACTAACAATTCTTTTTGGATGGTCTTAACCCATTTAAAGTCATGTTTCCCCACATAATATGTTATAGGTTCATTAACTATAAAAATATTAGTTAGGGAAGATATATATTGTGAAACCCCATAGATTTGTAATAATAAAACATAAATAAAGTCAAATTAAAGACAATTTAATTACTAATTATGTTAAATACTAATAACTTAAACCTTCAACAAATAAATTATGATTTATCATAATAGATATTAGAGTTGAAAAATAAAAGTTTCAAACTAAAGATTTTAAGTATACTATAATGTTCAAAATATTCAATATAGTAGGTATATAAGTTTTCATCCAAAAATATTATTAGACAAGTATTTATCTTTATCGTACATGTTATAGAGCTAGAAGAATATCTCCATGCCAGTATGCGTGGTTCTTAAGTAAATTCCTTTGGAAAGAATTTATCCCTTAGTCAATATCTTCTTCCTTATTTTAGATTTCCATGCGATCAAGACTCTTCATATATGCATATATATATTTATGTCTCACGTATCTAGGAGTCCACATTTCTCTATTTTTTTTTTTTTATTATAATGGGATTTTTTACATCGAAACCTCCACTAAACCTCTAAAATCTATAGCATTCACATGCCTTAACTATTCTTGATTTCGAAAGTCATGTTAGGATCGTTGAGTAGCACTTTTTAAAACAAAAGCAAACTTGGTAAGATTTTATCCACTCCAAAAACCTTATTAATAGGAATTTCAAATATTAAATTTTATATTACTAATTATCATAAACTTATATTTTTAGACATATTAAGTATAAAAAAAATATCTCTTTCATGTTTTAGATAAAAACTTCGATTTTTCTAATCAATTGTAGGATTATTTTAATTAAATAAGGTTAAGGTGAATGGGATATTCCATGACTTATTATAATTTTTTTCCCTATGCTTGTTAAAAATTAAATTAAATTATTTGATGTTGATATGTACTATGGGGTTTTGATCTGTGCAAATACAAGCGCAACTATTACTTCAAGAATTTATGGTTTTATTATGTTTATTAGATAAACATAGTGAATACCTTTGGTTCCTATGTAAAATGAAAACATTATATCATCTCTTCAGTTTGCTTTTGAGCACAAGTATATGTTAGCAAAATATCTTTACCTCAAAAATCCACTAACCACCATCATTTTTATCTTAAATTAAATACCTTGATTTGATTTAGATAGTGTAAAACTTCAACATATATAATATATTATTACTTATATTACATTTTAATATTATGCGTATATGTATATGAAAAATATGTTTTGGGTTGTGTTGCTTCACAATGGAATGACAAAGGGATTTTGCTGCTTATGAGATGAATAAATGGACAAGTTTTAGTGAATATAATGACATATTATATGATATCATAATTAAGTGATTATAATGTAATAAAGGTCTTACAAATTGATTCGTATGCCACTACGACTCGTTTAAAATTCATTAATCATAGAAATATTTGAAAAGACCTATTATTGAATTGCATGGGAAATTTAAAATAATAATCTGTTATTATTGATTTGATATTAAACTTTCTTGATTGATGAAATGTACAAATGTTGAGTTTTTTTAATCAAAAAGTGCATTTTTGCATTTTATGTGTATTGTCTTATCGTATTTTGATTATTCACCTTTAAATCAACTAATATTTATTGAAATTTTAATAAAATTGGACATGCATAGCATTGAATCTTCAATAATTTAGGGCCATCACTATCATGCGATGGACAGAAAGGCTTAAGTTATCTTGAACTACATTTAAGGTATCCACGAGTATTGAAAAATTATTTTGAATTCAAGTTTTATTATAATCTCCTTATAAGTGTTTTTTAAGTATCCTATTTTGATAATACGAACTAAAAGATTTAAGGAAATCACGTATCACCAAAGCTTTGAACTACCTACCGTTGGAGGTTTTATTGTAAGTTATATGGATTTGGGCCTACATTTAAGGTTCTCTAAATTAACTTAGGACTACATTTAAGGTATCCTAAGCTTACCTTAGACTGCATTTAAGGTATAAGTAGGTATTAAGAGAACTATTTTAGATATTCCATCTCAAGACTGCATTTAAGATATCCTAGGTAAGGGTACGTTTAAGGTACCCTAAAACTTATGAATGTAGAGAAAGTAACTGGATGACCTAGACATTGATGGAACTATTCCTTCCCTAATCTAAGGGGATTATACCCTAGACTTCACGTTGGATACAAGAAGGTCGCATGCAATTTTTGCAGTGCATACACTTGTTCATGCATATGATTGATAACTTGTTGTGCTTGAGGTAGTAATGAGAATATTGTATTCTCATTTCATTAAGCTGTGATTTTGCTCATACCTCCACCCCCACCCCCACCCCCTTCTCTCTCCTCTCTCCTCCCCGGGTCTGATAGTCTATTTTGCAAGTAACCTTAGAAGAAAAAAATGGGATAGGGTTTATGTGAATGTGAGCTATTCAATTCCAAGGCAGTTATGGGAAAATCTTATAAGGCTAAGTAGAAATATAAGTTGTAATTATTATATCTCAGTTGTAAGTGGGATTTCTTTTGTCAAAATTTCTATAACCTACTTGTTTTACTACTTGGTAGGGGATATCAACTCTCTGTGGTTCTATCAATCTGTAGGAAGTTGAAATTCCATAGTTATTTTTATATTAAGAATTTTGTGTGCATATATATATGTTATGATTTGTTAAACAAATTAAATATTTACATAAAGTCTTGTATTCTCTGGCTCATGAGATGGCTCTCATGTAACAGGTGCACACGTGGCATGATAGCTTTTAGAAATATCTACCATACCCCATTTAGGGTTGTTATATATATATATATATATATATATATATTCCTTAAGAAGGGTATCAAATAAGTTTGGTGTAAAGATAAGGTATTAAAAAGTAGAAGAGGAGGTAGAAATAAAGTTACTACTATGAACATTATGTATATAATCTTGTAACCAGGCTAGTGATTTTCTTAACCTATAAGAATTTCACATAGCAGAAGGAAGGGAATTAGAACATAGTACAACATAAGATGATGAATCATAAAACAATAAACAATAGTGTAATAAGATTGGCCAGCTTATTGATTATGACTAACATCTTCATTAGATTGCTAGCAAATTGGTTCATCGGAAGTGAAAATCTGAGAAGGAAACAAATAGAATGTCATTGAAACTTTGAAGTGAGACGTATGATTGATTGAAAAAAAAATCTTCATAAAATAAGACATATCTTCTAACAAATATTTATTTAATATTGAAATCAAACAATTTGTATCCTTTTCCCATAAGGATATCCTAACAATACACATCATTTACCTCTTAGATCAAATTTATTATTAAATATTTCTAGTAGTGGATGCATAGCAAAGACAATCAAACACTCTCAGCTCATGATAAGAGGATAATTTATGGAAAAGTAGCTGATACGAATACTTCCATTTAAGTATACTAAAAAGACACTTTATTTATGAGATTAGTTGCTACTAAAAGACATTTTCCCTAGAAGTATTTAAGAAGATTTCCACGAAATCATACTTCTCTTGAAATATCCTAGAAAGAATGATGTTTTCTTTCAACTATACCATTTTTATCTAGGAGTATAAATGACCCTCCTTAGAAGAAAAGTGTCAAGTCTATGAAACAAATGTTAATGATCATGTGAAAGAAATTTTGATCCATTGTCGATTTGAATAAACTTGGGTATATATTGGCAATGATTTTGAATAAAAGCTAAGAACTTGGTTATAGAAAAAGTTTAAGATTTGTGTTTTATTAAGTAAATTCATATACATCCAATAAAACCACCTACTATAATGAGGAAAAATTTCTCTGCAAAAATAGAAGGTTTGTTAAATAGGCCCATAGATTGCAATTCAAATTCACAAGAAAGGGATAATGAACTGCAATGAGAAGGGCATTCGATGAAACTTTGTTAACATAAAAGTATTACAAAAGTAACATTCAATTTAAATAATTGTTAAATCCAGAAAAATATAGCAATGATGACGTAGAAACACAACCAAGCCTTCGAAAATGTTCCAAAGGCAATATATTACAATTAAAAGAATACAACATTTTCACACACAATAATGTTTCCTATCATTTTACTTACGAGAACAACTACCAACTTGAATAAATTCTAAAACATAAAGCCTTGACACTCCAATTGCTTATGTGATGGTTTAATCAATAATTTGGTCCTCAAATGAACAAGTTTATGAGTAAAAAAGGAAAAAAAAAACAACAAAAAACTCATGATCTTAAAGCAATTTACTAATGGGCAGTAGTTTCAAATGAAATTCGGGTACAAACGGACATTTTTCAAAATTATTTGATCACATATTGGAACATTAATAACAGAATATACCAATTTAACATGACCATCTTGAAGTTTTACTTTTATTGCTTCATTTATTCTTTATTTATTGACTAATAAAAAAAACAAGTATTATGATATGATGCTTGTGAATATAAAATTTATTCGCTAAAATCGCTGTTAAAATAAGACAAAAGCAATGGAGTATTATAGTGGAAATTTGTTAATCATGTGATCAAGCTCCTTACACTATCCACAAAATGGTCTATTTAAAGTGACCCTTCTACATCTTTTAGCATAATTGGATTTCTGACTTCTTTTCACCATATATGTAGCCACAACTTCTTTAGAAGTCCCTAAAAGCTCACTAGCATGCTTTTGTTTTTCAATTTGACAAATTAAGTAGTAAGCTTTGCTAGCAAAAGATAGAGGATTCATATAAATTATTTAATTTTGAATATTTTCAAAAGCATCATTGAACCTCATAAGGAATTAAATTTATTTAGAGTAAACTACAATGGAAAGGTACAAAGTTTGAGGGTAAGTTCATTTGATGTCATAATGTTTAGAGAAGTAGGTCAATTGAAGTAACCATTAACATATGTTATAATGTGGCAGATCTTCTAAGTTTTAATTAAATTTTTCTCCTATTGACATGTATCAATGGTGACCTTAATTGATCTACTTATCTAAACATTGTGACCTCAAATAAACCATTCAAAATGTTATGACCTTGAATGAATTTATTCTCAAAGGTTTGTGGTCTTTTGGTGTAATTTGCCTAATTAATTTGTCTATTTTGCTCTATCACCTACATTTTTGCCTTCAAATTACATGAATAACTATCAAATCATCCATAAATGCAACTTGGATTCTCACAAAAAACTACTTTTTGTTAATCCCATAACTTCTTTATTATGTTAAAATACATTGTCACACTAGAGTTCCTTTTTTTAACATTAGAAATTTCTAATTTTAGTTGATGTATCAGAGGCCTTTTAGTCATATCGAATATTTCATATACATCATGTCATAGCATTTTTGCTAAACTAGCAAGCATGAAAGCCTTTAACAATTCTTCAACAATTAAATTTAGCAACCAACAACATATCATATGGTCATTCTTAATCCATTAATGTCATTCAATAGCATTTTCTTTAGGTTTCGCAATTTTTCCTTCAATAAAACTTAATCTTGCTTTTCATTCTAAAGCTAATCTAATTAAACAACTTTAACCAAGAAAATTCATACCATTAAAGATCAAATTCATGACTATCAAACTAGGATGATCAAATCAAGTAAGATAAAATGAATTTTTGTAAGTATTTTCAATTAAAGTTACCATAATAGCATATATTTTGATGTGAAGTGTCAAACAAAGAGAAAATTAACAATCAAAGCTATCAACTTGCAAAATCCAGATCAAATGGACAAAATAATTTGCGCTAATACCATGACAAATCTCTACACAATAATAGTGTTTTTGTTTATCGATAAGTCAATGCAAAATGGTATGACAAGCCAATACAAACTGGAGTAGAGCAATCTTGAAATCAAAGGAAATCGCAAGTAAAAACACAACCATGACTCGCACCAATGAGCTGGTGGGGTTTTGTATCGACTCGCTGGTATGGCAAAAAATTAACTAGTAGGAGTTTTTAATTTAGCCATTAGAGAGAGATTTAGGAAGAAACGCTTTGGCTTTTTGAAAAACTATAAATAGAAGATGTTGATGAATTTTTTTATTGGTTGATTAAGCTTAATTCTTATGTACAAAAATCTTGTAAATCCTCTCAAAGCAAGTTTGTGTATAATTTGTATTGTGAGAAAAAAAGTTGAGTAGTGCTAGTGTTTTTATATCTTCCTACCTTTTGTAAAGCACTACTTAAGTAATTGTGAGTGTGAATTAGTAAAGTCTTGAATTGAATCTAGTGTGTTTGAGAATTTCTTGTAGAGACTCTACTCAAGCAATTGTGTCGTTGATGTGTTGAAGTCATCTATTGAAGCAAATTTTGTTGATTGAATAAAGTAGGAAGTCCTCCATTGAGAGAGGTATTTGTGTGGACCATAGAGATTAGAGGGCAAACCAAATTCTATGTTAAAATCGCAGTGGAAACTTTCTTTTCCCTATCTCTTTATTATTGTTATTGTTTATATATGTTGTGCATGAATTAGGCTCTAAGTTTTGATAAAAAAATCGATATTATGCATAATCTGCATTTTCTTAAGCGTTACTAGTTTTATTGGTATCAAAACTAGAACTCTAGTTTAAAATGCTTAATCGCATCTAGAGTTTATAAAAATGGCTATTAACATACTAGGTTTCATGAAAGGACAAAGAATCCATAGACTACATATCCTTAATAATTATGCTTATTACAAATGTAGAATGAAGATTTTTGTCAAAGCTCAAAATATATCTTTATGAAGTACTATAGAAAATGGCCCTATAATTATAAAAGGCAAAAATAGATCTAATTATACTAAGGCCAAAAAAGAGAAAGTTCAATTGAATAAAGTTGCCATTATATATATTATATTATGGTCTAAATAAAAGTAATTTTACTAGAATATGTACATGTACTTCGGTTAAAGAAATTTTGAATAATTTAGCAAGTACATATGAAGGAACAAGTAGAGTTAGAGACACTAAAATTAGTCTTCTTTGTGGAAAATTTGAAAATTTTAAAACGAAGGCTAACGAAACAATTGATAAAATGCATAATAGATTCATACATATTTTAAATCAATTGTCTACTCTTGCAAGACATATACTAACGTGGAAGTAAACTCTAAAATTTAAAGGTCTTTGCCAAGAGAATGATGAAAACGTGAAAATGCACTATCAAAAACTCATGGTGGGGAAGGGGGAGGAAGGGGGGTCTTTGAATTGAGTATTTGCCCTAAAAATTCTTACAATTAATTTTAATGGGCAGATTGAATATATATTTAATAGCAGCGAATAATAAAACAAAAATTTACAAATGAAATATAAAAGAAATAGGGGTAGAAAATATTAATTCAAATATAATGTGGATTTTGACACACTTCCTACTCTTCATAGTCCACTAATGCCTCCAATCAAGGACTTCACCACCACTTTTACTAATCACAAAAGAACGCTCAAGTACAGTAATTACAATTCTTTACAATACATAGGAAATAAAATATTTTCTTTTTCTCTTTAGATGCTCTTTAAGAGATTACAAGTATAAGAACAGAGCATTAGAATGTTTTTCTCTCTTTTTACAGATATTGCAAATTTAATGAACAAGAGAACAAAAAAATTAGTAATTTGTTAGTTCACAAATAAAAGCTCTTTCACATTTGGCACACTCTATTTTAATCTCCAATGGGTAACATATATATATATATATAGCCTTCAAAAATTCAAATGTCCATTGAAGACAATGTCTTTAAGTCGCCAAGCATTTAATGTTCTTCAATGGCTCTTTCTTACCACATCAGCTATAATACTTAAATTGTCATGCACTAAAAATCATCGCATCTCAAGGTGTCACGCCTCAAATTTGCCCTCAACAAGCCTTTATTCCATTGAGCCTTAGAATCAAATTATCATGCCCTAAGCTTTAACACGTCAAGCCCTCGACATCACCATCAACCAAAACTGTGCATTTTTAAGCTTTATCAAGTCTCAGTCTTGAACTTGTCGTACCCTAATCAATAGACCTATCGAGGCATCGACCAGCCCCTCGACCAAGGCTATGTGTTTCTTGAACTTGTCGAGCTTTGTTCTTAACTTTATCGCACCTTGATTAATTGACTTGTTGACCCTTTGACATGACCATCGACTAATGTCTCTGCATTTTTGGCTTGTCAAGCTTTGGTCTTGAGTTTTTCATACCTTAGTGAGTGAAGTTGTTTAGCTGTCAACTTGTCCCTTGACCACGGCTGTTCCTGCTAAGGACCTACGAAAACTCCACATAACACACAACATGCACATATATATATTTGACTAATTAAATGCATTTTACAATAATTGAATGGTTAATTGTACATTATATTGTCTCATCAAAATCCACATTGAACATACAAGTTTAATAAATGAGAGGTGAAAAGAACCGCAATAGAGGAAGCTCATGACTTATTTCAACTCTCATGGGAACCACTTCTTGGAACCCTCAAGACTCATGAGATGATCAAGATGAATAGAGAAGAGTCAACCAAAAAGGAAATTGCACTAAAAACCTCTTGCATAAGCTCAAGTGAAGAGGAGGAAAGTAAGGAAAAAGATGATGAAGAGCTTGACAAGCTTGCAAGGAAGTTCACTATGTTTTTGAAGTTGAACAATAAAGTGAAGTATAAGGAAGATGTGTGTTTCACAAAATCCAAGAGAAAGACCATCACATGCTTCAAGTGCAACCAATCGGGGCATGTTTAACAATATTATGTAAATGATAAGAAAGAAGCAAAATGAGAAAAGAAGAAGGTGTTTATGGCCACAAGGAGCGATGAGGACTCATCTTACTCGGATGAAAATATTTGTCTAATGGCCTTAGATGATGAGGTATACTCTATTTCATCACAAGTTCCTTGTTATGAAATTTGTGAAATGTATGATAAAGCATGTACTAAATTTATTAAAATGGAGATAAAGCAAAGCATGCTTAAAACCTTAATGAAGAAAGTAGGAGATGCGTTGGATGAATTTAGGAATGAACATGAGGAGCTTAAAGTTGAAAATAATAAGTTGCATAAAGAAAATATGTACTTAAAACTAAAATTTGAGAAGTTGAAAAGCAAAAACGATGATTTGAGCAAGATCATTGAGAAATTAACAATTGAGAATAATTTACTTGATCTTGAAGTTGAAACATTGAATGAAGATGATAAAAGTGATGCGCGTGCTTGTGATAATGTTGCATGTGGTAATAATAGCAACAATGAAATCTTAAAGGACCTAAATGAACTTAGAATTGAAAATGAGAAGATGAAAGTTAGCTTGAGTGATTCAAATGCTACTATAGCCAAATTCACTAAAGGAGAAAATAATTTGAGTACTCTCCTTATAAAGCAAAAAATTGATTTTAATAAGTACGGAATTGGCTATGATAGGAACAATAGTTTCAAGCCACATAAGACTAAGTTTGTGAGAGCTACTCATGGAACATGGAATTATTGTGGTAAGCTTGGTCGTATTGCATACAACTGTACAATAAGGAAAGCTATGCATTTAGGTCACATGAGCAAGATTGTGTGGATGCCAAGAAGGGAAATACTTACTTTAACTAACCCAACAAAACCTAAGAAAAAATGGGTACAAAATAGATAAATACGTTTTCTAGGTACCCAAGTGGTTCCAAGGGTGAAAATAAGGAACATTCTAAGTTTGGTTGAATTCAAAAGGTTGAGCTCTTAATGTTTATGTTGATAATCTATTCGATGTGCCTAAACATGAAAATTTTTTATGATAAGATATTTTTGTACATATTTTGGGCTAAAAATGATCTAAATTTTAGTTTAAAAGGCACAAAGTTGGTTTTTCATGTTTTTGGTGGTTAATTCATGTTTTTTCATGCTTATTGGATCTAAATAAACTTGCATGAATGTTCAAACTTGAATGAAAAACTTTTTGAATGAATTTATGCATACTTTTGAGGAAAATTTATGCTTTTGATTAATAAAACAAGCACAAATTTGCAATGTACGAACTTATGAGAGTTTATTTTGTTTTAACGTACTTAAAATACATTTTTAAACTTGTATAAAGTGTTAGATATGCTTAAACATGAATCCCTTGATGATATGTTGATTTCATGCATGATTTGAGCTGAATTTGTGCTAAAATTGGGCTTTAAATACATGAAAATGGTTTTTCATGCTTTAGATACATAAGCAATGTTTAGGCATATTCAATGTTGCTTTCTAGACTTGTTTGAATGATTAAAATTTTTTTTAATTTTCTTAGACAAATTTGTGCACTCTTGAGAAACATATAATGTAGTTTTTGACAAAAACTTGCACAAATTTGTGATATGTGATTTTATATGGTTTTGAACCACGCAAACATGTCTAAAACATCTTTTAAAACTTGCATGTTTCTTGTGTATCTCTCTTTATTTGGCACGTTTTGAGTTTCCCTTTTTTATATGTCCATACAGGAAGAAATATTATACATAATTAACATGTTTGTGTGCATATGTGTGAAGTTTTGAAAAGTAAGTTTGTAACTTGGAATTCTTTTTAGTTAAGCATTAAGTTTTTTAACCAATTTGAGAAAATTCCTTTAAAACTCAAATGCTTAACTTGGGGGTGATTGTGATAAAGTCATATTTCATACACTTTTCATTGAACAAATAATGATAATTTATTATTGATTTTATAGAAATCACAAGGAATTAGTACTTGTGTATAATAATTGTGATATTTTAAGTCTTAAAGGACTTATAATAAAAATGAAAGCAATTGGGAGAAGTTTCACGCAAATTTGGAAAAGAAATCAAGCAAGGTCAGCCATTATGCGAAGTACGCCGCCAGCCATTATCACAGGGCAGTTTTGGTAATGTTTTGTAAATTCAACATTTCTCTCTCATCCGACCTCCTATTGAGATGATTTAAAATCCTAATAAAAGATAAGAGAGAGATCTTCAATTTTCTTGTTTTGAGAATGGACAAATTGAGAATGCATCAGGGTTAAAATATGTCGTGAAGTCGGTGCTATTACAGCGATGGCATCCAAGTTTTAGAAAATAATACAGTTTAGTAAATTATAGATATTTCTCTCATATGATCTCCTTTCAATGTGATTCAAAATCCTATGGAAAGATAAGACAGAGATATATAATCTTGATGTTTTGAGTTTTGTCTAATTATGAACAAATGAAGGTTGAAAATCATCTTGAATTTACTACAAGTGCAGAGTATCTGTTAGATTTGCAGCTCGACATTGTCGTAGTAAATTCAATATATTTCTCTCATCCAATCTTTGTTTGATATGATTCAAGATCCTATTGACAGAGGAGAGAAAGATCTACAAATTTCATTTTGTAATTCTTGACAAATTCCAATTGAAGTAAAGTTGAAAATCGCCATAAATTTTTTGTATACACACTGCCTCCACAACTGCAAGCGTACAAGATAGATTTCATCAACCTTGATTGGAGATTGTACACTACCAGTGTTGAGCAGGTGTACATTCAAAAATGCTCTTGAAAATCAATTTTACAAAAGAATGCCAACTGATTTAAAATGTACACAGTCGGTATACAATGCTAGCCTATTTGTCATGTGTCCTTTCATATATATATTCTCTTGTTGTATCATTTGGTAAAAAGAAAACCCTAGGCGCGAATTCCTCTCTATTTCTCCTTTCTCCTAGATCTAGATTAGGGTTAAGAACACTAATTAAGTTAACTTTTTGATTTGTTTGCGGATTCCATATTGGATTCAAGTGGAAGACATCATTTGTGTTTGAATTCAAGAATAGGATTTCTTTGACAAGGTGATTTTGTTCTTTTTCTTATATTGAATTATGGGATAATTTTTTAAACTTGTCTCTTTTGATCTTAATTTGGTTCTAAGTTGTTGATTTGAATTATTCAGTTAATAATTTGCACTGTTGATTGAATCCTTGATCATATTCAGATCGTTAATGTTATTTCACTATTCATTTGTTTTGGCTTAGATCTAGTATTCATGACATATTAGATTTGAAATTGAAAAATTCCTTTCTAGTCATTTCTATGAAAAGCTAATAAGGATTACATATCACATAGACATATGGATTGCAAGTCTATTAGGATTGGTAATTGAAATAAATTTGCCAAATGATCACTTTCGTAGGAATAGGAAATATTTATTGGTTAATATAGGGTTGATGGTTCACTTAAGAAAAAGCAGTTGTTATCCAATGCTTGATTGATTGAAAAAAAAATACTAAACCCATTGACAATTTGGATTAGCAAGTGTATTGCTGATCAGTAGCATACATTTGATTATTATTTAGACCTGTTGGCTTTTAACTTAATCAATTTACAGGTGTCAGAAAGCCAAGATTTTTCTGTTATGTAGTCTTATAAAAAAAAATAAAAAAAGAGAAACACTTTTGATTAGCCTAGCTATATTTAGAACCGATACAGTTGATAGCTGTCCTTATTCTCTATGGATACAACTCGGTATTCATGATATATTATTACTGAATATGCACCCAGTACACTGGCCAATTAATATCTACGCGTTTAAAGGAATTTGTAAGAGATTAAAAAGAATTTAAAAAAGCACTTATAGAAAAAGTGTTATCAGAGTGTTAAATTGAGGGGAGTAAATCGTACATATTTGTCCTCATAAAAAAAAAGGGGGTTGTTGAACTTATTGTGCTCAACACGTGTTTTTAATAAGAAAATTAGAAGCATAATTAACAATTCAATAGTGTTAAATTTACACTTAATTTGTTAAAGAAGTTTATTGAAATAATGTGTGCAATATATGCTTGTGCTTGTGTGTTTATGTTCTGTTTTTAACATAATTATGCAAGTCAAGATTGGATTGGCTCACCGATAAGATTTTTCTCTACACAATAACAAGGTTTTTGTGTACTAGCCAACTGGTACAAAATGGACCAGCCAACTGGTACACAATGGAATAGAGCAATCTTGAAATCAGAAGAAACTGTGGGTAAGAACGTAACCACGACTTGCACTGATGAGCTGGTGGAGTTTTGTACTTGCTTGCCAATATGGTAAAAAACTAGTTGTTAGGAGTTTTAAATCTGACCATAGGAGAGCGATTTAAGGAGAAACAGCTTGGCTTTTTGAGAAACTATAAATAAAAGATGTTGAGGAGTTTTTTTGTTGGTTGATGAAGCTTATTTCTTGTATACAAAGATCTTGTAAATCCTCTCGGAGTATTTTGTGTATAATTTGTATGGTGAAAAATAGAGTTGAGTAGTGCTAGTGTTCTTATATCTTGCTACCTTTTGTGAAGCACCACTTAAGTAATTGTAAGTGTGAATTAATGAAGTCTCGAGTTGAGTCTAGTGTGTTTGAGAATTTTTTGTAAGACTAAACTCAAGCAATTATGTTGTTAATGTGTTGAAGTCCTCTATTGAGACCAATTTTGTTGATTAAATAAAGTGGTTAAGCCCTCCATTGAAGAAGGCATTTGTGTGGATGTGAAGATTAGAAGGTGAACCAAACTCCACTTTAAAATCGTGGTGCAAACTTTCATTTCCCTATCTCTTTATTACTATTGTTGTTTATTTATGTTGTTATGCATGAATTAGGCTTTAAGTTTTGAAAAGTAATTGATATTAGGCATAATTTACTTTTTCTTAGGTGTTACTAGTTTTCTTCAGTAAGCATTAAATTTGATTTTGGGTTTTGATTCAATAACTCAATTAGATTTGATCTTATAAGTGAAAGTGATACAAGCTAAAGCGTCAAACCTAATTATTTAAATTTATCAATGAATATTTAGTATGGTGGGATTGAAGTACAATATGTTAAATGGACTAAATGCTCTTAACTCTTTCTAATAAATCTCATGTACTTAATGAGGCCTTCAATGAGCTTATCCTATCACAACCCCATGAAAGTGTTTATTAGTAGAATACTCATTTTGACCATTAATTATCAATATATTTTCATGAACAATATTAACAACTAAACTAAATATCTCATAGTCCTCCCTCATGTGACACATGAAGGTATAGAGAGAAACGCAATCATACTATTAAATTACAATCAACTAAAAGGTTAAACATGGCTCAGAACAAAGAATATACTCCATCTCTCATTAAGAAAAGTATATTAATGTTACTTAAATCCTTTACCTACACGTGCATTTAAGCTTCTTGTGACTGTTTGCTCCTTATTCTTATTTCTTTTGGGATAATGTTGCAAATGGTACATAAACTTTAAAAAAATATGCAATTTGGTACCTAAACTTTAAAAATGATCGATTTAGTACCTAATTTTAAAATTGATCAATTTGGTACTTAAAAAACTTTGAAATTAATCAATTTATGATATAAAAAAACTTGACAAAGGTATTATTGGCGTGCATAAAAAAGTTTTTTCAAGTATTAAATTGATAAATTTTAAAGTTTAGATATTGAATTAATTAATTTCAATATTTAAGTACCTAATTGCATAATTTGTCAAAGTGTATATACCATTTATGACATTAACACTTTCTTTTTTCTTTTGATCAGTCTTTAAAGGTCATAGATAAGACAAATACAACACACATATTATTACTACAACTGGATTTTGGCATCAATAAATTTATATAGTAAACATGGATTATGTGTTGATGATAAATATATAAGAAGCTTTTAATTTTATCACTTAAATACAGTATAAAAAAAAGTTTCTTGAAAGCATCTAGATTGTGGTATTTTTCACATAACCGTGTCCTTGTCATGTAAAAAGAAAAGGTAAATCATAACTAATAATGCAAAATGTGCAATAAATAGAAATGGATAAATGTCAAGTTTTGTACTTAAACTTTACAAAAATTTAGTTTAATATTATGAACTTTTAAGTGGTCAATTTAGTATCCAATTAAACTTTTATGGATAATTTTACTACACTCCATTTATTTTGTTTGTTGATTTAAAAGATGCAGCATATCATGAATTTTTATTAATTCTTCTAACATCATTTAGCACTGATTAGTTGTACCTTTCATATGAAGAATTAAAACAAATGATGTTAGTAAAGCAGTAAAAGTAGTTAGAAAAAGTTGGGTTGATGTCACAAATAATATTTGAATTTTAGCAAAATATGTAATTAGGTACCTAAACTATAAAATTAATCAATTTAAGACCTAAAAAAACTTTTAGAGTATGTCATCAGTATGTCCATCAAGTTCTTTTGGATACTAAATTAACTATTTCAAAGTTTTTCAAGTACTAAATTTATAAATTTCAAAATTTAAACAAAAAATTGATCAATTTTAAAGTCCAAGTATCTAATTCAATATATTTGCATAGTTCAAATACCATTCATGATATTGATCCCAAAAAGTTCGTTTAAGTATTAAATTGACAATTTCAAAGCTCATGTACTAAATTAAATTTTTGTGTAAAATTCATATACCAAATTTAACTTTATTTTTTCTAATAGAAATTAATGTCAAAAGCTTTTTAATATATAAATATATAGTAAATTATACTAGAATGTCTTAACATAGTGTCTTTTGAGTTTCAATCAAATAATTCTCCTGTTGGTACATGTCAATGGAGAATTTAGAAGAAGGATTTTTCGAGTTTTAATTAAAAATTCTCATGTTAACACATATCAATAGAGACCTCAATCAACCAACTTTTCCAAACGTCGGAATCCCACTAGAAATGTTGGGACCTCAAATGAACTTATCCCAAATGTTGGAACTTTTTAGTATAATTTACCCGATATATATATATTTAAACATTATGAGGAAAAAAAATTCTGCTTTCCAAGCAAAATTCTCTAAGTTAAGTTAATATACACAATAAAAGGAAAATTGGATCGGATGAGGTTCTTATGAGGATATAGAGTTCTGTTTTAGAGTCTCATATTTATTGTACACGTGTCTACTTGCTATTGGTTAGTTGATAGAATTAGTTAGAAAGTCTTGCTATATATATATCCTTCTTGTAAATGTAATTAGATAACAGAATCAGTTTTACTCATTCTTTTCTTCTTCTACTTCGCTGTTTACTCTTGAATACTGGAAGAAGATTGAATCAATCTCATCACATGGTATCAGAGCGATGATGTCCAGGTTCTGATTCTAGTTTCTACTGTTTGTTTTTGACTTCATATTTCAGTTTTAAGATCTGTGGATAGGTCTTGTTTCTTGATAGATATGAATACTCATGAGCAAATGATGTTTGATCCTTTGTATATATCGGGATCTGATAGTCCTGGTATGAGTATAGGAAACCTAATTTTCGATGGAAGGAATTTTTTGCCTTGGAGTCGTGCCATAAGAATGGCATTAGGCGCAAAACTGAAAATAGGTTTTATTGATGGCACAATTCCTAAACCTGATGAGAATTCTCCTGAACACATTAAGTGGACAAGATGTGATTATATGGTTTCATGTTGGATTTTGAATTCAATGTCAAAAGAAATTTCTCAGAATTTCTTGTATGTTAATTCAGCACAAGAGCTTTGGAAAGAAATTGTCGAACATTATGGTGTTGCTAATGGGCCGTTGATTTTTCAAATTGAACATGAGATAAGTAATTTGAATCAAGGAAATCAATCAGTAGGCACATATTACAACAGGCTAAAGAAGTGTTGGGATGAACTTAGTGCGTTGCGGGTTTTTCCTGTTTGCTCATGTGGATTCTTGGATCAATGTACTTGTAAGATCAAAGAAAAGTTGCAGGATTTTGAGTCACAAGCTAGACTTATTCAATTTCTCATGGGATTGAATGAGGCATATGAAGGAGTGCGTAATCAAATCTTGACAATGGAACCTATGCCAACAGTCAACAGAGCCTTCTATTTAGTGCAGCAGGTGGAGAAACAGAGGGAAGTGACTGGAAACTTAAGTTCAAGTAGTGAGATGGCTGCATTTAATGTTTCTAAGACAGGTAGCATCAGGAATTTCAATGACAAACGAAAAGGAAAACGAGTTGTGTGCAAATATTGTCAAGGAGAAGGCCATACAGTTGATAACTGTTTTCAATTGGTCGGGTATCCAGATTGGTTCAAAGGAAAGAGGATTAATAGAGGGAAACAAGCTAACGCTATGATGACTTCTAAGTTTGAGTCAATGCAGGATACACCACTTGATTTTAATTCACATGAAGATGTTAAAATCAATAATTCTAACGGAGGTCTGGATAGAAATATGATGCAGGCTATATGTACTGAAGTTTTCAAATTGATGAAGGAGAATTCAAATAATACAGAGCATGTTGCCGCTGCTGTCACGACACTTCCATATGCAGGTACTTCTACTTCCTTGAGTTCTTTAGATGTTTCAAATAATAAGATGGCTTTTTGGATTATTGATACTGGTGCAACTGATCATATGACACCATATTTGACAATATTGAAGAATATTCAAACATTACATAAGCCCATACATGTTCGTATGCCAGATGGAAGAACCCTTGCTGTTGACAGAATTGGATCTGTCTTCCTTACACCTGTTCTTGTGTTACATAATGTGTTTTACATACCCTCTTTATCTCACAACCTTTTGTCCGTGTTTCGTCTTGCATCAGAGAAGAAAATCAAAGCTGAATTTACCTCTCTTGGTTGCAATTTTCAGGACCAGAATTCTAATCAAACTGTGGCCTCTGCTTCAGTCACAAATGGACTGTACACTTTTGCTGCTGTTGATAGCGTTTCCTTTTGTCATATGTCTTCTTGTAATAATGATCAAGTATGTCTTTTACATGCTCGATTAGGACATGCATCTATTTCTAAACTTCGACATTTAGATGGATGTAAACACTTGTCAAATGATGTTTTTGTTTGTGGGACTTGTCAAGAGGCAAAGTTTCATCGTGTTCCTTTTTCAAGAAGTCATAATATAGCTTCTACACCTTTTCAATTGTTACATGTTGATGTTTGGGGTCCATATCATACTGTTTCTTTATCTGGAGCTCGATATTTCCTTACTGTTGTCGATGATTGTACAAGATCTACATGGACTTTCCTCTTGCATCATAAATCTCAAGTATGTTCTACTCTAGAACATTACTTCCAGTTTATTTCCAATCACTTTCATATGTGTCCTAAATTCTTACGTACTGATAATGGAGGAGAGTTTATCTCTTTTGCTTGTAAATCCTTGCTTCAATCCTTAGGAATTATACATCAACGTACTACACCATACACACCTCAACAAAATGGGAGAGTTGAGAGAAAACATAGGCATTTGTTAGACATAGCAAGAGCCTTACGTATTCATGCTAATTTGCCCAAAGAATTTTGGGGTGAATGTATTCTTGCTGCCACATACATCATAAACATCTTACCAACCTCTATTCTTGAGTGGAAATCACCATATGAAAAGTTATTTGGAAAGTTACCCACATATGACCATTTGAGAGTTTTTGGTGTCTATGTTATGTGAGAAATCATTTACCTCATCTTGATAAATTTGATTCCAAAAGTTCAAAATGTATATTTCTTGGATATGAGCAAGGATGCAAAGGTTATAAAGTTTATGATCTCTCTCAAAAACGTCTTTTTATCAGTCGTGATGTTGTTTTCTTTGAAAAAATTTCCCTACAAGGATTCTGTCTCTTCTAATCAGTCTGATGTTGTCACTGATTTTCCTTCTTTCAATACTTATCCTTCTGATGACTTGAATGATTGTTTGAATGATTCAAATACACATTCCAATGCCGAATCTGAATCTGCTCCAGGATTGGCTAATTCCTCTGATTCTTCTACTCTGAGGCGATCTCATAGAACACGGAAAACACCTTATTGGCTTCAAGATTTCATACACTCTTCTCATCATACTATTACTGATACACATACATCTTCTCCACATACACACAAACCTTCTGTTCTTTATCCTTTATTTGATTCTCATTGTTTTGCTAAATACCCTTCGGATTATGTTGCATCTTTAGCCAACGTATTAACTATTCGAGAGCCTACTTGTTATTTTGAGGCATCTAAACAGCAAGAGTGGGTGGATGCTATGCATAAGGAGCTTGATGCTCTCGAATTAAATGATACATGGGTTTTAACAACTTTGCCTCAAGGAAAGAAAGCTATTGGTGTAAGTGGGTCTATAAAATCAAATATAGACCGGATGGAAGTATTGAAAGATTTAAAGCTAGACTAGTGGCTAAGGGTTTCACTCAAGTGGAAGGGGAAGATTATAATGAGACATTTTCTCCTGTGGTCAAAATCAGTACTGTCCGTCTAATTCTTGCTATTGCAGCATCTTGCAATTGGCCTCTCCATCAGATCAACATAAACAATGCATTTCTACATGGTTATCTAGATGAAGAAATCTACATGATTCCACCACATGGATACAACAAAGCTAAAACCAATGAAGTATGTCGTTTGAAACGATCCTTGTATGGTCTTAAGCAAGCTTCTCGTCAGTGGAATTCTGAGCTTTCCAATTTTTTGCTTAAACAAGGATTTCATCACTCTCCTCATGATCATTCGCTTTTTATTCAACATACTACATCTGGTTGTGTTGTTATCCTTTTGTATGTCGATGATATGATTATCACAGGTACTGATACCACTGCTATTTCTGTTCTCAAACATGCCTTGGATGTTCAATTCACTATAAAGGATCTTGGTCTTGCTCGTTTCTTCCTTGGTTTTGAACTCTGCCGCACTGATGATGGTCTTTTCATTCATCAACATAAATCTATTGTTGATTTACTGATCAGTGCTGGTTTATCTGCTGCTAGGCCTGCTAAGACTCCTCTTCCTAGTGGTTTTAAACCCGATGCTACTCTTGGTGATTTGCTCTCTGACCCTACTTTCTATCGGCAGATTATTGGCCGTTTGCTTTATATTGTTGCTACCAGGCCGGATTTGAGTTTCAGTGTACATTGCCTTAGCCAATTTGTTTCTCAACCACGTGTTCCACATCTTCAAGCTTTATTTCATTTGCTGCGGTATCTTAAGGGTACTCTGAATCGGGGTTTATTTTATTCTTCTGCTAATTCTTTACTTTTGAAAGGCTTCTCTGATGCAGATTGGGCATCAAATCATATTGATAGGAAATCAATTTCCGGTTATTGTATCTTGCTGGGAAATTCTTTGGTTTCATGGAAAACTAAAAAGCAACCAACCATTTCCACTTCTAGTACTGAAGCTGAATATAGAAGTCTTGCTTTTGCTACTAAAGAGATGCTTTGGTTGTCATATTTGCTACGGGATTTGGGTTTTGATTTGCACTTCCACTCACGATTGCTTGTGATAATCGATCTACTATTCTGATTGCATCTAATCCTTGTCTACACGGACGCACAAAACACATTGATGTTGATGTGCATTTTGTTCGGGACCATATTCGTTCTGGCTTTCTTGTTGTGCAACATATCTCCTCTGCTAATCAAGCTGCAGACTTGCTTACAAAATCTCTGCCTGAGCGTCAAATTTTTCATTTTTGCAGCAAGTTATCGCTTTGAGATGCTCTAACTTGAGGGGGGGATATGAGGATATAGAGTTCTGTTTTAGAGTCTCATATTTATTGTACACGTGTCTTGTTATTGGTTAGTTGATAGAATTAGTTAGAAAGTCTTGCTATATATATATCCTTCTTGTAAATGTAATTAGATAACAGAATCAGTTTTACTCATTCTTTTCTTCTTCTACTTCGCTGTTCTCTCTGTGGTCACCAGCAAGTGTTGAGCTCTGTGGTAATAACTAATATGGCAATAAGTCATCCATTTGAAAATTTTGATCCGTGCTTTTATAGTCACCCAAACAACTTGAAATTTATTTTTATAGCTCAATTCTCAAAAAAAAAAAAAAAAAAAGGAAAAACATTTTCATTCTACACATAACTATTTTGTCCGTAAGAAATGATAAAAATATATATCTAGTATCATAGGCAAAAAAATATAATACCACATTTTTCTTTTAATATTTAAGGTTTTAAGCATTAAATCTCATGGTAAATATCTAATTTGATACCTATATTTTACATAAAAATTCAACTTGATATATACACCTAAAAATGTTTAATCTAATATTTAATTAAATTTTTATAATTATTTTTACTAATTTTTTAACACCATTTGTTTTGTTTAATGTTAAAGAGATAATATATATTAAATTTTAACTATTCTTTTTAACAACGCATTTAGTTCTTTCATGTTAAAAAATATAGTAAATTATACTAATAAAATAATAAAATAGTTATTAATAGCTTAATTAAATATTAAACTAAAATGTTAAAATCCTGATATCATGTTGAACTTCTCTAGCAAGTCACGGGTTTTGTATCAGCGAGCAGAAAAACTAGCATAGGCTGTAGCCTATGGCCTATGGGAAACCTGATTTGATATCTTATGCATCGAAACATCACTTTACAGGTCCTACTACATTGATGGGACAACTGGGCCCTTCTGAGCCCACCCATGTCACAGATTATGGCCTTTGCCGAAACAGTGCACGTGGCCCGCTGGGCCTCCAGAAGTAATTTATTCTGTCTTCTTTAATCCTTTATCTCCCCCTTCTTTTTGGACATATTTTCTCCTTTGTTTGCTGAAGGTTAAATGTCCCAATAATAATAATCAAATTTCCTTTGAGCGCAAATTATACACAAAGAGCATTAGAAATAAGACACCCATAACAATAGCCGTAACATTGATGTTAAAAAAAAAAAAAGCCTCCATTACAATTAAGTATTAATTATAATTTTAAATAAGGGACGTGCTATTACTTTGAAAGCCAATTAAAGAAATTTATTAGTTAAAAAAATGAAAATTTAAGAGGTATGATAGGTAAATTAATCTCTTGCAGTTTAATATTATAAATATTTAAGTTTAATTATCTTATTTATTTAAATAATAATTATTTGTGTAAATTAGAAAGGTTTTCTTGTAGTCTGAATAATCCCAAAATTTTTCGAAACCAACCGCTTGCCATTTATATTTTATAATATCACTACAGGTAGACCCTCATATTGCCACTATGAGAGTTTCGTATGGTACTCAATATGTTTTCGAGCCATTCACTAGACAAACTAGCTAGCTTTTGAGATGGATTTGGTAAAGGTTATCATGTTAATTTGTATCGGTACCAACCAGTGCTGTTACGCCCTTTGTGCAAATGTTATTGTATTTGGTGGTTCTGCTTTGTTTGCAACTGGTAGGATGCATATGCATGATTCCTCTTTCTGTCTTTTTCTTTTTCTTTTCATTATCGCTCTAAACCAAGCTACCTATGACCCCAATAAAAAAACCTATTTGATTTGGTGCGATTTTACAATTCGAATCATAAAGTATATTGTTATTTTTTCTATAAGACAATGAAATTATTGAAGATATATCCATGCACATGATCTTTTGATGCAGTGGATAAGATAGTAAATAATTATTGGAGAAATGGCATAGAATTTGATTATGGCAGTTTCATAATTTTGAAGAGTTTTGGATTTTGACCGAGCGAGACCATATTCTAAAGGGAATCGATCCAAATAGTAGAACTCACGAGCTTTGCTTGTGATCCATGCCGGTTTTCGGTCAAATTTCTTCATTTAGGCCGTCAAAACCGCGTTTTTACTATTTTTAGTAACTTTTCTTTATGTCATATCTTTTCATAGGATAATCTTTTTTATATGCTATCTGTGGCATTAATCTCGTCCGTTCATTTATTTTTGCCCTAGGTATTATTTAGATAGGTTTTCTTTTTTGGTAAAAAAAAATATTATATATTCTAGGGTTACAGAAGGTGCAGACATATGTTATTTTGAATGAATTTTCTTTGAGAGTCCCAAAATTCGTAATCTTGTGTAGATTTCGACTTTTGATGCCAGATATCTAGGTATTCTCAGAATTAATAGATATTTGAAGATCACAAGCCAGGTATTCGTGCGCGAATCAACGTCTTGCCATTGTTTCCCTTTTATTCCGCTGCGTCATCTTTAATTTAAACTCCAATGACCTTATACTCTAATAGCACTCATGATTTCTCAAATGATATGTATTAGATTCAAAACTTCCTTCTTCGTATGTAATGACCCAAAAACAAAAAAAAACCCTCCATAGGAAGAAAGTTAAAAAAAAAAAGAAAAAAAATCAATAAATTCATCAATTATGTGATCTATTGTGTTTATCTATTTGTGAGGTGAGAGAACAAGTCAGTAATATTATGGATACTCAGCGATTTCCACACTCCAAAAAGTAAGATTTGAACTGATATTATTGAAATCATTAAATTTACTTTTAAAAATACCAAATGAAAAATGTAAAAGGAAATAGAAATAAATTATTAATTTTTACGATTCACAATTTATAGGGGGAAAAAAAAGAAAGAGGGTGTGAATTATACACAGTCATCTTGTTTATATAATACAAGAACAAAATTTTTAATTTTATGATATGTTCATCCATCAATTTTGTGTCCTTTTAACTCGTTTTTCCTTCAACAGTTAAATTATTTGGTTCGACTCACCGACTAAATCAAATAAAAATTGTTGGTCTAATTTGATGGAAAACTTTCTAAACTAACTATTAGGGTTATCATAACTACCTTTAAATTATGGTTTACTTCATTTTCACATGCAATCTTAGTAGTCAAAATTAGACATTGTTTAAATTCTCATATTAGCCGTTAAAAAAAGTAGTGTAGTTGTAGTATACCTATCCATTAACCAAAGCCTTCATTTAATAACTTATCTCTTCATAACCCAGGTGTATATGCATATTCTCTATTATATAACATTAAGGTACCTATGATTAGATGACCTGCCACATTATCAATACTAAAGCTAAACTCTACATCAAAATCGATATAGATACTTAAACTAACTATAATTTCTTTAATATTTTGGACTATTTAACTTTATCCTTTTTTTCTGGTGAGTTATCCTACAACTATTAGACTCGACTTTCATCGCAAAATTTGTTAAGTGACCAGCAACTCGCCTAATAAACCTATGGCCATTATTAATTAAAATTAGAAAAGAAGCTGTTAACTCTGAAAAATATGGGACATAAATACACCTCTATTGGGTGTTTTTATGATTTATCTCCCCCTTATTTAAGAGGGTAATGATCAACTATAAAATAAGGATGCAACCGGGGCGGGTCGTTATAGGGTACCCGTCCGCCCGTCACGCTAAAAACCCTACAGGGTTTTTAGGGTCGGGTTTTGGGTTGTACTCATAACCGATTGGGAAAACCCGACCCAATTTAATTTAAAAAAATTAAAAATTTTAGTTTAAGAAATTTACTGGTTCATTAGTTTAATGATGCTTTTCATATAATCATTTTGTTATTCATATATTGAGTCACATGATAAGATATAAATTATATTTACAATTAATAATCACTGACCAATTATCCAGAAAAAATCGATTTCCATGTGCAACCTTCCCCACTTTTTCAAAATTCATTTCTTTCCCATGCAACACAACAAAGTATAAAAATTAATTTTCTCATAATTTTATAGACCAAATTTAGGGAAAAAATAAGACATAAAAAATTAAAAAAAATCAAAAAAAAATCAAAAAGCAAATTTTTTGAACACTTCTAAACGAAAGCTAGAGTTATAGAGAGGAAATACGATTGAAAACTCTAATCATAGAAAATGATGATCGGCGGCACTTTGGAACTAAAACAATTAAAACACAAACCAAGTTAATTTATCCATTATGACTAGCCGATGTCTACGTACAAACGCATCCCCATATCAGCTTACTCTTCCTTCTCCTCTTTCATTATTCAGACGCCCTTCTCCTTTTTTTTATTATTATTTTTTTTTTTTTACCAAACGGATCGGGTTCGGGTCGGGTCAGGTTCTGGGACACCCATTTTATAATCGGGTCGGGTTTGGAACAAAATGACCCGACCCGTTTACATCCTTACTATAAAACAGAATTTCGTCTTTTATTTTTTTACTTATGTATGCATGTAAAGTTATTAAGAAAAGAGAGCCTTTTCAATGGGAAAAAAAAATCCTACACAAATGGATTTTATAAAGAAATAAACTTATAAGTTCGGAGAGCTTCTATAGTTCTATCAATAGATCTTTCAATTAATCATTTAATGATTGGTAATTAAAATAAAATATATATAAATATTAATATAATAAGTATTTCAATTGTATCATCACATTTAGATATAAATCAAAGTTATTAAATAGTTTACCAGAACAATATTATGAAAAATAAGATAAGACGATAAAATTTTCCATAAATTTAGCACCATATTATCTAGCCCAAAACCCTATAATATTAAATTAATAATTCTTTCCAATTATAAATCATATACTAGTTAGTCCAATTTTTTTTTTTTTTTAATATGAGACTTCACTAACCTTGTACTTATATCCTATTCATCTCCCGTTACGTGTAAGTCTTGGCAATAGATTTAGGTCTTCCCTCCCTCTCCTTAACGTAAATTTTTCAAATAGGAAAAATTGAATATACTATATCTTGATAGGAAAGTTGCTGACCGTCTAACCATTATAAGTGCGTTGATAAAGTCAGGAAAAACAGAGAGATAAGTTTTTTAAGAACGTTAGTGATAAGGTAAAAAGATTCCTTCTAAATTTCAACGAAGAAATGCGCGGTTATGATCTTGCGCCGTAACTAAAGTTGGCTTGCATGCATGGTTTCCACCTTGACCAAACTTGTTTATATAATTATATTGATCAGCATTGGATGCCAACAAATACTATGATTGGGACAAGTTACCATGAGATCTATTAATAAGACCAGTATGAAAGCATGGTAGGAGTTTTGCATGTGGTTTTACTGCTGTTGGTCAAGAAGTTTTCACTTCCCTGTTCCCAGCGTGTTGGGTTTTTTGCTTTAAATATTAGTGCTGCTCTAAAGTTTACATGGTTGAAATACTACGGCAGAAGAAAAACTGCCCAAAAGGTGATCAATATCCGAAAAAGTTGGTAGATGATAAGAGCGAGGAACCTATTACTTCTTGAATTGTATTATTTTTTTGCCCCCTTTCTATGAGCAGCCAGACCCACACCTATCTTTACTGGGGGAAAAAAAAAATCAAGTATCAAAAGATACAACACTAAACAAGTTCGACTAAGTTTTTAAAAGTTTAGACTTGGCTAGTTTAAAAATTATCAAACTTAAATCGAATTTTTTATCAAGTTTAAAATTTAGGTTAGAGTTTAGCTTATTTGGCTATATGAGCTTTATTTTAAGCTCAAGCTGGACTTATTTATAAATCAAGCTCGAACTAAGTCAAAACTGAAGTAAGCTAAACTTAAGTAGCTCAACTCATTCACAATCCTAGCATAAATATATAAAATAATGAAAAATAATAATAACAATATTGATTTTAGGGTTTGATTTGCTTGACTATAACTTAGACGCTTTGATTGATTAACCAAAATACAACTAAAAAAAAATATTAAATAAAAATTTATGTCACCATTTTTACAATTTGGTACCAATGGTATAAAGGAGACAATAGGCGAATGTGTTTATCTACCCTAAAAATGGGTTGAATTTATTAAATCAAACCTTGGAGATGAGGCTAATAGACATGAATCCATGGGAAGAAATCCTAAGCAATTCATTGGTATAAAAGAAACAATACACGAATGTGTTTATCTATCCTAAAAATGGGTTGAATTTATTAAATCAAACCTTGGAGATGAGGCTAATAGATATGAATCCATAGGAAGAAATCCTAAGCAGTCCATTAACTATGAAAGTCTTAATATATACTATCATTTATTAAGCCATCCATCATTAAAAGCCTGTGGCAATTATAATAACCCAACCTGCCATTGTTTGAAGTGACCCAATAGCTCATTTAACCCTTCTATCTATCCATGTCATCTTACAATGCTAGAGATCAAGCACCAACTTCCGTAGAATTAGGAAAAAAATCATTAAGTGATACACACCATATGCATATTTTCGGATATATCGTACTTCTTCTTTTTGTTCCGACAATTCCAAACATTGGCAAGAACTCAAGAAACTTCAACAAAATACAACCAATCAAGCAAGAAAAAATGAAAAATGAGTAAGGATGCTTAATCAAGTTTGTTTTCATGCATGAACTCTAGAAAAACTAAGTTTGTATATTCCTTCTCCCTACTTTCTTCTAATGGCATCTCCCTACTTGCCATTTACTTGAGACTTTTGTAAGTCAACCTATATGTAACACTATGTGATCAATAACATATAATTTTCTTTTTTTTTTGGTTGGCACTCAATCACATATAATATTGAAATATGCATATCTTGCAAATTTATCAGTTATATTTTATCGAATGATCTATTAAAGTGAGCTAACTTCTTAGTTATTAATCACATTATTATGTATGAGCAACTTAAATATAATTTTTATAAGGATATTTTACAAATATTCATATTATACTTGATTAATAATTTAAAAAAAAACGTTTTTTTTTCTCACTAGCGAATGCTACCCTCAAAATGGGGACACATGACATTAAGGGTACCGGGTCCAAAATGTTTTTTGAGTATGTTAAGAGCTATCCTATAGACCTTCATCTATGGCATTAAATTTCGAAGAATTAAATTGGAAACTAGCTTATATAAATATCTAATATAAATTTAGACCTTAACATGGGACAGGAACATTCTTGACCTACCCATGGTTGTCAAAATCACTAGTTAAATATGAGACTTTATGAGTTTATAATTTTATATGTTTTTTCTTAATTAAAATGGATAAAAAATTATTAAGGTGCAGACTTTAAATATAATCATTATGAATTTAGATATACAATTCTATACGTTTACAACTTTACTTGATTTATACAATTTCATACAATTCTACTGATTCTATGGGTTCGGATAGAAAGTAAAATCATGATCTCAATAGGCATGGACCTACCTAACCCCACCAATTTACTAGTTTGCAAATATAAGTTTTTGGACTTGGAACCAAACATGTCCAATAGAAACCGAAGCAAGTCCTGAACTCTATAAGTCTACAAGTCAGGTACTAGATTCATGACCCATGGTAGTTCATAATTTTTTATTAATTTAAAGTTAAAATTTTCAAAATAAATAATTTAAATCATAAATAAAGTATATTTTAACTCAAAATAACAATTGAACTTATGAGTACTATAGTTTTTTACACATATTTTTAATGATTGTAAGGGTCATGCATTTATTTACACATAAACACATTTAAGCATTAGTAATTTAGGACTAAAATTACACTATAGACTAAAAAGAAGGTCAAATAACAAAAACTAATTATACATTATTAATATCATGAGATATATTAATTATATTCGAAACCAATTTTCTGTAATTTAAATTTATAATTAACCAATATAAGTTACGATTACAGATGCAAATGCCATGTTCTAAACATAAAAGTTTAATATATGCAAGTAGAAGAAGGCAACTCAAAAGAAAGAAAGAAAGAATGAATGAATGAATGAATGAATGAAGGGGGGGTTTAAAGAACAACTCGAACTTAGAAGTGGGTCATGACTCATGATACCGGGAACCACATCCTTTTACCCGTTTTTATTTTAACCTATCCTGAGGGATCCTGAGGGATCCTGAGGGAAACGCAGTATGAACATGCGACAGGCGACAGCAGGACATGCCAGCGTAAGAAATGAATCCCCACCTTCGCCTAATTCCGAGGAGAGCGTGTGAAAAAGTGAAAGCAAAACACGGGCACAGCTAGATTTTAGCGGGCGGAGAAGTGTCGTGTTTGCTGCAAACTGTCTCTTCCAATCAGATTAACCCACGTGGCTACTCCTTATACGACACGAGACTCACTTCATGTAATCATTTCACTAACTCCGATGTCACCCTTTGGTCTTCCAATTCAGCGATTACCGTTGGGTTGGGTTTTAAATTTGAAAGCATCAGTAACGCTCCGGTTGGAATAAAGTAAAGAGTCGGAAAGAATTGATCGGGATGGAAGTATTTAGGGATTTGACTAGTTTTTATCGTTTGGCTGGAAGGGAAATTTGAAAAGAAATGAGAGCTTTTTTTTTTTTTTTTTGGCCAAAAGAAATGAGAGTTATATGGAAAAAAATTCATAGGTCCTGTAAAAATTTATTTCTTTTAACAATAAAGGGGAATGGAAGGAATTAAAAAGATTGGTTCAAGATTCTATTTTGCCACCCAATGTTAATTTTAGTGATGAAGTTATACCAGGAATATAAAAATATCAATTAAATTTTAGTTTTTAAATAATGGTATAAAAACTATGTATTATTATCATCTATTGAAAAAAATTTTGACATGTATTCATCACTCATTCTAAACACATGATAAATTAGGGGTGTGTGGATATAGTATGGATATGGGGAAAAATAGCATTGAAAGTGTTTATATTTTTTAATTTGAGCAAATTAATGTCTAAATTTTCATTTTCAATATTTGTGGTGCTCTAATTGTTATTTTTTAGCTATATTAGTGTCTTTTATAAACATCAAAAATATAAAAAATGAAAGTTTAAACACTAATTTCTCCAAAATGCAAAACAAAAGCACTTTAAATATATATTTTTTTCCAATGGGCATGGTATATATAAAGTACTACCAATACCCTATCTTATAAGATATGGCGTGTTAAATTTCCAACCAGCCTACTTTGTGGTACCTTGTACCAACCATATATCATAAACCATGTGGAACTAAGAAGTTATAGGATACTTTGTCGAACTTATAAATTTTCTTTTATGAAATCTATATATATTTTTTTCTTTCTAAAACTTCAAGTTTATAGTCCTTTCATATAGTTTCATCTAATATATAACACTTTATTATTTTCATATATTCAATACAAATAACTAGGGGTGTGCACGGTACGATTCGATTTGCTCCTTGAAGTAAACCGCATTATATTTTACGATTCGGTTTTTCTTTTAAATTCATACAGTTTGGTTCGTAATTTTTTCAAACTGAAAAAAAAGGTTCGATACTATTCGGTTGGCACTTCTAATCGTTTTTATTCATAAAATAAAAAATATATATTCTATTGAAAAATTTTCATTACATATTTCTTATCATTAATGGAAATATAAAAAAAATATTTAAAATTAATCGTTTACCAAATAAACATATAAAACTTATAGGAATGAAGGGATTTCATCCATTATAAAATTATAATTGTGACTGGTCTCATTTTTTTGAATTATCTTGAACTATAATGGTATACTAGACTTTATCCCAATGTAAGACATAAAATTTAATTTGTTGTATGCTTTTAACTAACCTATTATTAATTATATATATCAATAAGTAACTAAATAATAGAAGTAAATTAATTAGTAAAACAAAGAGGAAAAAATCAAGAGTTAGAAAACTAGAGGCTAAAATCTAAAATCTAAAATCTATCTTATTTATAAACAACATAGTAATTAAAACATAATATGACAAATCTAATTTTGTTCTCATGAATAATACATATCTAAGTCACAAATTTTAAAAACAATTAATTTTTTAATGAAATAATTCAGAGTGAAAATAATATGTTTAATTTTTTAAAAAAATATATAGAACAATTCAGTTCAAACCATATGGTTCGATTCAGGGTCTTGAACCAAATCGCGAACCATTTGCTCTTCTTCGAATCGAACAAAGAAAGAACCAAAATTTCTATTTGGTATGGTTCGGTTCATGATTGAATCAATTTTTTTCACTGCCTTACAAACAACATGTGGAAAGAAATTTAAAAAATAATTTATTAATAAAACAAGTTCTCCAATATATAGAATTTGTTTATGCTTAAAGGTTGAAACCTGCAATAAATACCTGTGAAATCTATGTATGTGAAATTAAACAAAATTATAAAACTTCCAGTAAATTCCACAATTAAAAACTTTAAAGCTATTTCTACATTAATTGATCTTAGAAGATAAACAAAATCTCTATATACTTGGAAGTTCAATTATACACATACAACCATAGTTTTTCTAAAATAAAATAATCTCTCTAAGTAAAATAATATAAATCCTTTTGTAATTAAAATTTTTGGAATATAGTTTACAAATAATAATCTTAATATGACTGGTTGCAAAATAAAAAAAAAAGTATATTATTATTTATTATATATTAAACATTACTATATAATATAATATAAGTTCATGATACCCTAGAACTTGTGCCCTCTACAGTAGAGTACAAGTTCTAGAATAGTTATAGGGTATGAAGATCTTATACCTATACTCTACCCTTTAAGAGTAGGTTTTACAAAATCTATATATGTATCTTATACTAAGACCCTTAATATCTACCCAAAACCTACCTGGTCGAGTAGGGTACAAGTAGATAACTTATACGATAAGGTTACATACTCATGCCTAGATGATGTATTAGTAATAATGAATATTTTTTAAACTTTAGATTCTTTTTTTACCTCAAGTTTGAAACCAGTAAATGTTATATCCAATTAGATTTTTATTTATCAAATTTCATATCTAAAACATAAAATAATTAAATATTATATCTAATCAACCTTTTATTCAATAATAGGCTTTGAATTTAAAATAACAGGGAGAAAGCTAAATACGAGAGGAGCAAAATCATGATGTTATATATGTTATAATACTTTCATTTTAATGGAACTTTCTTTGGAGAGAAAAAAAAAAAAGGAAAAAAGGTTGATGGTTGGTCTTACCTTATGTGATATGAAGACTATTCATCAAAAATTCAATCCATGTAACCTGTGCCACTTACAGTTGGGTCGAACTATAAAAAACTTAGTTTCAACTTCTCTAAGATAGGAATTGAATTGAGTTGAGTTAAATCAAGAGAATCCGAATTTTTGTTTATGTTAAAAAGTGTAGGTAAGAACTAAAGCTTATAAAAATCCTCAAGCTTAAGTATCAAACATGAGCTCAACTTGTAAGTTCATTTAAATTACCAAACCAAAACAAACTTAAACTGAAGCTTGTTTACCTATGTAAATTTATTAAATTTTTTTTTTATCATACAATTGTGTAATAACTAGTCTTAGAGTATTCATAACATATTATTATATTACATAAATCTAACGTAGAATATATAGTTGTTGCAAGTGTCGAATTGGCTAGCAGAGATTTTTTCTCCCTAGATGGAGGACCTGCAAACACAAGAGACTCAATAATTGGTACACTAATGGGTTATTCGACATGGCCACTCTGATGCAATTTTCCAATAAGGACTCTTAGAGTTTCAATAACATATTATTATAATATAAAAATCTAATATATAATCTACAATTGTCGCAGGTGTCAAATTCGCCAATAGAAAATTCTTCTCCTTAGATGGAGAAGCGATGGTGCGGAACCACCATAAAGCTGTGCAGGGGAGAGAGAGAGGGGAGAGAGAAAGAGAGAGAAAGGGGGTGGGGGTGTTTATTCAACGTGGCTACTCTAATACTTAAGATAATTGTGGGTTCTTAAATGTGTTTAGGAATGTAAAGCACTAGTAGTCTCAAGTATTATAGAGAGCTTACTTGTCTTAATGAATTCTAATGATTCTTCATAAGGTATGGCTATAGCAAACTCTAAGGGGGACCATAAAACATTATTGACATGTGGCAGTTCCCCCTATGCTGTTAGCTAACCTGATCCATTGGATACAATAGTTTCAGGCATGGAACGTGGTTAACTAAGATTGCCAAACTGACATGCTAGGTATGGAAGGCAACCGGATGGACTTAAATTGTTAGGGAGATTCAATTATTATGTCATCATGGGTCCCTTGTCAAGGTCAAGGGTCATGACCAATACAACCTTATTGTTATCGACCTCCAAGTAGGAGATTAAGATCGAAGCCACAAGCATGCGCTAGTTCAAGAGAGTTAAGGTTGTGTAGGAGGAGCTCTTTTTGAAGGCTGGGGCATCGTTTCCCTTTTAAGCCTTCATGGAATGGGCTTCATGGACTCTAGTGTTAGGTCTAAGGGCCCATTAATCTTAGGCTCTGGCTCAACAAGCCTTAACTAAAATTATTCTATCAACACTTGCCTCCCGCACTCCCATTGCGAGTAAGTATTGGAAGTGAAAATACCACATTGGCCAACCACGTGTGACATTTCTCCATTCTAATGAATCTAGCTTAAAGGATTTTCTAGACCTCTTCCTCTATTGTGGCTTATCTCTCAGCCGTAAATTGTGTGATCTTATAATGAATTGGCTTCTCTGTCACATTCACCTTTAATTGGTGGGTGATCACATCCGAACTAATGCATGGCATGTATGAGGATAACCATACAAAGACATCTTTGTTTGTCCGCAAGAACGTGATTAGTTATTCCTAAGGTCAAGAGGCATTGAGGTCCCAACCTAGGTTATGTCCTTGAGGTCATCGTCTAACATGACCTCTCTTGTTTGTTTGGCTGGCTTATTCCTTCCTTTGATTTTTTCTTCAATCTTTGAGTCTACTACATATACCTAATCTCCCTTCAGAGCCTTGTGGTATAACTTGCACTACTGTTCTTGATCTCCTTTACATACTTTTACCCTAGTGAGAGTTGGGACCTTAGCCTTCAGGTGTGGTTGTGACACTATCATCTCAAAAGTTGATTGGGTTAGCCTCTCTCGGATTATATTATATAGGGAATAGCAATCGACCACAAAGAAGTTAACCTAACAAGTCACGGAGTGTTCCCCATCCCGAGCTCAAGAGGTAAGGTGATAATTCCTCGAGGCCTGACAAGTTTGTTATCAAAACCATACAGCTCATGGTCATAAGGCCTCAACTTAACTTTTAGCTAATGTTTCATCCTCTCATATGCATGGTGAAACAGGATGTCGATGTTGCTATCGATTTTTATCATCAATTGTTCTCCTAACTTTCCAGCCCAATTTGCAGGCTGGGATCATCAATGCGTCCTGATATAGCGATTGGATACCCCTAAGGTCAACATCGGAGAATGATATGGAGTTGTATATTTTCCTTCTCTTTAGCGTAAGGCTTATGACCTCTTCTTCTCACTTCAAGATCAGGATTGAGGAAATGCCTGGTAGGTTTAAGGTAGTCGGTCTACTCACTATCATGTTGATCTCTTAAGGGCATTCCATGTCTCTGCCGACCTATTGCTGATCTTGCTATCCTTTGGAATGCTCTCTCTCCTTTCTCCGGCATTTTCAGTCTGCCTCTTATAGGTGGGCTTTTTCGATTGTAGACCACCATGGTTGGCGTATCGTTTAAGATAACCTCATTGGACAGCTTCCTCAATGGCATTTTTTAGTTGCTAGCAATCGTACATATCATGTCCATGCTCAATGGTATTTGCAGTATTCTCTCAAACCCTTTCACCTCAGGTTTGGCTTCATAGGAGATGGTAGTAGGATGATCACTTGGTCCTTAAATTCAAGATACATGTTGTGGTGAGACTTTATTAGGGGCGTAAACTCGTCATACAATGAGTAAACCTTTCTTTATTCTCGTCCTCGATCTTTGGCATGGTTATTAGAGCTCCAGTTCACATTGCATCAGTCCTTAGCTTGCCCCTTATCCCTGTAACAACCATGATCATCAAGGGTAGGCTCGAACTTAACTTCAATTTCTTTCTTGGCATTTTTGGTGTCTTCTTGTTGAATGTACTTCTAGGCTTGATTACCTCCAAGGTCTCTCCTTGGTTAAGGATTAGGATTTTTAGGCACGCTTTGTTGAACCAAACAAGATAGTCTTGTAAAGGTTCTTCTAGCCTTTGTTTGACAGTGTATAGCTATGGGGCATTCTTCTCTTGTGGTTTGCTGAACATAAAGTGAGTTGTGAATAGCTCACTAAACTGTGTGAAGAAGGCAATGGCTCTTTTAAGGAGCTTGTTGAACCAAGTTCTAATGGCTCCTCAAATGATTGTTGGAAATGTCTTGCACCATATGGCATCTGAGAAGTAGTGTAACATCATGGTGGATTAAAACTAGGCCAGATGGTCTTTTAGATTAGCAGTCTTGTCGTAAGTTTCTAGATGTGGGGTTTTGGTTTCCACAGGTAACACTATAAACTACACAACCATAGTGAAGGGTAACTCGGTCACGACCACTTTCGTGTTAGCAAATTCTATAGGTTATCCTTTAAGCTAGTGAGCTTTTGCATCATATGGTCGACCTCTACCAAGATGGCCTTAAGATTGACATCAGTAGCTAGTAGGTTTTGACGCGTCTTACCCTCATGAACTCTCACAGAGTAGGGCATCTGCGAATAGATTGGAGGCAATCATTGTCCTGGTGGTCATGTTTTAGAGCTTCTTTCCCTAGGCACTAAGAAGCTTGGGATCTTTTAAAGGTGGTATATGTGGTCCTCGTCCGATTTAAGGAATCAACGACCCTTCAACAGTCATGTGGAACATGTCTAAGTTACAAAGTGTCTACTAGACGACACTTAAGTTTGAGGTAAAGTTGGGGATCAGCTATTGGTTTGTCTAAGTGACCTCTAAGGGGACCCCCATGGAAGTGGAGTTAGTGATCTATCACCTCCTTCATTAATTCATATATTCTTAATTTCTTCGAGGTCCATGACTCTTTGGCGAAGCTAAACATTGGTGTTTTCACACTCCAAGTTTCAACGCATTAGTTGTCAGCACAAATTCTCTTGCTCCAGTATGCGTCTTGGGTCGATGGGTATTGAAGCTTGGAGGTTAACTATTACTATTCAACTACTAGGACTGCGTGGCGGTTGGCTCCTTGATAGCCTAGTTACTACTTTTGGATTGCCCCCACCTCTAGGTGGTTTTGCCATGTGGAGGAGAGGGATATAGTAAGGAAGGAGATTGTTAGAGTTTCAAACTAAAGGTTTTGTGAAGGTTTCCTACAAACAGCACCATGAGTCACAGGTGTCGAATTTTTCGATAGAGGTTTCTTCTCCTCAAATGGAGGATGGGTGGTACAAGAGCACCGTAAACCTACAAACATAAGGGACTTGATTAGTGGTATGCGGGTGGGTTGTTCAGCGTAGCCATTCTAATGCTTAAGTTAGTTGTGGGTCTCTAGAGATCCTTAGGAATGCAAAGTAATAGTAGTCTCAAGTATTATAGAGAGCTTACTTTTCCTAGTGAATTCTGATGATTCTTTATGGGGTATGGTCAGAACACACTCTAAGGGGGGACCACAAAACATTCTTTACATGTGGTAGATTTCCCGTAAGTTATTAGTTGCATGATTCATGGGGTACAACAATGTTAGGTGTGGAATGTGGTTGTACTAAGATTGTCGTACTAATATACTAGGTATGGAAGGCAACTAGATGATGCGAATTGCTAGAGAAATTCAGTTGCCAGGTCTCTATGGGCCTCCCACCGAGGTCAGGGATCATGACCAATGTGGCCTCATTGTTATCAACCTCTATGTACGAGGTCAAGATTAAAGCTGTGAGCATGTGCTTGTTCAAAGAGAGTTGAGATCATATAGGAGCTCCTTTTCGAGTTCGGGGCATTGTTTCCCTCTTAGGCCTTCATGGAGTGGGCTCTATGGGCATTAGTATTGGGTTTGAGGCCCATTAGTCTTGGGCTCTAACTTAGTAGGTCTTAACCAAAAATCTTCTATTAACAATAATGATATAAAATACTATGTTAGAATAACTTGCTTGTAAGCCCATTAACGAATCCATTGATAACTTCTTGCAAGCGTGAACAAAAGATTTAGCTTGACTCATTTATAAATGAAGTACGAGCTCATTTAGAGTCATAAATCCTGCATGTAAGTATAGAAAAAAGAAAAAGGAAAATTATCATTATCCATATAAACACTAGTCATTTTAGAAATTTTTGAATGAGGGTTCTATTGGTTGAGAAACTTTTATGGTTTTGTCCATAATCCTACTAATCATTTAACAGTCGAGATAAATATAAGAATTAGGAAACTTGTATATTTCCTCTATAATATAAATTAAAATAAATATAATAATGATATATTAAGTATTTTACGTTTAATGTTGATTATGAATCTGAACCATTAACAACCCGTTCATTTGGAAAGTATAACTATTTATTCCTTCCTTTTTCTATGTAAAGTTGTCATTAAGATATTCACTTAAGAGGAATGACAGTTCATGATAAATTATTATTGCATAATATGATGAATAAAAATTCATGTTTCCCCACTCATGAATTGTTCCTTTTCCAACTTTATTATAAATACACATATCTTGAAAGTATCACATATATAATTATCCACTTTCTATAATAAAGAATGGGTAGCATGGATATTTTACCTTTTACTATAATGATTACTTATTTTATTTTTTTATACCAAGTGAATATTGTAATAGCTATTACAACATTACTAAATTTCCTTTGAATTGGGATTCAATTCGCCTTATTTTACGACGAAGTGAATAAGTCATAAATATTTGATGGTATCATAAAATTTTTCTAAAAATTGATATAATAAAAATTTTAATGATAAATGATTGATTGAATGATATCACTATCACCAAAAGATCAATAAAAATAAACTCTTTTTAACATGGTGATGCATGTGTAACATTTTTTTTTCCTAAATTTAAACAAAATTACTCAATGGAAAAGATTATTCCGATTGCAATAACAAAGGCATATGTTAGAGCTGCTATTGCACCACCCATCTTCTACCATGTGTACACGCCAGTCAGATTATATCTTTTTCAATTTCAGCATAAAAAGACAGTGGGAAAATGGAACGAAATTCGCTTTTGCTTTCCTGGAATGCACGCCCTCCTTCCAGGTTTACGGTCCTTATTTATACGTGCATAAAATAATATCTATTCGATTTCTTGCTTTATTCACTTCGTCTTGGTTAAGGAACGCTTACTTTTGCACACCCATGTGAGCTCATTGCCAACTGTTTTTCCACGCTTTCTCTCACAAGCCACACCTCCAGTCCATTCCCGCTGTGTTTGGCTAGCTTTTTGATTTTTCGGCTAGCATTTTGAAAGTAAAAGTCAAGGCAAGCCAAGATAAAGAAATGGGGAAATAAAAATTGGAAAAATAAAATAAATAAAATATTTATTTTATATTTGGTAAGTTATAAAAAAAAAATAAAGTTAGTAAGATAAAATTACTCTTTAGTTATTTTTATAAAATATTAGTTAAAAAAAAAAGCGTATTTAAATCATTTTTATCTATGGCCAAAAAAAAAAGAAAATTTTTTTATCACTTTTCCTTCATTTCTCTTATTTTCATCCAATTATTAGAGGAAATGGATATAACCATTTATTCTTTCCATTTCTCTTCAATCATTTCATTTTTTACCCAATAAACATCCAAATACACAAATTTCCTGTTTCTCCCCACTTCCTTTCTTTTCCTGTGATTTACGCCGTTCCGAACACAGTCAAAATCCAAAAATTTCCTACCCTTTAATGCAACAATGAAAAGAAGGAAAATATTAAGCGATACTCAATGGATATAATCCAAAAAAAAATCAAATAAAACACTCTTTATTTTTATGATATCTATTATATTAATACGAATTGAAATATTGGTATTTTACACGCATATATATATATATATATAAATTGGAAATAAAACTTAAAAATGTTATAGCTGATGAAAAGTTATTTTAATATTGTATTTAGAAATGATAAATTGTGCACAAAGTTGTGTGCAAATGGAAAAAAAAATCAATAAAAATATTTTATTTGAAGATTTAAAATAGAGTAGAAAACGGTAGAAATAAAGAAAAAATAGTGAAATTCATTTAGGGATAGCTTTATAATTAATAAATTAAATATTTTAATGATACAATCATGATTGAATATAAATCTAAATTGTTAAATGATCAACGAATATAATTTGAGATGGACCTACAAGACCATTCCCGTTAAAAAAATACAGGGGAACAATAGAATTTTTCGCCTCCTTTAATATCATTTTGGTTCTCTCAAAAAATAATGGACACTAATGAAAAATGTATAAAATTATTAAATACTCTTAAAATTAAAGTTTAAAAGATAAAATAAAAATATTTCAGTTTTATATAATATCTCATTTTTCTTAATTTCCTTTATTATCCTAACCAAATGAAAAGAAAATTTCCATCTTTTAATTTTCATCCTATAAATTTAAATAAGAATAAAATCTTCGTTTTCTTTCCTTTCTTTTCATTTCCTCTAGTTCCATTGATTCTAAAGCAATAGAAGACTTTATATAAATCAGATGTGTAAATTAAACTTATATTATTTTTCTATTTATTGGTATCTATTGCATAGAAAAAAATCTATATTTTTTAAATAAACTTATATATAATTTATTTAGTTGTTTATTATTTTTTAATTACATGGTAGAAGTTTTGCTAGCTTGCTTTTGATGCAAACCGTGTAATCAATGCTAAAAGATGGTAAAAGTCTTTTTCTTCAACTTCAGCCTCAATAAGTATTGGCAAGGACACGGATATGAAATCCACACCTACATTGTTGTTTTTTTCCACACCTCACACTTCGGCAAAGGCTCAGATATGTCTGTCTCCATTCTCTCCCTCTTTCTCTCTCCCCCTCTCTCTGTCTCTCTATTTCCGTGCTAGTTACTCATGCTGTTTGAGTGAATTGAAAATTAAGCCTTAAAAGGTATAATTTTTCTAATTTTTCTTTTCTTATCCACACTTGCAGTTTTCTTCCCACTAAAGAACCGACTTTTGTGGCTTGTGGTCCTAAAACACCAAGAAACTGAGGTACAGAAGGTTGTTATACTATTACTATTCAAGGGTGTTCTTGGATTTTGTTGTCTTGGAGACAATAGTTGGTACTTTCCCTGCATTTGTCTTAGAAACATGTTTCTGGGTTCGGGTTTATGGTAAGTTCTACAACAAAAATTCACTGATTTCATAAAAAAAAAATTGAGAGTGAGATAACACTATTGGTTTGGAATGTGAAATTGAAGCATAAAAGTGTCAAGATGACATCTGGTTTAGGACTTGGTTTGGGCATAGCTTTTGGAAGTTTCATATTAGGTTTGTTAGGAGAAGTTTACTACTTGTTATGGTGGAAGAAGAAGACACCCACTAGAGGGATTGACCAAAATGGGGAACATCATGCTAAATTTTATGCAAAGGAGCTTTTCCACTTCATATGTTGGAGAAAAGGGCCATCCTCTAAGAGCAAAGACTCCCAAGTCAGTGTGACAACATCATTGGACTTGGAGGCTAATGGTGTTAAGGGACATCATGAGGAAAAAGATATAGAATTAGGAAACACTAAGAATAATGATAATGCTGGATTGAAGGGTTTTGATGAAGAGAGTGTGGAGTGTGAGCTCATGAGGCTTCATAATTTAGCTGGTCCACCAAGGTTCCTCTTCACAATCAAGGAAGAAACTAAAGAAGATTTGGAATCCGAAGACGGAAAATCGAGAGGCGATAGGAGCCGAAGAGGGTCAAGAACTAAGAGTCTAGGCGATCTGTTTTTAGCTGTAGACACACCATTTTTGACCCCTTTAGCATCTCCGAGGTTGAAATCATCTCCTTTGAGTTACCCTTTGGATTGTTACAACAATCATGGGTACAACCCTCTCTTTGAATCCTCAACAGAAGCTGAATTGAATAGGTTGAGGTCATCTCCACCACCAAAGTTCAAGTTCTTAAGGGATGCTGAAGAAAAACTGTACAGGAGATTGAAAGAAGAAGCTAAATTAAGGGCCATGGAGTGCTCAAAAGTGTCCCCATGTGAAGAGAAAGATGATGGGTCAGGGACAGAGACAGGAACGGGGTCTATGTTTAAAATTATTGTTGGTAAAAGTAACCCTTCCAGTACAGAAAAGGAGCATCTTCATCATCATCATCATCATTACAACGGTTTCCCACAACCACTTTCAAGCTCCTCACAAGTGCTTCCCCTGGCATCTTCTCCAACAACATTTTTCCAAAAAGATATAGATAAATCCGGTTGAATATAGATATAGATGTAACTTCTATTAGTCTTTTTTCTCAAAGAATAGGAAAAACAGAACATGGGTCTCTCTTCCCATGCTTGGGCTCCAAATGTGTTGCTTGTTAGATAATTAATGTAAGTTGTATCTAGAAATAGATATAACAGGATGTATCTGCCTGCTTGTCTAAGTTTGAGAACCCTCGACAAGATTTCTAGTATTCATTAATTTGCATGAACCCATATTAATGATTTCTTGTCAATTCATTTCTTTATTATTGTAATTACTTAATTAATGCATTTATTTGAATGGGGCCATCTTCTTTTCTCATTATTTTATTTCTCAATTAGTTTGTTGGTTTTGGCCCAAAAAAAAAAAAAAAAATTTCGTTCGTTGGTTCTTAGAGTGGGAATTCTGTTCTAATTGCAGTCATTGCTCATTGGCATGAATGCAGAACAGAATGGTTATATAGGTTAGACTCGCATATGTTTTATGGACTAGATTCTATTGTTATTTTTTTTTTTTTTTTTCATCATAACATGAAGGGAGAAATTAAATCCAATAGCTCTTGCTTGAGAAATCAGAAGAGATACTGTTAAATTTCAAGCTACTGATTTATTGTTATTGTTAAATGGTTTTTTAATCTTATTTGTTAATAATTAGATTCCTTTGATCCTAATTCAAATAATTAAAATTGTATAGCTTGACAAGCAGTCAAGCACAATAAAATCGACTGTGTTTTAGTACGTAAATCTGTTTATGATTATTTAGAATGAAAAAAATAAATCTTATTAAGGAAAAGATAGAACATGTTGTGTCGGTCTTAATTTGTGACTTGTGAGCTTTCAAATCTATTCCTATTCTAGCGTGTGACTTCATGTGCTTCACAGTGCATTTCACATGGTTATAACAGCTACATTCTGCCTAGAATTCTTAATTAAGATGGTACATCCTTAAGCTCGCAATCCCCCAGTTTTTGCTAAACATGTACACAACATGTCCCAGGTGTGTTATTATCGAAGGGAAGTGAATTACTGGACTGACAACAGATCTTTCGTTTTGGCGATATTTATTTCAGTCATCAATTTTTCAAAACCATAAATTGAGTTATGAAACTTACTTAAAAACTTTTCCATGCATCATTAGACTGTTAAACCTAGACATCATCACGGGTTGGTTTTGAATCAGAAATCGATCACATCTATAACTGATGGTTCTTGAATCAGGAACCAATCCAGGAATGCGGGTCCAAACTGGCAAAGGACTCGTCGGTTCTAGCAGGTCCTTATAGTTTCACATCCCAAAACCGTATGACCTAGCAGTTTTGAACCGGTAGTTTCAGCGATTCTATTCTACAAAAATTTAAAAAAAAATTATAAAAAGAATTGTTATTAGAAAAACAAATATTTAAAATTATTTTTGCATGAATTTAATGTGATATTATCAACAACACGAGTAATAAATATATTTGAAATTATATATTGTTGAGTTTATTGAACTATGTGTGACTTGTTTTTATACTATAGGAATTTATTAGTATCTTAAATGTTTTATAGTGACATGTTGCTATCATGGTAACTAAAAAATTACAAATGATTATACATAAATAAATGCATAATTGTAGAACTTCTTTTAGGCTATTAACAATTATTGTTAAGCTTAATATTATTTTAAGTTAAAAATTTATTTTGCGATTATTTTTTTACTCAAATTAAGTAAATTATTTAAATAATTTTTTTATTTCATGATTCCTAGTTTCTCTAGAACCGGAATCAAACCGTGGGAATCTGAGGTTCCTAAGAACGGGAAACCGTACCAACTCCCATGGATTCAGTTCCGGTTCCATCAATTTTAGAATTGAGAACCGATAGTTTGATTCTGGTTCGTGTCTATTTCTTATTCTGTGATGATGTCTAGTTAAACCTATCATCCAAGGATTAAATTAATTATAAAAATTAATATATAAGATATTTTAATGATTCAATCATTGTTAAGTAAACCCTATTTTGTCCAATAAGTTACCTAACATATCTCCTAAAAGATAAACACATGATCATAAATTTTGTCAATTTGTTATAAGATATTCGGCTTGTGTGGAGTATCCAAAAATACAATACAAAAAGTAAAAGAAAGAAAGAAAAAATAAAAAAGAAAAACTGGAAAAGAATTGAATTATTATTTATTAACACAATCTTTAAAATTGAATTAATTTTATCCCTAACGTATTTGAAATCTCTAAAGTCTAAACTATACGTCAGCTTTTTAACAAACTTTTTTTCCTCAAATCCCTCTATATAAGTTAAAGAATCTACATTTTGGGTTTTTACACAAATGTTCCAACTTTTTGAAAACCCCGCTACAATGCAGAAGGGCCTAAAAAAAAAAAAAAAAAAAAAAAAAAAAAAGAAAGAAAGAAAGAAAAAAAGAAGGTAATCCTTAGCGTGAGAGGTGTGCCAAGCAATGGAGATGGCGATGGCCTGATAAAATATAGAAATAATAGAGAAATTGACCTTAAAGGTGAAGTATACTTTTTAAAATTTTTGGCCAGCAGCTGCTCTGCAACTTTCCTTTACATAGTGGGACTTGCATAGTACTTGTCTAGATACGAGAAAATGGGAGTGGTGGCTATGATTTTACTATTTTATATCCTTAATTTATACGAAAAGTATTTTTCACGACGAAGGAACCGTTCAGAGGAAAGCATTTTACATTTTCTATCGAAATGAAAAATTGAGGATAGAAAAAAAAAATGGAAATTGGGTTTTAACAGAACATGCTGACATAATGCATATGTCTAAGAAAAAGGTTGTAAAATTAATTAATTAATTTTATAATAAACCCTCGATTCTTACATCGGGTTATAAGTACATTGAACTGAATTGTTAACAATATTTACTTAATAGTAATAATAGAGATAGGTATAAAGGAGATGAGAAGGAATCAACTTGGTTTTCATATCTTGTCTTGGGGGAAAATACAGAGTACTGAAAGTCTCATTCGAGAAGAGAAAAAGAGGACAAAGCCTCTAGAAAGAAAACCATATAATGTATGTGCTTTTACCTAAACAAGAAGAAACGTCGTTGTTACCACGCAACTCGGCCGACAGATGCCCCACCTCTCGGCCCACATCCAATTACCATTTCACACCCCTAACACTACTTTAGAAAAATTTTTAAACTATGAGTTCGGGAGAATGAATGAATGAATATATATATATATATATATATATGAGAGCAGTAGTAAAGGATATATTATTAGATAGTTTGCTATTCTTTTTAATCTATTATGTATGTTTTTTATTTGTATCCATATCTTGACAAGCAATCTATTTAAAAACGTCTATGTACTATCTAAACACAGATGAAACAAACAGATATATATGCCGCTTCTCTGTATGTACCAAAAAGGAGAATGGTTGTGAGACTGTGTATCAAAAAAATATTGAATGGGTCTTACACGCCACGTGAATATACATATGGTGTGTAACTCCCGATTAAATACTAACACATGGATAATATAGTGGGTAGTTTTCAAAGTAACTACCACCCACATATCCATGTGTTAGAATATCATTATCAGTTATACATCACGTGTGTATTACACATGATGTGTAATACCTACTGAATCTTTTCTTATTATAAATACTTAGGGCAAAGGCCTTTAGGAATAGTATAAATTGCAAATATGCCTTTTTTTTCCTTTAAATTTGTTTTGTGCATGTGTAACTTTTTTTAAATCTTTAGAATTAAGTGTTTGAAATTATAAATCTTCACAAAAAAGGTGTAGTCGAATACCTAAATGACCATTTGTCTCTCGATATGAAAAGGAAAAAGAAAAAGGAAAAGAAAGAAACAAAGGAATAATTTATAATATTAAGCAAAACAAAAGGAAAAAAAAGAATCAACAATTAAAATATAAAATGGGAAATGTTTTCTTGTCACTTTCAAATTTTATGTAAATTCTTTCTGAAAATTATTTGATTTTTAATGTTATTTTATCAATATTAAATGGCTGTATAAGATGCTATTTTTTAATGGGACCATGATAGCATTATAAAATTTTCCAAACCCATTTAATTTATTGATACACAAATATCTAATGCAAACATCTCTAGTGATATCAAACAAAACAATTGTCAATTCTTTATCACTGTGATTTAACAAGCTAACGACTTGTGTATGTTTATTATGGTTCTTTGTTCTGTCAATCAAAATCGATTGTATTATATGAATGAGGATAGGAGACATTACATAATCGTACCACAAGATGCTAAAAGGATATAAACATATGTATCCATGTGCGACAATTAAGCCTCTTGGATGTGGTCCTAGATCGGATCGGACCTATTCGATTTAAATAGCGTAGGGTTAATTGTGCCAACTGGGTGGGGGCTATGTTTCTTTCTTAATTAATTCTCTTTTATACTCTTTCTTGCTACCTATTTTTCTTTTTGTATTTTTTTAAAAAAATAAATTACTCACAAGATGCATTATTATGATACGAATTTCGAAATTTGTCCCTTCCAAAGTCCTATTCACATTTTTACAGAAGAATACAGGATACTTGTCATACTGGAAATCATTAGAAGATGCATGTGCATGTTCGGCATTTGGATTGACGAGGACATTAATAGTCCCATTTAAGTGCAAAAAATTAAATTGAATATAAAAAAATTTAAGAGGCTTAATCATAGTTACAAAAAATTTAAATCATTTATTGGTGTGATCGAATCAATTCTATCGTAATTGCCAGGTATAGTAGAATTTTCCCTATATTGACACTATGGTTTTAAGAAGGTACTTACTCTATCACTTTTCACCAAAAGTTTTATACATTTATAACAGGGGTATGCTTGGTTAGCTTTTTTTTTTTTTAGATTTTTTTTTAATTTTTTCTAATAAATTATTTATCAAGAAATAGATACAAATAAAAAAAAGTTAACAATTCTCATGAAAAGATTAAATAAATCAAATATAAATATAAATCGAACATATTTACACATATCGTTTCGATACAAATACAGATATAAATAAAAAACAATACACCATCCAAATAAACCCTTAGATTTAAATTTGGATGGTGGAAAAAACCGAAAAAAATGGCAATAGCAATATTTTCCAGTGTGTTAGTCGGGTTGAGTTGAACCGGACCGGCACTTACATCATTTACTTGGCCGATCGAGCAGTTTCATGGTACAAGTAGCTATAAGTAGGTAAATTATAGTTCTTCTGAGCGTCAAATTACAGGTTCCTTCATGGGGGAAGTAGCTATAGGTGGCTAAATTATAGTTCCTCGGAGTATCAAATGGAAACTAAACTGCATTTTACTATTTTGATTAACAGACTTATTTTAAATGAATTGCTTGAATTTTTCAAACAGAAACTAAACCACTTTTAAGTCTTTTGGTTCGATTCACATAATGGTTTGCACATGTTCTATATTCTTTTTTTTTTTTTTTTCATTTTTCATTTGTTTCTTTTTATGATAATACTGTGATATGTGCTATCTTTAATTACATTTAACTTAGAATTTTGTTTCTCAATCATCTACATTAAACAAATTGTCGGAAAATCCTAGAAAAATATGGGGAAATGGAGACACTTACAGGCACATGAAAAAGCACTTTCATTAATGAATTTTTCGAGTTGCACGGAAGTTTGCTAAAGGAATTTTTATTCCTTTTTGGATACAACTAAGTGTGTATCATAAACAAAAGTAGCAATTTTTTATTCTTGATGGCCATACTAGTAGACAAAAATTTAGAAGATTGATTGGATGTTATTGATATGGTTGAGAGGAAGAGAAAAGTGAAGAAAACATGTAAAACTCATTTAGAAAGTTTAACTCAAAATAAGAAATATATAATTTGTGTCTTTTTACTTATTTCATGAGTTATGATAGTTCCATGATCGATGACCATTGAAAATTATCATTTTTCATCTAGATTATTTGAAAAATCAGCTCATCTAAACTACTCATTATGAAATGTTACAACTCAAATTACTCAAGGGATACAATGACCTAACTAATAAGCACAATTATCACCCATTAAAACTAATAGTAACCATATGACATAAAGGTTGAAATGGGCATATCCAACAACCAATATGAAACAACACATGTTCAAACAAGTCAAATTTTCTTCCGTTTTCAACTAAAGGTTGTTTGAAAATTTCATCTTTAGTTAATCAATAATATTCTTTTACTATACTATTACTTAGATTAATTGATTACACTCACATAATTGGAAATCTATTTAAGATTCCCCACTAAATTATAGATTATATAAATATGTTTCAAATTATGAAAACACATAAAGAAGGGTATTCGTAAATTGAACGATTCCTTACTGCAACCTCTCAAAGTTGCAATGGGATGTTAAGTGGCTTTTTACTTCAAGCTACATGCTTTGTGCTACAATAAAAAACTACCCTCATTTTCACTATTCTAGCAAACTAAATAAATTTTTCCCTAACGCTTTTAGAGCTCATTTTAACTCATTAAATATTTACAAGAGATACACCCACGAACTCTTATTAGAAGTGATATGGCTTTTTTATTCAAGTAGGTGAATTATATTAACAACTAATTCAAAGTTCCAATTCACGATTAATCCATTAAACCAAAAGATTTCTAATTTTTAACTATTCTTAATCTTTATTGATACATTGCTTGTACCTTTGTAATTTATAACCTATTGTCCCTAAATTACACTTAAAATGGTGTCAATATAGAAGATTAATTGAGGGAGATAGAAGGAGAAAGTTTAAGATAGAAAAGTAAGTAATTCAAGGGAGAAAAGATGGGAAGGGAATGAATGGAGGAATAGGTATATTTATAGAATTGGCTAACTTCTAAAAGGAAGTTTCTTGTTTTGCCTTGTCATACCCTGGAGTGTACCATGGTCATGACAAGCTACCACAAATGCCTATGTCATTCGTATAAGTACTTGCAAAGCATCAAACAATATAAACTTAACAATAGATCACAAACTTATGCAAATATGTGGTGTTCCATGTGCCATCTTACAATTACATAAATTGTCTCACTTAACAAAAGTTATAGAGAACAAGAAAAGACCAATTTCATCGTAGAGACTTAAACATTGATACTTAACATAGGGCAATAATTCTAACTACTCTTCCTTGTAGAAATCTTCCTAAATTCCTAAAGCACCTGGCTTACCATGGTGGTTTATTGGCTTAGATTATAAACTCGCCTTGGAGTACTTGCATGATTAGTCACACTATAAGGGAATGAGCAAAAGCAATGACTCGGTGAGATGGGAGTGTAATTTCCTCATTACTACTGAACAAGCACAATGAAACACGTTATCAAACATATGATATACATAAATAATCATATGTAATGCACTCATTGCACATGATCTTTTGGTAACTAGTGTGAAGTCTAGGTGGTCAGATCATTTTACAAAACACGAAGTTAAAGCTTTTAAAAATTTATAAAATGCAAATAAGTTCTGTTCAACTTTAGTTGTAATCACTAACATAGATAAGTGCATCTACCATACTCACATTTAATCTATCGTTTAGCTAAAAAAAGATTTAGAATAACATTATAAATAGTAAAAGCTAAGCTAAGGTTAAGACTAATGTTATACACGTTTTCAAGGCAAATTAAGGATATAAGTTTGATAATGTAAGACAAGACTTAAGATTTGCTTCACTGATTCCTTTTCAAGTGATTTCTTAATAAACTTAGAGAGTTGTTTGCTGGATATATTTGCATTGTCGATTCACTAAGCTAAGCTAAAGCATCTCTCAAGGTTATAAACTTTAGATCTAAGTCAGACCACTAGAAACTCTTCATAAGTTATTAGCAACCTAGATCCAAATAAAGATTAAGAATCTTTCGATTAAAACCTATTTTAATAAATTTAAAATCAAGTGACAAAAAGTTTCACCATCCCTATCTCTAGGTGATTATGAGCAACTTCATTAGCAGCTTAGATCTATTCAAAAGAATGATTTCTCAATCTATTTAGTTGAAATCAAACATGAATCTAAAAGATGCTCCACGCAATTAAACCTATGAAAATAAGTTCAAGCTTCTAATTACAAATACCCAGTCAATATTCAATTAAAACACATTTGAAATCACATGAATTGGGTCTTGAATTTACAAACTCTAAGTTAAAATGGTTATTTCTCCAAAAAAGTAAACATTAAGCATAGATTCAAGATAAATAAAACGAAATTAAATATGAGTATTTTGTATTAAGCACAAAATTCTTGCAAGAACAAGCTTTAGGTTCAAAATGAATTTATCTAGAAAACACGAATCTCTAGCAAGAAGAAAGATTTCTCTCACTAAAAATTCTCTCACTACTCTATACTATCCTATAAATTTTTACATATGGTACAATACGTTATTGCATGTTTGTGCATGTTTATTTATAGTGACAAGGCATAAAAATCATGAAGATTTTATTTACTAACATGGCATATTCTTTACAACAAATTTTGTCCTTATCTTTATGTGCTTTTATTTAGGGTAAAGTGTCCATGACAGTGAGGATAAGGTCACTTTTTGCGGTTAGCTCGCGGGTCAAATTTGGCTATGATCTAAGCTGTCTTTTCTTTAGAGGTGCAATTGAAGGTTTTGAATTGTGGGTGGAACTGCAGGTGCGATTCTTGGGCGCATTGAAGTCTATTAAGGTGTGGTTGTCTTAGTATAAACCATGGGGTAGATCGAGGGTGTGGTTGAGGGCATGATTTGAACTTTTTCCTTGTTTTCTTGCCCTCGATTGAGGCCTTTAGCAACCGTTATTGAGTCTATCTTTACTCATTCATGCTTGATCTTAGGAACTAAAAAACAACATTTAAACCATAAAAATGCAAAATAATAGGAATTTCCTAAAAATGAATCATATCAAGTATGATTTCCTATTAAGAAAATAGAATATAAAAAACTTATCACTAGGATTTAATTCTTCCTTGACCTAGGTTTGGAAAATGCTTAGTTCAATAAGCATTCAAGTCGTCCAAGCTTAAAACACTTATATCACAAGCCTCGAGCTACCTTAAATGCAGCCCCTAGGATACCTTAAATGGAGTCCTTGGTTAGATTATCCAAACAATTTTCTTCCTTACGGATACCTTAAATGCAATCTGGAGGAGGCTTAAGATACCTTTAATGCATTCCTAACCAAGATCTCTTAAGACTTATGACAAATCTTAAATGATGGTCCAGCATGGCTTCACAGTCCACGACTTCCCTACTCTTTTAGTTCGTTCCATGAAGGTGGAACTTACACTTAACTTAATAGATTTATAAATGGAGATAATGTATAATCCTTAGCTTAAAACTTAATTCCTATCATTCCATCGTTAGATGGTAATGGCCATGAGTAATGCATTTTCATGTAATGCATGTCCAGTTTTAATTGTAATCTAATGGTTGTTAATAGATCTAGGGTAATCATTCAATATACAAATTAATTCGATAAGATCATAGAAGGAACCACATTCACAAATAATAGCACATTCATGCAATCAATTATCATATATCAATCACGACATTGTTCATTATTTTCACCTTTTAGGAGTATTATTTAGGGTTTCCTTTATTATTGCTTTCCACGTAGCACCTGTTGATGGGTTTTACGTTTAGGATCTATTTAAATGTCTAAAGTCATGTAAAATAATGTTTGCTAAATAAAATTAATTACATTTACATTTAATATGATTTAATAAAATGTGGGTAATAGATTTGGGGGACCTAGAGGTTGCAATGAGTAATTGATTTGTTACTATAAGCTTGAAAACTATAGTAACTTTGCATCAATTTTAGACCTTAATCTAACTATAATTTCTTAAAACTCAAAACATAAAAGTTGTAGAGTTTTTTCTTAGTTTTCTGTGGCATCTTAAATCTCCTCAATTAAATTTTAGATAAAAGAGATATACTCAAAATATGAAACCATGTTGGGTTCAAGAGACCTGCATTTAGACGCCAATAGTGTCCTAATGACATTCATCCTCCTAAAAAAAATTGTATGATTTTTGCGTTGTAATATATGGCTTAGCAACAACAAATTAATACTCACAAATAACTCATTCAAGGCACATATTATACCATAAAAAACCATTAAATAGCCATGTAACATACTAAACAAATAAAAGAGCAGTAAATCATAAGAAATCCTACTCATCCTAGCAGCATATCGAACTGTCAAAGTAATTTGATAGCTAACCTAAATAATCAAAATTTTCACCTATAATACACATAAAATCATCCTTCTAAGATTAAGATTACAATGAAGTAAGTATAAATTAAAATTTTATGTAAAAATCTTAAGAATAAATCAAATTGGTATAATTGTCGATAAACTCGACATTCAAACTCACCAAGATCTAATAATAATGGAACTATATCAAACTAACTATCATTTTGAAGAGCACAGTATCCAAATCACAATGCCACTTGCGGATTTGGAAATGGAGGTAGATTGTGAAAGTTATGAATTTTTAAATTTACGACATAGAAGATTTTTTACGTTATCTCTGAGGAAGCATTTTGATAAGGAAATGGATGAGGAAATTTTTGAAGATTTTTTTTTTTATTATCACCAAAAACTCATAATGTCTATATCTTGTTCTAAAAGCCATCTTCGAAACATCTCTGCTTAATTATCAATTGGTGGTAACCTAAACGCAGATCTATTCTTAAAAATACACTTACTCTTTGTAATTGAATAAAGAGATTGTTGATTCTTTGTAGTAGATATCTATTTTTAATGGTTACTTTGTTTAGTTCTAGATAACCAATACACAATTGCATAGATCCATCTTTTGCTTAAAGAATAATATATGGGCATTTGTTAATTTGAATGGCATTACTAAAAACTCATAATGCCCATGTCTCAATCTGAAAGCCGCCTTTGGAACATCCTCTAGCTTAATTGTCAACTAGTGGTAACCGAACGTAGATTTATCCTTGAAAATACAATTGTTTCTTGTAACTGATCAAAGAGATAATCGATTCTCGGTAATGGATATTTATTTTTAATGATTACTTTATTAATTCTCGATAATCAATACCGAATTGTATAGATCCATATTTCTTCTTAACGAATAATATAGGGGCTCCCAAGGGTGAAACATTAGGTTAGATAAAACCTTTATCCAATAATTTCGGTAATAAACCTTTAATTCCTTAAATTCTTGATATGGATGGGATTTGTATCAAAATTACACAGTGGAATTACCAAGATCTAATATATGTTTTTGGGTTTTTAATTTATATAAAACATTAAAGTAAAGGATATGACGATATATCCTTGAATATAACACAACAAGAAAAGAATCGAACAATTTGTTTCACTTAATCAATATAACACATGATCAAAAGAAACAATAAAGAATAATCTTGAGAAAACTCAATATTACTCAATAGGTTTTGGAAACAATTCTAATAAAGCCAACAAGGCAATTGATCTCAATCAATGACAAAGAAAGTTTAAGCTGCTTCTAAATAACCCTAAGAACCCTTATATACTCCCATAAGTTGTTAAGGGCAAATATGGAACCTAAAAAAGTCAAACAAATAAAATAGGAAAGAAAATTAAACCTCATAAATAGAGTACAATCACGTTGTGGATTATGACCATGATTGACTCGGGTTATGATTTCTTCGGCCTCAAATTTTCTCTCCTTTTTTCAAGCAAATCACAGGTGTGGTTGGGCATGACGACTGGCATCACAGTGTGATAATGCCTATGATCTCACTATCTCCACAATTCTCCATGATGATGTACTCATGTGCTTCATCATGGGCGATAAAGGGGTGTTATCTCATCATGATCGACATCATGCTGTAGCAGCAACGATGATCTGTTTTGAAACTTGATTATCAAGACTCGTCTCATCAATAATGATCTATACAGCTAAGTTCTAAGTTCTTCAATCTTGCTTTATGATCAAGTTATCGATCTAAGCGAGCAATAATTCCTATCATTTTCCCCTAGGTTCATGAAGATTTGCCCTCAAATCTTTAAAAGTGTATATGCCTAGATCAAACACAAACTGCAAAACTTAAAAGTAATTAAATAAAAATTCTCAATGAAGTTTAGCTCAAGAAAAACCTATAATACTTGATCCACAAATTCTCTCTGAAATAATAACTCCGAAAGCATTTCAACAATGTTAGAGTTCAAACTGTTAACAAATTGAGTGATGGTATGTATAAGAGCTCAAATACTTCACTATGCTAGATAAGAGTCTTAAACACTTCAACGTACTCTCTAACCTTCATAGATCCTTGTTTTAACACCAACAAAGATTCATAGTTGATACTACTCATCTTGATAATTTAGTGGAACAAATCTTTTTCTCATCAACCTTTCTATAAGCCCATTTTATAACATCATTAAACCCATTCAATGATCACTCTAATATATTATTTTGCCAAGTCCAGTTAATTTTTCAACAATAATTTACCCAACCTCCAATTAGAGTGTAGAAATTCTCCAATAATTTTGTTTGCTGGAACTCCCAATCTAAATAATCTCCTAGGGAGCCATGACCATCAAATCTAGGCAATTTCATCACAATTTCATTCGTATCTCAATTGAAAAATCAATTTTACCTGGTATTTGCTATACATGGCTGCTTTTCAAACTTGACCATACCTTCACCAAACAATAGAACCCTAGCTTTCAATAACATCACACAAACCCTAACTTGTCTTCTTCTTTACGTAATCCCGTCAAAACTACATCTACGGTAAATTCACAAGATATGAGAAATAGGTCTTATCGATTTATCGCGTGTTAACTAAAGCTCTGAACCAAGTGATACGGATGGGATCGTGTTAGAATTAAGCACAATGAATTATCAAGATATAATATATGTTTTTGGGTTTTTGATTTATATAAAACATGAAGGTAAAGGATTTGAACAATCTATCCTTGAATATAATGCACCAAGAAAAGAATCGAACTACTTGTTTTACTCAATTGATATTACACACAATCAAAAGAAACAATGAAGAATAATCTTAGGAAAAACTCAATATTGCTCAATAGGTTTTGGAAACAATTTTAAGAAAGCTAATAAGGCAATCGATCTCAATCAATGACAAAAAGAAAGGTTCAAGCTACTTCTAACATAACTCTAAGAACCCTTATATATTCCCATAAGTTAGGTAAGAGTAAATACATAATATAAAAAAGTCAAAAAATAAAATAGGAAAGCAAAATTAAACTTCAGAAATAAAGCATGCAATTGCGTTACGGATTATGACCATGACTCGGGCCGTGATCTCTTTGGCCTCAAACTTTCTCCCCTTTCTTCAAGTAAATTGCGGTTTTGGTTGGGCATGTGATGGCTAGCATCATGGGCATGACAATACTCGTGATCTTTGTTATGTCCACAATTCTTCAAAAATGATGTACTCATGAGTTTCATCATGGGCGGCAAGGGGGGTGTTATCTCAATTACGACTATAACAGTAGGGGTGATTTGTTTTGGAACTTGATCCTCAAGACTCATCTCATCAATAATGATCCATGAGCTAAATTCTTCAATCCTCTCGCTCTCGATTGAGTTATAGGTCTAAGCAAGCCATGATTCATATTAGTTCCACAGGTGACATGTGATATAGGGCTTTTGAGATTGGCCAAGTTTTAGGGACTAGGTCTATAGAAAATCAATTTCTCAACTTAAAGGAAGAATTGACAACTCGCTTGGGAACACTTGTAGACATTCTCTTAATGCAAGTATTTGTTTCAATTCTAGAGATTTGTCATTCACATTGATGGTATACAACCACATTGTCTCACATTCCTTCTGCCTTTTCGTGACTTCTAAGGCTTATAACTATTCTTCTTGCAATTCCCCAACTTATATCACTAATACTACCTCATCGACAAACCTTACAATTTTTACTTCTTTCTTTTGACAATCCACATCACTACCGTGATGGTATAACCATTTTATCCCTAAGATCACGTTATACCCATTCATGGTTAGTACTATGAGGTTTGAAAGTAAAACAACTCCTTTGATTTTGATGGGATATTCCTTCACCATCATCCTTGTGACCATATGTCCTCTAATAGGGGTTCTAATTTTTTTGATGGAACATGTGATTCTTGGGTATTGATTCATTCCCTTTGTATTACGTTTAAGCTTATAAATGAATACATCACTCTCGTATCAAACAAGACATACATAGATTCGGTAGCAACTATGATGGTTCCCCATAAAGTTTTCATTATGATAAGCTATTGGGGTAGCTCACTAGCATAAAATATTTTGTAAATCGTATATTTCTATCTATTCAGTAATTAAATACAATAGGAAGAAAGTGTCACTAATATGCCATTATGTTGTCTTTTTACTTGTGTTCTGCATTAGCTAGATAAGCTTCTCCATGTCCTCCACCTTCGATTTCTACCTTTGGTTCAAAGTTGACGCCTCATATGGTCTACATCCTAGCATTTGCAGTAGCTTTGTTTAGACTTGTCTTTTGTTTACCCTTTGCTGCATTGGTACTTGTGGAGGTGAACCCAATCATTATTCACTGTTAAGGGCAAGCAGGTGCAAGGTGCCTACGCTGTCTATAAGCAAAGCAAAATGGCTCTTTTTGCCTTGGGTAGGTTTGCACTCGGTAATCAACCACTCCACATCTAAAACAATGGTCCCTTAACTAAGGTCAGTCCCTAATGATTCTCATGGAACTTCGAGCAAGTTACTTTTGCTAGATGGCTTTAAGTGGTAGGGTAGTTGGTTTTGTTTATGACTGGTTTGCTACTCACACCAACTTCTTATTCTTATTAGTATACCTTAAGCCATAGGCTAGCTATTTAGATGGTGGGGCACTCTAAGACCCCAAATGTCACTTCGATGTTTCATCTTTAATTTTATTTTGAGCTTGCTCAATAGTCTTTTCCTTATTGATTACATCCGTAAAGGTTTGTAACTCAAATTCCAATAACCGCCCTCTTATTTTAGGCTCCAATCCATCAATAAACTATTAGGTTTTTAGATCATCACTTTCCTTATAGGACTTAAGTGCATAAATAATTGGGCTTTTTAAAATATCGAATTTTTGAAGTTTTGGAGTTTATGATGTCGAAGATTTTGCATATTATCTCTTGAGGAAACTTTCCGATAAGGAAATGAAAGAGGAAAGGAAAAGAAGGCAAGCAAGGGTGAGGTATATATATATGTAGCTTGAAAGGAAATTCTGGATGGTGAATCATGCTAAATACTTTTCATACTATGGATTGAATTAATAAGTAGTATGACATTTTTCTATAACGATGTAACCTAAAGTATTTTTAAACGAGAACCTACATGCCTACTAATTTGAATGCCCTTATCACAGCCATATACTCGGGATTTCTAATTGAGATTCCTAAATTTTTTATTTAATTGCACACTACAATTGATATAAATTTTGGGGAGCTTCTACGGTCTCATTGACGAGACCATCCTATCAACAATCTAATCACTAGAATAATTATAGTAAATGAAATATTAACTATTTTCACGGATTTAATCACAGTTAGGTATGATGTGAATCGTTGGATGGTGACAAGACTTATATCGTAAAAATTAATGGCATTATCGTATAATTTTCCTAAGTTTAGCAATCAAGCGTTCTGGAATTAGGGTTAACGGTTTATGGTATTAAGATTTTGGTTATTTTAAGGTACGGTTATAATTTAAATGCCTCATAGCTATTAAATTGCATATTATGGTTATTCTCAAATTCTTGGGGCTTCTCCTTGAAGAAGCTATTTTTTGTGAAGTTATTTTAATTTTTTTATTTGAAATTATTTATTTGAAAATTCTTTAGGATAAAATTAAAGGTTAGAATTTAACTTAGGGAAATTTTATAGTTTATGTCATCGTCATTGTCGTTGTCGTCATCATCATCATTATTATTATGCAAGGTTTAGTATTATCTAATTATTTGATTTCATAATTGGTAATTGATAGCTATTCAAGCCTTTTAATTTATTTTGAGCCTTTCTAATCAAATTACCATCCATTATTATTTATTAATTATGAAATTGTGAAAATCTAAGGCATTCTATCCTTGTCTCCTTTAAGAAAAGTTTTGTTTTCGAAATTTGTTTAGGTTCATATCATTTCTAGTGGATTATAATATCAATGTTTGAATTAGTTTTCAATTAGCTTTTCTTAAATTTTCTCAACAATAAATTATGAATATTTTATTTGATTCATTTGTAAAAGGTTGATTTTTGTTTGTAATTACTCGAAACATTAATATTTTAAATAAAGTTACCATAGATACCTTTTCACGAATTTATCCATTTTCATATTTTTATTATAAGCAACAAAAACGGAATTTTATGGTGATTTTGAATTTTACAATATATTAATTATTAAATGTAAATTTAAATATCAGTTGTTGTTTCCTATTTTCCTTTTGCCATTAATATTGTAACAAAAAGCTTTTCATATTTAATTTTGAAATACCTTAAATATTATGCTTAATTTATTTTATATGTGTATGCTTGGTTTGCTTAGAATATGAGTTTGATATTAAATAATTAAATTAATAAAACATGAAGAGTTAGCATAAATTATTAATTACGTTGAATTTCATGTAGAATGCGAATTGTTGTCAGTATTGTATTGTTTGTAGTATGTGAATTTAAAACTTATGCTTTCATAACATAGATTAGACTTAGAACATATTTTATTAAATAATAAGCCCAAACCCAAGATAAGAATAAATATCTTTAGTAGCCTTAAAAGTCAATATAGTAGATAGTGGATAATTATAAAGTTTATTTGATAAAGTAAATAGTAGATAAGTACCAAGATTATTATCTAAAATTGTCATTTCAAAATAGACCCTAAATTTTTTTTTTTTTTTCTGGAGAAGAAGAAGAAGAAAGTAAATTTACCATAAATTTTACTTGATTTTACTTTAAATTTCCTCGTCAAAATTTCCAACCAATTTCCATTTCTAAGTTAAGCTCATTTGAGGTAAGTTTTACATACCAGTACGATTGTTTTCGTTTGTTTTCTTACGTTTATGAAAACCCTGTTTTAACAAGATAAAGCGATACATTGATGATTTAAGTAAATTTATAAGGTTAAATAGATTCTTAATGTGTATGAGTAAATATTGTCAAACAAATGGAGTATAATGTTATGAGTTTAATATTGTGAGTATATATATATATATATATATATATATAAGTATGTGTGTGGTGTGTGTGTGTTCTGTTTAAAAAAAAAAAAAGGAGAAAAACAAGAGAAACGTAGGTGATGTTTTGGTTGTGTTTTGATATGAGTTTCATTATGAAATAAAGATAGGTTGTAGATGATAAGTTTCATGTTGAAGATAAAAAGATGTTAGAAGTTATTATGATGGGTAGTTTCCGTGTATGTTTTAACGTTTTTTACGGTTTTCGAAGAAATCTATAATTGTATAAGTTGTTTTTGCATTAAATTTTGTGGTTAACTATGGTTCTGTAAAAGTTTGTATAAAAAATAATTTGTACGTTATATAATATATATATTCTATCGAGGATTAGTTTTTAACCTCGAGGCGAATTAGAGGTAAACCTAAAGTAAGTGTTAAGGGGTGAAAAGTTAATATAAAGTGTTTGTCGAGGCCAAATTTTATACCTCGACATGCCTTCAACAAACACTAAATAATGTCAAGCCTTAAGTCCTGAAGCTTAGTACACGTTGAGACTTAAAGTTGATCCCTCGACGTACCCCGTGATAGTTATTAAGACTCATCGAAGCAAAAAATAGACAATATACAGTAAGCGCAGCTTCTGTCGAGGCTCACAATCAAGCTCTCAATGTGCCCTCGATATAAACTATGAAGCTTTTTATCAGAATTCGACCTATTATATGGATGAGGCTTGACATGATTTTTTTGTAACAATATACCCCACAATTCTTTCCAAGCTACCCTCAATCTTTCGTTTGTTTCAAAATGTGGATTATTAGAAATGTGCTATATTTATATGTGTGTATAAACATTAAATTATGTTTTAATGTCAAATATATTCAAATTTTATATTAAATTCTTTTTTAATAATTATTCGTGTCAGTTGAATGTGTCTTCTACTTTCTTAACAGACACATTAGGCACGCAGTAACATGAATATTGTTTCTTTAGGATAGGCATATTCTAAAATGATCTTAATTAAAGAAGACCTTAAAAGTGGTTGAATTGGTTGAGCTTTCACCGTTGAATCCAGTCAAAGGAGTGGCAACCTTGTCTTGAGCAGGACACAATAGTTTAGGCACTTAGGCCATCCCTGTCATAGTGCTGTGGCAATTTATAAGTGGCTCAACGAGTAGTCGATAAGGGTAACAATATCTATATAATATTTACTTACTCTTAAGAGGAAATAATATGATTTAGTTCACGTTTATGGGACCGGTTCAACTAAATGATATGTGGATTAAGTTAAGTAAAGATTAGAAATGGTTGTAAACCCTAGATGAGCTACTATCCTTTTTAGTTATATCATATAGGAGATATAGGTATTTGGACCGCCTATATCAATCTCCTAAGTGTCGTGTCATTACTTTACACCCTCAGCTTCCTAGTGGCTTGTTCTGGTGTTTGAATATTCCCATGCTGCTGGATAAACTTAATTATTAGATAATAAATTGATGGTTGTTGCATTGCATATAGAAATGCGTTTTTTGTGTATGTATATTTTATTAAAGATTTTTGTGAAGCTTCGTATTCTGTAAAGGCTTGATCATAAGTATAGGTATGTAATAATTACGTATGAAGTTTTATACTTCTTCTAATGAAAAGTTTTGACAAATGAATCTTATGGTATATTAAGACAAATATTTATATAAATCATTTCTTTAAAGATTGCCTTACATGTAATATTGCAGTATTTCATGTGGGTGGGGGACTGTTCATGCTAGAATTCTTATATCCTGCTATGTCGGTCCTTCCAATTTCAATTATAAATTATAGATTATAAACTCTCTCTCTCTCTCTCTCTCTCTCTCTCTCTCTCTCTCAACCTTTTAAATTCCACTGACGAAATGAAATCGGTGATAATATTACTAAGCTATAATGTCATTGGCATACAATATTTATAAGTTAGATTATCACATATTGAACCACAAGAACATCTTTTTTGAGAGCATAAGTCATAATAAAAATTAAATATGGCATATTGTACTAAGTTTTACCACTATCATCACATAAAAACCGTTATTATCATTGTTGCTCTACAATAAAGTTACATAATTTTACTGTATATTGTGTCTTTTTCTCCACTTTCAACTTCTTTTTTTTTTTTTTTTTTGTTTAATCTTATATTTTGCTTTCATAGCACTATAAAATTTTTTATACATTGTGTGGGGTTTCCTTTTTCATTTTGATCTTATTTTGTTTAGATTTAAATTTTCCGATTGGGTTCTTATATCATTTTACATATCACTGAATGAGAATACTATAAAAATTAACTATATGCATAATTTATATAATCAATATCATCTAAGTTATAAAAACTATATCAATTATATGTTACATGATTCAATTTAGATAGTAAATTACGTTACATATTGTAGATAATATATATATATATATATATATATATACCATATACAAATGAAACTTAGATCATGATTGATAATGTGTGTTATGCATAAAATGTATCATGCATTGTAGTATTTTAAATGTAATATGTGTCATGCATTCTATAATATTTTATAATTAAGGCACTTAGTAAATAAAATGTAATGTGGTTTCATTGTATTTGTTTAATTAAATATATATAGTGAATCGATACATTAGTTTCATTTGATAATTTAAAAAAAAAAAAAGAATAACATTCAACTATTTAATATGATACGGAAGCACCATGTGAGCGAATATGATTATTATGATACATTATTGTGCCTTTACCATATAATTATTAATGTACTGTAATAATGTACTCATTATTATCATTATTGTATAAGACATAATTATTACCCCTCGTTAATGTATGGTAGTAGGCTAATAGCAAGTGGACAGGTCAACCTTTCTGGTAGAAGTTCATAAAGCCACCATTTTTCCTCGCGGATGTTGAATTGATTTATAGGAAAGAAGCTAAACTAAATGTATTGGAGATTCCCACACCTTGATCAATGGAAACACCAATTCAGTAAAGCTTTGCGCTCGGAAGGGTAAAACTCTGTGTGCGTGTTTTCAAATAAATTTGTGGGAGAAAGCATAAGAATTGTCTTTATTTTCCATTTTTGTAAGTTAGTACCTATATTTTTAATTTTAATGGTTTAGTGCTTCCTTTTTTTCAATTTAGTGTTTCTGCTAATTGAAAGTTAACATATTATATATATATATTGCATTTTTGTGCTTGTACTTCAGCATTAATTGTATTCTAGTATCAATACTTCGATTTTGATGCATTTTAGTGTTTGTTCACTAATTAATTCATTAAAATTAATATTTTATGTTTTTTAATTCATATATTATTTTGAAATTTAAATGAAAATTATGTATTAATTCACTGAGAATTAATTGTGGATGTTTAACTAATATTATTTTAGAAATAAAATAAAATTATATATATAATAATTTCAATTAAAAAAATTTTTGCACATTATCTTTGACTTTCATGAAATCTTATATCGCTAGTGTTGTAGGTGGACAATCGTTCATACAAGTCCAGAAACCTGTAACCATAAAACATGGTTAGTGGTGCATTGGACAATGATTTGGCACAATCACTCGGATACTTACGTTAGTAATGAGTGGAAATAGAGTAAGCAAGACTGTAGATCAATAATGAAATCATATTAGATATCAATAGGCTTCTTTACCTTTTGGCATCGGGTTATATTTATAAGTAATATTTAAGCCAAAATGGGGGTCAATAGAATAATCTCAATCCACTTGACACATTCATAAGGGAGGAAATAAACTCAATTGTGGATCCCCTTATTGGTAGCTGACTTGAACTTGAGGTGGTGGGTTGATCATCAAAGGAGAGTAGCCAGACAGGTTGAGTGCAATTTCTTTGGAGTACCAATGGGAGGTTTGACAGGCCAGGAAGATTTAGAGTACTTCTAAGGAGATATGTGGGACCACAGAAATGTTATTGAATGTGCAACTTGCTAGAGGAGCTACTTAGAGGTAGAGGACTTCGGCTTGGGTCTTTATGTGTACCAATAGAAGGGGATTGACTTTAGACTAGTAAGTGATTGAAGCCCATGAGACGAGATGGTCTAAGGTGCTTGATGGGCTTGAAAACCCTATTGCTAGTCCATTTCACTAGTGTTAGGCCTATTAGACCATGATTTAGTAAAGCCTATTAACAACTAGAAAGCTCTTAGCATCAATTTCATTGAAAATAAGATCTTGCTACGTGTTCCAAGGTTACACAAACCAAATAAAACTTTAAAATGGTTATGATTTGTAAATTAGATCTCATTTGTCTAATTACATAAATTTCTAAACTTATTGAATGATACACTTTTATATATTATAACATTTCTTTAGATTTTTTTTTTTGTCATTCCAAGTTGATTTTGGTTAGTATACTCTGGATCCCTTGGAACTATAGTCCACACCACTCCAAGCTTGGTGGGCCTAAGAGGCTGGCTATTCACATGTTTGCAAGACAAAAACTGGTTAGTAGACATCGAGGGTATGCTTGGCATGATTACTTTGATGCTTAAGCTAGCAAGTGGACAAGGATGTGAGTATTGGGATAAAGAAAGAGTGGAGATAGTGAACCTAGTGCCTAACCAGTCTAATCTTACTTATATAGCGTTGCTTTGTTCCACTATTAGCATAGTGAATCTCTAATATAGGAAAGCTTCTATCTGTTTATTATGGAAAGTACTCGAGTCCTTCCAATTATTTAGGAACTTATCTGAGGCCATATTCCCTTTTAGGAAAGTAGTAGCCTCTTTTTCTTTATGGTAATTGGGGGGTTTAATCCTATAATTTTTTTTTTTTTATGTCATGTGAATTGGTAGATAAGCCATGTGGAGGCTTGATAGCCTCATTAGACCTATTGGTCTTTGGGTCATGGAGGTCAACCCATGTGAATATGGGATTGTATTGGGTTTGATGGGTTCTTGACAAAAAAATAGTGATTAACAATAGAGTCCACAAAAATCCCTTACGAAAATTGTTAAAGAAGTCCCCTCTCAATGCGAACACATGAATCAATCAATATAAATCTCTCGATTGCAAGATGAATGGAGACTTTTTTAACAATCTCACAAGAGTTTTTAGGGGAAACTAAAATATAACCTAAAGAAATATTAAAATATATAATTTGTATTATTCAACAAATTTAGAAATTCATGTTACAAAGAAAAAGGACACCTAATTTACAAATTATAACCATTTTAAAATTTTATCAAGTCTATGTAATGTTGCTATGATAAAGGTGTAAAAATTAAATATAGGGAAAAATACATATTTAGTCCTCAATTATTGAATATTCCATTTGAATCCTAAACTTTTATTTTTTTCATTTCAATTCTCAACATTTCCAATAATTGGCATATAGGTCCCTCTATTAACAGTGTAATTCCATCACGATTGCCACTTGATACAATTTCATTTGTTAAAAAGATAAAACAACTAAATATTTTTAATAAATATAAACAAATTATATAAAATCACAAAAAAAAAAAGAAAGTCTTTTGTAAAAATCTTCTAGCCATTGCAAATCTATTAAATTTGACTATGCAAGATCAAATTAGCAATCAAATATCAAGATGCAAAAACTGATTAAAGCTCATTAATTATATTATAAGTCTAGACTCCATGCTCTTTCATGATTATTGTAAAATGGTGGTGTTCACAGTGTCGACCATGCTGTTTAATATTCTTCTAATCTTGTTTCTTTACACTCTAGCTTTGATTACATATTAATTGTTTTTTTCCTTTTTTTGTATTTTTTTTTCTAGTTAAGTTGTTAGCTTTAAATCTCGAAAGAGTACAAAAATATAATGAGAGTCTACTTACTTTGAATTCAAATGAAGAAATAATAAAAGAGTCTTGTTTCGAGATACTTCAATTGATCAAATCCGAAGTCTCTTTTAATAAATCTCTAAAGAATCACTTCAATTCAAGTAATGATTATTAATTATTAAAATTTCAAACTAAAGAAACTTCCCTTTTCCTAATGTTATATACTTTCTCTCTCTTACGAAAGAAGAAGAGAAGAGAGAGTAGAGTTGCAACTAGGTGGTTTGTTATAAGGTACCCAACCCGCTAAAAATCTTATAAGATTTTGGGACAGATTTAGGAAAGATTTTGTAACCCTATAGGGTTTAGGATTGGGTAATGAGTCATAGTTATGGCATAATAGAAAATCCGACCTGATAAATTATAATAATATATAAAAATAAAATAATTATAAAAATTTCAATTCACATAAAAAAAAGGAGTCTGAAGAAGCAAAATCTCTCAAAACTTAATTTTAGTAAAAGAAAATTGTATATATTACTTATCAAGAAGATATTTTTGAAGTGTGATTATACATTTGAACAATCCATGCATGCATATTTTGTAAAGTTGATGTTATCTTGATAGAACACACTAGTTTAGATTTTGTGATGTACACTATATATGTTATCTAACATAATTTTTCCCTTTTTCCTAATTGAATTATATAAGAAGATTAAATGAGTGTTTTGTAAATCATTTAAAAAAATAATAGCATACAAAAATAACCTTATAAAAAATAGAGACCCTATAGGGGTAGGTCGGGTTGATCTAAAGCCTTATAGGTGTGGATTTGGGTACGATAATAAAACTCAATAGGGTTTTGGGTCGGATTTAGGAGATCCTATAGGAAAGTTGTTATAGGGTTTCTAGAAGATAAAAGACACAAAGAGATGAAGTGTATGGGGAAAGGAAGACATGTCATTTTTAATCAAAGTATGACGCACCTTCGTATAGTAAAGGCTAATGGGCCAGCGTTGGTTATCACAAATATGGCCCATAAGGCCATTCTTAATTAAATAATATGATAGAAAAGACTTAGGTCCTTAGCACATTAGCAATAAAACTACACCTATATGTAATTGCCGATATGGTAGCAAATTCTATATTTAACCATTTGGTGAGCTATCAATTTGTTACACATGCCACTACCTAAATCATATTGAATTATGTAGCTATCACATATAAATTATTACAATAGCGTAACAAAAAAATTAGGAAAAAAAATACAATACGACAGTGTGCTTCAATTTTATTTGAGTAGAAATTAGCTTGGTGGCTTGTATTAGAGCCTTATTCTTATTGTGTTGCAGCTAGGTCTCCCTGCTTCAATTAGTATCAAAGCGTCTTCAGTGATCACCATGGCTTCTCCTGATTCAGAATTTGAGTAAATGTTGCAAGTTATTCGTCAAGTTTTGAAGGTTCATCTTGATGAACAAGAGCAAAGGCTTAAGTCCTTTTTTGATTTCCTACATAAGCAAGAAAAAGTGTTGAAAGAACAGCTACATGATCTTACTGTAGTAAAGACATTAATGTAAGAGGCAACGCATCAAGAAGAATCACAAGTGAGTAAGTAAACTCCATTATCTATAGTTTATGAACCAAAAGAAATGCAATAGCCATTTCATACTAAACCCAGTTTACCAACCTTTATTAAACACAATGACCACAACCCATTTACCCAAAACCATAATGTTGACCTGCAATCATACCTAACAGACACTAAGATGCAACTCTTACTCATACACTTAGCCACGAGCAATCTCTCCATACACAATTGTTCTAGCTCCATATATCTTCACAACATCATTGACAAAAGCATCCATAGCCATATACCCTTTACACATTGTAAAAACTCAACAAAAAACAAACTGAAAACACCACTAAAACCATCTCTGCTCTCCACATTTCCCACCACCATTTCTATAGCCACTATAAAAGGCACTACGATACCATATGCATACACATCTACAACATCACAAGACCCATTTAATCCCAGTATCCAAACCTTTACATCTCAAAAGAACATGAAACCACCTATAACATATGACATATACGTTAATATATACACCACTTCAAATCCAGCATGGTCACCTTCAAAAACCTCATGAACAATCCAATAACCATCAACTCAACTACAAAACAACCCAATGCAAATTCCAACACCCCCCCTGGAGCAAGAGATAGTAATTCAAGGTAGAAGGAAAATGCAAAAAAATAAAAAGGAAGGCTTAGATTAGTGGAAAGTAAGAGCAACAAATTATTATCATAGCAAATAAGTTTAGTGCTTTGAAGATTGATGCTAATGCCGTACAAATGTTATTTGTATTAAGAGGATATTCATAGATAATATTTGCTACTATTTCAAAATTGAATGAGTTGAAGAATGACGTATCTTTGAGTCAATTTAACCTTTTACTTGTTGTCCCAATCCTATTCAAGTGTGGTCATTTTGTTGCATATACCTCAATGACTGTGTTGCCCTATTTTAATGGAGTCTCAAATCTAGACTTATAGGAATGGGACACCATTAGTACCTGGTTAACTAATAACACAACAAATTAAATAACAAGAAAGGTGAGATAAGAACGAGCAACTGAGTACTACGGAATTTACCAACCATTCATTTTTCAATTCTTCCTTTGGATATTTCCTCAAACACTTTCTTGATGTCAAAGATCTACCCTATGTTCCATGCTTCGTAGTTGAAGAATTTCATGGACTCAACCAAAAACCTCTCTTTCATTACTAGCTACACATTCAAAACAAGAGTTAGAGCCTTAATTGATTATTGATCATAAATTCATCAAGAGAGAAAATCATGCTAATACAAATGTACATAATGCCAACTGAACTTTGTACCAAAACACTTCCTCTTAAGGTTTAAAGGATAGAGATTTAACACAGACACTTATAGGAGAGATTCACAACGTAAAGAACGACTACGATCCATTCCATATCTTGTGCTGCTACCCCTTCAAATTAGTGAGCTAGTGATGTTGAAACTCCAACCTTATCAAGAAGGTACTATGAAGAGTCACAAGGTAAATACTATGGTTCGTTTGAGGTTGAAGATCAAGTGGGTATACTTTCAAAAGTTATTATTGACTTGACGTTCCATGTTTTCATCTAAAAAAGTATCATGGTCTGTGATTGAAGCTCTCTTGTTTCCTTCCTGTTACCTGCAAATATTCTAAGTTAAAACTAATTGTGATGCTTGACAGAAAAATGGTAAAAAGAGGGAATCATGCCAACACGATAGTACTTATCTCATAGGAAGGCGGTCACCAGTGGATGCTTTGTGGGACTTCACTAGTGATTTGCAGCTTAGCTTTTTAAATCAACCCTTAAGGATAAGGGTTTCTAAAGAAGGTAGGAATGTTATAGGGTTTCTAGAAGATGAAAGACATAAAGAGATGAAGTGTATGGGGAAAGAAGATATGTTACTTTTGATCAAAGTATGATACACCCTAGTATAGTTAAGGAAAATGGGCCTGAGTTAAGTTATGACAAATGTAGCCCTTAGGGCCAATCTTAATTAAACACTATGGTAGAAAAGATTTGCATCCTTAGCCCATTAGCAATAAAATTATACTCACATGTAATTGTTAATATAGTAGCATACTCTAGAATATTATTTAACCATTTGATGCGCTAGTAGTTTGTTACACATGCCAGAACCTAAACCATACAGAATAGTGGAGCTATCACATATATATATTATTGCAATAGTGTAACAAACATATCTAGAAAAAGTATAATACAACATTGTGCTCTAACCTAGTTGTATTTGAGTAGAAATTATCTTGATGGCTTGTATTCAAGCCTTGTTCTTGAAATTTTATAGTCGTCTATCATGAACTGTAGCTTGTATTCGAGCTATAGCATGTTGTTCTCATTTAATTGTGTTGCAGCTAAGTCTCCATGCTTTGGAAGCGGATCAGGCTCGAGTTTTATATTATTTGTCCTAACCCACCTCGGTTGCATCCCTAAGAGGGGGGGGGAGAAAGGAGGGACAGGGGGAGAGGTAGAGAGAGAGAGAGAGAAGGTTACTTAAAACAAAGGAAGCTGTTACCATATAATAATGAAACAGACCTTATCATTAAATAATCCCATAAAGATTCAAGTATTGCTAAATGATCCATTTATTTTTAGACTCCATGCTCTTCAATAATGAGTTGACCAACAAAAGTACAAAATTGTGTTTTATAATGGATGATGAACTGATACAGTACTTGAATTAGTGTGCAAAAATATCAAGATTTATAAATAGACGAGCTTTAATCAGTTTTTGAATCTTGATATTTGATTACTAAATTGATTTTGAATATTTAAATTTGATAGATTTGCAATATGTTCTGCCTTGCAGTGGCTAGAAATTTTTTTTTTCTAAATAATTTTTGCTATATCATGTAATCTGTTTACATTTATTAAAAATAATTATTTTTATTTTATCTTTGAAACAATTAAATTGAGCCAAGTGATAATAACAGGTGGAAAAACTAATACCATTAATAATAGAACTTATATACAAATTTTTACAAACATGAGTCTGTTTGGATGGTCTGTTTCGCATCTGTATCTATATCTATATTGAAACTATATATGTAAATATGTCTAATTTGTATCTATATTTTATCTATATTTGATCTATTTGAACTTTTTATGAGAACTGCCAATTTTTTTTTTTTTATCTGTATCTATTTCTTGATAAATAATTTGTTAGAAAAAATGTCTGTATCTGCTGAAAAAAAGCTAGCCAAACAAACTAAAATTAAAAAAAAAATAAAGGATTAGAACTTTAATAAGAATATGTTCAAACAAGATTAAGTATATATTTTTTTCCTTCAATAATCAATTAAAGTTTAGCTACCAAACGAAATAAAAATGCTGCTACAAAATTGAAAATTTCTAATCCTTGAATCATCACATAAATCGCTCGGCTCTCTTTTATTGTCTACGCGTACTGCTATCCTTTTACTGTGTCGTCCCCACTTTTGCCTACTATTGAAATTGCATAAGGGGGACAGCCCCATTTAATTCGAAGCTTCCAACATGGCCTGGATGTGAACTTGCATCTCTGCTGGGTAGGCTTCTTCATTGTGGACATTGGCTTATTAATAAAAGAATTGACAGGCCCTTTCATTTGTTGCTGGTTCAAATTAATGGCTGGCCTGAGCATGGGCTGGAGGTGAGTCTTTTATTCTCTTATCCCTTCTCCTCTTAATTCTTTTGCTTAAAATAACTTTAATACGTTTCCTAATTTTGAATTCTCTTCCAATAAAAAATGTAAATTACACACATAGATAAATATGATATCAGAACGAAGCATACAATTTTCATTATCAAGGTAGACAGACAAATTACAAGAAATAATGACTTGGATACATGTATATGCTATTTCATTTGATAAATAACATGATACTACAAATTATAGTAAGTTATCTTGGTTACTTAAATTACAATAAGCTTTTTATATATGAAATAGAAAGCTATATGGTGATTGCAAATGAAAGACCAAAAACGATTACAATCACATAGATTACCTAACCTTAATAAGTTTAAAATTATAGTATTGGGTATCATTAAATGACAATTTTGATTACCTAAACAAATCATATCACAAATTTAAGTTTTAAAAACCACTTTAGAATGTATGAAGTAGCTTCTAGTAATAATTACTCGCACTGTTGAAACTTAATAAGGCTTGTATAGATGTAGATGTCTATAAAATAACTTAAGCTAAAAACAAATTTTGATATATATTTTTTATACATCCGGTGACTTTTTTTGGCCGTTGAACAGATCATTCAATTGCTAATTTGGATAGCTCGATATAAAGTTCATAGTAGAATGAGTGCAAGCAAATGAGCTATTGAAATCTGATTATAAAATTTCTTACAAAGAAGATGGGGTTGAGGACATCCAATTCCTTGGACACATCTTCAATCTATGTTGATGGGCAACCTAATCAGCAGCTAAATTTTCTTGGTGCCTAATCAGAAGGAACTCCGCTTTCCTGAAATTTGGAACTAACTACAATACCTCCTGAATGATGTTATGTATCTCCCATGGGGAACACATTCTTCTTGTAAGGGACTTGAAACCGAGGAGCCCAACTCAACCATGATCTCCTGCCAGCCCTTATCTAAAGCAAGCAGTAATGCTCAACGGACTGCGTAGTGCATATGCTTCGGCGTAGGCAACAGGATTTGTTGCTAAGGCACGTGCTCCACCTCCACAAAGCCTCCCTGTGTGATCTTGGGCTACAAAACCAGCAGCTGCTTCTCCTGTGTCTAGGTCCATTGAAGCATCACAATTGAATTTGATACATGGAGCAGCTGGGGGAGTCCACGACTGCAGAAGATTTTTTGGACTGTTGCGCGCAGTAGGGGTCATGTTTCCTATTCTACGGTGATCACCTATTCGATGCTAGGCATCTTCATGAGGCTGATCGATAGCTGACAGGGAGTGATCAGCATTTGGACATTGTTCGCCCTCATCTAAAGGGGCCACCGCTCTGTATTGATGTTGTATTTGCTTCTCCCTTAGTTCTAACTTCATGCCAGCCTATTCCTATTGTCTATTTCTCAGCACATTAAACTCCATCAAGGCAGAATTAGCAGCACTCAGAATAGCTTCAACATTCGGCTCTCTCTTCTTGAAGATGGCAATGCATGTCCCTTTCCAAATACACCAAATCACAGTGCATAACCTTGCCAAAATTCTACCCTTTTCTTCTCTACTTAGCGCTTCCTCCAGGCAAGAAATCATCCAGTTATCTATTACAGTAACTTGGGTCATCATTGATTCTAACGCCTAAAGTAGCAGAGCATGCTAGCTTTGTCCAAGGACAACACAAAAGGAGGTGTTCCACCATTTCTTCAACTGAGCAAAGCAAGCAGACCGGTGATGGGACAATCTTCCTTATAGCCAGATTCCCTTAGGTACGAATTCCATTACTAATTGCTCTCCAAATGAAATGCTTCACTTTGAGGAGAAAAGGGCAATTCCATATCTGTTTTCCAGTAGTCTTGCAATATAAAGATATAAATTATAAAAAAAGGCAAGTATGTCATTTGATATAATATAAGAGGGTTTTATGATCAACCCAAAGTAATATAAAAGAATTATTAAAAAGGATCAAAGTGTCAAACGATATTAAATAAGAAGGTTTTATGGTCAAAGTTTAAATATAATTATATTGTGTTCACATGGTAAAGACTTGATTAAGAATGGATTTTGGCAGAGTGTACATGGGCTTCAACGCCTCCGGCGTAGGCTGCTTAAATTGGACATGAACCTAGCGTTTTTCCTAAACAATATACCTCTAAAATAGACCCTTAACCTACGAATTTGTCACAACCATTCCTCAGTCAAAACCCTAGATGAATTTGGACATAAGGAAATCACGTTCGAATGATCAAACGATTTTGGAGTAAGCCTGCATTTAAGCCGACAACTTATAATCCTAAACTACCAGCCTAAATACAATGAATAACGACCTAAACTCTAGCTTGAAGCTTCGAAGGAAAATTGTGCAAATTAAGGAAATTGGCCGTATGCTGGCTTTTAGGCCACCGATGTACTTGGATAGGCCGTCGGCCTAAGTGGCAGCGTTGGATGTTGTTTTACGACTCAAGAGTTTTAAGCCGCCATCTTTGTTTCCTACGCATCTAGCCTATATCCCTTCGAGATTTAACTCTATAAATACGTCCTAAACTCAGTCATAACTCTCATAACCTCTCTTAAACATATAGAAACCTTAGTTGATACTCTCTAAGGTGGATTTCATCAGGAATTAGGTAAGTAACCTCTCCTAATCCTTTAGTTCGTTCTATGATGTTTTCTTTCTAAGATTGTGTTGTTTTTTGGTGAAGGGAATGATCTTTCGAGGAAATTGAAGGAAAACCCTAAGTGTGGAAATTGAGGATTTTGGACCTACAATCAAATGAAGAAGGTAAGACTCAATCTAGAACTATAATTCATAGATGTTAAGTTGTTAGGAGAATTTGAGTCACATATATTGTTGAAGATGAATTGTGAATGCATAAACAATGGTGAACAGGAAATCTTAGGAATTAGGGTTTCTTTGTATCATTGGTGTTGATTTGGAGATCTTGGTTCTACAGCCAGGAAGGTGTGAGATCCAAGATTCTAGGTAAATATTGAATCCTTTCAATCTTTGTTATGTTAAGAGATGGAATCTTGTCTGATAGTTATGCTATTTTCGATTAAGGATCTTAGGGTTTTTGAGGAATTTGGAGAAATTGGCTGTCTAGGGTTTCGTTATTTAGTGATCTTAAAAGACAGGTGTGTAGATCTAATCATATAAATCTTATGTTTTGAGATTATGGAATTTAAGGTTATGATTTAATTATGAATGTGGAATTGGATTTTGATTTGATATATGTTGATGATCAGGTTTCCAGTGAAATTAGGGTTTATAACTTTTTAAAAGATTTTGTTGGTAAATTTGGAGTTTTGGAAAGCGAATCCAGGTACGACCTTACCATATTTGTTTGTTTGTGCTTGTAGAAATAGTTCTTAAATCTAACTAATTTTATATTTGACTTTAATTGAATCGAGTGTTAGTTGTGCGTGGCTGCGATTAGTATAGAACTCATGGTAGAGAGAAACCATGGTGGAGGGTAATACTAGCATTGGCAACCTGATGATCCTTGTGTGTCGTTGTCCGAGTGGAGTTTACACTTAGAAATGATTCTGATAGATTAAAAGTAGTTTCGGGATGTATGGCGGAGCGCAACGATGTGTGGGAAGTACCCAACATCAATATATTGTATATAAACTATTTTATATAAAGATTATGAATCGGGGTCATGAGATACTCCGGGTTTGGACTAATGTACAATAGTTCTGAACTGTGTTGGTTGCTTGGCTAATTTAAAGATAATAATTGGTGTTTATTGCATTAGTTTCTAAGTCGTATGTGATATTGGTTATTGCTTGATCATGTGCATGTGTTTTTTGTTTGACGTACTGGTTGTTTTTTGCTTAATCCTTATTTTTCCCATAGGTACAGGTGATGATTCTATTATCTATGATTTGGCAGGATATGACGTATTCGTGGACTATAGGGAAAGCAATAGTTGATTTGATCCTTCTGCCGATAGCTGAGATTAGTGATTTTGGATATAGTAATTGCAAGAAAGAAAAGCAATATTTTTATGATTGGTTTATTTTTGTATTGGAGATTATGTTACTTCTTTAAAGTTAAATTGTTTTGTTTTATGATTTAGATGAATTGAGGACATTTTATTTCAATTATCCTTTATTTGAGAGTTATTGGTGATATTTAAGTTACACATATTAGTGGATTAGAAAATATAGCCTTTGTGTGTCAATCTTTGGTAATGATACATGGCGGGCTGATAACACCTTTAGGTTAGGGCGTTACAAGTCTTTTCAATGGTGTGAGAACTACAGGCATGCTGGCCGAATGTCTTCTTCGTGCATCTAAGGAAATTGTAAAGTAAACAAACACTGCACTTCCTAATTTCCTCGAAAGGCCACACAAGTTTGTCTTCTATAAAGCTAAAAGGAAGAGGCATTTGCCTATTAGCCTTGATCATCATAGAATCAAAACGATAATTTAGCTCATGAATTCCATCCATTTCATTACTAGTGTAGCAATTCAGCCACTTTGAAGCTCAAGATATTGAACACATTTTGGTGGTTCAGTTGGTAATTTTCCAGCCCAAGAGTCCTTCTGTCATTCATTATGTCAATGGATTGACCGTTTCCTACTTGCCATATTGCTCCTTTTCACAAAAATGATCCTCCTTTCCAAGATATTTGCTTAACCCCATGAGTCTTAGAGTCCCTGTTAATCTACAAAAAGGAGCTATGAGGAAAATTAATACCTTTAAGAACTTAGACCCAAAGGGCATTCGCATTTGACAAAACTCTCCAAGCTAGCTTGGTAAGCATAACTAAGTTAAAGTCTTTGGGTTCTTAACAAGTCCTCTGTTTGATTTGGGGAGAGTAATCTTGTCCCAACTTTGATAATGAATGTCCCCCCTCATCATTTTGTTGACCCTACTAGAATTGGGCCACCATGGAACTAACTTCTTTACACTATTTGGCCAAAAATTTAAAGCAGCTCATAGAGTAAGTCAAGATGGCACCTAAAACTTCTTTGATGAGTGTCTCTTTGCCTACAATGAAAAGCAAACATCTCTTCTAACTTTTGAATTTGAGGCCAATTTTATCCTTAACAAAGTGGAGTGCTTCAGTCTTGTTCCTACCCCAAATGGTTGGTAAACCTAGATATTTCCCGGGTTGGTGGTATGGGGAATATCCAATACTCTATGAATTTCCTCCTTCATCTCTGTAAGGGTATTAGCAGTAAAGAAAACACTGGATTTCTATAAATTCACCTATTGGCCTAAAGCTAATCAATAGTTATGAATGATCCCTTTAAGCACCTACAAATTCCTTGAGGTAGCTTCTTCAAAGAACAATGAGTGATCTGCAAATAGTAGTTTAGAAATCATAAGATAGTTGTGCTTGATTTTTAGACTTGTAAACAAATTTTTAGAGGCTACAAATTCTAAATTTCTTGACAACATGTCAGCTACCAAAATAAATAAATAAGGGAAGAGTGGATTGCCTTGTCTAAGACTTCTGGTGGGTCTCACATATCCTGCCTCTTTATTATTAATTAATAAACAATATGACATAGAAGTGACACACTCGATGACCCATTTGATCCAAATATCACAAAAACCAAGTGTTTCCATTACTCCTTTTTGGAAGTCCCATTTTACCCCATCATAGCCTTTGTTTACATCCAATTTGAGGTCATAATAGGTTTTGTTGCTATGACCTTTTATTCTTAGAAAGTGAAAAGCTTCATGAGCTACTATTACATTATCATGTATGACCCAACCTAGAACAAATGCACTTTAGGCTTCAGAGACTATGTCATTCGATAGGGTTTCAACCTATTAACAACTACTTTGCAAATGATTTTATAGATGAAATTGCAAAGGCTAATTGGGTAGAAATGTCCTACCTCTTAAGGTGAGGGGATTTTTGGCATGAGCACAATTTCAAAAGTTGAGAGGGCAAGGAAAAATTCCTAAATTAAAAAATGATAGAGCTATATCCACCACACCTTTGCCCACTATATTCTAATATCATTGATAGAAGATACCTGAGTTGCCATTAGGTCCCAGGGACTTCAGCACACCCAGTTGATATGCTACAGCTTTGATTTTGTCTAAAGAGACCAATATACTCAATGAGGAGTTAATGTCTTCACTGATAAAAGTGGGAACCAACTCTAGCACATTCTTGTAAGGTCGTTCTCCGTCTATGTGAAAAAGCTTGTGATAGAAATCGTGGAAGGTTCTTATGATAGTCTCTTCATACTCAATAAACCTCCCATTCTCTCCCTTCAATCTTAGGATTTTATTCTTCTACCTATGTAGTAGTGTTGATTGATGAAAAGACTTGGTATTCCTATATTCCTCCTTAAGCCAATTGATCCTAGACCTATGTTTCCAATACATTTCTTGTTATTCCCATGTCTGGCTTAATTGTGACAACAAAGTTTGTTTTAGAGCTCGGTCCATGTTTAAACACTTTTTCTAGTTCTCTAATGGCTCCTATAATCAACAAATCTTATTCATATTACTAGGGAAAGCCTCTCTGCTCCATTTATTGAATTGTAGCTTGCATTTTTCCAATTTGAATCCTAAGGGGAAGGGGTGGTTGATGGGGTAAAGGGTCCTCCATGCCTCCTTTATCACTTCCATACATCTGTTAGAGGTAGTCCACATCTGTTCAAACTTGAATTTCCTCCTACTCTTTCCACTAGTGTATTGTGAATTGATCACTAAGGTCACAAAAGAGAACTTATGTACTTGAGTATTTTAGCAATTACCCATCAGATCCTAATACCCTATCTATTCTCTCAAGAACCAAACTACCTTCTTTCCTTCAATTAGACCAAGTGAACCACAGTCCTTTATAACCCAATTCATTCAGTTGGCATTCAGTACCATTGAGTTGAACTGATCTATCAGTTTGAAATACTTGGGGTTTCCCCTTTACCTTCTCATGACTGAAAAGCATATCATTAAAGTCGCCTACTCCCATTCCATGATAAAGAAGTGCCAATATTCGCCAAATGTCTCCATAGAATTTATCGTCTATGCGGGTTAAGGTTCGCATAAATCTAGGAGATATTGGCAAAAAGAGTGCCATCAGCTAAGTAGACCACAACTCTGATATGATTCTTATTGTAATGCAATAAATTGATGTTCACATCGCCCATCCACCATAAAGCTAAACCACCCAACAAACCTACTAGTGGCACATAAAATTCATGACCAAATTTCAACCTCCTTTTGATACTAGATAATCTCCTTCATTCGTTCTTGGTCTCCATGAGAAAAACAATGACTGGATTGTGTTTACGTATGTGGCCTTTCAAGTGCTGAATTGTCCAGGAGGCCCTAACCTTTGACAATTCCAACTAATGATGATCAAGGCTCTCATGTGGTTGCTTTTGGCCAGCTACCACAACCATTTAGGACATAATGATGATAAATGATTGGAACCTGTATTAGACTTCCTGCCATTGAGATCCTTAATTGGGAATTTGAATTTGCTACCCTCAATTTTGTTGCATTCTTTTTTTGCCTTCTTCCCCTATTATGCGGGGACTTCCTGGTGGGCATCTCTACTTTGGTTAATAGTCTCAAACTTCAATCTCTTGGATGGTTTCATTAGCTCGTCATCTAATAATCTCTTAATAGCTAGTATTTTCAAGGCCGGGATGGTAAAGGGATGGCTAGAGCTTGTGAATATAGGGTAGAAAGGTTGTGAATATGGGAACTCCACATAATAAGAGCTAGATGATAGCATTGGTGAAATAGTAGGTGGTTGTGATGGGGTAGGTAGATTTGATGTGTTGGTCAGCACTAGTATACTTTATTGGTTAAGGTCAGCCACTTGGGGTAGATTTGTGTTTGCTTTGGATGAGGATGTGTTCAATTTGATAGGGCTTGTAACTTCTTATTCTTCTTATGTTTGTTTGTCTTTGAAGAATATTATGCCTATTTTAGACCTTTGGCTACAAAAGGGAGTTAGGTTGATGTAATAGTAAAAGAATTGTGAAATTAGGGTAAGTTTCAGTGTCCTTGTGTTTGCTTTTATTCTAACTATCTAGACTTTAGTCTACACATACAGTTAGATAAATTGTGAAATGTGCATTTTCACATTTCAAAGAAGAGCACCAAGAAAATAGATTATTGATGATTGTTGTTTTTGAAACTTTCTTTGGCAAACTACGTGTTAGGGAGTAGTTATATGGTTTCTAATTTTGGCAAAGTAATGTCCAAATCCCCATTATTCAACATGCACCACCGCTAAGAGACTATCACCTATAAATTATTTCTCTTGCACGGTTTAAAAGGCAATTATGTTAAACAAATATCCCATATACTCTTGGTTTCTTCTATATACACTGTTTTACAAGTCCAGTTTACAAGTTTACAATCAAGCCCAAATATTTGATTATTCTTTTACTAGAACAACATACCTATTTAAAGGGTTTGTCAATAATTTTAATGGATTCTAGTTATTGTTTCTCAAACTAGAACATATACGTGTTAAATAGCGTCCTGAGCGATCTTCATTTAAAATTTCAAGGTTCTCAAAATTAAGTATGGAAGCTAAGAAGAAGATGAGGTATTAAACTACACACCAATGCATGGCATGATTGACCTCAAACTAATTATGAAACATTCATAATTTTGTTTTGACATTTGCCAAATTTTACAAAATATGCGTGTAATTTATAATATGCTTCTATTTTCATAGATTACATTTTTAAAAGTAGGATAATATCATTTAAAGCAAAATAAGTGGCATTTTATTTCATTTTAAGAGCAGAATGAAATTCATATTTCACTCTAAAATTCTAATATGAGTTTTAGTTAACCTTTAATCAACTTACCTAATGGTAACACTCTTTAACAGACTAAGTTAGAGCCACCATGCCAGCGTATATATTGCTAAATCTATACATTTGACCCAAAATCAAACCCAACATTCATCGAACTCAACTTAACATATATAATAAAAAACTACGTTCACACTTTGAGAAAATCTAGAGGCATGTCTAAAGAAAAAGGATTCAATGAGTGTGATATGTTATATGTCCAAAATAAGTGTTAGATAAGTGTCGATGTGTTTTAAATAAGTAATTGAAAGCTTGCATAATTTTTATAGAACTTTCTACATCATTTTTTTGGCATTTATTTGCTACTAATCATTGCACTTACATATATCACACTCAATAAGTGTCTAGCTTGAGTCAAATCCATGCAAGATTCCTTCATCTTTATCATACCATTAGTGAAACCTCATGGCATGCATACTCATATCACTACAAAAATTTTGATTATGGCAGGGATTTTTAGTCCATTTAGAAAAGGCAAAAAAAAAAAAAAAAAATCCTTACCAAGTTGTTATAGGGCTACAAGTTTGGCCTCTCATTCTCGGCACTATTAAATTGTTGTCCTTGTGAAAAAATAGGGACAAGGATGGCATTCTTTCAATATCTCTCCCTTACTGTCTCATCAACAATCTAACCATTAAAATAAATATAATAAATGAAATATTAATTATTTTAGGGATTTAATCACGGTTGGATATAGTGTGAGCCATTGGATAATGATGAGAACGGTTCCATCAAAATTAATGATGAGACTATAGAATTTTCCTTACGGATACACATCCCTTCAAAATTATCTAACATGTGTGTCGATATTATGAAAGGGATATATAACCCATATCATTTGACCTTTTTATTAAAAGAAATGTTAATTATTTAATTAACATTATGGCAAGTAATTATGACATCCATTTAATTGTTGTAATCATGTCATAAAGCACCTATATTTATAGTGGATTAACGCACATTATGCAAAACATGTATTTATATTTAATATTTATAATAAAGTTAATAATAACAATATTTTGAATGTAAGTACTTCATAAATATAACAAGTACACAATGCCAAGAGGTTTGAAACAACATACAACGCTAACATTTCTTAATCATAAATGCCTAGAAATGTCAAAGGGTAAATTATACGAGAAGAACATACCATTTGAGGGTAAGTTTATTTGAGATTATAATATTTTAGATAGTTTATTTGAAGTCATAACGTTTAGAGAAGTAGGTAAATTGAGGTCAACATTGACACGTGTAAATAGGAGAGAAATTTAATTAAAACGTAGAAGATCTACTACGTTATGACACGCGTCAATGGTAACCTCAATTGACTTGATTCTCTAAATATTGTAACCTCAAATGAACTTATCTCAAACATTGTGACCTATTGATATAATTTACCCAAATGTTATATGACACCAATGTTAAACAATGAGAAGAGTCAAACCATCATCAGCACTAACATCACAATCATAAGAGGCTAAACTCATAATATAACAAACAACATTACACCACCACAAAAGTCTAAAACCATAATTTTATAATGATAATACTTCACCACGAGAGTTTAACGCCTTCATCTAATAGTAACATAACATAACCACAAGAGTTCAACCTTATCATACAATCACAAATGCAGCAAATATCCTTTAAAACCAAGACTAAAAAAATAAAAGGGAAAAAAATGAAACAGTTAAATATAACTAATTTTCACTCCTATCACTAGACCTCTTAAGATGATCCACTTAAGGCTTATACACATCATCTCCTTTGTCTAGGCTAATAACCATTGGTTCCAAGAAAGTTATAGACATAGCTTCTATTTGGATTATCTAATTTTCATCTATAACCCATCTGTATATGGTTTGTTTGATCTATTTTATAAGTAAAAATATTCATTTTCATCTGTATCTAATTTTTGCAAACAGTCTATTTGAAAGCGACAAAAATAAGATATCAAAACACTCCAAAAAGACGAACTAAACAAACATTGTTACCTGTGTTTTGAGGGCCAAACTATGATCGCAAACCCTACCCTCCTAATGATTCTCCAAACATCTGTTACCCAAGAAACATAGAGAAGAAAGGATAGGATGATTGTCCTTATGAGTGAAACATTGGCATATGCCCCACCTACAAACCAAACATTTGTATCATTGGTCTTATCAACATCGATATATTGGGATATCCTCCATTGTTATTTGATTGGGTATGTGAGATATAGCTACTTAGAGGTAGGCATATAGGCCTGGCAAACTAAGCCATTTTGGCTCGCTTTTAAACAAGCCAAAATTTCTAGGCCCGAGCTCGAGACCGAGACCAGCCTACTTTGGACCACGAGCTAAATGTCGACTGAAGTAGGTAATGACTAAGAAGGAACCAAAAATAAAATAAAATAAAAAGAAAAGGAACTAAGGCTTCCTCAGTTTTCCAAAAATTGCTTCAAAAAGCATCCATAACTGGTCATATAAGAAGAAAGTGCATCATCATCAGTTTACTTGTGAACCCATCAAAAGAAATTTATGCTTCCAAGGTTTTGGTATCGATGCTTCCCCACACTTAAGATCAAACTTTCACTCCCTCCAACAAGGCATAAACACCTCCAAAAACCTGCAATTTTGACAAAAAAAAAAAAAAATAGACACTTAGGATAGTAAAAACAAAAGGAACTTAAATTACTTAAGTTAATCATGGGTTACTTCCCAAGAAGTGTACTTTTTCAACTTCGTTGGCTCGACATTTGGTGTTAATATTTTCACTTGGATCCCATGGGAATGCATCCCACTCTTATAATTCTAAAGTCAATAAGGCGAATTTTTTTCTCATTCTTATTCCAATTCTTTTAAGTTCAATTCCCTTATTCTCAAATATCATGGGTCTTTGATAGGGAGCAAATTTATAAAATGGTGTTGGCTCAAACTCAATAATATAACCTATAGGCTCATCATCTCCCAAGCACTCAATGATCTCAATAAATGGAGAGATATAAATATCTTCAATTTCCATCTCTTGTTCAATCTCTCCAAACATCTCTTCTTTTGGGGTAACTTGAGGAATGTCCTTTAAATTTGCGTTCTCCGAGATTGAAGTATTAGGGAAAGGATTAAGATATAAAACCTTAGTCTCCTCACATTCATCTTGTTCCTTAGTAGACTCTAACTCATCTTCATGACTATTTAGATGTACCCTATGATCTTCAATTTCGTGTTCCTTCTCTGCCAACTCATCCTTCACTTTTATGTCTCCTCAAGTTGTATATTTTGATCATTTTCTCTTGATGCATTAAAGGAACTTGCAATTATCTCCTTATTTACTCCCTCATGTCTCCCAAGAGTTTCCAAAGATTCAACTAACCTAGATACCCGCTTTTGAGAGGGTCCTAGAAGAGTGATCAATTCTTCTATGCTTATGAGTTTGTAAAGAATAAGAGCATAAGATTGTCATGAGTCCACTTCAAAAAGTGCTTGCATCGTACTAACAAACAAATCTAAGTTTTCATATCTTGAATAAATGATCCTTTCCAAAATAGATTTTTCTTTAGTATATTTTTCAGTATGGTTCAAGGAGGAAGATGGTGTGGTCAATGTGATTAGAGCATGGCCATAATGTAAATGTTGAGAAAAATGTGAGACAGGTCTCTCACTTGGACATTCAAAAGTCCAATGTTTTCCACCACACTCCCTACAAATCATATCATTAACAATCATAAGATTAGAATCTAAAAATTCTTGATAAGAAGCAATAGGGAATAATGCATTTATATAACACAAGTTAGAAGGATCATAATATGGATTAGGGCATTTATAAGACTCATGATCACTTCCACAATACAAACACGAAAATCCCATGCAATTCATAGATCGTACAATCATGAAAAATCAAGAACACATACAATTAAAACAAATTACCCCAAAAAACATAAAAAAATGGTTAAAGTAGTAGGTACTAAAGCTTTTCTTCGTATTGGCTTGTTAAATCCCCGGCAATGGCACCAAAAAATTGATGTGAGCGTATAATTCATATCACATTATAAAATATAAACCCAATAGAAATCCTATGACAAGCTCTAAAGCAGTGCACCTATCGATTGCAGAATATAATTACTATAGGTGTCATCCTCTAGGATTTATATATCAAGTATTAGTATTATTATTTCTCTACTATTTAACATAACAATTGAGATGATATTATGAATATTAATTATCTAATTAATAATCCTAATAGTTAATTATATGCTTTCTTAATATAATACAATCATAAAATAATGCCCCTTATCTTAATCCACTGTAATCCCTAATTTCTTATAACAAAGGATTGATTAATGAATCATCTATATCTTGAACTGCATAAATTCTTAAATTCATCAACTTCTCTTTCAAGATAATTGAATTCTAATCCTACATGATTATGGAAATGTCTTTCATCATTAATTACATATAGAATTATATTATTGTTCAAGATTCCTTAGGAAGATTCGATCTTTATGCAGAAAGATTCAATCTTTATGCAGAAGGTTCTGGTAGTCTATGTCTAGATCCACATTCGAACCTCTTTATTCATATAGATCTATTTTATTAGATAAAATCTCTTTCTATCTAAAAGAAATCAGACATGTAATCAATCACAAGAACAAATAAGAAATCATGAAGAGAATCAAAACATAAATTTCCATTAATCAAATAAATTCAATACATGGACCTAGGGTTTCACAAGACTTAGGGTAAATAAATCTACTCCTTCGTAGATTTTATAATAAAAACAAGAAATCTAGAAAAGTAATCAATAAACATGATTAAACAATAAAACCCGTTAATGTTTTGTAATCTTCGATGAAACCCTGACACTTCTCCTCTTTAAGCTCTCAAGTTTCTCTCTTAGGTTTCTAATAGAATGAATGATTTCCCATAAAGACGAGTTAAGGACGCTATTTATAAGAGGGGAAAATTGACTTCTACACGACCATCCTACACAACCTGTGTTCAAGGCTATGTAGAATGAAAACTGGTGAAAAATCTCACTGGAGAAAAGTAAGCCACCTAGGATGCCCGTGGCTTTGAAATATATACCGTCGGCCTTAATCTCCTAAGCCGCCAGCCTTGAGCTAACGTTCCTTCAAAATCATCAAAATCTTTGAAATCTAATGCTGCACGACCACAAATACAACATGTGTAGATAGGTCGTGTACTTTCAAAAATCAGTTATGGTCACTTTCAACTCTCTATGTGAGTGCCCTACACGGCTTGTGTATGATCCTTGTATACCATCATGCCCCAAATGGTACCATAAATGCTGCAATCCACCACATATAATATTATACCTACCTTAGTCATACGAAAGTCTCAATATTATGTAAAGACCCGACATGCTCAATTCTTAAATTAAGCACACCAAGTCCCCAACCACGTATAACTCTTACGAATTATACATAAGGTTGTCTTAAAAGAAGGTGTTTATGTTAACATTGCTATTAGATTTTAGATTGTGAAATCATTTAGTTAGATTTTGGATTAGCGGAAATAAATTTTATAAAACAATTTAGAAATAAAGACATTTCAAAACTTCCGCTCTTCTCAAGTGGAGAATTATTAGATTAAACAAAGCTTTGCAAAAGTTAAATTACAAAACATGGGCTCTATTATGCCCTTTAAAGAATATGATAAGTTTATATCATAAATCCAGCTCTCACTAATACAAAAAAAAAAAAGAAATAAAACAACTAACTATATCCACGCTCCTACTCACTTCACTCATCCACAAATTCTCTCCGAATCATCACAAATGCTTAAGACCCGAGTCAAGCATCACCAATAGCAACAACATCATCATATCATCATCTCATCATCCATCATTACCAACATCAACAAGAACTCATCATCATCAACTTCATCAACATCGTTTTATCAACAATAAAACCTGTAAAAAGAATAACAACAACAAGAATGAGCCGAAGCCTAGTACACAGCAATACAATCACATACGGAGTGACGCACGAGCTTAACTAAATGCAAATGACAATCACAAGTTATTATCTTTCTTTAAAGTAAACAAATCAACACGGGAGTATTCAAACTCCGGGCATCAAGGATCTAGTATCACGTCCGCCTCCCTGAGTGGTCCCTACTGTTCATACAGACTAGGCAACCCCACCTTTTGGCGTAGCCCGTAATACTAGGGGATCCTGAGTAATATCACGACGCTCAGGGGGTTGATATAAGTAGCTCAGATACTTATATCTCCTAGATAAATCTATCCAATAACGAGAAAGTTCCATGCCCCCAATCTGAGCAAGGTGTCGCTCTTCGAACCAGATTCAACGGCGTAAAAACAATCAACACTCATCAATTATTAAGTCAAGTTTAGTTCTTAATTCATTTTAGATGCCTATTCTAACATCCAACACAAGTTACTGCGTACCTTATATAAGATCACCTGTAAGAAAAACATGAACCCCAATGACGATGTCCACTACTTGACAGAAACTCAAATGAGTTTATTTCCTTTTGTAAAAGATCCACCAACTCCTTACAAAACAATTAAAAAACCAATCAATTAAACTAGCTCAATCTAATCAATTACTATGTCATCTATACCAAATTTTATTAAGATCCTATTTGAGTAGACACTAATGTGGAGCCCCACTATGGCTGCGATAAACTGCCCCGCCAAAGTATGGACGGTTCTCCTTTGTCTGTCAAAGTATTTCTTTTCACTTTGATTATGGTTTCTTATCCACAAAGCATCAACAAAACATTTATATTCAAAAACATATAAATGCAAAACAATTAAACATTCGAAACAACATATTCCTCATGTTATTCAAAGATCACCCTAACACATTCATTTAACCCAATTATTTGTTACTAACCCATTTTAGCTTAACCTTAGTCAAATTGATTAGAATTAGTCATTTAAGTCATTTACCAAGTCAAATTGATTAACCTTAGCCATTTAATTCAAAAGCTAAGCCAAGTGGATTAAGCTTAAGAAATCTAGTTCATTTTAGTTTAATTGAGTTCATTAAGTCAAACTCATTAGAATTAATCATTTAATTTAATTACTAAGCCAAAGTAATTAAACTAACTCAATCTAATTTATTTTAACTCATTCAAGTTCATTTAGTCAAGTTGAACTTTGATTGTAACTAGATTCATTTATGTTAAACTCGCATATTTAACTCAATTATTCATTAAATCTATAAATCTATCCAAGTCATGTTTAATTAAATCAATCTATCAACATAACACATCAAACATCACTTATCTATCTCATTTTTCTCAAAAAGATCAATTTACACTTAACAATAAACATTTAGAAATAAAAAAACAAGTTTTAATTTTGTTTAAGAAACACAACAGCCAGAAAGAATCAAAATTTAAGCATTGATATGTTTGAATTTGTAAAAACTCAAAACATAAAAGTTGTAGATCTTTTTTAATATTTTATAGCAACTTGAATCACCTCAATCGGAGGTCGTATGAAAAAGTTATGGCCAAAATACAAAGAGGTTGCGAAACAGGACACTGAGTAAAACGAATACAGACACTTCAAAGCCGGCGGCGTAAATTTAAAAGCCGGCAGTGTAAAGGTTCAAAGGACAGCGTTGGAGGTTTAAGAAAATGCATTCTGTTCCCTTCAACACCGCCTCAAAGCTGGCCGCGTAGAAACTCCAGGAGCCGGCGTTGAAGACAAAACAGGTTTGCGAAAAGAGGTTTTTTTTACACTTCCTTTTATCAAAACTTCTTCAAATCATTTCCTAAGCTTCCTATATCAATTCTAACATTAAATAAACTATAATAACAACTTCTAACACTTCAATATTTCTCCAACAACTTCAAACAACAATCAAACTTTAATTCACTTCAACAAACTCCAACTCACTATTCATCCTCTTCTTCACCATTTTCAACTTCCATCAAACATTAAACTAACAAATACAAATGTAAACAGCACTTCCAACTCCATTCAACATCAATTCATCAATTAGAAATGTAAATAATAAGTAAAAACAAAGAGAAATAGAAACGAAAACTTAGCTTTTTGAGCCTACTCATGCAATTCCTTATTCTTCTTCTTGGGGAAGCTAATTCTACTTGATCTCCTCTTTCTATCTTGTTGAAATTGAGATTCATGTCTTGGATTTTGGAGAGGGAAAGAAGAAGAAGAAGAAGAAGAAAACGTAAAAGAGAGAAAAGAAAAAGCAAATGGCAGCAAAGGAAAATAAAAAGAAAAGGAAAGGATAAAACTAAATATATATATTTTAGAAATAAGATATAGGTTTAGAACTATCAGATCAATAGCTATAGTTCCAGAAGTATTTAAAAGATGATTTCTGAACCAATAGATTATAAATTAAGATCTTAAAATAAGAACTTAATTAGGAATTTAATTTGGATACAAAGATATTTAATTTAAGTTCGGGTTTAAGAACTGATATTTTTATTCAAGCAAATGAACTCAAATTTTACTAAGATTTAGGAATTAGTGTTTAGGCTAAGAATCAAGAGTTTAGGAATCCTCTAAACATTTTTAGAACACAATTAGGGATTTTAGGAATTTCAAATCTCAAAACTAACTTAATTATTAGCTAATTAAATTAAGCCAACTTGTCTAATTAAATCCTATAATTCATTTGATTCATTTAATTTATCTAAACTCAATTTCTAATCTGGATGAATATTTGGGGTATTTCATATTATATGTAAGGCGTCTAATACAATAATAGGAAACACTGATGGGATATGTGGTTTAAGCATTAATATGAAGCATACAAGAACTAATAAGCATATATGCACCAAATTGATCATAATAAGGTCTTTACATAAGCATTCCCTTGATAATTCTCCAATATCCAAAATATAGTCTGGATCTTACATATAATAACAACTATAACTACAAAGATTTTAAAGTAAATCTATTCTAAGATCTTCAAAAGGATTTCCCCCAAAAGCTTTCCAAAAGCGTAAGCTTACTCGGATAACCAGAGGCCTCGGATATAAGAGATATTGATATCGTGTCAACAAAAATCTAATGGGGTGTAAGCTTAACCAGCTTAGTGATGATATTCCCAGATTAGCATACTCGTATCAATATATTCAAACAAGTTATTAAACAAGCATATGAAATGAATCAAACAAGGAAGTAAGCAATACATATGATCTACTGAAAATAATATGTTTGAATGGATTTACGCCCTCCATTTGGGGTTAAGTATTTTCGGCTCTTTAAAACCCATCTTTATTATCCATCTTGTAGTTCTTTTGGTCTCCTATTTGCCTATCTTGGCAGTCTTACCTTCCTGCGATTACCTCATTATTATACTCGTCCCACCAAAACTTAGTAGCTACATACAATGACAATGTGACCCACGTCGTGATATGAATGAATTAATTTAATTAAGTACTCATGGCATAATATTAGATATTTTAAGGGTGATAATAGAATTTGCAAGCACTCCATCATGAGAATAAAACACAAATTTAATTAACAATCATGTCTCGATATGCTTAGTATATTTATAGCCAATATTATCATGTATGTTTCATTTTCGTCTTTTCCTACTTTTAGTGCCTTTAGCTACAAGCATAAACAAGTACGTAAAAGTAGGAAATAAACTCACCAGACCATCTTTGCCAAAATTTCTTCGCTCGTAATAGTCCTCTTGATATGGATCTTCTAACTCCTCGTTACCTAAACGGAAGAAATACCCAGAATGAGTATTTCACGGAAGTTTTGCTCAAACTTTCTAATTCTATTTCATTATTTTCGCCAAAAAATCGGACGAATGGAAATTCTCACTTAAAATGACCATATCTTGCTCATTTTAACTCATAATTTCGCATATTATATGTCAGTTTCTACCTACTCAAAAAGATTTATCTATTTCTAAGGTCATTTTCATCATAAAAATTCATTTAGGTCCTAAAATGGTTTAGTACAGAATCACCACGAATTTTCCAACTCTATACAACATAATTTTTCCAAACTTTTCTTCACTCAAAATTCCTTAAGTGAAAATATAGATATATATAATTGGAAAAAAATATTTTTGATATATAAATAGACTGATATTTTATGCATGATGCTATTGATGTTGTTTCAACAATTATTTTTTATAAAACAACTACCCTTATGGGTTTGAAAAATTGGACTTTGACAAATTTTTCTTTAATTGGTTGGAACGGAAACTATAAATTCTTGGGTTATTATAAATAAGTGTTTTCTTTTTAATTTTTTTATTTCCTAATTATTCAATGAGAAATTAATTTTTCAAAGAAATTTTGGCCTCTTAAGATATCTACCAATTTGATTCATAGTGGTTGAAAAATAGAGTTTTCCAAAAATTTTCTTGAGTTGTTGATAGTCTCCAATGTTTCGAGTTGTGTTACATGTATATTTTCGCTTCATATTCATATTCATATTCTTCTACTTCTTAGCAAATAAGTTTATTATTAAAAAAAAAACTCCTTTCTTTGGCCAATTTTATTTCTCTAATTAGGTTTATAACTAGTGAGTTGATTTTACGTCAGTTTTGAAAACTTATTTAGTTCTTGGTATTCATTATGAAGTTAATAAAATTCTTATAAATAAGTTTTTATGAAAAATTTGTATAGCAAACAATTATCAACCTTAAAGTTTTAAACCAAAATTTTCATATTACCATTTTGAAAAGAAAGCAGGTATTCATTTATCTACATCATTGAAGAAATCTTTATTATTAATAATTTAAAAATGCATGATGAGCTTATCTAAGTTTTTAAAAAGAGTTTATTAAAACAATATCTAAGTTTTTTATGGGAAAATTCTTGCTAAGTGACAAAAATTCATTTTAAAAGAGAGTTTAGTCTTATTTTTCTTTATTAAAGAAAAAGTCCTCTTCATTTTTGTTGAGACAATATCGATATGGTTATGCGTGAATATGAATATGTAGTTATAAGAAAGATAAGAATATCACATAATAAGATAGAAAGAGATATAAGAAGCATAATATTAAGGTCAAGTATTGTGAGCCTTTGCTTCATCAAGGCATCCCAGAACTAAGATAAGATTAGTTCCAAAAAGAAAAAGAAAAAGAAAGAGAAAGGAACACAAAAGCATAGTAAGAGTAATAAGAGTAAGAGCATGTTGGCAAGATGTTAGATTAGTTAGCTTTTATACTCTAAGAAATATATATATACATAATAACATATATATATATATATATAAAAAGTTAGATTATGAGCAATAATAATAACACAATGATAACAACATAATAATAATAACAATAACAACATAATGAGATTTATGCATGAACAAGAACAAAAAATGAATATATTGTTACTTCCTTAACACTATGGTCTTAGGAAACACACACTATGGTCATGTAATATCACATGACATGAAGGAGAAATATTATGAATATTTAACTAAGGTTTATATGGTGATGGATGAAAAAGAAATTTGTTGGTAGTTGTATGAAGAGAGTAATGGGATGGAAAGAAAAGAGAGAGTTGGAAAGAGATATCGAAAGAGAGTTTATGGAGAGAATTTGAAAGAGTTTTATTATGTAAAGTGAAGTGTGTGAAACAAATGGAGGGAGATGGGGTGTTTATAGAGATTTGCAGAGGGAAATTTGTTGAAATAAAATAAATTGAAAAAGAAAAAAATTAGAGAAGAGAGAGAGGGGGTCGACGCTAATGTAAGAGGAAGAGAGAGTGAGTTGATTGAATTTATATTTTTGTAATGAAAAAAAATTAAAATGTTAGAGAAGTTATGTAAACAGTATGATGGGGAAGGTAAATTATAGGTGATAGATATGTAGATGTAAGAAGTAAGTAGTAAGAAAAAATAAATATAGATGAATAGTAGAAATAGTACTATAAATAGTAGACTAGATAAATAAAATACCAGTAATAAAAAAAAATACGTGTAAACAACCTATATTTGATATTTTTAGTTGTAAAAAATTTACAAAACTGATATTTTTGAAATCCTTGTGGAATTACGAGTCTAACGGTACTATCGAAATATTTTTACTATTTCAAGCACCGTGGTACATTTTTCGAGAAGCGATTCCGTTCGGGTCCAAAATGAATGATTTTTGGGTGAATATGATCTTTTTAAGCTTTCTTATATCATTCTAAACTATAACCCACCATTAGCTCATTTCTATTATCCTTAGGTTTCAAGCGTGGGATTGCCGGAGTTGAAACTACTAGTTTGCTTTTATCATAGTTTACTAAGGTTAGGGTTTATTCCAACTTTACCCTAGAAATTGAGGGGTTTTCAACCTACCCCCCTTAAAGAAAATTTTGTCCTTAAAACATGCCTCATGTACTTAATTCGTGATACCAACTCGAGTCCTTTAAAAGGTTCAATATTCCTCTAATGGAATTTGCCTTGAAGTTCACATGATTCTCGACTTTAAACTCAAGAACTTGTTGCTTCTGATCTGTCTAACTTCTACTATCGGTCTTAGGTCCTTCCATTATTTTGGCTTAGAGAGTTCGTTATTGCATTCATTCTCTTTGGACAATAGTTTATCCCAAGATCATGGTCCTTTATCAGCTCTAACCATTTCTCCTATCACGTGTTTAGCTCCTTTGGTATGAACAAGCACTTAAGTTTCTAGATCATATGTCGGATATTTTTGTTCTTGTGGCCTCAACTGTCGAGGAACGTAAGCAATCACTTTTTCCATCTCGCATTAGCACACATCCAAGACCATTTCTTGATGTGTCTCTATGCATTACGTAGAACTCCTTTTGATTTGGCAACATCACAATTGGTACATATATAAGTCATCACTTCAGTTCTTGGAAACTCCATTCTCTTTTGTCCATCCATACAACTTCTCATTTGCTTCTGGGTTAACCAAGTCGAAAGCTTGGCTATTCTTGGAAAATTCCTTTACGACTTTCTATAATAACCATCTTGACTTAGAAAACTCTCACTTTTGTTATCGTTTAAGGCAATTTCCATACTACTACTACTTTTTTCTTCTTTGGGATTCTTTGGTATTCTTTTATTGCAAACATCATGACCTAAAAGGAAATTTGGTTTAACTAGAGATCACACTTGGCATATAACTTATGTTCTCTCAACGTTTGTAACGCCATTGGTGGATGCTCTTCATGTTGTCCATGCATCATTGAATAGTAAAGGATGTCATTGATGAAGATTGTCACACTTTTGTCCACCTTGATTCCTCAAGTCTATAAAGGTGATGAGTGCATTCGTCATTCCATAAGGCATTACTAGTAACTTTTAATGCTCATAGCGTATCCGAAGAGTGGTCCTTAGTGCGTTTTTTGGCTTGATCCTTAACTAGTGATATCCATAACGCAAATTCATACGTGACACACTTGCTCCTTGGAGTTGATGGATGAGATCATTGATCCATGGCAACTGATACTTGTTTTTGTTCTCATGGTGTTCTTGTAATCTCGTGGTTCCATCTTTTTCCTTTATGAAGAGCGTTAGGCTTCCCAAGGTGAAACTCTTGACTTGATAAATCCTTGGTCCAACAATTCTTATAGCTATTTCTTTAATTCCTTTAATTCAACCAGTATCGTATGAGATGGTGCTTTTGATATGGACTCGATATTCCTTACCAAGTTAATCTCAAAATCAATTTCCGAATTTTGTGGCAATTTCTTCTTGGAAAAACTTCAAGAACTTGTTGACGGTAGGGATGTCTAAAACGGGTTTCTCTTTCGTATCCTTTGTACTGCTAACATAACTTTCAATTCCCTCATCAACTTCTTTTGTCAACTCAAATGGACTCAACTCCTGTCTTTGGAACTCTTGGATTCACCAATGAATGTCTCTTTCCTTTCGTTTTGTCCTGTAAGCTCCACTACCTTACTTTGGCAATCGACGGTAGTCTTAATAGAAAATAACTAGCTCATTCTTATGATTATTTTCTATTTACTTATTTCCAACTTATAAGGTTTGCCATGGAGAGACATCCTTGAATCTTTAGGGAACGATCTTTTCAAAATCTCTCTCGTCATCATGAAACTATCCATAAGGGTCTTAAATTTTAAAAGCTGGAGGTTGTCATAACTATGGTTAGCTCGATTTTTTTTATCTAAACTATCGATGATGGATAGCTCCTATGTCAAAAAGGGTTTGGTCAACTATTTGTATACACATTCTATGTTCAATACGTATGGTCTCTTATTTCCCTTTCTCCTATTGTTTTACTTAATCATCTAATCATTGCTTTATTATATCCTTATACTTATACGGAAACAAAGAAAATACTAGATTAAGGTTTTAGGCTAACTTGTGACCAAATCGTAGCTATAATCATCTTCATCTTCATCTTCAAGGGCTGCTAACTCTACACCTTCATCATCTATCTCCCCGTGTGTCCATCAGCCTTCCAAATTGTAAATTCTTATTCCTTGCATAGAGGCAGTACAACTCCTACTTCCATTACCATTTCTTGTTCTTGTTGGGATAGGTCCTCCAGATGGTCCAAACAATTTGGGAGGGGTATTTCTCTTTTGTGGGCACTCCTTAGCAAAGTGACCGTCTCTCTACACACATAACAAATGGAGGTTGCTTTCTTTGGAACATCCGGTACCTTATGATTGGGGTCTCCACATAAGAAACACTTATCCTACAATTGCGGACATCTCTTTGGGTAGTGGTTATTCTGGCATTTCTAGCAGATTATATTCTTTGGTGCCTCTTTTGTTCCACTATTATTTCTCTTAAAACTGCTGTTTGACTTAGGGATATAAATGGGTCGGGTCATTCTGTCCCAAATCCGACCTGATTATAAATTGGGTGTCCCAGAACCCGACCAGACTCGAACCCGACCCGTTTAATCTATTACATAATTAAATGCATCATTTTATTATTTTATTAAATTATTATCATAGTGAGGCATGTTTAGGAGGGCAAAAATTTCAATGGAGTTGATAAAGATCCTAATTTTTATTTTAAAAAAATTAGAAAATGTTAAAGACAAGTAAAAAATTATTAAACGTGAAAACTGAATATATAAGGTAAAGTCAGTAACTCAAGACATGTCATTGCCTAAAATTATTAGAAGACTTACATATATATATATATATATATATATAGTACATTCAACTCATAATAATAATAATAATAATAATAATAATAATAATATGATGACACTACACGACGATCTATATATTCTTGATTTATTTGTCATTACATATATATATAATATCTATTTTTTTTGAGAAAATTAATTTTTATACTTTGTTGTGTTGCATGAGAAAGAAATGAATTTTGAAAAAGTGGGGAAGGTTGCATATGGAAATCGATTTTTTCTGGATAATTGGTCAGTGATTATTAATTGTAAATATAATTTATATCCTATCATGTGACTCAATACATGAATAACAAAATGATTATATGAAATGCATCATTCAACTAATGAATAAGTAAATTCCTTAAACTAAAATTTTTAATTTTTTTAATTAAATCAGGTCGGGTTTTCCCAACGGGTTATGAGTACAATCCAAAACCCAACCCTAAACCCTATAGGGTTTTTAACTGGGCGAGCGGGCAGGTACCCTATAACAATCCGCTCCGATTGCATCCCTAGTTTGACTTGAACCATTTTGATGGGTAGCCATAACTAGATCCTTCAGGAGATCTCCTTCCAGGAATGTGAACTTTCTTTTCTAGTGCACGCACTTTTCTTTTCTTCGCTCCTTCCACTATCCGTGCTCTTTCCACTAGATCTCGGTATTTGAACTGAATCATTTCAGCTTAAAAAAAAAATCCTCTTAATGTTATTTTTTCTTTGTTAATTGTGTTTTAGGGTAAAATTTTTAATTTTTATATTTATAATTAATATTTTTAGATTTTCAATGGTTAAAAAATAGTTGTAGTTTAATGGGGATTAGAAAGTAGAAACATTATATTTGTTATCTCTTCATCGGTGAAGGAAATCCAATCTTATTCCTTTCTTTATACACATACACATATATATATAAATATTTGTAATGACACTTGACTAGTTTTGAGTCTTTAAAAAAAAAAAACTATACCACCAATTTATTCTTGTATTTAGTTATTCTCATTTTAACAACGTATACTAATGATGTGAAAAAATTTGGCTCACTATAGCTGAATGTTGATTTCTATAAATTGACAAATGTGTTGTTAATGATTTCGATAAATTAATCAATCAACTTGTCAATTTGTTGTTGAGGTTTCAAATGTAAGAAAATAATTCATAGTTATTCTTTTATTGAAATGAAAAAAAGTAAATGTCCTTCAATATATGGTTCGAACCGTATACTGAACTGTATCAAATTATTTTTTTTAAGATTTAAAAAATTAATGAACCAAACTGTATGAATATGTTTAATTTTGTAAAAAATAAACGAATCATACCGTGCCTACCCCTAATCTGTACCACTCATGTAGGAGTGTCTTGGCAACCTCTATTGTTGTTCACAAACTTAATGTCAAAGGAAATAAAATGCTTGAAAAGATAATGATTAAAAAAATAATTAAGATATTATCGCTTAATATAAAAGACTTCATCGTTGTCCAAGACGTAGACCACTATTTTAAGTCCACATGACCGCCAAAAAAAAAAAAAAAAAGTCCACATGGAAAAGAGCAGAGCAAGAACATATTTTTCACTCAATATATATATATAAAATAAATATATAGGGAACACATTGTTTTAACTTTTTTAATGTTTTATTATTAGTCTTTCCGTGTTGAAATATAATCTATAGATTTATTCAAATAAAAAATAACACTTAAGATTTGTACAAACTAATTTAAAAAAAGACTTAAGCTTTTAAAAAAGATTAGTATTGTTTATAAACAATATGTTAGGATTTTTTAAAATAGAAATAATTTATTTTACTACAAATATGTTTTCTGTTTAGTATAGTAGGTAATATCTGGCCAAACAAAGAAAAGATATAGAATGAATATTTTTCCCTGTGAACGATTCGGACATAGCAGTCATGTCTGTTTGTTTTGGCTTTTTTCCGACAAATACAGATACTTTTTCAAACTTTTTGCTAACAAATTATTTATCAAGAAATAGATATAGATAAAAAAAGTTGATAGTTTTCATCAAAAGATCAAATAGAACAAATATAGATAAAATTTAGATGCAAATCGGATATATTTACATATATCATTTTTAAAAAGATACAGATACAGATGAAATACAGAAAATCCAAACAGACCCTAATGTGGACCTACACATATTACCCTTTGTCGACTAAAGGATATAATTATCAAACTTTTTCATAGTCGGAAGCTTGGTCCAGACAAATTAGAAATTTAAGAATCAATAGTTAAACTCAGGTTGAATTGACTACAGTTAAACCAATTCATTTTCAAGAAGGATTAGATTTATCCTGTGTTTGGGAGGCTGAAAATCTAAGAAAAATGATGGAAAGCGATTGGGGTTTGGTATGCTCTCTGTGAAGGGAAATCGGCAGCTTTTGACATAACCGGAATTAAAAATTATCCCTTTCACTTTTCATCTAAAATTGAACTGAAATGGAGAGAAAGGAAAGAAATATATTGGAAGTATTAAAATACCCATTCATCTTTTTTCATTAATATTTTATAAAAAATAATATAGAAATAATTTTATTAATTACTAATTTTATTTTTTTTATTTTTATTTCCTTCATAAATTACCAAATATAAAATAAATATTTTATTTCTTTTTATTTTTACACATTTCAACTTTCACTTTTTTCTTTCTTCCGACTTCCATCCATTTTCACCATCGATAAAGTTACCAAACACATTATTAACCAGATTCAACCAAGCAAATCAATCCAAACCCAAATGATGAGAATTTGCTATTCTTATAATACTATTTTATTTATGTTTCAATAAATGAGTATTTGATATGTGTAAAATATTAAAAAAATATTTAAAATAATACAAATAATAATTACCACTCAAAACACGCATCAAATACCTATTCATTAGAATATTAACGGATAACATTATAGGATAGCAGATTTGCTTTCGACCCAGTCCGCATGACACGGGTCATTGCGCCTTGTATTCTTTTGCTCTTTATCATTTGAATGGATCCATTTTCTTGATAAACGAACAGACAACTTTTTTGCTTTTTATTTACTTTTGACCTTTTACTTTTCATCGTCCGAACATTGGTTGCTATCCCGGCTGTCCCCTTCCACTACCAATGCAAGTCGCACGCACCGACCAACTTTATTGTCATATATCCAAGGACTAAAAAACCCACAAACCGCGTTTGTCAAATTAAGACCAATTAACTTACCAAAGAGGTCTCATACTACTCAGAACCCACACTCAGGTTTTCTTCGACGAAAGGCACTCAGATCAGCCGCAAAACAACGGAGATCAACCTAGTCCTATCGAAATCCAAAGTATGAATTTCAACGTTGTATCAATTTTGTGGACTGTGGTTGCGATCCTAGCAGGGATCGTTTTAACTCTCATCTTTCCCTTTTTTCGGAAGAAAAAGGACTCTTCAAGAATTAATCATGCGACTCCAATGGAAACAGCGGAAACAGCATCTATTGTCCGTCCTCTTAATCAAAATTACGAAGTGTTCCTGAACTTTCGAGGTGAGGATACGCGTAAAACTTTTACCGATCATCTCTATCATAGATTAGTAGACGTGAGAGTTTGTGTTTTTAGAGATAACGAAGAACTTCATGTGGGTGAGGAAATTCACCCAAATCTACTTGCTGCAATCCAAACTTCCAAGATTTCAGTAGCAATTATCTCTCCAAACTATGCTTATAGTAAGTGGTGTCTTCGTGAGCTTGTCCAAATCCTCAAGTGCAGAGAAACCATGGGCCAGGTTGTCATACCTATCTTTTACCATGTTGACCCATCTGATGTGCGACACCAAACCGGTAGTTTTGGAAGGGGATTTTCTTTGCAAAAGAAAAAGCATAGTAACGAGGTTGTCCAAGAATGGAAGGAAGCTTTGGAAAAAGTTGCATCGTTAAAAGTGTTGGAATTGAATAATAACGTTGATGGGTAAGTGTATTTTGTCTTTAGTGTTCTGGTATTAATATCTCTTTGTTTATATACTAAACAGTACATTGAAACATGGCATGCAGGTATGAAGGAAAATTGGTAAAGCAAGTTGTCGAAAAGGTACTAACTGTTCTAAACAAGACCACTCTAGTTGTTCCAGAGTATTTGGTAGGGGTTGAGAAACAAGTAAAGGGGATTATAGAAATGATTGATTTGCAATCACCTAATGATGTTCAAGTTCTGTTAATTCATGGAATGGGTGGTATCGGGAAAACAACCCTAGCCAAATTTCTCTACAACCAATTGTCTGACCACTTTTACTACTGTAGTTTTCTGGAAAATGTTCGTGAAAGAAAGATGAAGCAGCTACAAAAGCAACTAATTTCCAACATTTTGAAGCAAGATTGGCCACAAGATATATACCATGCTAATGAAGGAATTGGTATCATTAAAGGTAAACTTAAAGGATTGAAAGTTCTCATTGTACTTGATGATGTTGACCATAGGGATCAAGTTAATGCATTGGTAGGAAAATATGATTGGCTTGGACTTGGAAGCATAATGATAATTACTACTAGGAACAGAGATGTCTTGGATCCATGCCCTATAAAGCTAACCTACGAGCTTAAAGAATTGAATTTCGATCAGTCTTTTCAATTATTTTGCAGCCATGCCTTACAAAGAGAGGACTCACATTTCGGAGAATTTGAAACCATTGCTCGAGATATTGTATCTACTACTGGAGGCCTCCCTTTAGCAATTGAGTCATGGTTTGTCTTTTATCGGGTAAACGTCTAGATTTTTGGATAGAGACATCGAAGAAGTTAAAAAGGATACCCAATAAAAGCGTGCTACTGAAGTTGAAGATAAGCTATGAAGTTTTGACATATGAGCAAAAGCAAATATTCTTGATATTTCATGTCTGTATTCACTTATAGAGGAGTTTGCAGCATTCATGTATATGTGGATGATTGTGATTACTATCTCGATCTGAATTTGAAGTCTTAGAGTCCTTGTGCTTGGTAAAGTGGATATGGAAATAAATTAACTATGCATGAATCAACTAAGACTACTTGGAAGGGGAAATTGTGAGGGAAGAAGTGGTTATCACTATACAGAATGCAAAATATTATGGAACCAAAAGGAAGCATTGGAAGTAATGGAAACGAATCAGGTACAAGTCTTTTTATTTTTTTGCATTTCTTTTCCATAGCCAATAAATTGAATGTTAATAAGATAGTTGATTAAATTAACTAATAATCCATTAAATTCACTTGAGTAGCCATGTTTTTAATTTGTAATTATGTAATGGTAGTCGGCTTGTGGCTTGAAGGGTAGATGAGTGGTTGCTAAATTACCTTTTAGAGTGGGCCAGGCAACTATATAAATGAGTATGTCGACAATGGGGTTGGTCATAAGACATCTTGAGTCAGTGTGTGAAGCCACCCTCGAGTGGTCGGCAAGCAGGCGTAGCTCAATCATTTAGACGTTTTGTAATTTTATTTATTTTTACTTTTGTTTGAATATTTGCATATTTCTTCTTCTTCTTCTTTTTCTTTTTCTTTTCTTTTTCGTTTCATTTGTGTTATTCTCATGGAAAATCTGAAATATGACTTTAGAAGTCCGGAATAAGGACTTCAACTATCATGGATTGCAAGTGATTAGCATATTGCACAATAACATGTCAATAAACACTCACACACACACACACATTATGTGTTTAATGAAAAATATGAAGTATAAAACAATATAGAAAATTAATGATACATATTCTAATGTATAATGTAGTGATTGACTTTTCATATAATATTATATTAGATAAAATAAAGATGAAATAAAAGTTTTCTAATAAATAGTTACAATCTATAAATTTAATGGCCCAAAAAAAAAAAAAAATTCTATAAATTGGACACTAAATGGGGATATGTCACGAATGATATTTGAATTTTGACAAAATGCATAGAGATACTTGAATTTTGAAATTGATAAATTTAGTATCTAAGTGTTAAAACTAATCAATTTAGTAGTTGAAAAACATTGAAATTGATCAATTTAGTACTAAATGAACTTAATGGAGAAACTTTTAGCATAGGCAAAAAGTTCTTTCTAGTACTAAATTAATCCATTTTAAAGTTTAGGGTCCTAATTGTATATTTTATGAAAATTCAAGTACTATTTGTGACATTAATCCCAATAAATGTATATAAAACAAATCATACACCACCAAACTGAAAAATAATATATACCTACACGTATATCGTTTGCTTCTATTGTCTGATTTTCACTTATATTTATTTGTATTCGATTTGCATCTATATTGATTTGTATCTGGTTTGTTTGATATGTTTATGAGTAAAAATGTCTGTTTTTCATCTGTATTTGTTTCTTGACAAATAATCTGTTTAAAAATAATATGCTAAAACAATCAGAATTAGACGAAACAGACATACCAAATATAGCAGGACATATTGTAACCATTTATAGTATGTTTTCATTTACTTCTGCCTTGAGATGTGCTGGAACACGCCCTGCATCTGGAAGCTAGCTATGAAAATTTTCATTGCGCTTTTATGATATAAAGCCTTTGAGCTAAGTTAGGCAACAGCTTATCAATTTTTCTACATATATAATGTATGTGACTATATATCCATTTACTTGGTAAGTTTTAACAAGTTCATTGAATGTTTTTCAGCAACATATTATCATGAAGGTGTGTGCATCATGAATTAAAATTGAGAGGATCAGCAATATTACTTTAGGAAAAAAATGAGAGATATAAAAAGGAAAAATGGAAATGTGAAATGTGTTAGGCCATGAATATGTGCTCAATTAAAAACCTTGTATTTTTATGGAAATTATTTAATAACAAAAACATCGCATGTGTTTTGACTTTTTTTTTTAATAATAAATCCGTATATGTTTTTTTTTTTTTTTTAAGACACATGACTATGTTTCATCATTATAAATTAATGTTAATTAGGGGTCCCTATAATTTATTTAATAAAATAATATTTCTAAATAAATACATTATTAAGTAATACAAGTCATGTTTTATTATAAAAAAAAAAAAAAACCATAAGTCATGAGTTTGCAAAAGCATGTAAACACAAACCATGTTTTTGTTAGAAGAAAAGATTATCGGTTTGAAAAGGAGTCAAAATACAGATCTTATTTTTGTTAAAAGAAAGAAATAGGGTCATCAATTTGCAAAAGTGTTAAAATTCATGTAATGTCTTTGTAGCTTTCTTTATATATATATATATATAATATATATGTTTTCACATTCGATATTAGTAATTAAGAATTTTGGTAGGATGGATATAGGGTATGCCCCATAGAAATGGGTATTGTGTAGAGAGATATTGTATTTTATATTGCTTTATTTTTAGACCCTACTTGAGTATTTCGACCTTTGATAAAATAATAAAGGTACTTAGAATTAAAAATCTGCAATAAATCAATAGCAAATTGGTTGTGTAAGATTCCACACAATAGGCATTTCTAAATATTTAGGTTTAAACATTCAATTATGAAGATTAGAGTTAAACATACATAAAGTAAATATACAAAGATGGAGGAAAAAAAGAGCAAATGAGTGAATAAATGAAACAAAGTAAAGCCAATTTGATTTATTTGTGAAAATCTTATTTGATTATTTATATTACGTTGAAACTATAATTCACTGTTAAAATTAAGTTACGTATTAGAAGGTGACAACCTTTTCATTTAGAAGAATCTTCAATGCAAAATTTGATTGAATCGTACTCCTAGTTTTCTTTAATAAAATTGAAGTACTTATTACATAATGAATGGTGGAAATGCAAGTAATTTAAAGATGGAGGTACAAAAGGTCACATGAGTAAGAATTGTGGCGCCATAATTTAAAAGTTAAACCTAAGTGGGGAAATTCTTCAAATTATAATTGCAAAGAAAATGCCTTTCCACTTTAATTTTCTACCTACTTCACAAACTCTAGTTAGACTTTGATTAACATATCAATTTGTATTGATGTTATACATCCTTACTCTTATAAATCAGTCTCACTTTAGGCTTATTAATTTCCAATATTTTGTTGAATAGGGAACTGAACACATTGAAGCCCTCAATCTTACCTTGGATGAAAGTTCTCAAGAAAATTGTTTCACAAGTGAACAATTTGAGAGGCTCAAAAAATTGAGAGTTCTTCAATTGAAAAATGCAAATCTAGTTGGGGATTTTAAGAATCGTTTTTTAAGTCTAAGATGGCTTCAATGGTATGGATGCCCTTCGGATTTTATGGCAACTAGTTTTCGTCCCAAGAATTTGGTGGTTCTTAATTTATCTTTTAGCCTTATCACAGAACAATGGGGTGGCTGGAGCGAAGTGAAGGTACTATCTTGCTGTACAACTTATACAGAGAGAGTTTAATATATAATTATATATGTTTATTTTATTAAGAAACTATTTGAATGTTTATCTTTCTTTTTCGTTTTTTGCCTTTTTTTTGTAACAGTGTGCAGCGAAGTTAAAAGTTCTAAAACTTCGATATTGCTCTCAGTTGAAAGTAACACCAGATTTCTCTGCATTCAAAGAATTGGAGATTTTGGACCTTCACGGTTGTAAACAATTGAGCAGAATTCATCCATCTATTTGTAGCTTAACCAAGACCCTTAAAACCTTTGATGTGGGATCGTGTAAGGAACTTGGGAGCTACCAGAAGAAATGGGTAAAATGGAGGAGCTAAGGATGCTTTGTTTAGATCAAACATCAATAAGGGAAATTCCTATTTCAGAAGGGTTCATGTCAAAACTTGAGACTCTTTCAGCCTGGAATTGTAAAAAGCTTGCTCGGCTTCCTGATTCCATAGGATCACTCGCTAAATTGAAGAGCTTGAAAATGAATGGGTGTGTGTCTTTGACAAATATTCCTGACTCAATTGGGAAACTAGAGTCATTAACCTGGATTGAATTAGGCCTTACAAGTATCACGAAATTACCTGATTCAATAAAAAATCTACGTAATTTGGTGCAATTTGATATTGCACGATCACGTGGGCTTATTGAATTTCCTAATGAGATTGGTGAGTTAACTTCTCTAGAGACTTTGAATTTAGAAGGGACTCCAATTTCCAGATTACCAAACCTCCCTGATGGTTTGAGCCAAATGGTTTTTTCGGGTAGTTCAATGGAGTCGCTTCCAAATCTTTCCTACTTATCTAACTTAGATTGTTCTTCATCTCAAAGACATGGGTGTAATTTCAAAGCTGGAGCTTCCATTTATTGTACAGACACTTCATCTTCATGGTTGTCAGACATTGAGTACGCTCCCAGCATTTTCATATCTAAAACATTTAGCCAGTTTGGATATTTCTGGTTGGACTGAGTTAATGGAGATCAATGCCCTAGAAGAAGTACCATCATTGAAAGAGTAACAATTAGTGGTTGCAGGAAATATCTAAACTCATGGTGTGAGGAATTCACTGACAAAATTGTGGTTAAAATCTTGTGATGGGCTAAGATGCTTACCAGATCTTTCAACTTTCAAGAATTTAAGAGATTTTGGTGTAGTTGAGTGCAATAATATAGTTGAGATCCAAGGACTATGCAACATTAAGTGCCTAAAAGTGTTGGCTATCCATGAGTTCTCCTTGAAAGAATTGGTGGCTTTTCTCGCTTGAAAACAACATTGCGTCTGTTGCAATTTGGTAACTGTCCAAAGCTAAGGGATATTGATTATCCTTGCATAGACGAATTTGCATCTCTGGAACAATTATGCCTTTTCGGGGGGATCCGTACAATGAAGTTTCCAGATCTTCCAAAGCTTAGAAAACTCTGGCGTTTGGGCATAAATAATTTTGATGAGTTAAGGGAGATTCCTAAGCTTCAAGAGTTGAAGTCTTTGAAAATCTTAAACATTTCCCGATGCAAGTCACTCGAGTATTTGCCAGATTTTTCAGAATTTACAAAGTTAAGATTCTATATGCCCAAGATTGTGAGAAACTCATGGAGTTGAGAGGACTTGAAAACTTGAATTCCTTTAATAGATTGTATATTTTTGGATGTCCATCACTTAGACAATTGCCAAATTTGCTGGATGGGAGCATCAACAGACAAAAGGTGAAAGGGGTTATATGAAGATTTGGGTGAAACCGGTTTTGGCCACATTCCTTTCATTATTACAGTAGTTCTCCATGCTTTGGCTAGATGGCATCCTTCTATCTTCTTCAAAGGTAAAAATTGCTGATATCATTTCTCAACATTGTCTTTTCATATTTATTTATTCAAATTTCACTGGTGATGACTGCATTAAATATACACTTTTTTTTTTAAAGTAGACGTCCTTATGTTTTTATGTCCATTTTGCTTTACTATGAAGAATTTTAATTTCCCTGAAACATCTTGATATGTTTGATCCTTTTTGCATATGGTAAAACCTTTGACGTGTGCAGCCGGTGGTTCCAAATCGTTTCATTGCCACTCTGGTCACTAGAGAATGGCAAAAGAACCTCTGTGTAGAAAAAATCTTATGCAATTCTATTCATAATCGACATATGTAGTCATCTTTATCTTAATGAGAAACAATCAACTGCAAACAACCCCCTTTAAGTGGTTATATTAGTACATGTTGAAGCAAAAACATGTTATTGTTGAAGATGCAAAAAAGTCGACTATTATGGAATTATTAGAGTTTTTGAGCTTATTATGAATCTACCGGCTTTATCTCTCGTATTCAGTGAGTTTGTTTCCTATTATTTATACACCTAGTGTTTCTTTCTTTTTTACATTAATTCCTATATTATGTTCGGGGAAAAAAAAATGACAAGGTGCCCTGATTAAATAATTGTTATGATGGAACCTTTGTTTGACCACCCCGAACTATGGCAGAATTCTTGGGAGTTGTACATTTGTATATTGATAAGAGCATTCACTAGATTTTGAAGCTTAATCTCTCCCCCAAATGAACCATAATGATAGTATTTGATTAAAATAAAATAGAAAATGTGAGGATGGTATTAATTAGAAGAAGTATTGAAGTAGAAGGTGATTTATAGAAATTGATAGAATAGATTTAGAATGTGTTTGAAAATGGAAAAGTATTTGCGTATTTTTTAGTTTTTCTGACTTGGTTATAAATGAGAGATGATTACCCATTTATAGGTATTCTCCTCCTCAGTGGATGGAAGGGATTAAATTGATCCGATGGTGACAATACATTCTCTAGAAGATTACAACTACTCTCATGGAAATATCTATCTTTCTACAATATTACAAGTATTATGTAGAATATCCCTGGAAGTATCTCATCTAACAAGTTCTAGAAGTTCCGCTTAACACATTCTAGAATATAGAAGTTGTGATTGACTTGGGCTTGGACTTTGGCTTAGACGTGGACCAAAGTGGATCAACTTTTAACACATACAGCCTAGAGAAACCATGAATACTTAAACAAAGAGGAGTAAGAGTGAATTGGTTGAGTTGTTATGGATAATACTAGCATGACAAATGATATTTGCTTTAGATTATAATGACATAATTGATCATTGCTTCATTTTGTTCATTACATATTGTCTTCTATTGATCCTTTCAATAAATAAGTATAAGACCAAAGTCAAATTAAATTGCTTGTATGTTGCATTTAATAGTTTTCTAATTTAACAAGTGCAAAACAACTGGCTTTGTTTACTTTTTTTTTTTTTTAAATGAGATTTGCGCAATTTATGCTTATGTAGATTTGAAATGGCCAATGGAAGTCATTATCGCTAAGTGGTATGGCGTTGTGGGAGGTACATCATACATGCATGTTTCCATTAGTTAAATTTCTTTATTAAGCATTCTCATAGTGCTAATTTGTGATTTCTTGCTTTGGTTGAATTTTATGACTTTGGAAACCATCTTCGTCCATCAAAATCAAGGGCTTCTTGTCTTGTAAGTCTTATAATAGATAGCTAGTGTGCTGTCATGCTTTGTTTTTCTAATTTGGATGATGAAATCTATAGGAGTTTTTTAAGAATAAAGACCATGAATAACATCGTTCTAAGATGTAGCCGTGTTTAATTTAGCGTAGATCAAACAAATCAATCTTAGTTGTAGATGTAGGCAGCTTAAATAGCTAGGAACTCATAGTTTACTCCTTTATACTACTACAGGAGTTGGAAATTATCCTTAGTGTTTGCATTACCTAATGCCTCTTTTTTCAACTTCAATTTCTATGCGGTTGTTTTCAACGGGCATAGAAAGTTGTTATTTTTTTTTTTTTTTTTTTGCCAGCATAAAAATATGTTTTAAGGCTCTATTTGGATGATGTATTTTTCATCTATATTTTATCTGTATTTGATCAATATCTACATCTGTATCTTATCTGTATGATTTGTTTATAAGTAAAAATATCTGTTTTTTATTTATGTATGTTTCTAACAAATAGTCTGATTGAAATAGATATGACAGATACCAAATTGACGTCAAACGAATGAACCAAACCGTCCTAAATAGATATATAGTAGTGTAAATAGCTTCTGTAATTTTGATTGATTTACTCTCTAAACTAACTATAAATTTATGGATTGCTTGGATTGGGAATTTTTTAACCCAAATTGTTTGGTTTGGTTTTGTTTGCTTTATAGATTGGTTCAGATAATTGGACTTTTTGCCTACCCCACAATATTATTATAATACAACATTTCTTTTCTTCCTTCTTATATCATCTTTATTTATAGGTTACTTATAAAGTTACTTAATATGCCACGTTAGCATCTTGAGCAATTCTTCTTGTTAAGAAACTCACTACTTTATCTGTGAGTTACTTAAAAAGTTATTTAACATGATTTTTTAAAAATTTATAGGTCTCACATTATGCAAATTATACACAACGAATATCAAACTTAAAAAGAGATAGCTAAGTAGCATTCGGCTGACAAGCACCGATGCTTTCCGAAGGACTACAATTTAATGGCTAAACAACTCTGCGTGGACTCTTTTTCACTTGGTCTTTGTGCAAGGATCTTCGGTAAAGCTACTCTTAGTCTCTCTTATTCTTTTCCCTTCCTCCAAATGGTTTATTTTATCTACAAACAACACACTATCACCATGAGTGATTTCTTAAACTTTTGGACTAGTTTTTTAGCTGACACAAAAGGACATGAAGATCGTATGTTAAAATTTTCATTTTCTTGAAAGAGAGGGAGTGAGGGCGAGACATAAGAAACAACATTTTGACATTTTATGGTAAGTAATGGTATATGCAAGTTGTCACATTGGTTTAATTTGTTTACTGATTAAAGAGACTTGTTTTTACATTCACAGCTGTGGATGCGAAGTTAGACCTAATAGTCTTATTTGGAATGAGTTTTGGTGACAAAAGCTTAATATTTTTAAGAGGTATGGCATAATTTACATATTTCAACTGGTATAAAAAGTTCGGGTGTTTTACGAAATAGGTCCTAAAGGAACAATCAAGACGGGGTGCATTTTTTTTTTTTTTTTGCCCAAAAGAGGGGGTGCATTTTGGTTGTGTTAAAGTTTTAATCTTTTTCGGATTAAATAGCAAATTATGCCTCTTGACTTTGCAAAACTCAATGGCGTAAGCAATATGAATAAGCAATAAACTAAATATAGAAATTAAAATAAGATAGATTGCATTAGAATGTGTCAACCTCTGGGGATAAGTTAATTTAAGATATTAATATTTCAAGTGGTTAAAAAAAGGAATTCACATTTTGTAAAGTGAATTAAATGATGTATCAATATTTTGCAAAATTCATCTTGTTTGGTATGCAAAAATGGATCGGAACGGAATCACGATTTCGACTTTTATTCCTTTTCTTGCATTTGAAAGCATCATAAGAAGGTGGAATCACGATTCCTTGGAATTGACGATTCCAGCTTTTAGATGGAATTTGATTCTACCTTTGATAAGATGGAACTGCGATATCATTCCACATTCCATTAAGAATATTTACTTAAATTACCTTCTTATCGTGTATAAATTTATTATCTTATTTTTTTAAAGGATATTTTTGGTAAATTCTAATATAAATTAATTCATATTTATTCCATTTTGTGTCTATATCCAAATAAAGAAATATATTTATTATTCTCATATTGATACCATTTTATTCCATTCATTCTATTCTAATCCATTCCATTTCGGATGATTTTGACATACAAAATGTGATATTAAGGTATCAAGTTTTGATTAGTTTTCAATTGAGTTCTTAAATTTTCTTTTATAGTCAATTATTAATACATTATTAATTTTCAATTGAGTTTCCTAAATTTTCATTAATGATCAATTATTAATACATTATTTAACTCACTTTATAAAATGTTGATACTTTTTTTAACTTAAATAAATTTATACATAAATGTTGATACTTTAAATGAATTTAATATCAAATATTGATACTTTTAGATGTAATTTATCCACTAAAATGAGCAACGGAAGAAGAAAAATTGTGCGCCGTGATTTATGGAGGCTCTGCCATGTGTGCCAATTCACTCTTCCATCTTTATGCTAGGGATCCGATTATCTTCACTAATTTTTGTTCTACTGTATCAAAAGCAAAAGCTTTAAGGATTACAATTGTGCAAACTTCTAGCAAAGTCTTATTGCTTTGTCTTCCTATCTACCTAATAGCTAATCTGCCTATTTGGATTTTTATTTTGACATTGTTTTGATATCATTTTCAAATCGAATCAATATAGATGTGATACCGATAAAAAATCGATAATCTTACTCATAATCTAATCAAATTGAACCGATATTAAATCGATGCTAAATTGATGCAAATAAAAAGCTGATAATCAAAACATTAAACTGATCAAGTCGAAAAGATACTAATAAACTGACTAATCTGATACACAAGAATTAAGTTTTGTTAGAAAAAGAGTTTTAGGAGTCTTATCGATTCAGAAATGCTTTGTTAGATATAAATGGTAGACTTGACAAAAAGTATTACAGAAGTTTAATAAATAAAGATAGAATATGTCAAACTATTTCAGATGATAAGAGAGAGTTATCATAAGTTGGATTTTTTTTTTAATAATTTTAAAAACCTGGGTCTACTTATTGAATATATTTAGGTAATATATTCGATGTGTTTCATAAAAATTAAATTTGTATAATGGAAAATATTTTATCCTTTATTAATAAGAATTTTTTCAAGAAGTGTTGTTGAAGAACTTAATTGATCAGAGTGAGAAGATAATTTCAGATTATTTTGTTGAATTGATCAAGAAGATAAAGATGAAAAATTCAAGGGAAAAAAAGTAAAAGCGGATAAGGTTTTACAGATTTGGATCTTCATATATTAAGGAATTTTTTTAACAACCTTATTATTTGAAAGATTATCCTTACAGTGTTACAATTGCAATATTTGTGGAGAGATTTTTAGCTATTTATCAAGTATTATATTTTTCGCTACACGGATGAGATATCTTATTTAAATTAAAAAATAGCCGAATTTGCTTCAAAATTCTAGGGATTATTTTTAAGAATTATTCCTTCAGCATACTTTGTGGAGGAAACAATATTATCCTCATTTGATTTGATAGGATTAATTAATTGTTACTCATGAGATTGAGGTTTTTTTCTTTTTCCCCTTCTTCTTCCTTCAATTATCACAACATAAAACTTTTGAAATACCTTATGATAAAGTGTTATCTATTTGAATAACTTTTTTGGTACCTTCTAGATTTCCTTCTAACTTGAGATTATATAAACTCAGTACATGAAAATAAACTTCTAGTTTACCTTATGGTGATTTTTGTCAAATAAAAATTATTGGTATTTGTCTTTTGTAACGTCTTCACCTAAAGGTATTACAATCCGCCATGTGTCCTCAGTTAGAAAAAACATGTTAAGGCTATTAAAATTCTAAACCACCAACAATTAAAAAATATATCTTCAAAACTCTTTAAATAAGAATACTTTAAAAATGTCATAAAACTAAAACAACTTCATAACCATCTAATTGGCATAAACCAAAGTCAACCTATTACAACTAAACTCAAATAAAAAGTCTTTACAAAAGTCTCATAAACTTAAAATAACTTTTAAAAACAACTTCCCATAGTTTTCAAACTACTAACAGCTATCAGAAAACAATCTAGAGATCTGCAAGATAATTAGGTTCGCTAACGTCGTCCTCCTCGTAGTCCACATATATATCAAATCTAAGTAAATCATAAACTATTTAATCTTCACCTGTACATGAAAAATAAATGAATAAGTGAAAATGCCCAGTATGCCAAATCGAAAACACATGCATATGAACAATCAATAAACAATATCACATATGACTTAGAAACTAATGCAACAAATACAAAATATTATCTTCAAATTAGCCAAGCGACCAACACAGTTCAAAATCATAGTACTCTAGTCCCAAACCTAGAGTATCTCATGACTCCTTAAAAACAAACAATACAGAAAATAGGTAATTATATACATATATGGTGTTGGGAATCTTTTACACACCCAGGTATCGTACTTGCACTACTTCGAAACTACCGTAATCATCTCTAAGTGCAATTTCACTAGGGATCACGACACATAAAGATCATCAGGGTGTCTCGTTAGTATCACACTTTGTGTGACCTTTACTAACTAAAACCAAATATAAGCAGCACACTTTTAATTATATGTCAGATAAGATTTAATCAATTTTTTTCTAACCTTACAAGCACAAATAATAAATAAGGTAAGGTTGTACCTGAATAAGCTTTTTCACAATACTCTAATATCAACAAATCCTCTTAAAAGATTATGAACCCTAATTTCACCAGAAACTTGATCATCAATGTATATCAAATCAAAATTCAATTTCACATTTATAATTAAACCTTAACCTTAAAATCCAAAATCTAAAACATAAGATTTACAACATTAGATCTACACACCTATTTTCTAGGATCGCCAAAAAACGAATCCCCAAAACGCAAATTTCTCCAAAACTCCTCAAAACCCTATAATCCTCAATCAACAATAAATCAACTATTAGGAAAGATCTCATCTTTAAAATAACAAGAATTGCATGAATTCGTACTTACCCAAAGCTTCAGTTTTCACGCCTTCTTGATTGTAGGACCAAATCACTAATCAAAACTTAGGGTTCTCTCCACAATCCACCAAATCTTTAGAATATAAACAACAAATCAGAAAATACTATTTCTTTAGTACCACAAGGATAAGATAGATTTACTTTACCTAAGATGAGATTTCCTATCTTTCTTGATCACCAACACTCACAATCCAACAGCACCTAGGGATTGTCTCTAGCTACTTGATCTCTCAAATCAAAGAAACAACCTTTACCAAAGAGATCATGCTAAAAGATTAATAAAAATACAAGGGAGGAACCCACTCACTTAGGGTTTATGCTTAGGAGAAGATGTGAAGAAAGAACAAAAGATCTATGGGTTATATATATATATATATATATACACACACACACATATATAGGTTGAGAAACCCTAGCACAATAGAAAAGGATGTTATTTTTCGTGAAATATAGGTTGGAGTCAAAGCTGACAGCTCAAGGGTGGCTTAACACAAAGAAGCGAAAATTTCCTTTGTAAGCCGGCCATGTACCAGTGGCTTTCACCACCTATGCCGGTGGCATTGGGTCTCTAGGCCGGCGGCTTTTAGCCGTCCTAAGCCTGCTCAATTTTCCTTCACGAATAACTCTCTTTGATCAATTTCATCTATTAAATGACAAAATTATCCTCTTAAATGTTATTATATTACCATATTAATCTTCACTATAGTTTATTTATTTGTATATTACATTTTTTAAACTTTCTTCTGGTAACTATTGGATGCATAAAATACTTTGTAACTTCTATTTTACCATTTAATGATTTATTCTTCAATATGTAACTTCTTTAAAATTTTTCTAAATTTAAAAAATTGCTATGAATTTTTTTTTAATTCATGACTTGTACTAAAAAAAAAAAAAACGTGTTAGTTATTCTTGATTTTTTTTGTTATCATCAAAACTATATTGTGAGAGAACATAACAATAAAAGATTTGAACATTTTTTGATGTTTGTTTCTATGGCGATTAGGGTGGCGCAGAACAAATATGAATGGACGTATTTAAACAGATACAAATGTTTTTGCGCTGACAAGAAAGAATGAAGTTTCCTTCTTGCAAAAAGATCGGAACCTTTTACTTGTATGTTTGGACGTTTATGAATTGTTTAAGGGACTCTTGGATTAATCTTTTAATTAAAGTTCTTAAAATTAATTTTTATGATATTATACTGCACCGTAAGCTATTTAACATATTTTAATGAGTTAATATGCTGTAGCGAATACTTTTAATGAATGATCTTCTGCACCTTGTGCGTATGCAAAGAGCAGGAAATAAAAGCGACAAGAATAATAGCGTAAGGTCTAAACTTGTATATATCCATTTCATATTAGGTTCTAAGATCAGTTCTCGTTCGAGTCGACGGTTTGAGGTATACATATACCTTAATTGTTGCTTTTGCTTGCCTATAATGAAATCATATACCGACTAATTGAATGCTTGGCATAATAATTGATTACCATACGTACTTTTTCTAGGGATGGTGGACCAGGAGTATTGGTCGCACTAATATGGCACTCTGATAATCCTTGTGTGGTGTTGTCCTTTTCTGGAGTTATACTAGGAGTTTTGGATTCATGGATGTTTGGAGTACCCAACATCTTGTATGTATTATTATATATGTGTGTAGCAGATTACTGAATTATCAATGGATGACCTATAATCCAAGATAATAAATAATTATTAGTTGCATTTATTTATATGAACGCATGTGACCGGATTGATGTTTGAGCATGTGCACGTGATTTTGTTATATGTGTATTTAGCTTTGACTTATCCCTTTATCATTTTTTTTTTTCAGGTAGAAGTGTGGTATTCTTGTTTATGGTGATAGCATTGGCAACCAACTAGTAGAGTATGGGGGCGATGCCATGACACTAGAATTGATGAATTTTAGGAAGAGTAATGTTCAATGACCTATTAGTAAGTGATGTAGAGAGTTCATAGCTTAGAGATTGTTTGGATATTATGTTTTTTTTTGAGTTTGACCTCTTAGAGGTTTGATGTAATCTGATTAGATGGACTCTTGAGGCCATCCTGACTTTTTAATATGATCTGATATGCCATATATTTGGGGTATTATGGTTCTTGTGCAATTTAATATTATATGAGGCTTAAGCAATTTATAAATACGAAGCAAGCAACTTTCTTTTTAATCTAGGCTCTCCGTACTGCCCATGATATCTTTCTATGATTATTAGACTTTCTGAACATGCTTAGGGAGAAAGTACAGACTAGTCTTGATGAATAAAGATGGCTCCCTTTCCGTTGCTTTGCAATTTCCATTCTTTTGACAAAAAGATAAGAGGATTTGGGGAATAATTTGCTGTTATAGAAATCCTAAGTGTGATTAAGAATTAAGATATATGTAATTTTCCTTTTTAGACTCTTGAAGTTTTGAACTAATTTTCTAAATTTTCTACTTGTTTAAAGCTATGAATGATAAAATAGTTTTCTAGTTGTAGAGATATATCTCCATTATTAGATTTCTAGATAATGTATAATTTTATTTTCTATACGAAATCTAGGCATTATTTATTGTAATATTTTTGCCCAAATCTAGGTGTTAATAGCAATGTTGTTAGAACCGGATCGAGGTTTAAGGGTATGCTAGAGAGTCAGGAGTCCAAACGAGGTCAATAAAAAATAAAAATAAAAATAAAAATAAAAATTATTTTTTCTTATAAAGATAAATAAATATAAATTATATAATTAAATTGATAATTAATTAATTCTACTAGTTCATTATATCAATAATATATTTGAATCATATTCAAACTAATTAAAAATACGTATTATAGTTGAAATCAAACATTAAATATTTAAAATTTTAAATTATGAACTATAAACTTATTTGTATTCTAATAATTTATTTGTTAAATAATTAATAAATAAGTAATTAAGTAAATGAATAATCCACTGCCATTCATCGCCATCTATATCCCTATCCCTGAAGCTAATGTTTTAAACTTCCCAGGATGTACATTTATTGCCACAAACCTTTATTTCTTATTAAAAAATAAAAATCATCAAACCCACCACTTGTTCACTCCCCTCTTCTCACTTTCACCTAGAAACCTAAAAGATTCCCATTCTTGCACTTTCTTGCCATCCAAACACACCACTGTCCGGTTGCTAGAATTGTAATCTTTCTTTTATTTTATTTTTTTTATTTTTCCTAAGAAGTTAAAATATATTTGGAACCGGATCAACTTGTCTTTTTTCCCTATTGCTTTTTTTTTTTTTTTTTTTGTTCGTGTTCCCTTTGCTGCCATGGAGACAACCACACTACATTTAATGACTTTGTCATGTTGTTGACTTCAATAATGAAAGCTAGTCGATTCTGTTGTGGTGTCTGGTAGCAGTGGCAAGCTGGTGTTGGTTTGGACTTTGGAGATTTGGAAAAAAGAAGGAATGGGTTTCTGATGGAGACGACGTTTGGCGAGATGAACAAGGTTTTCACTTTCAAGTTTCACTATTTTCAGAAGAGAAAGAACACTATTTACTATTTAGTGTTTCGAGTTTTCGGCCTCTGTTTTTTCCTCAAATATTGCATGCTAACCTGGAGGCTTAGCCGGGTTAACTGGTTCCTGATTGAACCGATCAGGTCGTCCGAGTTGCAACAGTTCAAGCTAAAAATGGTTCATTCAATGGAATTGGCTTGGCTCTAAGGCAGGTTTCGGTCGAACAGGGTCAAATTGGCCGGTCCAATCCAGTTTTTCACAACATTGGTTGATAGTGCATATGATTTATTACCTTTTGCAACATGAAATCTGTTTAATCTAGTCCATTTATAATTATCACAGCCTGTTTATTAGTTTTTACATGACTATTATATTTGTTTAGTTGACATAAAAATAAATGAACAAGTTATCAGAATAAAAGCGAAATATCTATTATATACGTATTTTATTAGCAAAATACTTATTATACGCTTTATAACATATAAAGATGGGTTTAAGTATCTCCAAGGTACAAGTATTTTTGTCAAATTAAAAAATAAATTATTGCTATTTATTATTTTTAATATTAGTAATTCATATAAAGTTATTGCTCCATGTTTAAAATGTGAGCCATAATAGTAACCTCATACTAAATAAGAGGAAAATATTCTTAAAGTGAACTTTCGGCCCAAGTCCCCAATAACGGAAAAAAAAAAAAAAGAAAAAAACAATTATAAATGTACTCTTATTTCCTAATTTTTAGGCTAGAACGTAGAAGATATTATTGACATTAATGGGAAATCATTGGCGTAAGTGGCTAGAAGATGACCTAAATTTGGGTCTTTACCAAATAAATCGATCATTGCAACTATAGTTACCATAATTAGATGCAAACCTATCACAACCCAACAAAGTTATCACTTATCATAATCGAGCAAAACCTATCATAATCTAACAAATTTACTACTAGAAAAATTGTATAGAAACCATTTGCCACAATACATTGCAATTATCACAATCTAACAAATCTACCACTTTCTACAATTGAAAAAACTTATCACAATGCAATGAACTCGCCACTGTGAAAAATTAGTATAGAAACCACTTATTAAAATATGACGAACTCACCACAAGCTAACAAAGTTACAACTTACCACAATGTGATGAACTTACCACTATGAAAATGTTAGTATGAAAACACTTATGATAATATGGCGAACTTACCTTAATCCCATAAAGCTACAACTTACCATAATATAATGATGAATAGTATGTTATACGAATAGTACTAAACAATACCAATCACTTGCACACACAAGTACTTAGCACAATCTAATAAAGATACTATTCATCACAATCGAATGAACTTAACATTATAAAAATGTTGATATGGAAACCACTTATTATAATACCACAAGTTTACCACAACCTAACAAATGTACTACTTACTATTATTAAACGAACTTACCATAATGTGATGAACTTACTACTATGGAAAGCTAATATAGAAACACTTACCAAAATACGATGAACTAACCACTTATCACGATCAAATTTATTCATAATGAACGAACATACTTTTTTTTTTTTTTTTGTAGATTGAATAGTTGAGATTAAAAACATTGGATCCGATGGTTCAAAACACTGCTTAAAATAAGGTCTTTCACAGAAGGCTTATTTATGATAACTCTCGATGTTAAAACAAAGCACAAGTTGCTTCTTCCACATTTCTTGTGCAAAGTTAAATAACTTTGCCCACATGCCTTCATTGCTTGGGGACCCACACTTTATACATACAAGCAATATCTAAAACATTTGCTTGTGTTCTTATGTTAAAGCATCATAAATTATTTTCAACTTAACTTGTACTTCATCATCATGGATCCTTTTCAGTTTTTTCAATGTCTCTTTCCAAGCACATATGTCTTACTTAATGAAAAATACCAATGGCCACAATTGCTAGAGGAAGGTCTTGTATAGTAGGTATAATATCTTGAGCAATGGTCTAAATTCATCAAAATGAAAGTCCTCTCTTTGTAAAGCATGTTTGCAACTTGGAAAGATTGGTCAAAATCCAATTCTATCAGTTCATAGATCAATTTTATATGTCATGACTCAAGATTTCAAGACATCTCTAGACCTTGTATATGCTTATGAGTCAAAACCACTCATGTCTTCCAATCATGCCACATTATTTGAATTTCGATTCTCAATCCTTGAAAGAGTCTTGCATGTAATCTTATAACAAAAACTATATATTATTATTATTATTATTATTATTCAATTGGAATAAAGGCTTTCATTAAAGCAATTTCAATAGTTCAATGATATAAAAAGGTTCAACACATTTTACATTATTAAAAGACAAAGCACAAAATCACTCAAGAAGATGATATTAATCTTATTTAATGAGAATAAGAGAGCCTTTATACAAACTTATAATCCATGAGTCTAAAGACTTAACTAATTTTTGAATGATATAAAAACTAAAAAGTATTAACTAATGGGATAACTTTCTTTAGATTCTAAACAATCAAAGACTCTCATCTAACACCTAAAATGTTAATGAAAATAATTTTACTACAAACTAAATAATAAATCAAATATTAATTTGACTAAGGGAAAATCAAATATTTCATCAGTTGGTATTGAATTTCAACATATATTAGGGACATAGACCAATAACCAACCGAACCTTTTTCATACACATATAGACTATTGAACAAGAGGGTTCAAAGTGGATTTTAATGAGGAAATGCATTGCATAATTACATAAGTGTCATAGTCAAGTTACACTTAATTAGAAAAACACGTATGTAATGTGATATGCTATAATATGCAACATACTATGTTTAATTGTTACTTATGTTTTGCAGGACCTTACTGCTACCACAACGTTCAAACACCAAGGCATGATGACCTGATGCTAACATGATTAGAAGGATTGATCATGCGACTATAACTAACATCTAACTACCAGGGGTTAGCATCCAAATGATAGTCATGTTTCATGTGGTCAGAGTACTTCTAACCTTGTGCAAAGTACTTAGGGTCCAGATGGTAGTGGTGTTTCACGCAAGCAAGGTATAGATGCCATGTTAACATAGGAGGATGGCTAAAGTTTTCTAGGTGGCATATAAATGGTTGGCGATAAAAAATTAGCTATTAAAGTATTTAATGCAAGGGTAAGATAGGGCAATTTTAGCTAACATCTAAATTACTCGAATGCCCTATAAATAAGGGTTGTTAGGTAGAATTAATACACTTAGAAGAACTCATGACCTAATAACAACCATTTGTACCAAAGGTGTTTATTAATTTTGTCTCTTATTTATTAGTTTTGCAATTATCCTTTATAAGGGACTTGAGTAGCATCATGGAGTGTGTCTTTTGTAAATAGTTGTAAGGCACTACTTTAGAGGTTGTTAAAAGTTTTCTAGAGTGAAAGTTACGCGTTAGGTATGGTAGTTTATTTTGTGAAAAAGGCACAACTTGAATGTTTATTGGTATGTGGATTAATGTGATGTGGTGAGTTATTCTTTACGAGCATTTATTAGGTGATCAATAAAGTGGTTTGTGAAGTTCTCTACTGGAGACAATTATTGTCCATGGAGATTAAAAAGTAGTCTGAACTCCATGTTAAAATCCGGAGTTGTTTTCTCCATCCCTATCTCTTTATTAATTGAAATTAGCACTATATTGTTTATATATTACTTATTCTAGTTAATTACATCTTTTGAGCATTAAAATTGTAAAATGGATAAAAATTTGTAGAAAACCTTTCACCTCGCCCTCTTAAGTTTTAGTCTAGGTATATAATTTCGTTAATTGGTTTCGCACATACTTGTTTCTCATACACAACCAAATTGAGTAATATTATTACATGGCAAGCTCAAAATCTCCTTTGATGGTACAAAATATACTAAGCCATCTTGTTCAAGTGAGTGTATAAAATGTACATGAATATTAGCAATTTAATTCTCTTCCCTTGCCATACATATGATGATATTAGGTTCAAATTGTTTGGCTTCTCTCTTTCAAGCATGTAAGAGATTAGTATACTTATATTTCACATTAAGGAGGAATTGTTAAGTAAAAAAAAGGCAAGTGTGATATCACAATTAATTTCTACTTTCTTCCATTAGATTTTTGGATTAAAGTGTAATGCTTAAAGGATAGTCCATAACTCTGTAAGTAAACCATTCACATGGCCATTTTAAAAAAAAAAAAAAACCTAAAGATCTAGTGACTGATTGCATCTCTTGCCACTCCACCAATAGTTACTAAGGAATCATGCTTAATAGAAGCATCAATATGAAACATAATAAAGTTAGGAAGAAATTCCCATCGAACCACTTTGTATCTAATAACACATAACACTTTTTGTGCTTATTGTGTTGCCAAAATTCATTGGATAACACCCTATCGTTTTGCAACAGATTAGAAAAAGATGAATGCCTACCAAATATAAAACTACTGCACTATACCAAATCAACCATAAAGTACTAGCAAACAAAACTCATTTTAGAAGTATTTGTCTTTGACATATCAACTTATATTTACTTACAATTTGATATTATCCATTCATGAAAAGAAAGCTAGCATTGTTGAACAGAGTTAACTAAAGTAAGGTAAAGACGTAGAGCATGCTTTGAAGTTTCCTCCTTGTGGCATCATAGGCAATCAAAGTGTTTGCTTAAGAGAGTTTGTCCCAAATGAGCACTTGTAGGTTGTATGTTATGTAATACTCTCTAAAGAAATAGCTTAACTTTTGGGTTAAATACACCTCACCATAACCAAGTGAAATTATCTGTAAATTCCTTTAAAGATTACTATAAGATCTAGTAGAAGTCGTCGAAAATAGGATATGTCCACACATTAAAGGATAAAATAGATTTATCTGGCCATGAAGTCTAACAAAACTTGTTTGTAATGCTTTAACAAGATGTTAGAGACCTCAAGGCCTATTAAATCATCATTCCAATAACCATTGGTAAGATAAAACTCCTAAAAAGTTAAGGTTTGGAGCATAAGGTAAGAGGCCCTTGAACTGAGTGTCTAACATGCATAGTACTATCATAATAGTTAAATAAAAAATTACTTGAACTTCCATCACTGAGTAGCTTGTGACTAACCAGTTTAAGTAAAGAATTTGCATGAACAAGCACCATCTAGACCACCAAATAAGCATGGAATCTTTTTAATATAACCCATAGTTGCTACATTTGAACATTCAAAGTGTAAGCATGTTGCATAGCACAAGCCTTATTTCTTAGGGTAAGGTTATGGATTCTTAGTCCACCAACATATTCAAGACTTACAAATAGATTCCAATAATTATTGTGACCATCTTTGTTACCCATCCAAATGATTAATCTTTTCAGTGCTTAATTTTATTTTACTAAGCAAATTGTACTACATTTAATGATTTGAATGGATAATATGGTAATGTTAGCAGTATCCTCCGAGCATACTAAGAGATTGCCTTTCTATCAATCTATTCATTTTTTGAAGCTTGTCTAACAGGATGTTAAAGTCACTAGCCTTAAGCTGAGTCATTTACCAATCAAATCCAGTGATGTCTTTAAATTGTTAGACTATTAAATTAAGAGAAGCGTCCTATAGAAAGTGATGTGCCTAAAACACCATATCTGCTCTGATACCAAATTATGATGTGCCAAGATATTTCTGATTTGCTCTAAGACCAAAAATATGATGGTGTGCCTAAAACGCTAGACACTGATCTCAATTGGGGATTCAATCGATGTAATCAAAATGATATTTTTAGTGTTCTTAATTTTGGACGCAAAGGAAATAAAGGGATATGATCAATGTTGATAGTGGATATGACGCACCAAAATCAACTCGAAATACACCCACTCTCTTTTTGATATACTCACGAGAAAGATTGAATGGTTGTTCGCCATAATCTATATGATTGATAAGAGCATAAACTTGCCACAATCACAAACAATTATCATAAGAATAATTGAGAGAAACTTCTCACTAGGGTTTCAAAATATCCAAAAGCTATCCAAGGTTCCTTACAAGAGAGTATTTATATTAGTTCCCCACAAACAAAATAAAAGGAAAATCAATTAAATTAAAATATGCATTCTAGGATGTAGGCCAACTAGTTACACTACAGGTGCAGAGCCTACATCATCGGCTTATGTTCGTATGCCGTCGGCATTGAAGGTGGTGTACACTTTCTATACACGTTGCTTGGTTTTTACATCGCCTTGCACTGCCTGTTCTAGGAAGTACACCGCTGGCTTCTAAGCTATATTGCCAGTGTTGAATTGCAGCACAACTAGCTTTCTTCTCCAACATGGCCAACTTTGAAAGCTTGTCTTCTTAGCCACCTTTGATTAGTTTCAATTGATATCCAATGCTCCTTTTGAACCCTTATCCATACTCTTAAAGATACTTGAATCTTCATCCATGTCTTCACAATTAAACTTGTAGTTCTCGAGGTCAAATGATCTTCATCGATAAGCTTGCCAAAACGATTCTTATCAAAAAGCTTCACCAATTCATCAACATTAAGTGAAAGGAAGAGACTAGATTTGCCATAGTTGACTTTCAATATTGACCATTACGAAAATTGAACCAAGCAATGTAAATTAGCTTGTGGAGAATCCAAATTAGCTTCAACAAACAAGATAATGTCATGAGCGAAGAGAAAGTAAGAGAGAGAAGTATTGATTCCCGTAATTTGAATTGGTTCCTAAGCTTCACAAGAGAGTATAGCTGAATGAGTCGACTAAACATGTCCATGGAAAAAAATGAAGGGAAAATGTCAAATTTGGTACCTGAACTTTAAAATGGTTAATTTAATATCCAATCAAGGTTTTGTGGTTATTTTTACTATCTTACCAACACTATTTACTTTGTTTTTTAATATGGAAGAAGCAACCTATTATATCACGTTTGATACGCATGAATAATTTGGAATGGAATGGATTGGATTGAATTAGAATGGAATGAGTTTGGGAATGACAAATCTATTCCTATGTTTGGAATAGTACAAGGAATAGAATGGCTAAACAGTGTAATTGTCGGGGATGTTCTTAGTAATAAATGTAAAATATGAATACATGAAAGGCTAAAAAAGTAATTATACTATATATAATTAATAAGAGTGGAATGAAATCATGATTTCGCCTTTTCAAAGGCGGAATCGAATTCCCCTTCAAAATGCTTCCAAACATTATGAAAGAGAATGGAAGTTAGAATCGTGATCCCATTCTAGTTCATTCTTGTGTTTAGTGCTACACAGAGTTGGGATTATTAAAATTCAATGATATGTTACCTTTTATACATCTACAAACAAAGCAGACTTTGACAAGAAAGTTGTGAAAATATATCTACAAAAAGTTCAATTGATATTAAATTGGCCATTTTAAAGTTTACGTATTGAATTAAATTTTCATGCAAAGTTCAAATACCAAATTTGCCATTTACTAAAATGAATAAAAAGGGAAAAGGGGTAGTAATGTTGTTTTTGAAATACTCTAGAAATAATTTTCAAAACAGGATTAACTCTATAATTAGACAAAATGATACTTGAATTATATAAATATGCAATTAGGTATCTAAAATTTAAAATTGATCAATTTAAGTACCTGAAAGAACTTTTTGTGCACGTCAATAGTACCTCCATCAAGTTCTTCGAATACTAAATTAATTTGAAAGTTTAGGTAAAATTGATAAATTTCAAAGTTCAGATATTTAATATATATTTTATTAAAGTTCATGTACCATTTGTGATATTATCCCTTAGATAAATTAGATAGGTTTATATTATAATTAGGTAGTTAACCTGATTTTCTTCTTAATTTCGCTAACCCGTATAAATTCTAGCCATCTCGCTCTTTCTATAAATGGGGAAAATTTATAAAAGAGGAAAACTTGATTATATAATTTTTTTATAGGAAAAACATTGCAAATGATGGCTGAATTTTGGGAGAATATGTAATTAGGAACTTAAACTTAAAAATTGATAAATATAATTCCTATAAAAAGAAACATTCTTTTTGTATACGTAAAAAATATGTCCATCATATTGGTTGAAAACATCACATAGGATGATAATATTAATTACTTTAACGAAGATAATATTGACATGCATAAAAAGTTTTTTTAAGTATTAAATTGATCAATTTTAAAGTTTAGATACATAATTGCATATTTTGGTATACATTTATGATATTAACCTTTTAAATATTATTTGAAAGGGTATATATCGTAAATAGTACTTGAACTTTTGCAAAATATGCAATTAGGTAATTGAACTTTAAAATTGATTAATTTAGTACCTGAAAAAAAACTTTTTATGTATGCTAACTGATATCATGGAGATACTATTGGTGTACATGAAAAGTTATTTCAGGTTGCAAATTAATTAATTTCAATGTTTATGTATTAAATTGATCAATTTCAAAGTTCAAATACTTAGCTACATATTTTGTTAAAATTTAAGTACCATTTAGGATATTAATCCTATTAGTAAGATAATTATTAAATAATTATGGCATCCACATGGAACGCATAACAGTTGATGTACTATCTCCATTTTGTTCGTTGTAAAGTAAGCATGGCATTATGAACTCACCAATAATTTATTAATATATGTATGGTAACTAAAGTGGCATACAGTAAATCACATGGTTTGTAATCCCTATAAATCTCTCTCTCTCTCTCTCTATATATATTATGATTTAATGGGACCCCAGCATTGATATTTAAATATTATTGCAATTCAATATGAAATAACGATGATAACTAAAATATTTAAACTGACTTTTTTTTCCGCAATGCATTTACAATGATTTAATTAGATAGACCTATACTCTTGACTAAATAGACAAGGATTCAGTGTAAAATATATAAATGGTTATATACTTGTATGACAAGAATAAGGGTCTATTTGGATGGTGTATTTTTCATTTGTATTTATATCTGTATCTGATGTATATGATATATTTGATCTATTTATGAGTAAAATATTTGTTTTTTCATATGTATTTGTTTCTTGACAAACAATTTATTTGAAAACATCCACGTGCCATCTATACACTGACGAAACAAACAGATAAACTATTATAATGGTTGCCATGACCTATAAATTTAAAGATAAATATCTAATTTGAAAATTTGCAAATTTGTTCCCTTGAGATATATTAGAAGTTATATATGCAAATAATATATACACGTGATTATATTAATGAGTTTATATAATAGATGGTATAGTAAATAAAATGTAAGGTATATATCGCTTTAATTAAAATTCAATAGTAACAAAGAGAAAAACAACATAATAACATCATTTAGATAACAATAATAGTAAACTATAATGTAAACAATAATAATAGTTAGCATTCATAACCAAAATTCGGAATTCATCATAATAGTATTTGATAACGTAAAAATACAAATCCTAAGTATGTTATTTTGGATGGTAACATTTGAAGAGAATCCTTGATAAAATGTAATTAATAAATAAGGACAATTGTCATATTTAGTACCTAAATTTTACCTATTTTAATAATTAATGTAATACCCAAAAATTTAATTAAGACGTATATCGCCACGTATAATACCTTATTATTACACGCTCAAGCTTCTTTTAAAGGATTTTGTTAATGTTGAACATTACTAGCCGATTTTAAATTTTGAAGTTGTTTAATTAGATTATGAAGACAACTAGATTTGTAGTAAGAAAACAAACTTTATGAAAATATATCTAACTTCCACTCATACAAGAGTAGATCAACTTTCTCAAAAACAAGCTTTATAAGCTTATTACAGACATGGGCTTCTTCACTAAGCCTTAAAGAATATATAACTTTAAAAGATTAACTCCAGTCTTGAAACGAATAAAAACAATAACAAATAATCCATCAGCTTTGACTTACTTCACCCTTTCTTTCATATCTCCAGTGTAAACGCATAAATTTTTTGATACTATTGGAAAATGATCCTAAAGCTAAATACCGAAACCAAAACCATAAAACCAACCCAACTTGAAACCAAACTATAGAAACTCTAAATAGGATCAAATACGAAATTTCATAACCTTAAGAAAAAGAGAACCTTCAAAAATAAAATGAAAATCCAATAATCGTTTGACTCAAAATCCTTACATTGAACAATTCATCTATCTTATCTCTAACCCTTAAATCGAGATAGTAAGTATGCCCAAATATTATTTTAATTATAGAACCTTAGACCCTTCAGTGAGTTTTAGAGTCAGAAATTTAAAAATTAATACCAAAAAATCAAATTGAGTCAACATAAAACATCATAAGTCCTAAACTCAATTAGACAATCCAGAGAGTTGTAAGATATTAAATAGATCATAAAGTACATTTAATTTTTGAATTGAAAATATAGTATAACTATAAACTCCTAAATTTTATAATCTTACAAATAAATCTTGAATCCAAAATTGAAACCAGATCCCTAAAAGTCAATCTAGGTCAATAATAAGTACTAGAAGACCTAGATCCGACAAGATCGCGCTAGAAACCGTAAAACAATAAAAAGGAATTAACCCTAGATTATAACCGAGAAAAATGTCATATAACCTAAAAAGATCAGATTCGCCAAAACTTAGTTCGTTTCGAACCTGAATGGAGTCAGTTTTCGAAATCAAGGTCTTGGTATGCAAAACAATTAAAATACTTCAAAAATCAATCTAGACTCATAATGAGACAATGAATCGTAAAATATCAGTTATAAAATTTTTCAGCTTCTAAAAATATCAGATATAGCTCATTTAATTTATTTTCATTACTACGGTAATTTATTTATCTTGCTTACTATTTATCTATTTCTACTTTTTCTTACTACCTACTTACAACCTAAATGCCTTTTTTACATTTACTTTTCCAATATTACTTTTTACGTGATGGGCTTAGCTTAAGTCGCCAAGTAGTTGTCCCAATTTTAGGATATGGTCTGATTGTTGGATCCCATATAATTAAATCGTGGCAATCAAATTTTGATAGGATAAAAACAATATGTTTTTAGGATGGTAATTTAGTCATATTTTGGTTGTCACACCTCAACAGGGTACCCTAGTCGTAATAGTAAGTCATGTAACTAATTGAGGCATTTAGAAAGTTACATAAACACTATACAACTGATGTTCTCCAATAGGAGTAGACAATAAAAACATGATCGAAAGTTGTTTGAGTGAGAAAGATATTGCCATATAATATTATATATATATATATAACCACAAAGGAACATATAACACATCTAGAACTTCATAAAAGCTTTACAAACTCAGGTTTACGGGGTTTGAATCGAACCCTATAACCAAAAAGGCTATAAAGATAAACAAACTTAACTTAAGCTATTACAATCATAACTAGTCTCTATTACATATATGGTCCTTGCCTTAACAAAATACATGGTCCAAAAGGTCTAACTCCCACACTTGAGCTTGGTTTGGTCTTCTTGCTTAAAACCCTGTAATTCAATAGTCTAAGAGTGTGTGAGCACATAAAGCTCAGTGAATAACAAAATCTTAGCACAACATTAAGATCAAACAAGTAGAATTAACAATCATATGCAATGCATGGATCAATCATATGCAACAAACGTGGTTTGAATAACGGAATTCAAACCTATGGAGATTTACGCTCTCTCTGGAGATTGAAGGATAATTTCAGTAATTCATGCCATGAGAAACTCAACACCAAAGTAGAAAGATTTTCTTTTCACGTAACCCCCTTAGGGAAATAGTCTCTACTAGAGCCCTACAGGACACAAGCAGTCTTTTAGAGAATCATTTTCGTTTTCAAAAACTTCCACTTGTCATAAAACTTAAGAAATCTCACTAAGTATTAACACTCTTAAGCCAACTCCAACACAGACAACCTCCTTTGAAGCCTAATTAGTTTCTCCGAAGTTGACAACCCTATGGTAACCTACAAGCAAACTCATTGTCCCAATAAGCATTACCACAGAATCGAATTTGTTAATACGTGACAAGAATACCATGCTAATGCAATATGATGTTATGAGATGCATGTCATCTTATTATTAGAAGTCTATTAAACTTAGTTCCATATTATCAAGTGATCATATCAACTTTAAACACACAATGAGACAACTATATAGTAATTTCAAACAAGTGGTTGTCACTTCAATTATTAAGAATTGCAATTCAAACATACATTACATACCATGTAATGATTCCCATCCCCATGCAATTGATTCTTTATAGTTAAAATTAAACTATATTCCACTACTTACAAACACAAACAAAGTGTTAGAATTTAAGTTACTCACCCGTGCATGCTCCTTAATCATTGTAATAGTCCAACAGGAAATCCAACTCGTGATCTAGGGTTCCTATAAGATAGAAAAGTTTGTATCACTATCTACTTAACAAAGACAAGAAGAATTACACAAGATTCTAAAGCTAAAAGAGATAAAGAAACACTTTGAAGCTGCCACGCCCCCTACCACGCCCTGTGTCAAGGGTGGTGTTGGACAGAGCACTACACAAGCCTTACCACGCCCCCCACTATGCCCCGTGCTAAGGAGAAAAATGATGACTAGTATCCACGATGCCCTTTGCCCCACCCCGTGGTGGCTCACCACACCCATCACCACCACCCCGTGGTAACCCAGATTACCCAATTCGCAATCACCACGCCCCCTGCTACGGGCCATGGTACTTCTACAGCGAATTACAGATTTTTCATGCAATTTATACACACTTTAACCAATTCCAATTGTCTTTTTCTCATCCAAAACACTTGTATGTCATGATACTAGACTCAAATTCACCATCCACTCCTTTAAATCCACTAACTCATCTCTAAAACCATATCAAACTCCAACTATCAATCTAACCATTCACTTCAACTCTACTTTTCTATCACCTTACTTCATATATCAATAATGTAAACCCCGGTTTTCTTAATAATCGAGTAAAGTTTGGAAATCGAAAATAAAAAACATAAATAGGATTAGTACAAGCAACTTAGGAACCTTAAATCCGTCTTTTCTTCGATTTCTATATAAAAGAACCTCTATAGAATAATTTAAGGTGGATTATTGTTTTATAGTATATTCAAACCATACAAAATTTTGATTTCGAAGAATTTTCTATTCCGGGCTTTCCCGAGCTCCATTATAGAAAAGCGAGCCCTGGGATTAGAAACTCAGAAAATATTTCGGAATACTCGTTAATACCGAAATTTTATAAGGATTTCAAAAATATATGTTTTATAATTTTTCGAGTTATAAAAATTATAGTTATATCATTTTTCTCGTATCTTCCTTACTACCGGTAAAGTAGATGTCTTATCTACTATTTATTACTATTGACAAGTACAACCTACTACACACACACCCATACCCTAGTCTTACATCCTTACAACCACTCAATTATATTTTCTTTTCTAAGAATTTTTGTCTCTTATCAAATTATTATATTTAATACATTTTATTACACAAATTATAATTTCAAATAAACTCAAAACACTCCCTCTCTCTTTCCTCTAGAACCGGTGCACCCCCTCAATTTTTCCCCCATTTGTTTTATTTTATCTCTTTTTATTACTTTAAAAAATCTAATTTCATCTAATATATATATCTTTTATTTTCTCTCTCTTTCATTTCATTTCATTTCTTTTGTTTCAAAAGCTCTCAAATCCTCTATTCTTCCTCCCTCATTGCCGTGAGCCTAGTCCCACCACACACACACACCACAAGCTTCAATCTTCTTCATTTCTTCACTAAATCCAACCTTAGGTGATGATTCTCAAGCCCTACTACCATTTAATCTTGTAATGGCAAGATTATTCATGAGCGTTTTCACTCAAAGTTCCCATGAGCACTTGCTAGGGATAAGAAAATGCTACTACATGAATATCAAGCCATCACAAGAGTGGATCTTGTGTTTGATTAATTTTTGTTGAGATATCTTCATGATCATGCATGTAGAAGTGGAGAAAAGTTGAGATCTAGCATAAAAATTTCATGTTCATGCTTTCAAACTTCATTTCATACATCATAAGTAGTAGATCTAGCTTTTAGATGCTTATATCATGCTTGACATTTATGATCTTATGGATGATTTATGTTTTCATGTATTCTTACTCATGAAGGCTTTGTTTTAGGTATATAGAGGTGGTAGTTGATAGATCCTTAAGTAAATAAAGCAAGGAACTTGAAAAGGAAAAGTTTTTGCTTGAATTACTCAAAGTTAAATTCGTATGATTTCAAGACCCTATTTTAAAAACCCTTTTATCAATTTTAAAACTTATGTTTTATGTGAAAATTGAAGGTATAGGTAATAGGTTTCATTAAGTAGTGATTTTTATAAGTTAAAATGAGTTTTGATGAGATTAATATATAAACAAGAAGTGGAATCTAGATGGAAAATTTTGAGTTAGTACTCAACATATGAAATTCGTAATTTTGAATATAGGTCATAAGAACACCTATCATCCAAGTTCGAAATAGAAGTTTTATGTATTAAATGGATTCCTTAGGTAATAGGTATCTTAAAGTCTTAAGTTTTAATGCATTAAACAAGTTTTTCCCAAAGGAATCATTCAAACAAATTTAATTTCAAGAAATTCGGATTTTTGGATAAATCCTACTTGAAAACATATTTGCAAAGTGTAAAATGCAAATTTTTATGTAGAAATGAAGGCTTGGGTAATAGGTATAATGAAGACTCAATTTAGCTAAGGACAAATTGATTTTCTTAAGGAAATAACTTCAAAACAAATGAGATAGTCTAAGTTAGGAAACTAGTTTTCTTGAATGTGTATAGTCATGGAGTTACACAAATAAGAAGTTTCTTAATTTTCCTTTTTGGTAAATAATATCAAAAGCATGCATGCATCAAGTTCATATCGTATCATTCGTGATAGGAAATCATCGATATTGCATATGTAGTTGAACTATATGCTAGAAACATCACAAACATCCACAAAACTATTTTTTGGAATTGAGGTTTTCGAACGACCAGAACTGATCCCTCTGTTTCGTGATCTAAATATTTTCGAAACTTGAAAATAATATTAGGAATAGATAGATCTTTCGAAGTAGATAGAAATCGATATATTATATGCTCAATTCCAAGTTAAAATGAGTTAGATATGGTCATTTAAAGTTAGGACTTTATCTTATGCGGAAATTAACGAACTTAGTAGCTAGAATTGTTAAGTTATTAGAACCTTATAAGAAATACTCATTTCGGGTATTCCTTGTACTTAAGTGAATTGGAGGACGGATTTCCACTCCCCGAGGACTACTACAACTAGTGGATTTCTCTCCATGGCCGAGTGAGTTCATTTCTTAAATAGTTATGCTCATGTATGTGCTTGTAATCGTAGTGGCATTAGAATTAAGAAAAGATAAAATTTTGATAATTGTGACATAATCTTGGTTGAATGAATGATAAGTATATCGAGACGAGACTTGTTGATAAATCATTGTATGAGCTAGTGTAGACTTCGACTGTCTGAACTTCTCTATGATCGCATTTAATTTGCCTAATTAATACGCCACGATTATATGAATAACCTGTACATGCATATCACGTAGTGAGTCACATTGCATGGGTTATTATACCTTTGTGGGAAGAAGGCATAGTAATTCAGGCAACGAAGGGCCTGTAAACTCGGTTGTTGGCGGATAGGCCGGAAACTTGAAATGTGCGTAGGTGGGCACCTGTATAAACCATAGTAAAAATTTAAACGTGGTAGATGGGCACCTGTATCAACCATATAAAGAAGTGAGAAGTATTTGAATGATGGTCGTATGGGCCTAAAACACCTAACCCTGAATGGAGGGCGTAAATCCATTCAACATAAGATTTCCAGATGGTCTATTATATGCTCATGTGCTTGTGCATTTCATATAGCTGCTAATAACTTGTTTGAGGTATACTATCGTTGAGTATTAAATATTTGGAAATGAATCTCACTAAGCTTGTAGCTTACACCCTGATAGTTTTATTATGGTGTTCCTATCTTTGGTTGTTCCGAGAGAACACATTTCACAGGGTTATCTTTTGGATGAAGGAGCTTTTGAAGAAGTCGAGACCTAGCTAGAGGCATGGAATTCTAGAAAAATCTCTTTAACGTAATCCTAATGTTTGTAATATGGTTTAAGACCGGATAGACTTCCATTATTATTTTTGCGGGGGTATGCTCCCTTGACTTATGTAAAAACTTAACTTATTTATCTCGTTGTGATTTCTATTCTTAATGCTAATGTATGCCTTCTTTAGACTATTCGAATCAAAGTGTGATCCTAAAAGTTGTGCAAGTACACCTTACACCCAATATGTAAACTTATGGGATGACTAAGGTTGTCATACTTAAGTTTAAATATCGAGTGTGGTGGACTGTCGCATTTTGGGTACCCTTTGGGGCGTGACAAATAACTAAAACTCATAACAAAACTAATGAACTTCCAAAATCAGCCATAAACCAACACTAACTCTTAACCTATAACTACTCAACCAAGCAAATAACAAGAATAAAACAGGAAACACTTACTTAAACTTGCTTAGTCTTGAAGACGGAAGCTTACCTTACTTTTCTTGATAATTTAGAGAAAAGAAATTGAAGTTGATGTGTGGTGTGTGTGTGGTGTAACCATCGGTTTGAAAGAGAGGAGAGGGCAAAGAAAAGAGTAAAATTCTGCCTCTTCAAAGATAAATACATGCATATGTATAAAGTTCATTTTTTACTTTTGAGGCTTTTTCAAACATAATTAAGTGTGTGTGTGCATGGGAGTTGTGGTGGTTTTCAAGCTTAAAATTGTAGCCATTAAGAGATCAAAACAACTAATTTAACACTCACATATATTTCTATCAATAGAATTGCTTATATATTCTAACTCAAAACAAAGTATAGTAACATAATACTTATAAATTCCTTTAACAAAATAATCTCTATAAGAACTTATCTCAATACTATAGGTAATTTAGAATTTATTTTTACAAAACTCAATTCTCTAAAGAATATAAGAAATACATAACTAACAATTTTCTCAAATCAAATCTATTGATGATTTTAAATTTCTATTCTACTAAATTGATTTTATAAAAACTATTATACTTATATTTTACTCTAATAACAAATATTACCACATACACAATCAAACACAAAATTCTTACTTTAATTCTATTTATGAAAAACTTGGTGATTACATTGGTAAGTGAGTCCGATTATGGTAAGTGGTAAATTTATCAGATTATGGTAAGTTTGTCATATTCTCGGAGTTTGTCTACTAGTTTTGTCTTTTATTATTAAGTGGTAGTAGTGTCCAGTTATGGTAAATTTATCCTATTTCGGTAGATTGGTTTTACACTAACTTTTAGAAATGATACATTCGTTGTATTTTGGTAAGTTTGTCTGGTTGTGGTACATGTTATTTTTGTTGGATTCTGATAACTTATCGTATTATGGTAATTTTTTTTATTATTTTGGCATATAGTAGATTTATCATATTTTGGCATGTTTGTTGCATTCTGATAGTTTGTCCACTAGTTTTATCTTTTAGCACTAAGTGGTAGATTTGTCATACTTAGGTAAGTTTGTCACATTTTAGTAGTCTGTTTGGTAGTTTGTCTTTTAGTACTAATACTTTGGTAAGTTTGTCGCGTTTTGGTAGCATATCTGATAGTTTTTTCTTTTTGTACTAAGTGGTAGATTTGTTATACTCAGGTAAGTTTGCAGCATTTTGATAATTTTTTTGGTAGTTTATCTTTTAGTACTAAGTGATAGATTTGTCGTACTCTAGTAAGTTTGTTGCATTTTGGTAGTTTGACTTGTAATTTTGTCTTTCAGTATTAAATGGTAGATTTGTCATACTCTAGTTAGTTTGTTATTGTTATTGAAGAAGAATTGTCGTATTCTGGTAGGCTAATTTTATACCATATTTTTTATCTAGTAATTTTGTTGGATTATGGTAGTTCGATCGTAATCTGTTATGTCGTAATATTGTTGTATTGCGGTAGAATGGACCGATTCTAGTAGGTTAATTTTACATGATATCTTTAATGTCATAATTTTGTTGGATTGTGATAGTTCGGTCGTAATCTGATATGTCATAATATTATTGTTTTGTGATAGATTTGAGATCTGGATATCATCAGCTAAGAGTGAAAGCAGAAGATATTCAAAAGACAGCTTTCAAGACAAGGTATGGACACTATGAATTTGTTGTCATGCCTTTTGGACTCACCAATGCACCAGCAATATTTATGGATTTGATGAGCAGAGTCTTCAAGGAGTATCTTGATATGTTTGTGGTAGTCTTCATTGATGACGTGTTGGTGTACTCAAGGACTAAAGAGGAGCACGAGGAACACTTGAGATTAGTTCTGACCAGATTGAAGGAAGAGAAGTTATATACGAAGTTTTCAAAATGTGAGTTCTAGTTGGAACATGTGTCTTTCTTAGGACATGTTGTTGATGGTAATGGGATATCAGTAGATCATGAGGAAGTCAAAGTAGTTGTTGAATGGCCAAGACCCAAGACTGTGACGAAAATCAAAAGTTTTCTAGGAATAGCAAGATATTACAGAAGATTTGTGGAAGATTTTTCCAAAATTACCAATCCTTTGGCCCAGTTGCCACAAAAGGAAGTGAAGTATGAATGGAGTGAAGGCTGTGAAGCTAGTTTTCAGTTGTTGAAGAATAAGTTAATGTCTGCTCCAGTGCTAGCCTTACATATGAGTGGTGAGGAGTATGTTATTTATAGTAACGCCTCTATACAAGGTTTAGGATGTGTGCTGATGCAGGAAGGCAGGGTTATAGCATACGTTTCTAAACAGTTAAAGCCCCGTAAGAGGAATTATCTTACTCATGATCTGGAACTAGCAGCAGTTGTACATGCTTTGAAGCTGTGGAGACACTACCTATATAGGGAAGGATGTAAAGTGTATACGGATCACAAAATTTTAAAGTACATCTTTACCCAGAAAGAGCTAAACATGAGACAGAGAAGATGGTTGGAACTGATAAAGGATTATGATATTGGTATTCAGTATCATCCAGGAAAAGCGAATGTGGTAGCTGACGCCTTGAGTAGAAAGAGAATAGAGAATCTTGCAGCTTTGATCACTACGGAACGTCATCTCATTGATGATATAAGGAAGCTTGAGCTGGAAATAGTCACAAAACAGGTAGGTGAAAGATTATCTAATATGAGAATTCAACCTACTCTTGTGGACAGAATCAAGATAGCTCAGACAGATGATCAGAGTATCTTGGATATAAAGAGGAGAATGGAGATGGGTCGAGTACCAGAGTTTTATGTGGATGATGAAGGTATCCTTAGGTACAAAGGGAGATTGTGTGGCTAGTGCAAGGAGAAAGTGTAGATCACCTATTCATTGGGATGAAGTGGGTGACAGTTGTTGAGACCAGAGTTAGTCCAAGATGTAGTTGACAAGGTCAGTTTGATCAGGCAAATATTGCAAGCTACTCAGAGTCGACAAAAGAGTTATGCAGATAAACGAAGAAGACCCTTGGAATTTTAAGTGGGTAAGCACGTTTTGCTAAAAATTTCACCAACAAAAGGAGTTATTAGATTTGGCTTAAGAGGAAAGTTAAATCCTCGATATGTGGGACCATATGAGATTCTTGAAAGGATAGGCGACATGGCTTATAAATTAGCTTTACCGCCTGATTTGGAGGGAGTACATATGTGTTCCACGTATCCATGCTCAGAAAGTATGTCAGAGATTTAGAAGAGATAGTAGCTCTTGAACCATCAGAAGTGTAGCCGAACCTTATGATGGTTGAAAAGTCGATCAAAATTGTGGATTCTAAGGAGAAGATTTTGATAAGCAAGGTGATCAAATATGTAAGAGTGCAGTGGACTAATCAAACTGAACGTGAAGCTACCTGGGAGCTAGAAGAAGACATGAGAACGAAATATCCAGAGTTGTTACATTAATTCAGGTAATTTTCGAGGACGAAAGTTCTTTTTAAGAGAGGAGAGATGTAACATATGGAAATATGAAGATGAAAATATAATGGATTATGAATCATAAGATGATATAGGATGAGTTTAAGGTCAAAAAAATTAAGTTGTAAAAGTTTAAGTTTGATTGTGGAATGAATGTTGAAGTTTGGATTTCTGCAATTTTTGATAGATGCAACGTCGCCATCTGAAGAAGCTACACCGCCGACATAGAGACCGGTGTAGGAAGGAACAGTAGCGTTTCTTTTAATGCTGGATGGAACGCCGCCAGCGTTGGTCATGGATTTACCGGCGTATGTTGTTGGATATAAATTTTAGGAAATTTAATGCCCCGAGAAACATCATCATGTTCGTGTTATTTTTGCCAGCGTAGAGTGTACGCTTGCAAAATAATAGGTACGCCGCCGGCGTAGGAGCCGACGTATGAGCAATTTCTATATATACGAGACGTGAGAAGACGATTTTAGATAGAAACGTTTTATTATCTTCTTCCTTCATGAAAGAGAGTTTTGGAGCATTCTTGGAGTTCTAGGGTTGGGGAATCATCAAGAGTGTGTTTTTGATCCAAAGTAAGTGATCTTAACCTTCTCTTATGTATTGTATACGAATTTGTATAAGTTCTTCTTAGGGATTTATGGATTTTTCATGAAAGTTTTGGAGAAAAACCTAGCTTTGTGTGGAATCCGAAATTTTGAGAAAGGATTCGGGTTTGATGATCCAAGGAAGTAAGTAAAGTCTTTTAAACGTAAAGATTCAATAAAAGTTCATTCTTGATATGAATGTGATTGTTCTTGTTGTTATGAATTTAGGATTTTTGAGGATTATCGAGTTCTATAGATTGTTATGAAAGATTAATCAGGTTAGACACTGCAACTTGGTGATTTTCTTTGTCAGGTTAGGATTTCGGGAGTTGTAGTACATTAGGGTTTGTTTATATCGTGTTCTTATCTATTCTATATATGTATGTTGTTGACAGGAATTTGGAGATTTAGGTTATTGTTGTATTGTCATTATTGATTGAAGTGTTATAGAGATTCGGGATATTTGGTTGTGGTTGAGTGTTGTCGATAAAGGATTTTTAGGAGATTCAGATTAGAGTACTTGAAACTGAGAAAGGCACGACAATCCTTATTTGCTGTTTGTGCTTGTAAGTTAGTATTGTGTGTTTGGTTGTAGGAAATAGACTCATAATGAATCTAATGATAATTGCTCAATAACTTGTTTGTTGGGTGTGATTGCTACGACCAATAAAGACCTGACAGATAGTGATATTGGTGTGGCATCCTAATGATCTTTGTATGAGGTTGTCCTTAGTGGACTCGTGCATTAAGATGATTCCGGAAAATTAGGTGTTTTGGATTCGGGGTGTTTGGGGAGTACCCACTCATCCATATATGTATATGATTATTATTTTCAAAAAGTTGTTTGATTTTCAAGGGGTCTGAGTAACTCCGAGTTCGGGATTATAGTATACCTAATACTGGACTGTGTTGTTTTGTTGGCTTAAGAAAGATAATAAAATGGTTGTTTGCATTAGCTTAAGTTGCATGAATTACCTGTTTATTGTATGTGCATATGCATTTGTTTTTGGATTAGAGTTTTCGTACTGGTTGTCGCCGCTCATTCTTTTAAATTTCAGGTATAGGTGAAGAGGATATAGTATATGATCTTTTTGAATATAACTTTTTCTTTGATCACGGGGATGGCGATAGTAGACTATCTCGATCACGATGCTCCACCAACACCAGGCTCATAACTCATAATCCAAAGCCACTTCAACTACCACGACCCCTCCCCCTTGAGTCACCATTGAACACCACCCAAACTCCCATCACTTTGAAACCACAAACTCAGTACCATTGAATCTGGCCTCCACCACCTTAGTAAGCGCTAACAACCACCATACCTAAACCTAGTTGCTCCAACCACCATCGACATCCTCCATTTTAGCCACCAATATCCAAAACTAAAACCAACCTGAACCCTAATCTATTCACTAGAGGAAAGGAGAGTACTATTTTTGCAAGCCCGAAGATTCAAATCAGCTGCGTTTGTAATCCACAATCGAACTTAATTAGCTTTGACGCCTAAATTGGATTCACACAGTATGTCCAACAATCATGTCTTTCTCCGTTTGATCCGATTCATCTCAATTTAGTTTGATAGGTTTGTTTTCTTTTATTTGATAATTTTAATAAAAAAAAATAGTAGTAAAAAAGGGAAGGAAAAAAAAAAAGAAGAGAAAAAAAAGAAAATAAAAGAAAAAGAAATATATGTGTGTGTGTATGAATATATAATAGGCATGCTATATTTCTGTTAGTGTTCGTAAATAATATTTTATTTAGATAAATAAAATTTTAGAATATAAGTTTTAGCATATAAATATAATAAGTAAATATAGGCTTTAGATTAAATTATGAAAATCAACAAAAAATATGAGTATAGTTTTAGGATTATTTCCTTTTAGATCTTTGATGATATGTGTTGAATTTGATATAAGCTTGCAATGTGAAAAATCATCCTTGTAAATATTATTTATTTTATCAAAAACTAAAAATGAAAAATTTTAAAAAATCAACAAGAATTCTTTTTTACCCTTTATATATATATTAGTATAATATTATAAAAGAAAAAAAATTGTTAGCCTATTTACATGTATCACTTAGTTATTTTCTATATTACCAAAGACAAAAATAAATGAGTTTTTTTCCAAAAATAGTTTCTTTTAGGAATTTTTCAAAAAACAAGAAAGATCAAAATTGGATGTCTTAGGTTTCTTTCAAAAATAAAAAATCAAAATAGTTAATCACTCAAACTTGGTGGATTTTCATAATTAAAAAATACAAAAAAATTAAAAATTTTACAAAAGTCAAAACGAACTATAGAGACTTGATTCTAATTAGCAAATACGTAGGCACCTGCGGGGTGGTCATAAAAATAAAAACTCTTAGGTTACTTTTCAAATATATATATATATATATATATATATTGTAAGTATATAAATATCTCTTTTTCAAAAAAGACAAAAATAAAAAAATTCAAAATTAATTTGGCCGATATATTTGAGATTTCTAAAGCTCATAAAAGCTTAGATAACCGTTAGGTTTTAAAATAGCATCCTCCGGACTCATCAATTTCTGGTTTTTCACGCATACTAGTGACTAAACTAGAAACCAAACCACTCATTTGGTTTCTGGTTCACTTTTTTCCGGCTTTAGCCGGTGGCGACTCCAATCAAATTATTTCTTAAAACACTGGGCTTTTTACGAAAACCTTATTGGCTCCTTGTCGAGTATTCTGTATCAAATGGGCTAGGTTTGAAATGGATTGGGACCTTTAGGAGAAAAAAAAAAGAGCAAAATTCGGGCTTGACAACAGTAAAGGTTTACACATAAATATTACGCCACACAGGTCAACATCTTGATGAGTCATACTCATGAGAGATTATTTTACGCACTCTCCCAGTGGTATAGTGATGATAAAAAGAATTTAAAATTTTTTTAAGTGGGGAAACCGATATCTAGGTTCCAAAATCGATCTAGGGTACCAATATTGTTACATCATTATATTCGACCATTCATATCATAGGCTGATGAAGCACTGAGCCATGTTTCAAAATACTTCACATATTATAGACTTTGCTCTCACAGTCATTGTCTATCATATATATTTTATCTTTCAGAAAGTTGAAGTGCTTTGCATGTCATCTTGACTCTAACACAATTCACTACTTAGTAGCTATTCAATGATTGCTTACCTCTCTTCATGTTATATCATGACAAGCTTCAATGCTAGTGGAGACTATTTATAACTTTCCTTAAGCAAGTTTCACTATGTAATAATAGTATTGTTCATCTCATGGGGCAGTACGTTAGCCATGTTTAAGCATCAAATACCATTATGAATAAAGTCCTTTGTAACAATGACTATGCATCTAGGAGTAAAGCTTAACCTAGATACATTAGTACAAAATAGCATGACAGTGAGCTACTTAGAGCCAATGATCTAAGAGACTTCTCATAAAACTTGTGTTACTATGATTTTTTTTCTCATTAATTCATGTTAATGAATGTCAAAATGCCACTTAGGCTATAAGTAGTATGTGCTTTCACTTAGGAAGTAATCTTTCACTTAGGAGCAGCGATTCATGGAGTAATGAAAGTTAATACAACTATTATGCTGCTAATCGGAGCAGTGCTTTCACTTGCTAGCAACAATATGATAGGCACTTAGAGTAATTGATCGATTGCGCTTTAAGCAGCGATAGTGTTATGTGCCTTGTGGGTTCGACACTTGAGTAATTGAGTAAAGTTGGTCAAGAGGTCATTTCCTAATACTTAACTGGTTTGTGTTGTTATTAAAATGTGATTTGTGAAATTCAAAGTTCAAATTCCACTGATCATTGACTGAGTTTTTGAAATTTATAAATGTTTTCTAAACCAATAACTACGGTCTCACAGGACAAGTACACCCATCAAATGTAGGATAGTAAATGATTTAGGTTGGTCCCAAGGGAATGATCGCAGCTAATACACTCTTAATCTTATTAATTTTTTAGCCAAAGAAAGATTTTTGAAAATCATAAAGGAAAAATAAACTATACTAAGTTAGAAATATTCACAAATGTTTAATGAGAAAAATGAGAAATAAGCCTGTAACTTCTATGAAATATTGGCTCATGGTTACTTCACCAATTCCTTGTCAGAATGATTTCTTAAGGACAATAACTTGTAAAAAGCTATTTCAAATTGTGTGTTTATACCGTCGGATTCTCTAAATTAAACTAAAACTTCTCTCGAAGTCAGTAGTTCTGCATCTAATTAAAACCAGTAATCTGAAGTTTCAATTAGATTCGCATAAAGAATAGGAATCCATTGTTTTAAAAAGATAACTCAATGAATTTTTGAAACAAGTGATAAAAAGTCTTCACCCATTTCTCTACAAGAGGTAGTTAGGATCGACTCCATTAGCAACCAAAGATCTATTCAATTAAATGATCTCTCAATCTATTCAATTTAAAATCAATCGTGGATCTAAAAGAATGCATCATTCCTTTAAAAACCACAAGTTAAATTCAAGTTACTAATTACAAATACCCAATCAAATTTACTTGAAAGCGCAATTGAAATTAGAATAAATCAGGAATTGGATTCGTAATTCCTAAGTTGTAGGAGTTTATTTCTCCATGGATTTATCAAAATAAGCACAAATTAGAAGAAATAAAACAAATTGGAAGAATTAGTCAATTAATTACTCAGAAATTCATAGAAATTACAAACATTGGGTTAAATTGGTTTTAACCAGAGAACAGAAGAAATTCCCAAAAATCATTCAGAAATCTACTCTACTTTAATACTGATTTACACTGTTGGTACATATTTTACAATGCATGCTTGCACTTTTATTTATAGACTACTAGGTACAGAAAGCATGGCCATCTTTATTTGATACGTGGCAGATTCAACATATCATTTCTAACATAATTTGGTAACTTTTCATATGCGCATATGATCTATGAAAACACTCGTCAAGGGTCCCGTGCTGTCACGCCCCAACAGGTATCATAAACGTGACAGCCCACCGTACACAATATTAAAACTTAAGAATGACTATCTTAGTCACTCAAAAGCTTCCATATCGGTACAAGGCGTACATTCACATCAAAGGGAGATGGGTGGAGTAATGCATTTTAAGATATTGGCAATAGACCATGCAAAATAACACTTAATATATTTCATTGAAATATAAAGTCTTACAACTTCTAAGGGGCATTACCCTGGCAATTTCCATAACAACATGGTCTTACTAAGATAAATAACTAAAGCTAGAAGATTTAGAAGAAATCTACCCTAAGACTTTAAAATAGAGTTCTTCCAAAAGCTCCCAAAAACAAAGATTCTACCCGGATGATCAAGATAGCCTCGGGTGCAAAATAACGTTCCTGCAATATCAAAAGTCTATAGGGGTATAAGCATAACTAGCTTAGTGAGATATTCCTTACGCAAAAGTATTCATAACAGGCATTCAACCAAGTTCATTAAATAAGCATATGAAATATAACAACCAAATGATCAAACAATACATACGACCATTCGGTTTCACATGTATGATGAATTTACCCCTCCATTGGTGGTTAGAGAATGATTTGAACTGTGTCCTAAACGACTTCCTTAAAAGTTTGCGCATGTCTTGGGTTCCAACGAACCGTATTACTAGTCCCCAGGCTTTTTTACCCAAAGCGATCGATCCAGCTCGGCTACAACTTGAGGCCGTATTCTGAACGTCATAAACCCTCAAGATGTAGTTAGACAGCTTACCTTTCCGTCCCACGTTGAGTAGTAGCAAAAATGCGAAAATATTCTAAGTGATATACGTGAACAATTTATTTATGGGGAATCAAATTCGACATTAATTTACTTAAAGTGATCAAACGATAATTGCACACATAGCAATACATATATAGAAACAATTATATCAATCACAGATCGGGTTCCGATATACTTATCGTTCATTGATCGCACATAACAATTCACATACATAATTCCCATGATAACTTGCATGTATATCAATTTTATCTTTTCTTAACATCTAGTGCTCTATTCTACAAGTACATGCGTGAATACATAAACGTAAAGGAAACTCACTCGTTCATAGTGATCTCCTATGAATCGAAGTAATCCTCGGGAAAAAGAAGATCTTGGTCCTCGATACCTAAACAAAAGAAATACCTGAAGTGAGTATTTCATCCAAAATCTACTCAAAATCTCTAATTCTATCTTATTGAATTCGTCAAAATTCGTATGAATGGAAATTCCAACTTAAAATCGCCATAGCTTGCTTATTTTAACTCGGAATTTCGCATATTATATACCGATTTCTTCCTACTTGAAAAGATCTATCAATATCTAAGGTTATTTTTATCAAAAGAAGTCATTTGGGTCTCGGAATAGTGACGTACAAAATTATTGCGAAAATTCCATATTTCAAAACTCAAGTTTTCAAATTTTTCTCCATCCAAAGATCTTTGTACCAAAATATAGATATTATAATAGTTGAAAAAATCTTTGAACACATATATATTGACTCATATCATAAACATGAATTTAGTGCAGTTGTCCCAAGAATGATTTTTATAAAATAAGGTGCTTTAAAAGTTGGAAAAGTAATATTTTGGAAATTTTTATTTTAGCTTTATTAGGTAAGTTCTTGGATTTATTGTAAGTAAATATTTGCTTCTTTTTAACTTTATCTAACTTTTGAAAACAATTTCTATTTTCCAAAATAATTTTATTCCCATACTTCATTTTTTTAAGAGTTAAAAATGTAGTTTCTAAATATTTTCTTGATAGTGACAAACTTTTTTAAAGTTCACTTGTTCTTAGTTTTTCCTAAAGTTTTTTCCATTTTAAAAATAATAGGGTTCTTCTAATTTTAGTTCTTAAGTCAGATTCATCTTTAAAAAGATTTATTGTTAGATGATTTTGTAAAACTTATCTAAACCTTAATATGTTGATGAAAGCTTTACATGTGAGTTTAAGAAAACTTTTGTTAAACAAAGAATTAAATTTAAAGAAACTTTCTTATTTCCTTGGTTTGAAAAGAGAGTTTGTGACAACTTTATTTTATGCGTTCCTTGATAAAATCTCATATAGTATTATTACTAAAACTTGTGCTAAACTTGTCTAACTTTAGAAAATATTTGTTAAGATAAAACTTTAAGTTTTCATGGAAAAATCATTTCTTATGTGACAAAATTTATTTTTAAAGAGAGTTCTTATTTTGATTACTTGAGAAGACTCCTTTTCATTATGGTTGAGATAATATCAACATGTTCATGCATGAATGAAATTATGTAGCTATGAGAAATATAACAATATCACATAATAAGATAAGATATGTATTACAATAAAAAGAGCATAATAATAAAGTCAAGTATTGAAAACTTTAGCTTCATCAAGGTATTCGGACTAAGAATAGACTAGTCCCAAAAGAAAAGAAAAGAAAAGAAAAGAAAGAAAAATGTTTTGACATGATGAGGACAAGTGTAAGACTAGAAAGACTAGTCTTAATAATAGCATGAAATAAATAAATAAATTACAAAACATAGAAATAGATAAATAACAAGTGAGCTTATATGCTCTAAAAATATATATATACATAATATAGATCATACTATATAAAAGTTAGATTAGAGCAAATAATAATAACAATAATAACAATAACACAATAACAATAATAACATAATGGAAAATATGAACATGAACAAAAACAAAATATGAACATATTGTTGCTTCTTTAACTCTCATGAGTCTAAGAAATATACACTAAGCTCATGCTAAGTTATATGAACATGATGAGTATATGTAAGAAATTTTTACCTAAAGTTATGTGTTTGTTGAAGAGGAAAAGAATGGGTTGTAGTAATATGTGAGGAATGGTTTTATGGAGAGAAAAGAGAACTTGGAAGAGAATTTGAGAGAGAGTGTTTGTGGAGTAATATTGGTAGAGTTTTTGTAGGAAATGAGTTGTGTGAAAGAATGAAGGAGAAATTGGGTATTTATAGAGTTTTGGAGTGGAAATTAGATGTAATTAAACAAATTAAAAAATAAAATAAAATGAGAGTGAAGAGAGAGGGATAGTGGACGGCAACATGGGGAATAGGGGAGAGAAATTGATTAAATTTGTTGTTTTGTAATAAAAAGAAATAATATGTAAAATGTGATGTGATTACAGTTGTATGAGAAAGGTAAATTGTAAGGTATTTGTATGGTAGTGTATAAGAGTAGAGTGTAAGAAAAAATAGTGATAGAGAAATAGTAATAAATAGTAGCAATAGTACTATGAATAGTAAACTAGACAATTAAAATACTGATAGTAAAGAAAATACACTTAAATGGCCTAAATCTGATATTTTTAGTTACCAAAAAATTCTAAAACTGATATTTTAAAACCATATATTTTTACAAGTCTATTGGTGTTGTTGGAATATTTTCACTATTTGGTACACCAGGGCACGTTTTTTTGAAAATTGATCCCGGTCGGATCCGAAAGATACTAGAATATTACGAATATGATATTTTTAAGCTTTCTTATATTATTACGAACTATTATCCATAATTATCTCAATTTCGTCGTCTAAGGTTTAAGAATACGGGATTGCCGGATCTAAATTCACTAGACTAAACATAGAACTAGGTTAACTTTAGGATTCCAGTTTAACTTTCGGTTCTAGGGTTTACTTATATTATCGAAAAATCTAGGGGCTTACATGTAATCTATTGGTCGAGGCTCGTATTTAGCAAGATTAGGTGCGACTTCAGGAAATTCCTAAGTAAACTGTGCGTTTTTGTCTATTGCTCTATCGAGGGTAAAATTGAGAGAGTCGAGGGTCAAATTATTGAGGCTCGAGGTAATCTTGTTGAAGACTTGGTCTGCAACACAATTGTCGAGGGTCGAGTTTTGAGGCTCGATAATGTATTTTCTTTAGAATGATGCTCGATTGCTTCGATTGAAGTCGAGAGTTATGTCGAGGGCTCGCATTTGAGGCTCGATAGACCAATTTTTTGTTATCTTCTTTCTCTATTTGGCCTTGGTTGTGTTTTTTCAGGGCTCGAATTCTGCATTTTTCACTTTAATTGTTGTTTTTGCTCCAAATTTGCATTAAAACACTTGATTTAAACATAATTTTTGCAGGATTTTATCAGAAATTCTTAGCAAATTAAGCTCAAAATCCTATGAAAGATATAGAGTAAAAATTACTTATCATTAACCATTAATGACATATTATCAAAGTAGTATTTTACACCATGTTAGAAATGACATCATGTTGTCATGCCTGATAGACTATGCTTCTATAGTCAGCATGTTATAGTTGTATTATCGCGCACCTAGGAGACTATGCTCTTACTAAGTAGCAACGACGTATCAGATATTATGTTTGTAATTGATACGACCTCCTATTGGTCGTTAAGCGTATTAGCATCATAAGGCTTTTAGATTCATATGATCTAAAGGGCCTTTTGTGGAATTTATCATGAATATGAGATTTACTTAGACTCAATGATCTAAGGGACTTTGTAGAAATTTGCATAGGTGTGAAGCTTGCTTAAACTCAAAGATCTAAAGGACTTCTTATAGAATTTTCATGAACATAAGGCAAACTTAGACTCAATGATCTAAGGGACCTCTTAGAGCATGTAATGCTTTGAAGCAAGGCTCTTGCTTGCCAATAATGGCATTTAAATGACCACTTTAGAGAAGTATTTTAATGTGTTTAACAGCAACAATGACATGCATTACTTAAAATTAGGAGTTCTCATTTTGTTAGTCAACGAGGTACTTCTCAGTACTTGACAACCTGGCATAAGTTACCAAGAAAGCTTAGATTACAAAGATTCAATTAGAAGAGTATTAAAGTAATCAATTGGCTTCGCCATGCACTTAGGAGACATTGCTCATCATAGTCTTAAGTATGTGAGATTAATTATCACCATGAGCCTAGAGCAGATGCTCTTACTAGTCAGCAATGATAAAATATTGATTGGCTTAAGCAGCGATTGTATGTATAAGAGAGGTTTGATGCCTTGGTATTTACATTAGTGGATTAAGGGGGTATTTACTAATACTCAAATTTGTTGCTTGAAGTATTGCTTTCTACATAACTTAGAAGTGATCATGGCATGAGAACAAAAAAATTTGAATGAACACATTTTGTATTGCCATAAGAAGGTATCATAACAGGATAAAAAAAGACTCCTTTGTTGATTAGGAACATGCATTACTACTTCTTAAAAAAAAAAAAAGATAGAGCGAACATTTCATAGAAAAAAATCTTCGATTTTTACTAACATCCCCATTTGTTTTACCTCAAGTGCTTAGCCTCTTTTTTTCATATATCTCCATTTCCTGTAGTTTATTATCCTTATCGTGAAGTCACAAGTAATGGTATCCACATGCCACATGGGTTGTTATGTATAGGAAGTGGATTGCTCTGGATGCCATTGTCTTCAATGATGAGTTATCTGTTTTGTATTCGATCATTGAATATCTTTTTCAGGGTCCAACAATCCTTAGTGGTATGATTAACTATTCTATGGAACCTATAAAAATTGGGGTTTCACTTTTTTTCAGTGGAAGGTAAATGTTCAACTCTTGGGAGCCTCATCTTTTTATCTTGTAACCACTTATCAAGTATTGCATGAACATTTCCCATTAGGCATGGGAATGAAAGGGTTGGTGTGGAGCCCTTGGCTTATCATTCCTTGGCTTCTTGCTATCTTTGGAGCTTTCTCCTTGAACTGAGCTAACAGCTGTTGCTCTCTTTCTAAACCTTTTGCCTTCTCTATATTGCCTTGGTACAAAATTATTATTCCTTCACACGTTTGCAACAAGAGTAGCGAAGAAGCATAGATTAAGATTCTCAGGGTGGACAACGTATTTGGAGAACATCCTTAGGATATAGATCTTCACCAATTCTTTTTCATCACAAACATCCTGGATATCCAAGCAGCGCTCTCTAAAACACTCTATGTAATCCACAAGATCTTCTTTTGGCATCTAACACGTCCTCCCCATGGCAATGATTGTAACTCGTTCTTGGGTCAAAAAGAACTTTTACAAGAAGAGTTTACACATAATCCCCATGAATCAATCGACCATAGAGGGAGATTAACATACCAGGTGTATGCCTTCTCAGTGAATGATTTAGAAAATCCTTTGAGCTTGAGATAATCATCAAACCCATATAACTTTAATGTTTCAATGAACTTAAAAATGTTCTTTGGCACTGCCATTCTTGCTATTGAATCTCATGAATTCATGACTTACATAATCCTTAGGGTAAGTTTTTGTAGTGATGTGTCAATGATATGGGAGTTTCAAATCTAATATTCCTATGGAAGACTTAGTCTGAATCTCCTTTAGGTAAATATCCAAGTCTTTTTTTGTTATAAAAGATTCCTGAAGCATAAACACAGACATATAGTACGATTAGTGTAGCTATTGCAACCATTGCAGTATGGGAAGTTAGCATAACTGGTGTAGCTGGAGGAGATGATGCTTGAGTGGGATTAGGATTAAGTGAAGGAGAGGTCTCACTCAGGTCAGTACGAGAGTTTACATGTGAGGATGATTACCCGCCAAGTTGGGATCTTGCATTGTCTACTTCAGATACTAGGTGCTGCTTAGTTGCAACCTGCGATGATGGGGTATGCACATTCACTCCTTGAGGTGTATTCGCCTGAATGGCAGGAGTAATAGCGGGTCGAGATAAAGAGGGGGCACCTTGCTGCGCAGCTGAGGTGGGGCCTACTAAGGCTACACCTTGGAGCACAGCAGCATTAGTAGTTGTCCCTAGTATGAGAAAAGTGACTACAGTCAAAAACTAGTTTAAGGCCTGAGTATTTTCTTATATGGTTCATGTCATCCATTCATTGCTTTCCTAAATGGCATGCATCATTTGTACATTATCAGAAATGATGCCTTGTGCGTCGGTAGTAGGATTGGTGTTGACATTAGGGTTAACATCTTCTAACCCTGGCATGTCTAGATTAATCATTTTGGGGTTAAGGTTGCCAAAATCTTGATTCACATTGCCATCAATGTTAGTTTGCTTTCTTCTTGGCAATACCATCACGAATGTGTCAAAATCCTTAGTCCTTAGTAAGTCGTCAAAATGTAGATGTAAGGATTCGATAAGATTAGTTATGTGTATTACGTGTTATTGCACTACATGGCCTGCAAGGAGTGACATAATGGAACGTCAAGGATGATCAAGAGATAAGTGGAACATGGAGGAGAAGTAGGCAATCTCAATGTCTTAAATACACTTATGATAGGTAGAGGAGCTATCAAGCGTCATACCCCGCAAGTAGTGATGAACAAGTATTTTGATCTATTGAGACAAAAATTCAACAGCACTTCGATGTTTTTATCTAATTTTTTCTTTTTAAATGAGAAGGGACTTGAGACATTTATAAAATTTAGCCATCATTATATCATATTGGATCATGTTGATGGTTAACTGCTAAAATGAGTCCCTTTTAGTGCATGTACTAGACTGAGAAAGGTTGGAGGATGGACAAGCTGGTCCAACGGGCCGTACCCAAGCCTATTATGCTAAATCTCTCTTGATATCCCAATAAATGAACCAAACTCACTAGGCCCTGCCACTTATCCTGTGAGTCAAGCCTAAATAAATAATAATATTCATATGATTTTAAAGCATATTCACAATATCAAATTATACAAGGTGATCTCTCCTATCTTAGTCAACTTAAAGCTCCCAAATGCTAAACTAAAGCCACTATTGTCCCAGTGCGACCTAGCCTATCATGCAAAGGTACGTATTGTAGAGGTGTAAGTTACAACCAGCCTAGTGGTATTAATCTTATATTATTTGTAAATGTCAAAAGACCCTTATTTTTAATGCTTATTTGGACATATTTGATATGTATTTCTTGTGATTTTATAAAGAAAAGGATTTAATTGCTTAAATATTAATTTCAGGCTAAAAGATGATATTTGGAGAAATTCAAGATGATTCAAGCAAAATCAAGGCGAAATTGGCAAGACATGGATAAGAGCTAAATTTGTATCCATGCACTATCTTATGCATGGCCATGTTGAAGGCAAGGATCAAACCGGTAGGCTTACAAATTTTTGCCCTGCCTTCAACACAAGCAAAGAACAAACAGAGAGCAAAAAGAGGAGAAAATGCAAAAACAACATATTTTGATGTCTGCCTCTCTTCTGTACGGCTGTGTAGGTTAGGTTGTGCACGTTATAACCGCTTTCTATTAGTGAAACAAAAGTTTCAGCCTTCCCCTAAGCATGGCAGTACAGGATAGGTCATGCTAACTTACTTTCTTTCCTAAACTATAAAGAGCCTCCTTGTTTTCATATTTTACAATCCTAGACAAATTTTCCAAGCGCTAGGGAGAAAAGGACGAGCTTTTAGAGGAGAATTGCTTGAGCTTCATCAGAAATCACAAAAAGTCAAAAAAAATTTATTGTTACATCATTATTAATTCTATTTCCTCTAGATTTTATTCTCATTATAAATTCCATGGAGGAGTAGATCTTTATACTCTACTTCTCATGAAACTATACCATATGATTGAATTGTTTTTTATTAATAAAAGCTTTATGCCTTTATATCTATTCATATGATTTAATTATCTTGTGATTGCTTTATACAAAATTAATTGCTTGTATGATTTTATTAGATAAAAAGAGGTTTTATCTAATAAGATAGATTTTCATGAATGAAGAGATTACATGTTTCACCTAGAGGTAGGGAAACTTTGATTTTCTACACATTAAATTAATTCTTTTTATAGGGATCATGAATATTTATGCAATATTGTATGGCGTTGTGAGGGAAAGGTCTCCATTATCTCATGTAGAGTTAGGAATTAATAAACTCGATGGAGTAATTGATTTACTCAAGAGATCCTACAATGCAAAGCATACAGAATTCATTAATCAATTCATTATTATAGGAAATTTGAGGTTTATATTGAATCAAGATGAAGGGTATGTTTTATGATTGATTACATCTTTTGAAAGCACTCATAATTGATCTTGGGTTTGTTAAGTTGATTTGTTAGTTAATTAGTAGTTAAATTATTAACCTCATATCAATAATTAGGCTAAATATAGATAAACTGTAATACTTGTACTCATTCTTTAGATCTTTGTAGACGACACCGTTTTAATCCTATACTACCTAGATAGGCATACTTGCCTATGCTCGATCATAGGATTTAACTTAGGTTTATAAATTTTACAATTTGATACGATTGGTAGTCGAGCCATTAGTACCTTTCATGCAATAATTAAGCAAGTGATTAAATGAAACATATGTCATATATGATCAAACAAGTGAATGCAAGATATACATACGGTCATCTGGTAACCAAATATAAAATGAATTTATACCCTCCATATGAAGGATTAGGAAGTCAATCGATTACTAATGCCTTTGTCATGGGATCGCACCATTGGCTATACCTTAAATAGCCTAAACAAAAACAATAATCGAAAAAAAAAAAAACTCAAGTACTATGGAGAATGAGCTCGACGTAACACGAACAAAAATCAAGATTTTTTTGAAAATTTCTTTTAATACATAAATCATTGATATGAATACAAGCAAGTGGATACATCCCACAACCTCAACAATGACACCAGTAAAGTCTGTCATCATATAAAGATTAACGCACATGGTACCTTTATACCCCTATCATAGCCCACTCTAATCTATCATGCAATAGTGATAATCTTCATTAAATGCATGTTATGCAACGCATGATCCATTTATGAGATTCATGCTAGATAATTGTCAAATTCATTTAGGACAATCATACAATAATAATTCAGATTTTCACTTTTTTACTGCATGCAACAAACATTGAGTTAGATACGTTCGAGTGTCTTCACAATTACCAAAGCAAATCAAGTACATGTGTGATTCATTTCTTTATCTCATATATTCAACCATTAACTACATACACAAACAAATAGGACAATTATAGATTGAGTACTCACTCTACCATATTGTCTAGTCTAGTAGTTCCAAGTCTGAATCCAAGCGTCTTGAATAAAATATAATAGAATATAATTTTACCACAGGCTTTTACATCACCAAATTAAAGATTACACTATTTTCCACCCAAAATCTATGTTGTTTCCCGGTTTTGATTAGCTTTCTTATTTTGATAATATCTTTTGTCCTTTACATCCAATTTTTGCCTATTTATAGTCTTTTTCACATGGTTTTTCACATACATTCTAATGTTCTAATTATTGTTACCAAAACTAGATGCGCGATTTAAATAATTTTTGAGGTGGCTGACACTATCACACATTCAATATTATATTAATGTCCAAAAGAAATACAGAAAACTGTATCCATATTCCATCATAACCAATAGGAAAACGAGCAACTTGCAGCAAGAACCACATCCAAAAAAAGACATCTCTTCCTTAAAATTTGAGGATGGTTACAATCATACATGTTATATGCTGCATTACATATTGATGTCAGTAGTATTTCTGAGCCCTTTCTTTTCTTTCCCTTCTATAGTTCTGTGAGTGAACTATTAACATCAATGTCTCTCCACTTGAGCAACAAATGAATAACTTACAAAGGGAAAGGTGATCTTCCACCTCCCTCAATGAACCAAACACCGCATTTGAACGAACTTTGAGGAACACAATAAGAAGAAAAACAAGGGGACAAATGTAAAAGAGAAAATGAAAGACCATCTATTGACCTTCACTTTCTGTGGTTGACTGCTGCGATTGCTGCAGTGGGCATTGGCCTCGGCTTGTGATTCAGCTTGCTTCTGTTGCTCAACAAATCGGCTAATTCGCTCAATCAATTGAGCGGCCTTCCGTTTCCCTCTGTCTGTACCAGTGTTGGCTAAATCCAAAAGTGCTCCCATAACTCCAAGTTCCTGAGCCTCCACCAGATGCTGCTGGTCTCCAGAACAAAGGTGTACCAAAACAGCTGCTGCATTCTCTCTGTTCCTTGGGGAACCACTGCCAATAAACTCCACCAGAACTGGTACAGCCTCTGCAGCTCCAATGGCTGCCTTCCCTTCTGGATGGCTAGCAAGTATTGCTAGTATTGCCAATGCCTCATCCACCATTCCACCTCCAGGTTCTGTTAGCAGTTGCATTAAGGTGGGTACAACACCTGCTCTCACCGCCTTTCCCTTGTTCCCTTGGTATATGCACAAATTAAAAAGTGCAGTTGCTGCATCCTTCTTTCCCCTGAGTACCTTCGCACAACAGTGTGACAAGGGGCGGGATGGCACCAGAGGCACCAATAGTCACTTTATATTCATCCACAACTGAAAGGCTGAAAAGGGTTGCAGCTGCATTTTCACGTGCTTCCATGCTGCCCTTCCTCAATACATGAACAATACCAGGAACTGCCCCAGCAGACATAATGCTTCCTTTATTATCCTCACATATGGATAAATTAAGAAGAGCAGTCACAGCATGCTCTTGTGTGCGTGAATCGGGTATTGAAAGAAGGCTGACAAGAAGAGGGATTGCCCCTGCCTCAGCAATAGCAACACGGTTATCAGCATTGCGTTTGGCAAGAAGCCGAATCTCCCCTGCTGCAGATCTCTGGTCATCTGCATTGCCAGATGTGAGCTTTGATAGGAGGAGTTCAATCTTAGTTCGCTCTGCAGGTGAGCATGAAGATGCAGATTTATTTGTTCGAGAGCTTGCAGGTCGCTTTGGTGGTTCAATGCCATTGGCTTCACACCACTGGGCTATAAGGCTGCGCAACACAAAATTTGGTGTAAGGGCTGTGCCAGAAAGGGTTTGTTGAGTCTTTGGGCATGTCCCGTGACCTGCTTCCAGCCACTTCTCAATGCATGATCGTTCATAAGTCTGCATTGTAGAAAGAGAACTTTCATTATGTGTAATATAGCACTGTCACTTGTGTAATTTAGGCTTAGTAGAACATGTTTTTGAAGCGGGACTCTACAAAGACCGACTTTTAAGAAAATTTGGGTAAAAATGGCAGCCAGAAGAAGAATAATTATGTCTTTAACGACAAAGGGTAGCTAGCCTGTAATGAAGCATGGAACATAAATATTTCTCCATTTGACTTTAAAAAAAAAAAAAATTTTACTTATGCGAAGGTTTAAGCTTGTGAACAGAAGTCCATTTCTTTCTCTAATATTTCAACAGCATCAATTACAATGTCTATGGGTCCCGAGCAGGCCATTTTGCCCATTAGAAAAGAAAAAAAAAATGGGGAAACAAAATTTTCCCATTCCAGCAAGTAATTTGAAGATTCACTAAAAGATTAGGGGTCAAATATGACGTACCTGTCCAGTAGACACAATTACTGGGTCCTTCATTAACTCTAAGGATATTGGACAGCGGAAATCATCAGGTATAACCAGCGCCTTGTGGTTTGCATCAGTAGATGATTGGCCACTAGTGGAAGGAGGCAAACTCTTACTCCTTGAAGAAGAATCCAGATTAGGATTTTCTGTTTGCACAAAATCTTTGATTTTTTTCAAAAGCATGGACATCTTCTCAATGCTCTCCCCAGGATCTCCCCCACTACAAGAGACCATCTCATGTAGAGCTAATGATTCCTGTGTAAGGTCATCTATGCCCATTAGCTGTAACTTTTCAGCCAATCTTCTCAGAACAGCTGGATCTCCTGCTACATCATTGCTCTTGTTATAAAGGGACACAAGATCCTCATATAGCTCACTGTCGGGAGCATCAACCCTTCCTTTGGCTCTTCTGAACTGTGCAAGAACAAGCTCAACCTGGACAGACAGAATTATAAAGGGTTAGCGAAAGTAATTTAGACAGGAATAAAAACTAAGGATTATGTTATCAGTTCCATAGTAAATTCTCTGAAATTGTAGGTTCTTGTCCCTTTTCCCCCCACCCCCAACACCTGTCTCCCCTTTGCAAGTGCAATTAATTTTAGGTTTTTAGAGGAGTAAAATGTGGTTTTACATTGTCCCAATATTTATAGCTTTTAATTGTATGGACCTATGGTCTTACAGAAAATGTTAATGGTCATCCAAGGACAATTGTTAAGAAGCAAAAAGCAACTTTTTCATGTTGCTGTTTATTCTTTCATTAACCGTGCGATCAATATTAGAGAAAGGGAAAAGTTTGCAGAAACAGCCCTCAATGAGTGCTTTAGGACACTGGTTAAAAGGATCCCTTTTTTGCCATGAGTCTATGTGATGCGACACAAGCCACTGCCACATATCTTTCTTTGTAGTGTGAAAAAGTCATGACTAACATTCAAGAATAGTAGAAGCAGCAATTTTGGTCTTTCATTTTATCAAAGTAATTTATTAATGGCACATCTTAAAGTTTTGAGTTTGTATTTGCGATTTAGGTGTAACTAAGGCACAGACTTTGTGGACTTAGTGTCTCTCTTTTAACCAGTAAACCTTGAGAATTTATTGACTCAGTGTTCTTTTTTGACTAAACATTTATATGTCTATTTATTTTTATTATAGATTTTCCCTTCCTTATTAAAAAAGGTTTTAGGAAGCTGTATACCTGTTCCTTAACTTCATCGGATATATCAAGTTTTTCATATGAGATTGCACCTAAAGCCTGCTCCACTTGTGCTGTCACTTCCTGAAACTTGCTCATAATCTGCTCCCTTTCTAAGACCTATTAAAGCATAGAAGAGGAATGTTGGTCAAAATATGAAAACATAATGAACATTCACGATTATGAAACTCTCTATTATTTAATATCCATAACTTATGCACAAGGATTTGTCACCTGTCTGTGTGCATAAAGATTGATTGAAATGACTGGAATTAAAGAACAAGTTCATTTGATATATCTGTAGGCCATGACATAGTATAGCTGATGGCATTTAAGAGACCTATTTGTTCCGAATTTGGGCCAGCAGCGAGCCTCACAACCACATCACCTAAGAACCTTTCATTTTAGATGGTAGAAAGACCAACATTGTTTTGTTTGGGAGCCAAAGAAAAGGCTGGTGATTGATAACATACGCACATGCTGATCAGCAGGGGGGTGTAACTACACAAAAGCTAGAAGCAAGATGCACCATTACTCTCTATATGCTAGACATAATCTATGAATGGAAATGCACACAAAATGCAGTGTATCCTTTCTGTTTACAGCTTTCAAAAGTGGCGGTGGTGTTTTTTTTTCCCCATGCCACAGTGAAACATTAAAGTGAATTTTATTAAACTCCCGCAAGGTAAATTCATCAAAATAGCATCTAGGCTGCTAAATTTAATCTCAAGTTCTGCAAGGACAAACCAAATAAAAAGAAAAAAACACGTAAATTATCTAAGCTGTATAGGAAACATAATGGGCATTGATTGAACTTATACATGTGATAAACCATGTCCATGATGACTGAAATCTCTCCTTTTTCCTACATCTTTCTAGAGCAATGTCAAAGTTAAGAATCAAAAACAACCCAGTCCATAGGAATTTGACTAAACAAAGCACAAAAGTGGACATGAATTGCCAGGTGCTTCAGTAATTCATCATTCTCTTGATATTTCATTCCATTTTTAATACCCAAAACTGTTGAGCTTCAACCAAGCACTAAAAATGATAACAAGACTAGAACCACTACTTGACAATGGCAATGGCTTGATGATCTAGATGGAAGATTGAGATAGAATATCTAACAAAGGCATCATAGCAGAAAATTGAAACCATCAAGGCTAAACAACTACTTCTGCTGAAATCTCAAAACTGGGCTACTATATCTGGATGGTCATGAATAAGACAAATCCCAGCCAGATCTGAGTCACATTTATCAAATCACACAAATCATATGCACATAGTGGTAAAAGCCTCTTTCAATGATTGCTAGTCCAGACATAGTACACCCAATTGTAAAAGCATAACACATCCTGAATCTTAGGAAAGCAACAACCAAAAGTTAACTATTGAGACTGGATAGACAAATTCATTCGATCCCATCCAAAAGTTCCATATCCTAACCATCCCAAGATATAAGCATTGCAATCGAAATCGTAACATAATCGTTAATCAGATTGCCACTGAGAAAATCAGAACCCTCCATCATTTCCAGTTCTCAAGAACTTATACTTAGCCTCACTTGTTACCCTAACCGATTCTCTAAACTGACCCAAGCCGTGTCTTCTCTAATGAGATAGTAGGAGTTTGCAATCTAGACTACTTAGAAAAAGCAAAACTCCATCAAAGATCCTCTATTTTCAATTCTACAAATTTCCATCTACCTTCTAAATTCGTACAAACGTTCGGTAAATTCAAGTCTGTCACATCGTAATCCAAGTAGCTCAAATTTTAATCACTTAAATCTCTAAATCGAGTCATTAAAACTAGGAATCTTTACAATATGCGAATTAAAAAAAAAAAAAACCCAAAATACAATCTCAGTGAAGAAAATCCACATTATCCAGTCAAAGTCAACTCACCATTCCCTAAATCCAAGAGAATTTAAAAGTTAAAACATAAGATAAATGAAATAATTTCACGCACGCACGAACCATGTAAATCTTGCTTCCTTCACTTCCAAATCGGAGCAACTCCTTAACAGATTTCAAGGCCTCCTGCAACGAGACAAGAGCTTTAACACTTTCAACCGGAATCGAGTCTTTATAATCCTTAATCTCCTCGAACAATGGGATCAAGAGCTTCAATCTCCTAGCGAGGTTACAGTACTGTTTCTTTACCGTACATCTATAATCCGATAAAGAAGCTATCTCATTCACCATATGAATCAAGCTCTGTGCTATTACTCCTTTATCTCTCTCTTCTTCCATGCCTGTTCTCTCCAGATCCATGAAACAGCCGCCGTATGTTGTCTCGCTACTGTTATTGACTTCAAAATGATATCGCTAGTTGACTCAATCAAAAGGAAGGAACGAGACGAGATTGGATATGGGACTTGAGTTCGAAATGGAGACTTAGTTTTTCAGGAAGAAGAAGGAGGAGGAGTGTGGAAGGAAAAGCAGAAAAGCGAAGATCGGAGTGGATTGGACTCCATGTGAAGAGAGAGAAAGAGAGAGATTAAGTTGTCATGTGTTGTTAAACAGGGAATGGAGGAGTAGAAAAATTAGCTGGTGCTTGTGTAGCCGTGTAGGATGATGTGCTGCTGACGTGGCTGTATGTGATTTGGCTTGGCTTGGCTGGCTTGGACTTGGGTTGGTGTTTGGGTTAGGGAAACCAGGGTTGGGTTTAGGGTTTGGTGGCATACTTGTACTAGCGTTAGTTGATTTGTGGTTAAACTTAAAACCAACCGTGGTGAATCCTGAATGGGGATCGGTCAGCGGTCAGCAGACATAACTTGATATTAGAATTTACTTGTTAGAGTTAAGAGTGGCATAAAATATGGTTTGGAAATTTTTTTTTTTCCAGTGGTTATAATGGAAAGGGTTTTTATTTTTTATTTTTATTTTTTTGCCTTTAGGGGAAAGGGTTTGGAACATGAAACAATTCACTAGAACTGGCTCCTCTTTTTTTTTTTTTTTTTTTTTTTAAGGTTTGGTTTGATTCATTAGCTCTTCATTAGACAAATATTTTTTAGAATAATTTTGATATTTTTTATTTTCTTTTTCATTATTACTTTATTTACATTTAAGATTAATTTTTTTCTAAATTTCTCAATTACCCTTGGTTAGCTTTAAATGTGGGTTTGGTCTTTCATGAACAAAGTGGTCAAGAATTTATATTACTCTCCTTATAAGGTCATGACAGATCGAAACTAATTGGAACAGTTAAGTCTCTTAAATATATGGAGAATTATGGCAACACCAACGTGGTGCTCCTTAAGAGAGAATGGGATTTGAACACACCTAGGAAGAAACAAGGAAGAGAATGTCAACTCACCATCCCAAATGCAAGTAAATATTAATACGAGGGATGGTTAAGTGCTACAACATTCTAAGAAGGGAGAACGTCTCATCCTGTGACAAGTGGTATCAAAGCCAAAGTTTCAACTCTAGTGGTCCACCTAAATGCTACCTAATGTGATAATTGCATGGGTAGTTCTTGTTATCAAGCTAACTCTTCTAGATGAAGCTTAAAGTGAGGAACGACCACGAAAGGAAGACATCATTGCTAGAGGGGCAGTCGTGTTACGAGTCAAAGTTTGAAATAAGAATCTCCCAAAATATACATAGAAATACTTCAATGGGCATACCTTTTCATTGGACAACTCAACAAGAGGCCATCTCGAAAATAGAGCAATGGGCAAGGGTGAGATGATACTTATGGAAGCACGAAGTCTTGAAGGGATGATCTTAGATGGAGTTGACAACGAATAGAATAAGGTTGGTGATTTTGAGAGTATGGGTAATGGCAATAGATTTGTCTCATGAGAAGGATGTCATGAATTTAAGCGGGATGAATGTGTCACGATCCAAGAGTTGGGAGTCTCGTGAGAGTATTCAATGTAAGTGTATAGTGTTGTGAGTGACATTAGTACAGTGCTGTGTTCAGGGGAGTGGATTAACACTAAATGTGGGTTTGAATTCTCATGAGCAAACTAGTTAGAAGTTAATGCTACTCTTCTGATAAGAGATATGGAGGTTAAAACCAGTTAAACGTTTAGTCTCCTAGTCATATAGAGGACACTGGCAATCTAAGATGGAACCTCAAGAGGAGGATGAGCTAGGAACAAACTGGAAAGAACAAGGAAGAAAAGGCTAGCTCACCATCCTAAATGCAAGTAAATGTTTATATGAGGGAATGGTTAGCATTGTACAAGCACTTTAAGAAGGAGAGACTTTGCATTTTGGACAACTACACAAAATATTTATTATCTTATTAATTAAATATTGCATGTGCAAGTATTAAGTTGTGTTTATCAAATTAATTTCTTAAAAAATGGAAAGTTGTGGAAATTATAGAGAGGAGATGAAATGAAAGGAAATTAAAAGGAAAAGAACTTTTACCACTATTCAGATATTGAATATGGAAATGGAAAGAAAAGAAAGGAAACAAAATAGTAGATGACTAATGCATCCTTTATCTAATTTCAACTCTAAACTAAGAAAATAGCATATTAAGGTATTTAGATAATTTTAATTGATTTCCCCTCTTTTCCCTGCTTTCATCCGATATTCGAGAAAATGAAGTAGTTTATTCTTAGGGATGTAATCGGTTAGGTTTCGGATGAATTATATGAACTGAGACCAACCTGCAACCCTATAGGATCAATCAAACCTGATCCTATGACCTTATAGGGTTTTCATACTATATCCAAACCTACCTTATAAGGTATGATTTAGAACCCAGAACCTAGCCCTATAATACTATTTTTTTTTAACTTTTTTTCAAATTTTAATAATAAATTTAAGAGAAGCCGACGCTTCTAACATACGTTTTCTATATATTCAAAAATAAAAATGCATGTGGATAGATATAATATGTGGCAACCATATTCATGATTCAATGTTTAAACACATAAATATATTACTTATGAGATATAGGCAATGACATAAATATTTGAAGAACATGGTTAAATTTAATCTCTATTATGGCTAAAATATAATAGACATCAATCAATATTAAAGTAAACATGACCTAAACAAATTTTAATGAAAAGTTCTAAAATCCTTAACTAGTTTGTAAATATAAAAGAAATAACATCTCTAGAAGTAGAAAAGATGGTAGCTCATGTATGTCTCATTTCTCTCTTACCTCTTTACTAATGTTCTATTTATTTATTTATTTATATTTTAAAATTATAGTACTAAAATCAGATATTCTCAAGTTTGTTATATGATCCAAACCCAAACCTATAATCTATAGGGTTTTTACTATATATCTAAACTCAACCTCAAACCCTATAAAGTTCAATCTTATAGAGTTTTTAATGGATTAGGTATGTTGAGAACTATATAATGGCCCGTCCAGTTATATCTCTATCTATTCTTCCTTCCACTTTTGTTGAAAAAAAGTTATATTTTTACCCCTATGAACATACCCAAATACAAACATTTCATCCCATTTCTTTCATCTTCCATTGCTTTTCTTCAATTTCCACAATTTCAAATAAAGTTTTAAACTCTTTTCCCAAGTTACATGATAAAGATATAATTTATAAGGAATTGAATAAACAAGGTTAGGGAAAAAATTATATTGAATTAGACCAATTAAAAGTCTATAATTGTTAAATATATACTACTATTTAACTAATCAATTCGATAGTATTGAATTAACTGAATTTAAAATTGGCAAATGAGCAATTTTTTTTTCCTTTTTGGTACTTGGCCAAACTAAATATGAGCAATTAGAAAGTTTGATATCATGGGAAAGCATGGATCTTACGTGCACAACAAAGCCAATCATGAGGGGGAATGTTATCGTATGCGAGAAAGATGTCAATATCTTTTACCACTTTATGAGAAAAAAGAAAGAAGAACGCAAATCTTAATGGGGGGCAATATAAAATTATAGACAAAATTAATGCCCCTCAAAAGGTATTGGATCCACATGCATTGACCGTCATGCAGCTACTTGCAAATTTTGTTGACTATCAGTTAGAGGATCGCAACCAATAAAGAATGGGAAATTGGTATTATTATTAATTTTATTTTGCTATCCAACGACTCATAATATATCCAATCATATCGAATTATTAAAATAATTAATATTATAATTATTATATTTATTATAACGATTATATAATTGACCGAATAGTCCTTCGGAAGGTAGAAGTTTAAGAAATTATCACCCATGTTAGGATTACCACAAATAGTAAGTTAACGTATTATTTTAAAATTTTCATGGATGGAATATTGCTAAACACTTTATAATTTGAAATGTTTGTGCACTTGCCTTTACGACTTCTTCTACTTTTGTTCTTTATTTAATTTTATTTCCTTGCAAGCCACGTCAAATGAGTCAAATCCCAATTTCTTTTGGTTTTATTATGAACAAAAGGAGTCCAGTACATAACGCAGACCAATCGCACTTAAAAAACTCGTTTACCACGTCATCCCTTTTAATATAATGACTAGAATATTTTCTAAATAAGTAAAAAAAATATGGAAAAAAAATAAAAACTATAGAGCTTGCAATTCTCTTACTACATGCTTGATTTGCGGAATAAAATACAAGTATAGAATTACAATTCTTAAAGAATTGAATGAGAAAGTAATAGTTATTTATTGTAGGTGTTTTGAGGCACGATTTATTTTTATCTTGAAAATAAATTACAATTCTTTATTTTAAATGATAATTCCGTGGACTAATTATTCTATTAGTATTAGATCGAAAAAAGTATATTTTTAATTCACAACTCTAAATATTTTTCTACTTAAATTTTTAACCTTTTGTTTTGCTATTTGAGTCCTTAATGTTTTCCAACCTTCGTAAATTAGGATTTTATCAACTTTGTTTATGTGTCAGATTTATTTATTTTTTTTCAAATATGTGTCAGACCTTGATTCATTGAAATAAATAATATGTCGGATATGTATTAAATATAATGACTAAAACTCCAAAAATAAAAATAAAGAGGAAATAAAGAAGAAGAATGGCTCAAACTTGATTCTCACTCCTTAGAGATATCTTATAAATCAATAACACAACAACTCATTGCATTTTCATTTGGAATCTTATCGAACTATGAATTTAGTGAGACAGAATAAATCCAAACTAATTCAAAGTATATTCAATGTAAAAAAATAACATAACGAAATAAGCGAAGTTCATATCAAATGCATAGAAATCCAAAAGAAGTTTTTGGAAGATTGAATAACATATTCTAATAATTTACTAGTAACTTTATCCTAAATTATTATTTATTTCGCAATTTAATTTTTTCTAAAATCCTTTTCTTCATTTACGGCAAGAGATTTTGGATTTTGTATTCATTCTATTATCCTAAGAGGAAGTTGGAGTCTTTGAGGGTTGGTGAAGCAGTCATATGCGACACGGGAAAAAAGGAAAATTTGAAAGGGCACGAGTAATTCAGCAAGAAGCGCAATGACATTCAAGAGCCATTTCGAATGGGACAATTTAGCAACAGCAATCTTATTAATAGGATGCAATACACTTTTTGGAACATTTGATGACTTCTCTATAGGTGCAACAAGGGCTAAAGCATTAAAGTTGCAAACTTTAACTCATTCACCATATAAAAGTAGACTGCTTTAGATGTAAGGAGTAAAAACTCACAAATTTGAACTTAAAGGAAATGAGTTTTTTGAACCTAATTGTGTTGGGTTTCTGAGAGATCAGTATCGTATCAAATTTATAGGATATGGGCTTATATCTGTAGGGTAGAGCTTAGTCATGATATTTAAGAATTTTATTGTGGAGTACATTGGATTTGTATGCTTTAAATTTTTGCTTTTAGCATGCCTTATTGATAGGAAATGGGAGAAAAAAAAACATATATATATTCTGGCTTTTTTTTTTTTTTTCTTTTTTCTTTTTTGGCTTTTATTATTATCATTTTATTTAAATTGCAATGATTGAAAATGTTATTTGTTTTGACAAATTAGGCATTGCCACATGTCATTTATGGATGAAAAAGTTAATGACAGCAATGAAAGTATCAAGTGTGTAATAATTAGAAAGGTTGAGTATTTAAATAATAAAGTGGACTACTTTCCCCAATTAGATTTCTAGGGGTGAGATTACTATTTTATTCTATTCTTAAGCAGTTAAGTAGTCATGATATCAAGAATGAGTTTGTTCATAGAGCCAAATCAAATTGAAGTGCACTATACAACAAATTGCAGTCTTCTTTATATTTAGGCATACCCCATTAAAAGGAAAATATCAAATTTGGTATCGAACTTCTTATGAAAGCTTGATTTGGTATTTAAATTTTAAAATGTTAATTTAATACTCAATCAAATTTTTTGTTGCTATTTATATTGTCTCGCTAACACTGTTTATTACGTTTACTGGACGTAGAAGAGGTAGCATATTAGTACTAAAAGTTATTAAGAAAAGATAGTAAAAATTCAATAATAAACTATCTCTTATATGTTAATAAGTAGAGGAAACAACATTAAGGAAATTAAATACATATATATATATATAACTATGAAAAGTTTTATTGGGTCCTAAAGCAAAAAAATAGAGAAACCTTAAATATTTTTACTATATCTTTTCCTTTTTCTACTCAGAGTGTTTCTGCGGTATACGGTTATACTCTTCACCCAACCAATAGGTATAGTTTCTGAAGATATGAAACTAGAACTTATTGTGACATCTAATAATATAAATATAGCAGATTCCAATCCTAGTTAACAGAATACTTTGCATTTCCTTCTAACTTTGACACTTCTATTTTACAAACCATAAAAAAATATTTACATAGAATTTTATATCATAGTTTCTAATAATCGCTATAAAATTCTTACGAAATTTCAGAGTTGACCCAGTTTATATAATTCTTGAATTATGTATATCTTCACTCTTAAGAACCAATCAGGCTGAAAATAGTATCATTGGTGTCGGTCCTCTCAAAAACTAAGAATTGATGGCAAGACAAGACATGAAAAAGACAAGCCATCATCAATTAAAGAGTGATAATGAAGGTTCAAGATCTTGCTTATTTTTAAGCTAAATAATATCCGATCAAACACAAGGAGCGGGGATTGTGGTGCGTTTGATGAAAATGTTCCTAGTAAGTTGAAGTCAAATGAAACCACTCCAAATGTCGCCGTCTTTCTTAACTCACAGCTAAGCAAGGTGGATCACCACGCGGACAAGGGTTCAATTTGTCCAAAACTGGTGGGGTCATCCATTTTGTTTGTACGTTTTGGGTTCTCTAATCTGGATAATTGGAGGCGTGACTTTTGCCATCCTTTGAACTGTTTCATCATTATTCATCCCACGAAGAACTTGGACGGGGGCTTGGAGATGATGACCGCTACTGCATCCTTAAATCTACAGCACAAGACCTCCTAGTAGTGAATCTAAATCCAATGATGGGTGCTTCCTCGGTACGATAATTTACGTTATGAAAATGAAATAACTATTCCTTAGTTGGAGGGTTTTATTTATCACGTTATGCTTCGGAATAGTAGCTCAACAGCATTATAATTCTAAATCCAATGATTTACTGTTGACTATTACTTTGTATGCCTTTAAACTAAACCCCTAAGTCCCAATCACTATAAAGTTAATCGATCGCGTTGGTTATTACCATAGTAACATAGTATAAATGATGTGACCATTTCACTTTAACTAATGATACCACATGATTTGTAGGAAATCAAACCAACGAACCGGCAGTAACACTCCACAACCTATTATGTGAACTTACAAAGCATCACACCAACAAACCATCCAAGAAAAATCTAACCACGAACTAGAAGGCAAGCTTGATCAGTTATCTTGGCACATCCATGCCATGGTTGTAGAATTATGGTCTGGCTAGAGTGGGTCGATTTGAGCTTGATGGGTTGCATCAATTACGAGTTGAGTAGGTTGTTTGCATTTAATTAAGGGTCCTTTTCAGTTTTTTATCAGTATCGATTCGGTATTGGTTTAGTATCGGTTCCATATAGGTATCGACTCAGTATTGGATCAGTTTGGTCAGTTTATGAGTAAAATTGTCAGTTTTTTATCGATATCATATTAGTATTAGTTCAATATTAATTTATTTGTTTGACACTAAAATGATACCAAAACGATGAACCAAAATGACTCTAAATTTGCTGATCCATTTGGTGACTAGTGGTATTTTTTGGAGGGTTAGGATGTGATGTTTTCATGAGGATTCAAAATATTTTTATTATTCCATTAATTTATTAATTATGTCATTTTCAAATCAATCAAATTAAATAATAGCTATTATTTGCTATGTTTTTTAAATCACAATTTTGTTACAATAAAACTACTAAATTTAAAAAAAACTAAGTATATTTTTTTTAACATAGAAGACACAAAAGAATTTTTAAATCTATAGTCAAAGAACTTCAACCTAATTGACGAACGTCAAAATCACATGTATATTATTATATCAATTACCTTGCTCTCTTCTTACATTATAACTTTCTGCATAAAATGCATCTAAGGCTTTTACTTTTATTACTCCTGTCTTTTTAACAAAAGATATAAACAGTGCACAGAAAGTTACATGTTTCCTTACTGAAAGCAACAAGTCTTCCTAATCATGTAAATTTAAGTGGGTGCTTATACATCGCAACTTTTTAGACTATTTACCAATTTATCAAATTCTTCTTATAATAAATAATAAAAATTTAAACTTTTATGTCTTTCATTTAATTATACAAAAATCTTGAAACATGGAAAAGATGCTATTTTTAATTAACATCTCAAATCAATGCTAACACCACCATTTTATTATCACCACCAACTCTCTTATGACCACTTGCTACTACGACACACTCCTAATTTCATTGCAAACATCATTACCATAAATACCACCATCATTGAATTACAGATTTTATATAGTATCATAAGAAGAATTTGACAGAACACTAGCACCAAGCTAACATCATCATCATCATCATCTTATTTATTACCACCACACAACTACCATTCTTACCATTACAATACGACTATCAATATAACATTACCTCTGCCACCAATGTTAATGGTTTTGGTGGTATAATGACAGCAGTGCTAACAACGTGGCAATAGCATGGCAACCACAATATTGTTTTGGTGGTATCGATTATCACTATTTAGTGTAATTTATGCATGACAAATAATATATATATATAAAGAATATTTTCACTATATTCAATACACCAAACATTGTATAAGAAACTCGTAGGGTAAAATCTCATACAATATAGAGTATAATTCTCATAATCACGTAATGTTATAGTAGTTATCAATAATGTTATTAGCATCCTATTATAATTGGATTCACTATATTACAAGTACATACGCTAATTGTATTTGTAAACAAACATAGGTGATGGTTCATCTACATGCATCTAGTCATATATCTTTTATTTGAATTTATAAGTAAATATACATTCTTGGCCAATGCTATACTGTAATTTTACATGGGCTGGCGGCTATTACGGCGATCCGTTTCAACAGAGACTGTTAGAACTTAATACAAGTGGGTCACGCGCACCGCTAGTAGATGATCGTTGGCTTGGGAAAGTTGCACCGCTGCTCGTCTCTTTCGCGGAAGTGAAGCGATCCATGTCTTAACTAGAGTAGACTAGACTTTCACGCTGCTTAGTCTGCTCAGCTACGCACTTCCAAAGCCGACTCGACTTTCTGCGCATGTTCAGCTCAGCCGTTTAAGACAAAGCCTCTCTCTAACTGCCAATGTCCAGCTCCTGAGGATATGTGTTTTATAGGAAAATTACCGAATATAAGTAGCCGGTCGGTAAAGAGTCATTAAAGAATGGAAAAGGACTATATATAATATATATATATTAAAAAAATTACAAAACCGCTGATGATAAATAATTAAAAAAAAAAAATACAAGTAGTTTAAACTTATCTTGAGTTTTGATTGTATTAAGCTGTCTTTTTAAAAAACTGTTCATTAAAATGGTATTCACTTTTATTCTTAAAAGCTCACAAGTTTATTATAAATTCGTTAAACTTATCATTTATTAAAATTTAAAATTGATTTTAAAAAATAGAAACTTAACATATCTATTATTGGAATTATTCTTTATATGGTAATATTTTATAATTTGTTATTAACTAATCATTATTTTTTCCTTTAAAGAATTTGATTTGCCTCGTTTAAAAAATGATCAAACTTAGATCAACAAGTTCATCTTTTTATTAACCTAAAATACAGATTTAAACTCAACTTATTTAAATAAATGAGTAGGATTTTAAAATTTAAAATTTTCTCATTTATAAGTTGAATGCAAATACCAATCGAGTCTAATATATTATATCGATAGGTAAAAATCAATTGTGAAAAAAAAAAAATCAACATGTGCTAAAAATATAACTTAAAACTTGATTATTTCTGAAAAAAGAAAATAAAGAATTAAGTTAACGCCTTTTTCTTTTATCTAGCTATCAGGTAATGTAATAAAAGTAGTAGAACTCAGGTTTCTGCCAAGTGGCGCAAGTGTTAGGTTTGTTTTTTTTTTTTTTAATTTGATGTCTTTTTATAATATTTAAAGTTCACAGGAAGTTTCTCCATAATGTATCTTGATATTATTTAAGCTTTTTTTTTTTCATTTACAAATCATGTTATTACCATTAAAAAGTATGGTTTTTTTTTTTTATAAATTCTGTTACGTTGATACAAATGCCTCACGACATCTTTTAGTAAAGTGAATATATAATAAATTGTGATGTAGTCTGTTTAATACCAACGAGAATGGTAAATAAAAAAGGACATGAGCTTATCAAGGTTTAGTTCAATTCTATTTTTCTGATCTCTTATGGAATGGTTGAACCTTGAAGCACTTGTTAGTAAAATCTTATTTAAAATGACCTTTATAAATCAATTTCTTTAGCAAAATATATAATGATGCAGTTTGTAATGCATGTTCTTACCAAGTTATATGTAATGCGACGAATTGTGTCACTGTGAATCGCATCCTTCTATATTAAATATGGTAAAGGTGAACAAAGATCCGTGTGCACTCGTGATAATATTGTACTTTTTGTAGTGATAAAAACAAAACAGATTTAAATGAGCATGGTTTAATAGATGTGTGATCTAAATATAAATGGACAAAATTAGATTAAAATATCAATTTAAACGGTTATGGTACAAAATAAAATCAAAATATCAATTGATATAGTTAAAATAATAGTCCAGTAAATATTTTAATAATCCTCTATTCAATTATTGAAAATATTTAATCAGTAAAAATGACCCTTTAAGGCTATAGTACTGTTCATTGTTTGATTTCACCCTTCGAACCATATCAAAATGTAAATATAATCTTTTTCCCTTATAACATTTACTGTTAGATTAAAGAATTCCTTTCGATCATAAAAAATGATTTGTATGGATTTTCTATTTAAACCATGATAAATTAAAATTATATATCTAATGCTATAAAATAAGAGTAATTTAGAACCAACCACGTGTCTATATTAAATATGAACATGTAAAAGCTTAGAATTTATTATAACTTCAATAAACACCATGATTACTAAAAAAAAAATCTCAAATGCACTAATGATTCTAAATACAGTGGTTTACATGCTTGTGATCGTAAACAATTACATAGTTATCCTTCTATGACCTTTAGGAGTTAACTGACATCAATCAAATTGACACTACAAAAGTTATAAGTTATTACTAAGAAATATTCCATAGTAAACACCATGTATCTAATATCTTCCGGACCAACAACTTTGTTTTTTATTTTTTTTTTTAATCTGCACATGTTTCTAAACCTCATATGGTAGTGATATTCCCAACCTATTAACCATAAGCAACTAGCGACACAACAGTCTATATGTTCGTCACCCATACTTGAAAAGAAAAGAGTGAGTTGGAGCATAGTATGGTATACCACAACCAGACACACATGCTTGAAAAAGCACTCAGTCACATACAAACCTAATATTAATGTAACAACAAATATTCTATTATCTTCATTTAAGCCGGACAAACAATGTAAGGATAACTTAGTATTCCACCACACACACACACACACACACATATATATATGCGAGACGTTGGGCACTCCCCAACACCTATGAGTTCAACACTGAATATTGGTTACTCTCCAATATTCCCAAAACCGAAACATTTAAATCTACCCAGATCATTTCCATGCATAAATCTACTCTCAAACAACACTATGCATGGATCATCGAGTTTCTATAATAACAGTGTGGATACTCTCAACTTATTACCTACAACCACATACAAGCAAGCAACACATTATTAAAATCGAATAGTTAATTAGTCCATTTGAGTTTCTACTCTAGACAAGCACAAGCAATAAAAAAGGTATATACATACCTGGAAGTAGTTCTGTTTCAAACTAATATGCATTACTTAAATTACATATAAATAAATTGTTTAGAAACTTCTATATGTTTAACATAAACTCCTATTATATTTCTATCACTATCGATCCTACTTTGTTACTACCTAGGTTCTTAAGACCATAAAGCATATACTTAAATCCTAACGGGAAGAGCTAAATGGATCCTGATCATTTTAGGCAAGAAAAAGATGATTTTTAAGGTGTTATAACATGCATAAACTAGCATGCATGATAAGTTATTTTTTCTCTATTCAATCCATAGGAATTTATACTTTATCTTATTCTTTTTTAGATAAATTCCTATGATTCTATGTTATTACTGTGAAAATGGTATTTTTCAAAAGATCATAAAAAGAAGAAATAAAGTGATTTGAATCAAAATTGGAACAAAACAACAAGAATGTTTGAAGATAGATTTCAACCGCAACCCAAAGATCCCAGCCGAGGGCAAAAAAACAAAGCAAAAGTCCAAATTGCACCCTCGATTTGCACCGTGATTTGCACTGAGAGAACCATGCCTTTTAATTTAAGAGCACTGCTTAAATCGCGCCCAAAGTCGCACTCGAGGTTCTGACTGCGGTATAAACTGAACATGCCTCTAATGGAAAGACACAAATTATATCGCAACTGTAAGCCCTTAGATTTTTTAGTACTCTTAGATAAGAACCCTAGAGCTAATATCGAAACTAAAACCTTAAAGTTGATCTAAGTTAAAACCGAACTCTAGAAAACTGTAAATGGGATCAGATAAAGATTCAATAACCTTAGGATGTCAGATGATTTAAGCAAAGCCCAAAACCCCAAAGATAAGTAATTTAACAAAAATGTATCTCTGATAAATTAATTTCATGCACTACAATCTAATAGATCCGGTTCAACCCTAAACCTTAGAATTGATATGAACCAATCACAAGTTCCAAAAACACTAGATAATGTCAAATAAGATAGATAACCCTAAATGGATGATGAGTACAATAGGAATAGAAAACAAATAAATACCAAACCCTAAGAAAACAAGTTCCTTCGAAAACGAAGCAAAAATTAGATAACCATTTAACTCGGAAACCCTACATTAAATAATTCATCTATCAGATCTCTAATATGCAATCGATATAATATATTTAAATAATATTTAATAAGAAATAATTTCCTATTATGTAGTGTCAATTTATCAAGTCAAAATTTCATCAATTAAATCAAACCATTTTCATACTCGATTGCTAGCATGCAGATAGAGATAACATCACTAGATAATAATTAATAGTAAAATTGTGAACCCTTAGATATTACTAGAGCTGTACAAACAGGTTATGTGGGCTAACCTGTCCTGCTTCAGCTCACGGGTTATACGAGCCAAAATTTTTAGCCTTACCTACCTTGCGCAGGTTAGTGGGTTAGGTAGGCTGGCTTACGAACTCGTTAATATATCCTTTTTTTTGTTGAAATATTTATAATAATTCAAATTCAAATTTAAATTTTTAATAGTTTGAATGTAAAATATATTTCTTTTATCTCACCAATTACCTACACACTAATCCTAGATGGTAATCTTGTATGGAAAAATTATAGACTTCTATTTTAAAATTTTTTATCTCAACATAAAATGATTTATTTTAACTAATAGAAATTAGAAGTCATTCCAATTTTTTTTTCCTTCGGCATGGTAAGGAAAAAAAATTTTGAAAATTATCAATTAATATTATGTTACTTATTTTAAATAGAAGCATCTAAATATCTAATACATATAAAAGAAAAAGTATTGACAAAACGACTAAGAATATAATAAACATAAAAGTAAAAAATTTAAAATATAACACCATAAAAATTACATAATCAGCATTCAACAACTAAATAATAGAAATGTAGAGTGAAGAGGAGATAAAGAGTGTAATGTACTAGGATTTTTCTTATAAGATTTATATTTATTTATTTTAAGTGTAGGTTTGCTGACTAACCCGATCCACCTCGCTTCAACTAGCAAGTTGCGCAAGGCAAGCTATTTTGGAATGGGCTAAAATTTTTAGCCTTACCTGCATTTTTTATGGGTTATGTGGGCTAGCCCCATAACCGGCCTTGTATGCACATCTCTAGATATCACAGTGATATTATAAGTAGAACCTTAAAATCGATAATGGAACAGGAACCCTAAAGTCAAACCGAGTCAACTTTGAACCCTAAAAACCCTATATTCAATCAAACAATTTCTAAAACCATAAAATATTAGGTGAGTTAGAAAAATAATATGAACCCAAAGTATAAGCCAAATAACTATATATCCTAAAACAATTAGTTTTTCTTAAACTTTAATTGTTTTGAGCTTTTTCAAGGTCAGTTCCTATATTCAATCGCTGACATTTAAACCGAGGTAAAATATTCTAACAAACAGTTTACACTAGAATAACATTAAGATATCCATATAAAATCAGATAAAATTTTTTCGGATTTTAAAAATGTCAGTTATGGTTTTTATATGCGTATTTTTATCTCTACCAATAATTAATTTGTCTTGTCTACTATTCACTTACTATTTATCACTCACTCACTTTTTTTTACACTCTTCCACCCCCTATTCTTATATCTCTTACAAATCTATAACTTTCTCTTACACATATACAATCATCATACTTTATTACATTTTTCTCAATACTTTTTCTTCTAAAATTAATTTTATTTCACTTTATCTCTCCTCCCTCTCTAATGGTTGGCAACCCCCCTTCTCTTTCTCTCTAATTTTATTTTCTTTTCCAATTATTTTTTTGTCTTAAATTCCCTCATTTTTCATCTATAAATATCCACTTCTCACTTCATTTTTCTCACACTTTACAATCCATTCTTTTCTCAAAACTCTCTCAAATTTTCTCCTCTCTCACACTCCTACAATCACGCCACCACCCCCTTTTTGTGCCTCCTCTATATTTTTCTTCCATATTCCTATTGTGTGTAAACACACTAAATCTTCTTCCTATATTATGCTATATGATATATGTATGTGTATGTTTTTTAAGAGATTTCCACAAAATCCCCATAATAAATGATGCTTGGTAATGGGAATGCAAGATAACATATTATTCATATCATAAAATGTTATGTTTATGTTCATGTTTATAATATGTTTATTATTGTTCATGTGTAGTAATTTAACTTTATATATAAATATGTATATGTAAGTATTTATGATTTTCAGAGTCCATTTCACACAAACATAACTTTTTTTTATTTCATGATCTTTTATTTTACACACCTGATTCATTTCATGCTATATAAGACAAGTCCATTCTAGTGTTGGACTGGTTTAAAAATCAAGTTTGAATGAGACTGGAATATTTTGAGTCTCGGGGAGCCTTAACAAAAATCTAAGACTCCTATATTATTTCTTTCATCTTTCTCGGTTTATGAGACTAGAATATTTCAAGTCTCGGGAAGCCTTGACAAAAATCTAAGACTTATATTTATTTCTTTTAATTTTATTTGATTTTATTTATTATACAAGGTAACGGGATTATTTTAAGTCTCGAGAAGCCTTGACTTCAATTTAAGACTCCTATGTTTTTATTTTGATTTTCCTTATATTTTCATTTATGATATTGTCAACATTGTCAAGTTCTTGTTTTGAGTTAGTTGTAATAAGTTAAATATTCACCAATTTAGTTTATGTTCATATGCATAAATGCTCATAGTGATGCTGCCATAATAATAACATGGTTGCTCCAAATTTTAATATTGATAATTCATTGTTATACAAATAATTTTCTAAAATTTATTTTTCAAAGCCCTAGAAATCTCTTATACAAAAGAAAAATTAAAAACAAAACTATTTTATTAATTTTCACAAGTATAGTGACCCTATGTTGTATTGTGAAAATTTCACGATATGAAACTCTTTGCTTAAAAACTCATGAAAAACTAGTGTTTTAACTAGCAAGTTTTCAATAAAAATACTAGGCAAGAATTATAAAGAATTAAATAAAGGATGACACTTTACCTGTCTAAATAAAAATACAAGCTTTCAAGGTTGAAATTTTGTAAACTTAAGAATTATCAATTGTCATGAAACTACTCAATAAAAAATTATTATTTTTAGCAACATCACTAGAATCATACATATACTATAAACCAATATGATTGGTTAATTATTTTCAAGTAATATGTAATTTATATTGGGAGTTTATATAGGTAAAAAATCGTAAAAAGTAGTAGAAATCAAATCTGGAATAGTCTGGGCATAATCTATACCATGTGGTTCCAAGACCTAAATGACCTTAAATGTTTACACAAACCTTAGAAATGGATATATCATTCGGAATAGGTAGAAATTGACCATTTATATGTGAAAATCGGAGTTAAAATGACTAAGTTATGGTCGTTTCAAGATATAACCTATGTAACCAAAAAATATAGTGTGAATAGAATTCTTAGAATTAGAAGTTTAGATGCAGTTGATCTAGAATACTCATTTTGGGTTTTTCCTTGTTCAAGTAACGAAGATCTCGGAGCTACATTTCTTGAGGATCACTTCGAATGAAGTTTGCACTATGGACGAGTGAGTTTTTCCTTATGATTCGTTACCTTAGTTTTGTAAGTGCAAGATAAAAATGAATATATATGGATTATAGGTATACGTGTATGTGTTTCTATGAATGAGTGATAAGGGATGCTAAGCATATCAAAACCAATGAATGGTTGTTTAAATACATCATCAATATCACATGCTGTTTATGTATGTAAAATACTTGTTTGATCGCCTTTAAGCAAACCTTAATTATATTCGGCTTGATATAAATAAAATGGACATGCATTGCATCTGTTGAGTCACATATTGAAGATTGCTACTCCTACACGAGGAATCAGAACTGCTAGAATGACCCAACTCATTCTTAGGAGAACTAAGTCGTATGGGGAGCATGGCTTTAAAGATGACCCACATGGATCGGTCGCTATGAGCCGGTGCTTGGGGACCAATAGTGAAGTTCATGATGACCTTCAAGTCAAATTCCCTAACCCTTAACACGAAAGGCATACAATCCGTTCTGTGTATAGTTTTCGGATACCTATACATACTTGTTTGTAACAAGTGTTTGTTGCATAACATGTATAGCATATGCTTGAAGTTAATAAACTTGTTTGGTTATAGTTGTATAGTAGGAATGAAGGAAATATCTCACTAAGCATGTTGTAGCTTACACCCATATAAATTTTTGATAAAATAAAAAACTTGAGGCATTACTCAATGGACATGATGTTAAGGAAATCACTAGTAGACTTTGGAACTTCAAGGAAAGATTTGAGAGAATAGAATGAAGATTCCAGTAGAAGTACTTTTTATGTCGGATATAAAATATATTGTTATTTTGGAGACTATTATGAATGACTATAATTCCTTAACCATTTGAGGATATGAGCACGGGTATTGTCATGGCTCAAAGAGTACCCTAAACGTAATAGTCCGCCACACTCAATATTAAAGCTTAAGCATGACAACCTTAGTCATTCCTAAAAGCTTCGATATTAAGTGTAAGGCATGCTTTCACAAATTTAGAGGACCATTCTTTGAAAAATGAAGCCTAAGAAGATACAATAACAAGTTAAGAAAAAAGAATTCATAATATTCATTCATTCATAATAATTATCTTATAAGTCTTAGGGGCATTCCCCTACCAAAATATCTATAATCTATTACAAGAATTTTTATGAAGTTTACATCCAAATTAATGCTAAACTTCATCTAAAAAAATTCCTTAACCAAAAAGGGAAAAATACCTGGCTGCAGGATCCACGTGGCCTCAACCACAAATAGTTAAACTACAAACGATATCTGTAAGAGTATAAGCTAATAAGTTTAGTGAGAATTATTTCCGTAAGCAAATTCTTATGTAGAAAATTCATACAAGTTATTTAAGCAATCAAGTGAATGCAACATACACTGAGCAAACGAGGCATTAGTTTTCCGGAAACTATATGTTGAATGGATTTACGCCTCCATTCGGGGTTTGGTGATGTATAATCTCAAAATGAGTAGTTTTAGTTGAGTTATGCTTTTGATCATTATCGCCAAGCATATTAAGTCTACTTGGGTTGAACCATGCCTCCGGATTTCCGCCAAGCATTGGTTTGATTCCATGTCGCCAAGCAATCGCTTTCGATCATAGCCGCCAGGTTTGCTTTCGAATGTGCTACTATCCTTTTCACCTAAGGATAATAACCCCATGCAATGTAACTCACTTCGTGGTATGCATGAATCAATTTATTTAAGGTATCATAATGTCATTATTATCAACTTTAAGGTGATCTAGAATTTCATACATATCAAGTTCTATACTAAAACAAACAATTACTTATAATCAATTCCCACCTTTATATTCTTAGAATTCTTTCAATAATTTTTACATATATAAAAATTTATCTTTCCTTAATTCCAATGCGACTAAACTATAAGCACAATCAAATATTGTATTAAGGAAATAAACTCACATTGCCATGGTGATAAGTCTTCCAAATGGATGAGTTGAATAAACAATCCACTTTGTCGAAATAATCTTCGGGATATGGGTATTCCTCATCGAGATCACTTAGTCAAGAAAAATACCCAATATGAGTATTTTTTGATAACTTTCTTGAAATTTGACAAAAAACAATGTCGTAAGAACGTCAAAGTTTGCATAGAAGATAATTCCAATTTAAAATGGCCTTAACTTGGTCATTTTAACTCGAAATTGCTCATATAATATACCGATTTCTACCTATTCGAAAAGATCTATCCATTTTCTAAAACTATTTTCATCAAACTAGATCATTTAGGCTCCGAAACAGCGGCGATCAGATGCACAACGAATTTTCCCATCCCAAAAGCATTTTGTTTCAAACATTAAGTCATCCAAAAATTGTTTTGATAAATATTTAGTTATCTATATAGTTGAGAAATTCCTTTTCATAGATATATAGCTTATATTTCATCCATGCTCAAGTGTTTGTTGTTCAACCAAATTTCTTGAGTAAAATAATGTTAGTTAAAAGTTTAGAAAACCATAGTTTACAAGAAATCCATTTTGTAAATCCTTTTAAAATGAATATTTTGATTCTTTTATTTTCAAAGAATTATTTCATGTTTATCTTACTATTTTCCTTGATGATTTTTTTTAATACAAATAAATTTCTCTATTTTCCTTTTAGAAATTTTCAATATTGGTGTCGCTTTTCCTATTAGTTTTTCTATAGAACTTTTTTTTTTATCATTATTTGAAAAATCTTGGTTTGAAAACTCTCATTCCCTTTTTATTATGTTTTTATGGAAAATATTTAAGTATCAAAAGTCATCTTCTTGTAGAAAACAATGTAATATAGAAATGATTAAAAAGCATTTTCAAAACAAAGATAGCTTTAAAATTATAGTGAGTTCTTCCTAATGTTTTGAAAAGAATAGATTTACTTTTTTTAAATCATAAATTTCTAAATTTCAGATAGAATCATCTTCGGTGATAAGATCTCCTTTTTGCAAAAAGTATAATTTGAAGCTTTAAGGTTTAGACAACAATTTTTATGTACATTATCATGAGAATAATAACAAGCAAAAATAGCATAATGAATAATAAAGTCAAGTATTGGGAGCCTTAGCTTTCTCAAGGCTCCCGGGACTAAGAAATAGACTAGTCCCAAATAGAAAAAGAAATAAAAGAGAGAAAATTATTTTAACTTGATGAGAATAAGTTTAAGACTAGAGACTAGTCTTAAAACAACATGAAATAAATAAATTGCAAAGAAAAAAATTAAATAAATTGCTTTGCATGAAAGTAAATAAATTGCAAGTGAGCTTATATACTCTAAAGAATATATATATATATATATATATATGTAGATACATAATTATATTTAGTTAACCATATATAAGAAATTAACATAATATGTAAAACATAATAACAACATAAGAATTAGAGAAATAGATTTTCATGAATAAAAACAATATATAAACATAGTGTAGCTTCCATAACAATAAGTTTAGGAAACTCATACCATGGTCATGTAAAGTTACGTGACATGGTAAGAAGAAACATAGAAAGAAAATTTTTACCTAAAAAGAATTTAGGAGAAGTATGTGTAAATGTAAAAGGGGGTTTGAGAGTATTTTGAGAGAGTTTTGAGCGTGTATATGGAGGGAGTTTTGAGAGGAAAAAAAATGGAGAGATTTGGGAGTGAATTTGTGGGTAAATGAAATGTGAAAGAAATGAAAGAGAATGGGGGTATTTATAGGAAAATGATGAGTGAATTTTGTGTTATTTAAATAAAGAAAAATTGAAAGAAATCTGAGAGGGAGAGAGAAGGGGGGCACCAGCCATGGTGAAAGGGAGAGGAGAGAGTTGATAATTTTTGTATTTTTGTTAATTAAATGTAATAATAAGTCAAGTAGATGTGATATAAAGTTATGGGAATGGTAAAAAGTAAAAATAATAGGTGTTAGAAAAAGTAGAGATAAATAAATAATGTAGAATAGTAATAAATAGTGTAATGTAAAGTAGATATGACTAATAAAGTACCAGTAGGAAGAAAATACGCGTATAAATGCGATATCTGCTATTTTTAATTACCGAAAAATTATAAAACTATTATTTTTGAAAACCTTATATTTTTAGAAGTCTAACGGTATATCTAGAATATTTTTACTATTTCGAACCTCGGAACACGTTTTTCAAGAAATGCATCTGTTCGAGTTCAAAATAATTTACGGTTTTACTAAATTGATCTTTTTAAGCTTTCTTATGTTATTACGAGCTATTCTACATACTAATCTCTTACTTACTCACCTAGGGTCGCAAACACGGGATTACCAGACTTAAACTGTTACGTCTAATTAGGGTTTTGTTGACTTTAGGGTTTTTGGTTGACCTTTCGCTTAGGGTTTAAGCTTAATCGATCACAAAACTTTGAGGGTTTATAGGTATGCTCCTAAAAAATGTAATCGACTTTATGTAAGTTTAATGACATATAGTTCTCTTGCATTGCTATTTAATTGTTACCATCATAATTGTGCCACTCCAATGTGCTCCCTTTGTTGTGAAGCACGCCTTGTTCATAATATAGAAGCCTTGTCATGGCTAAAATAACCATTCCTGGGCTTCAATATTATGGAAGATGAACCACCACATTTAGGATACTTCTCGGGGCATGACAGTAGCTAATCTTCAAGCCTGCGATCGAAGCCATAAAAAGTGACCCTATCTTTATTGTCACACGCTTACTACCCTCAAATAAAGCACATGGAGGTATGAACAAAATCTATTAAAAAGAATTAGCCATGTCGGTTAAAAAAATCTTCATGATTCTCTTTGTCTACCAACCATGAATAAACGCACAAAGGCATTGTAAAACGTATTGTACTATATGTAACAAATTCCTAACATTATTAGTGAGAGAAACCTTTCTTCTTGTTGGAGATTCAAATTTTCTAAGTAATTTCATATTAACCGAACGTTTTATTTTTGCAAGACCTTGTGCTTAATCAACAATATTTGTCTTTATTTGATATTATTTCTCTTGAATATGTGTTTAATGTTCATGTCCATGGATAAATAATCATTTTAACTTAGGTTGTGTGAATCTAAGACTTGATTCATGTGATTTCAATGCATTTTAATTGAACATTGACTAGACACTTGTAATTAGCAGCCCGAACCCTAACTTATGAATTTATGTGAGTGCACCATGTAGATTCATGTCTGATTTCAACTGAACAAATTGAGAGATCGTTCTTAAATTGAGAGATAGTTCGTTTGAATAGATCTAGGCTACTAATAAAGTTATTCATAATCACCTGGAGATAGGGATGGTGAAACTTTCTATCAATTGATTTTGACTTCATTAAAATGGGTTTTAAATAAAAGGATTCTCAAACTTTATGCGGATTTAGGTTAATGATAGCTTGTGAAGAGATTCTTGTGGTCTAATCTAGATCTAAAGTTTCTAACCTTGAGAGAGGTCTTCGCTTACCTTAGTGAATCTAATGGTATAAATATACTCAGCTAACAACTCTTTGAGTTTTTTAAGAAATCATATGATAAAGACTTAGTTAAGGAGACCCTAAACTCATTCTTGCATTAACAAAATATATTTTATAACTTTACCTTGAAAATGTGTATATATTAATTCTTAACCTTACCGTAGCTTTTTGTTGTTCATAATATTCTTTTAAGTTTTTCTTTGGCTAAATAATAGATGAAAAGTAAGTATGGAAGATGCTAACGATCCCTAATAAATACAACCTTATACTTTCTATGCTACTTCAATAGGTACAATTATCTATGTTGGTTATTGCAATTGAAGTTGAACGGAACTTATTATTACACATTTATAAATTTTGAAAGACTTTCACTTTATGTTTGTTTTATAAAAGCAAGAACATGCCAAGTCATGTTTTCTGGTGTCAGTGTCGAGGAATTGGCATTGAAGTTAATCATTTGAAGCTCAATGAAACACTACCTAAAAGCTTTGATCCTATTAATCTAGCCACTTTTGCTTTTTATCTCTTTTTATCTAGTTTAGTTTTTGCCTATTTCTATTTGATTTGCTTTTTATTTATTGCTTCTATTGCTCTAGTTAGGTATGGGGTACAGATAATTAAAGAACTAGAGGAAATCTCATTAAGGAACCATAGGAAGATAGAAGATAACCTTCATTCTAGTTTCTAAGGAGATGTTTGTGGGGTTCCTAGTCAGAGTTTCATGCTGAATTATCCTAATGAAATGTGAAGCAATCAATAAAATGGGGCTTATTATTATCCAAACCCAATGTTACAGTAAAGGTACTCCTATTCTGGTTCTCATCAGTAGAAGTCCTGCATAGAGGAGTTGTTCCTATCATTCATCAACTCTGAGCTTCATTATCAACAAATGAAGATGGTGATGCTGAGACACACCAATCACTTAAGAGTTTAGATGTGCAAATGAGCCATGTAGTTGAGTTGCTCAAGGAATGAGTTCAAAAAAAGGTTCACGCTATTGCTTTGAGAAGCGGAAAACAACTCCAAAACCTAGGAGAAGATAAGATTGAAGAAAAGAGGAAGGAAAAAATCAGTGATGAAAACCAACCCAGTAGATATGAGGAAGAAGTAAAAGAAGGATGAGTGGTGATTGAAGAGGAGAAAGAAGAAGGAAAAAAAGAACCACACCTAGTGGAGCCTTATAAACCATTACTCCCTTACCTTACAAGAGCTCAAAGAAGGAGTGACGAAGAACAATTCAAAAAATTTTAGAGCTCCTCAAACAGCTCCATATTAATTTGCCTCTAATGGATGCTCTCTCTCAGATGCCAAAATATGCAAAGTTTTTGAAGGAACTCCTTTTAAACAAAAGAAAACTAGAGGAGATATCCATGGTGAAACTCTGGAAGAAATGCATTGCTATCCTCCTTAATCAACTTCCAAGAAAAAGAAAAGATCTAGGTAGTTTCATTATACCTTGTATGATAAGGAACTTCCCTATTGAAAGAGTTTTAGCATATTTGGGGGCAAGCATAAATTTAATACCCCATAGCATGTCTAAGAGATTAGGTTTAGGAGAACCAAAAGCCATTAAGATGAGTTTACAATTGGCTGACACATCCACTAGATATTTTATGGGGATTATTGGGGATGTACTGGTAAAGGTGAAGGATTTTATATTCCTTGCTGATTTCATCATCTTGGATATGGAAGAGGATGTAGAAGTTCCTCTTATTTTGGGAAGATCATTTTTAGCAACCACAGGAGCTATAATAAATGTGAAAAATTGGAAGTTAGCACTGCGAATAGGGATGAGATGGTTATAAAGCTATCAGAAAGTGCCAAACAAGGGATGAATAATGATGATGATTGTTTTGTTGTGGAATCATTGGATTCTAAAATTCTTAAGGTGATACGTAAGATGACTTGTAAGGATACTCTGGAACTGTACCTAAGTAAGAGTAGTGTAGAGGACTCAAACTCATTTCGTAAGAAAGAATTGGTAGCACATCTTGAAGTAAATGGAGAAGTTGCGAAAGATCAGTTGAAGAAGGAAACGAATAGAGATGACCTTAAGAGATTAAGGTTTTTAGTTGAAGAGCCTCTTGAACTAAAGCTAAAGGAATTGCCTGATTACTTAGAATATGTATTCCTTGGGGAGAATTCTAAATTACCTATCATAATCTCCTCAAAACCCAGTGCTGAAAAGAAGGAAAAGTTACTAAAAGTTTTGAGAGAACACAAGATGGCAATAGCTTGGAAAATTGCTGATATCAAAGGTATAAGTCCATTCTACTGGATTCATAAAATTCTTATGGAAGTGATTTTAAGCTGATGGTGCAACTACAGAGATGGTTGAATCCAAACATGAAGGAAGTGGTGAAGCAGGAGGTAGTGAAATTGCTGGATGCTGGAATCATATATCCCATTTCAGATAGTACTGGTGTGAGTCCAACTCAAGTGGTTCCAAGGAAAAGGATGATGACAGTTGTCCCCAACGAGCAAAATGAGCTCATTCCTATGCGTACTGTTACAGAATGGCATGTATGTATTAACTATAAGAAGCTCAATGATGCCAGTAGGAAATATCACTTTCTACTGCCTTTTATAGATCAATTGCTAGAGATATTAGCAGGTCCCACTTTCTATTGCTTCTTGGATGGTATGTTAGGGTATTTTCAAATCTCAATATCACCAGAATATTAGGAAAAGACCACTTTTACATGTCCGTTATCGCACATTTGCTTACAGGAGGATGCCATTTGGTCTTTGCAATGCCCCAGCTACATTCTAGCAATGCATGATAGCCATTTTTAAGGATTTAGTAGAATATGTGATGGAGGTCTTCATGGATAATTTTTCAATGCTTGGCGATTCCTTTGATGGATGCCTCTTGGAAAAAATTTTCAACATTGTGAAGAAATAAACCTTGTTTTGAACTGGGAAAAATGCCACTTCATGGTAACTCAGGATAATGTTTTGGATTATAAAATCTTAACAAGGAATTGAAGTCGACATAGTTAAAGTCGAGGTCATTGAAAAATAACCACCACCAACTACAATTAAAGTAATCAAGAGCTTTTTGGGGCATGTAGAGTTTTATCGAATGCTATAAAAACTTTTTCAAAAATTGTGCAACCCTTGATAAAATTTTTGGAGAAAGACACCCCATTCAACTTTAACGTGGACTGTCTGGAAGCCTTTAACTTGCTGAAGAAATAGCTAATCAATGCACCAATCATGGTAGTGTCAGATTGGAACTTAGCATTTGAACACATGTGTGATGCTAGTGAGTTAGTTGTTGGAGCTGTCTTAGGACAATGAAGAGATAATCATTTCTAAGCTATTCATTATGTAAGCAAAACTCTAACAGCTGCACAAGCAAACTACACCACAACTGAAAAGGAGTTGTTAGCAGCCGTCTTCGCATTTAACAAATTTAGGTTCTATATAATCGTTTCTAAAGTCATTGTTTATGCTAATCATTTGGCTTTGAAATACTTATTAGCTATAACTAATGCCAAGCCACAATTGATCTGATAGATTTTTTTTTTTTTTTATAAGAATTTAACTTAGAAATAAGGCATAAGAAAGGTAGTGAAAACCTTGTTGTAGACCATTTATTTAGGCTAGACAACCTTTTATTGGACCAATTAAAATAAGAAAAAATCAATGATGAGTTTCCTAAGGAGAGACTCTATTCTATTTGCATTGTAAATGATGACTCTAAAACATGGTTTGCTGATATTGCTAATTATTTGGTCGACAAAGAACTCCCTATAGAGTTCGATTATAAGCAGAGAAAAAGATTTTGTGTCAATTTAAACATTACTCTTTGGAGGATCCATTTTCATTTTGTCTTTGTTCTGTTCAAATGATTAGATGATGCATATCACATGAAGAGGGACAAAAAATTTTGGATCACTATCATGTTGGCCCAGCCAGAGGCCATTACTGTGCAAATAGAACAGGTCATAAGGTGCTAGAAATAGACTTCTATTGGCCATTAATTTTTAAGGATGCCCAAATGTCTGTAGCAAATTGTGACAAATGCTAGAGAGTGTGGAATATGTCAAAGAGAGATGAAATGCCTCAAAAAATTATTTTTGTATGTGAAATTTTTTATGTTTGGGGCATTGATTTCATGGGACCATTCCCTAGCTCTATTGGTAACAAGTACGTCCTAGTGGCAATAGATTACGTATCAAAATGGGTAGAATCCCAAGCCTTATCTACTATGATGCTAGAGTAGTCACAAAATTTTTGAAATTTTTTTTTCTAAGATTTGGATATCCTAGAGCTTTTATTAGTGATAGGGGAACTCATTTTTGCAACACATAGATTGAAAAAGTTTTAAAACGTTATGGAGTGCATCACAGGGTTGCCATACCCTATCACCCTTTAACAAGTGGACAAACTAGGGTCTCTAATAGAGAACTCAAGCAAATCTTGGTAAAGTAGTTGCAACAAATAGAAAAGACTAGGCTGACAAATGGGATGATGCATTATGAGCCTATAAAACTGCTTTTAAAACACCCTTGGAGATAATACTTTATAGGTTAGTCTATGGGAAGGCATGCCATCTACTAATAGAACTTGAACATATAGCATATTAGGCAATCAAATTGCTGAATCATGATCTAAAAACTACTAAAAAACATAAACTATTTCAGATAAATGAATCGAAGGAACTGCACTTGAATGCATGTGAGAATAATAGGTTACATAAAGAGAAGGTTAAAAAATGGCATAATAAGCACCCATATGAATTCAAGGAAGGAGACTTCATTTTGTTGTTTCAATTCCAAGCTGAAAATTTTTCCTGGAAAACTTAAGTTAAGATGATCAAACCCATTTAAAGTCTATCACCATGGTACCATAAAGGTCGAAAACTTTGATGATGAAAAGCTTAAGGTCAATGGGTAGAGACTTAAATTATACCAAGGACCATCACAAGATTTAGGACAGATGGAGAAGTTGCACTTGGTGCAAGCTCTTTGAGCTTTCGAAGAGGTTTTGTCAACATAATGACATTAAACAAGCACTTAATGAGAGGCAAGCCTTTTTTGACTTGTAGTCTTTATCACTAACTTGTTCTTGTGTTGATAAATAAGGTTTTAGGACAAAAGCAGATCTTGATCCACCTGATTATTTTTAGTGTGATTCAAGCCGCAATTAGGTTACAATTTTTTTTTTAAATTTTTCACAACCTCAATTGCAACTCTAATTGAGCTCGCAGTTATTCCTAATGTTTTGTCTTGTTTGCCTTAGCCTCAAATAGCTTAAATCAAGAGGCAAACGAGCCGGCGGTCTTAAACATAACCTTAACCCATGATTCTAAAAAGAGAAGTTTTCTAAACTTTTGATTCTTAAAATTTTGCTTTGCACTTTAGGTTGCTAATTTCCTTGTTTAGTTCATCATGTTTTAAACATTGAGGCAATTCTTAGTTTAAGTGTGGGGGAAGGGATTTAATCAAAATGAAGGGCTGAGACTAATGTTAATAATAGATTGAGAATAGAGAAAACATGTTCATTGATCATTCTTTTTTCACAATTATAGGAAAATAAAGAAATGGTAAAATTTGACCAAAATTTTTTCAATTTTAAGATACAGTCACCAAATAACTCAATTGAGCTTAGTAGTGAACAACATCGTCCCACATTTGAGTTAACTTTACTTTGTTAAAAATCACTCTATGATATCCATATGGAGTAGTTTTTCTTATTATTTAACTTGAGAATTTAGAGCTTAAATTGGCTTAAGGTCCTTAGTAAGGCTACTTAATTAATTATTAAAAGCTTAAATGATCTGTATGCTTTCCAATTAGTTGTTCCTAGTGAAGGTTTAAATGATACTTTTAACTTGATGATTTTTCCCTGTGTTTTATCTAAAATTAAAAATTAAAATGAAAATGATTATGTGATTAGGGTTGATATAGGTAGGAGTTGGTCTCTTAGAAGAGTAATTTCTTAACCCCTCTATTAATTTTAAATAAGCCATGAATGAAAGAAATTCATGTTCAATCAATATGAGCAAGACTTAGTCCGTTAGAAGAGCAAGGCTTGACTCATTTATTAATTGAATCATGAAAACAAAGAAAAGAAAATAGTTATTAGTATGGGTAGGACTTAGTCCCTAAGAAGAGTAAGGCTTGAATCCTCTGCTAATAACTAATCAAATCAAATGAAACTATAAAAGTGCTTAAAAAGGCTAGCTCACATGCGTATGTCTCGGTCCCTCGAAAGAGCAATGATTCAAAGAAAGGAAAAAAAAAAAGGGAATAATGTTGGAAGTACAAATTAAGGAAAGTGATTCAAGGGATGTGTTGAGTGTATGCCTTCACTCTCGAGTATAACGCTAAGAGGGATGATTAAGCCATTGTATACTTTAAATATAAGAAGATAAAGTTGGTGAGTCTCTTTTACTTCGTTTGATCTTTTGAACAATTTTTGCTTTAAAATATAATTTAAACAATGAGTGTAAAGCCTGATCTACATGGATAAATCTAGTAATTTTAGCAAAAGTAACTTTAGCATATGATATGGTAAGAGGAAAATTTACATGGAAAGGAATGAAGGTTTAGGGTTAAGTTCGTTTAAGGCATCAATGTTTGCAAAGGTTAGAAAAAAAGGAGTAAACCTTTGAGTTAGTGAGTCAAATAAGGCATGCCATCTATTTTCTCCATCAAATATCACGTGAAAGGCAAGTGATCTTCTTCTTCTTCCTCCAATGGCCACCATTGACAGAGCTCTAAGCTTCTCTGCATTAGAAATTTCCAGAAATTATTCTTTCTTGGCCAAATTTTAAAATACCATCATATAGAAAAATATTATTTTTATAATCAATAATATGCTAGCTTAAAGCTCTACAAACGTTGAATGTATTTCTTATCTTCCTCCAATGTTCGCTATTCATGTGCATACCAATTTCATAAGAGTAGTTCTCCAGCTCCTTTTCCAATTATTGAATGTGTTTCTTATCTTCTATGCCAACTTCAGATAATGACTTCACATGGTTCTCAAGTTCCTTCAATAGAAATGTAAATCCAAAATTGCTCAATAAACTTTAAAAAAGTTTAATAATGCACAAGTAAAGGAATGATATTTTTCTATATTTTGAAAATTTTTCTTATGGAGAGGAGATTTGGTAACTATTTGAGGAAGAAGAAGATCATGTGCCTTTCATGTGATATTTGATGGAGAAAATAGACAGCATGCTTTATTGGACTCTTTAACTCAAAAATTTACTCCTTTTTTAACCTCTACAAACATTGATGCCTTAAACAAACTTAACCTCAAACCTTCATTCCTTTCCTTGTAATTTTCCCCATGGTAGGATTATATGGAGTTATTTCTGCAATAGAATACTATGTTTAGTGGTGATTGACTTTAAACAATCTAGTCAAATTCCATTAATGATGTATTTTTCCTATTCAAGAAGCTTTGTATTAATGATGTAAAAAAAATGGTTTGCTTGAGGACAAGCAAAAGCTTAAGTATGGAAGGTTTGGTTAAGTTATTTTTACTTTGTTCAATCTATAGGAATTTACGCTTTATCTGATTCATTTTTAGATTCCTATGATTCTGTGCTATTATTTGTGAAAATGTTGTTTTTAACTTCAAATATCATATGAAAAAAAAAAGAAATAAAGCAATATGAATCAAGATTGGAGCAAAACAACAAGAATGTTCGAAAATAGATTCCAACTGCAACCTAAAGATCTTAACCGAGGGTAAGAAAATAAGGTAAAAATCCAAATCGCACACTTGATCTGCACTATGATTTGCACTGAGAGAACCATGCCTTATAAATCAAGAGCACAACCTAAATCGTGCGCTAGAGTCACTCCTGCGATTATGACTTTGATATAAACTAAACATGAATTGCGCCTCTAATGGAAAGACACAGATTACATAGTGGCCAATCTTCATGCCCACAATCCAAGTCATGAAAAGTGATACCATTTTTGCCGTTATGTACTTGCTGCCCTAAAATAAAGAATGTGGAGATATGGATAAAATCCATTAAAAAGAATCTGTCATATTAGCAAATAAAATCTTCATGATTTATTATGTCAGTCATCCATAAATAAATGCACAAAGGCATTATAAAACATATTGTACCATATATAATAGATTCCTGACACAATATAGAGTAGAGAGAGAATTTTTAGTAAGAGAAACATTTCTTCTTGTTATAGATTCAAGTTTTTTGGGTAATTTCATATTAATATGACATTTTGTTCTTACAAGACCTTGTGCATAATTAGCAATATTTATCCTTATTTGATATTATTTCTCTTGAATCTGTGTTTAATATTCATATCTATGGAGACATAATCATTTTAACTAAGGGTTTTTTGAATCTAAGACATAATTCATGTGATTTCAACACATTTTAATTAAACATTGATTAGATACTTATGATTAGTAGCCTAAACCCTAACTTGTGAGTTTATGTGAGTGCACCATGTAGATTCATATCTGATTTCAACTGAAGAGATTAAGAGATCATTTTTTTAATAGATCTAGGTTGCTAATAAAGTTGCTCATAATCATCTGAAGATAGAGATGGTGAAAATCTCTGCCACTTGATTTTGATTACATTAAAATTGGTTTTAAAACCTATTTTATAACTTTAACTTGAAAACATGTATATATTTTGCTTTAACCTTAGCTTAGCTTTTTGGTGTTCATAATGTTCTTCTAAGTTTTTCTTTGGTCAGATAATAGATAAAAAGTAAGTATGGTAGATGCTAACAATCCCCAAAAAATACAACATAATACTTTCTATGTTTCCTTGGTAGGTACACTTACTTATGTTGGTGATTGTGATTGAAGTTAATCAGAACTTATTAATACATATTTATAAATTTTGAAAGACTTCAACTTAGTTTTTTTTAATATAAGCAAAAACACACTAATTCAATACAAGTGAGTATATGGTTAGATATCACCATGACAAAGAAAATACAATTGTAAAGAAGTCCATGGGAAAGAATAGAGGCAAAACAGGGGTCTACGGGGGAGACCACTACTATGTTTCTCCTTGTATTCTTTTCCAAGTGAAGCTTTAAAATTCACAAATAGGAACATTGGACCATGCATATGTCGTATTCTTTGGCAATCTCCTTTTGTTAAATATATAGAGAGAAACATGACTAGATAAAAGGGGCTATGTATTAGCCATGCACTTCTAGAAATGCAATTTTAACCCACAGAAAGGCACACAACTAGGAGCACAGCTGTGTATTGGTTGTGTATACGTAGAAAACATCCTTTTCACAAATTTTCTCTTATTTCCAAACTAACACATGTTTAAACCCTTTCTAAAGTCTATTTCATCACTTTAACACCATCTTATACTCTTATTACCATTATTCCAACAGTATAACCACAACATTAAATGCACCCTCCATTAAAAGTATTATAACAAAAGTTAAACAAAGAGTTAGGCGTTGTTACCTTTTAGTTTTTCCTAAATCTTTCATTCCTTTAACCCCAAATTATTGATTGGTAATGTTCCCTAGAAACTCTTTCTTGCAAAACACGAAACCTTCCTATAGGAGATTGTTGTTAAAGATAAGACCCTAGAAAATCCTAAATTGAATATTGCCTTAATCATGAATGGTGAAGGAAAGAGAAACATTTACTTACCATGATGATCTTTCAAGAAGTCTTCGAGAATCTTATATACCAATAGGAAAGAAAAAGAAGGTTTTTATAAGTTGCATGAAAAAGTTTGGTAGAAGGATAGGGATAGTTATCTCCATACATATTTATATGTTGGTTTTAACCAACATATCTTTTTAAATTGAAAAGTTGAACTACCATTCTACCCTTACTTTTACTATTGACTTCCCATTTTACCCTTTATTATAATTTATATATTTTAGGTTCTTTCATATAAATTAAAGATGCAAAATTAATTAAAAGAAAAAAGTCTTACCCACTCTAGACAAAAGAAAAAAGAAATTTATGCTAACTTTAAAATAATGAAAGAAGGAGAGAAGAAATTTTCAAATTGATTTAGGGTCCCAAAATAGAAAATGCAAATGAAATATAAAAACATAATACTAATGATATTTTTTCCAAGGCATTTATGATGTACACCCCAAGAATTTTCATATTAGTAAAAATAAATAGAAATAAAAATATAAAAATAGAATATCAATGTAGGACTTAACAAAAACCTTAGAATAAAACTACGAGTAGTAATGAACCTATATATAACTTCAAACCATCAAACAAAGTTCCCTACATAGTAACACATACCAAAGATAAGATTTCGTAATAGGTATCGAAAACTCAAAATATAGAAATAATTGAGATAAGACTTTAAGTGCATTAAAAAGTAAATAATCAATAAACCTTATAGTTAGAAAATGATAATTTGAGGATGAATCGTTAGAGTTATAAATACACAATGGGAACAAAAAATGGAAAAAGGTCAATAACTAACAATCTAAACTTAAAATAAATGCTTGGATTATACCATTTTTCTAGTTAGACAATTCTAAAACTCTTAGAGACTAAAATCAAAATTAGCCTATTAAGCTTAGAAAACCCTAATCGCATGAGCTAAAACTCTAAAAATACTTAATCGCATAAACTTTAAACTCAAAATTGAATTCAAAGATAATATAGAAAATTTATAAAAGCTTTACATAAATTTTTGGAGACAGAACTCCTAAGTAATTGATACAAATATACTCGATTAACTTGATAAACTATCCTAAAACAAAGATAATTAATTAATAAAAAATTAGAATTTTAATTGACAATTTCAGTGGAAAATGGCATGAATTTGCGGCTGAAATGATCAAAAACTCTCCCAGTCGAAATTACAAAACAAATGGGTCAATTGGAATAACAAAAGTCAAGACAAAGAATTGTAAGCAATTAAATTTGCCTAGATATGCAGCTCATTAAATGTAGTAGGAATCATGCACAAACAAGAAAGTTTTCCGTGGAAAATTGTTCCTCTTCTTGGCCAAAACACTCCTTAGGAAGCTCCTACTCCTTTACCCGTAAATACAACTCTTAATTGCTACAAGATGAAGCTTTTAAAGCACACAATAAACACACCAAAAACAGCAACACAAAGCCCATAAACACAACTTCATATAAATAGCCACAACAAGACACACATACAAGCTTAAGAAGTGTACAAGTTAAGGTATGGAAAAATTCATTTTAAATTAGTTTTGTATTAAACATTAGCTTAAATAATGTTCTTATTAACTTAAGTACATATCAAGTCTGAGGGATGGTTAAACATCTCCATAGCAGCTCCAAACAAGGTAATATCTAACTCTAAAACTATATTTATACATTATGATATGTATAGAAGCTAAGAAATCACATATTATGATGATTATGATATGTTATATGTATTAGTATATCACGAACAATAACTAAGGATTATGAAAAAACACTTTAAAATAATCAAACATTCAAGTAAATTACATATATATTATAATAAAAATGAACTAAACCAAGAAAAAAAATAAAGAAGATGATGAATGGTATGTATGTCGACCCTATACCAACGACGCACATGACAAAGCTGGTGCCATACATAGGTAAGCTGGCGGCTCAAAAGCCAACTTACATTAGAACAACGCTATGTAAAATTTTTATTATACGTAAAAATGCATGAACGTCAATGGCGTAAATTGCCAAGGTCGGCGGCGTACATGAAAAGGTTAACGGCCTTCATGCCAATATTCCCTAGAACATGATAGTGTAAAATAATTCTTCGACGAATTATATATGCATGAAGGCCGGTGATGTTGATTGCCGGCGTATATGCAAAATTTCACTGAGATGAAAATTTGTTTCGTTCGTAACAATATAAATATATTTATATAAAAAAATAAATAAATTTAGTAAATAGATATAAGTGTTTAAAGATTAGTGTATTTAAATACTTGATAAGTATTAAACTTTGGTAACCATTACAAATAAGAAACGCTTATGTTATATTAAAAGAAAAGAGTAGATTATGATCATTGTCTCATAAATCATATAAAATAATATTTTAAGTAGATAAATAAAATTGAAAAACACAGTAGATAATACTGATAATTATTCTATATGAGTAAATATATAAGAATGGAATATGAGGATAAGTTATAATTAAGAATAATGTAATTCCCATAGATAGTAGATAATAACATGAAATGGGATCAAGAGAAACACAATGAAAATAAATGATAGACTATAAATATTAGTTACCATAAGGTGACCGAACTAAAGAACAATATATAAATAATAACAATGATGATAATAAAATCTTGAATTATTGGATATAAGCTCTATACTTACGCGATAAAAATAAAATATTTTAAAATTATTATTTATCGGTAAATAATAACATAGAAAAGATAATATAGATCTAGAAAAGACAAAAACTGGTTTTAGGATACTTAGATAGCTAGTAAGATTTATTAGAAATTATTTATTCGTCCAATAGGTAATACTGGTCAGTTCATGGATTTTCTTGAGGACTATTATGATTGATCATCATGAGCACGTGAGTTACTCAAATCTATTATATTGTTTTTGTTTGTAACTAGTGGCATATATAATTCAAAGATAATAATATGGTTATTGTGAAAGTCTATTGAGTATGTGATACGAGTTATTTGTTTGTGTTGATAAACTAAGATAATAAAAGTGATAATACAAATTGTCTGAAGACTTGAGAAAGGCATCATATATGTTTGTGTATAATATATGATTACCTTAAGGCCGATTAAGAAATATTGGCTATTTAATTAAAACAAACATGCATTACACGAACTACCTTATTACATATTTCAAAAGTGTGACAGCTTGCTACGTATTAGTATTTTGCTTCTCTATTAAATCTTGGTTTTTCTACACAAAAGATTTATAGTTCTACACAAGATTATCTTTTTTCATCGGTTCTACGGAAATAAGTGGCAACAAAGGGCACCGCCCATGGTATCGCTTTGAAATTACTAATACTTAGGGAGTTTCTATGGATTAATGCAGGAAATGATCAGTTAAAATACCCTTAAATTAAAGTGATAATCTAAATCGAAAAATTATTGGTTTTCTTATATACTTTGTTTCCCATAGGTAGGTGGGTCATTAAGGAATGGTCCTTTAACACTGATAAAAGGGTATAAATCTCTTACCTATTTGGATTCTAGATCCTTTACACTTGTATTTTGAGCATTTGTTTGATTGTTACATTACATGCGATTGTTAATGAACTTATTTGATGAGTAATGTATCTGGTTATTCATTGAGCTCGTGATTTCGCTCACACTCTTAAATACCTTTCAGGCTTGTTCTACAACATTAGCTTGTTTCTTCTAAGAGCATGACTCTAGTAAGATTTAGAAGCTAGAAGAACTTGGGATATTTAGGATAAGTTGTTTATTTTATTTCCTAGTTAAAATAGTTAGTATTTGAAATATCAATTTATGTATTTGGAGACTTAAAGATAGAGTTTTGGCTTGTAATATTATGATATTCAAGACTTATGATGTTAGTTATTTTAATAAATTACGACTTATATGTATTTGTCGTTTCTTATCGATGCAACTAGAAGATTCTGTTTGTTTGAAAATCTGGCATCTCTGAAGTTATAACTAGTAATAGTATACATGGTGGATAGTATGCAACTACTAGAGTATCCTCGGGGCATGACATACAGCTTTAAAGAAAGGAAAAGTACATGAATTGTATTTTATCATCTTTTTTATATAATACTAATGCCACGTTTGAAATGTGAGAATCATTTGGAATTGATGTAATATATGATGTATGTTATTGCCTAAATCTACCAGTAGAGTTTGATTTAATCCATGCCTAGATATAAATTGGCCTACCAAACAAGTACTGGTTAGTGAGCACCGAGGATTCTTTAGTGCGGTTACTTCCACAATGAAGTTAGCAAATTATAGGAGATATTATATAATTGAAGTAACAAAGCATGGCCTAAATGCTATCAAATCATCTGTAAGTGATCTTTTAAGTGGTATTTCTAGAGAACGGCTCATAGGCAGCTACCAGAAAATGGAGATGTCCCATAAATGTTGTGGGATGTAAGGTAGTCATTAAGAAAGTATATGCCAAGTAGAGGTAGGCAAAGTGGGTAAACGGGCTAACTTAACCCGGCTCGCTTTGGTTTACTGGTTAAATGGGTCGAGCCGTTTTGGCTTGCTTTAGATTTTTTAGGCCAGACCCGGCCCATGGGCCAATTTTTTTAATTTTAAATTTTAAAATTTTAATATTAGTTTATGTGAAAATTAGAATTATTTATATATTTTAATATTATATATATTAACGACTAATTTTATTACTATTTTGATTATTTATATAGAAAAAAAAGTTTTTAAAATGATTTATTGGATATCATATTAAGTTTAAATCAATAAATATGTATGTTAAAAAATGTTATAATACTTCTAATACATGCATCCGTCCTTCTCCTTCCATAACATACATCAATAATCACTAAAATGTTATATTATTCTTGGTTTTAAGCTTCTCATCTTGTTGTTGTTGTTTTTTTTTCAGGCTAACCCTACCCGACCCGCTAGTTAAATGGGTCGAGCTAATTCGACTCGCTTTTAAACGGGTCAAAAAGTTTTTACTGTAACCTACTTTTTTAAGTGGGTTGGCGGACCGGCCCATGGGCCACGGCCCTTATATCTAGCTCTAATACCAAGCTATTAAGCCATTTCCCGAGAATCTTGGGAGTGGAGTTGATGAGCCTAAATTAAGCCGAGTCGAGTTATTGGACATATAGCAAGTTTATGCCTAAGCATACTAAGTATCTTATTAAGGCTATTTGGTCTTAATCTCATAATTCCTGTTGGGCTCTAAGGTGGGCTCATGGCCTATTAGGTTAATCTATGTTCTCAGTACGTCAAGCTAGACTTAAGAAGCCTTTATCTAAATTTCCCAATCAACGCTCTATAAGAATCATCTAAAAATAAAGTAAATTGGAATCAAAGAAGTGGAATGGAATGGAATGAAATGAGTAAGGAAATAGCAAATCCATTCCTATGTATGGTTGTTTCCACAAGATGGAAAGAGTATAAAATGATATTTGTGAAAAATACCTTTAAGGATAAATAAAACAACACACATACACACACACGCACACACATACACACACATATATATATATGAATGATAAAATGTTAACTAAAGTAGAGAGCATTAATGTAGGATGAAGTGTAATTGTGATTTTGCCTTCTCAAAGATAGAATCGAATTCAACCTTAAAGCCAAGATCATTGAATTTAAGGAATTAATATTCCAACTTTTAACGACTTTTTCAACCTTAGTAAAGAGCTCGATATAGTGATTTCATTCCAGTCCATTCTTATATACCAAAGTTATCAAGAATCGAATGGAATGAATTAAAATTGAATGAGTTTTAAAACGATAAATCAATTCTCATGTTTGGAATCATTCACAGTATGGAACAGAATGGAATGTGTGTAAAGTGTATTTGTCAAAAATATCTATAATAATAAACATATAATAAGATAAAAGAGTAATTAAGCTACATACAAGTAATGAAACGAAAATGGAATCACAATTTTGGCTTTTAAAAGTGCATCCAAACATGGAGAAAAAAATTTAGATCCAAAGTTGCAATTTTATTTCAATCTATTTTCACATACCAAACATGACATAAGGGAATATAAATCTTTAACATAGATACTTAAAATAAAAGGAATCATTACATATTTTGGTTATCACAAGAAATTATGTATAATATTTTGATTTCATTATTACATGTCATGTTTGTTTCAAGATAAAGCTATATTCAAAAGAAACTATACGAACACCATTGACCTTAATTCTAGCCAATGAAAATGTCAAATTTGGTACGTGAACTTCGTATAAAGATTCAACTAACTTTGAAGTAATCAATTTAATACTTAACTAAACATTTCATAACTATTTTTAATACATTAATAATATTGTCAGCTTTATATCCTGAGAAAAACTTCAATGGTACTAACATGCTATGTGTCATGAGTGGAGTATAAGTATCAATAAAATTTTGATATGTGAATAACTTTTTAAGAAATTATCCACTATCACCACCACTTATCATAATTATATTAGCACTTCTACACTACTCATTTGAATCATGTGGTGTATTAGTACTAATGAATCTTTCTTTCTATTTTCTAATGTAGAAAAAGGTTATATATTTATACGAAATGGTGTTAAGAGAAATAGTAAAAATTCAATGATGGACAGCCTCTTTCACATTAGCATACACAGTATATTGTGTTAAAGACGTGGCAAAAATATCTATGAAAGGTTTGATTAAATATTAAATTGACCACCGCAAATTATAGGTATTAAATTGAAATTTTTATAAAGTTTAGGTACGAAATTTGACAATTATCATTTTTATACTATTTTAACATAGTTTTTTTTTCGAAAATATTGATTCAATAAGATGTACAAAAGAAATAAACTTTTAGTTTTAATAATATAAAAGTTCAAACTTTTATACTTTCATATAATAATTCATATATGCTTTGTTTTTGAAGATAAAGGAAAAAAAAAATATGTATCTAAATTTAAAAAAAAAATCAATTTTGGTTTAGGGTTTGTACATCATAGAGAATTACGAATTATTAATTGATTGAGCTTCATAACATTCCTTATATATTGACTAAATTACACCATATCATATTAGTATTTTGTGATAAATTTATTTAAGATATCCATGTTTCGAGTAGTTAAAAAAGAAATATAAATGTTTGACAAAATGCATCATTAAGGCATCAATGTTTTGCAAAGTTCAATTGATGTATTGATGTTTGATTAGTTTTTAATTAAATAGTTTTAATTTTCTATCAATGATTAATTATTAATACCTTATTAAATTCATTATACCAAAAGTTGATATCTCTTTTTAACTACTCAAAACTTTAATATTTTAAATGAACTTACTTTTAAACGTTGATAGCTTTTGATGTAATTGACTCTTAATATATTTGTTTAACTTTATAAGGCGAGAATAAAATAGTGTCTAATTTGTTATGCCAAATTTTATTTTTTCCCCTAAAATATATAATGTTTTGTTTAATTGGAGGAACAATTATTTCCCAGAATTACTATAAAATAAAAAAATTATAATATATTTCTAAAATCATGGGAATTCAAAGAAATGAAAAAGGAAAATAAAAATTCAGTCTGATTTATGGTTATATTCTTTTGTGGGAAAAAAAAAAAAAAAAGGAAAACCTTATGCCACGATTCACTTTTTGTGCCGTCAGATCAAAATGGTGCCTGATGGCGGATGGGGACTGGAAATGGATTGGGAAAGGGAAGTAGTTTCCAGCGTTGATTCCATCAGAATGGGTCGCACGTAATTAGTTCTAGGATTCCCCAATCCTCATGGTAGAGAAACGGAAAGTGCGGCACGTGGTCGACGTGGAAGGAATGATGGCTCTGTCTTATCCAACGTGGCTTGATCCGGTCTTGAAGTTGGAAAGCATCTCCACCGTCCATTACGGGCCTATGACTTTTTTTTTTTTTTTTCTTTCTTTCTTCTCGGTCAGCCCTACGAAAAACCAGTTCCTCCTTTTCATTCTCCAAGAAATTATGTTTCCCCATCCGCCAATGGTATTAATGGTTAAAAAAAAACCACTTTTCATTTTGCATTCTTCGTATAATTAAATTATATATATAATTGACATTGGAAAGCATTACCTTTAGAAACTCCAATAATTATAATGTCTGGAAAGCAGTCGTCGTCAACGAAGTTTGGCATAATAGCTGGCCAAGGACCAGCATTTTAAAATTTTGACAATTGGATATTTTACTTTTAGATTTTCTTAAATTAGTATAAATACTTTCGAAATATGTATGATTTAGTATTTTTCTTAAATAATATTTGATAATTGTTGATTTTGATAATAAGTTAATAGTAGACTGAGTACATATACTTTTAATTTTTGATTTTTTAGTAATTTAATACTGTATTTTTATATTTAAGTAATTTTTGGCTAAATATCTATTATTAATCTATCATCAAGATAAATTTTTATCAAATATTATTTAATAAACAGTACTAAATTGTATATATTTAAAAGTACATATACTAATTTATCAAAATCTAAAAATGGGACATCAAATTATCAAAACTTGAAAGTATAAGCACTTGGTCTGCCTTTGTCCTACGAAGTTTATAAAATATCATGAAAGTGAAATGAAGTTTTCTCTCTATTTGCATGCCGTTGAATAATATTTAATCGGAAATCCATTTTATTATTATTTTATGTCATATCTTTTATAATTCTCATCTAGTAAAATAGGATAGATGAAAACACTAAGTTAGGACTTTGCACGTGAAGACTTTCATAACATGGATAATGTCATGGTTATTATGTGAACTTCATAGGCTTTGAAATTTTATCCCTCTAACTTTTAAATTATTAAATTATATGTCCACTTAAAAATTCACTTACTACCTTTACTGTTTATCTTTTCTACACTAATAATCATCGATCTAGTCACCATTAATAGCCAATAGTATTTCAACATGTGTACATTTGATTTTGATAACTTATAATTTTGCTGTGTCATATATTCACGTTTAAAAATGAACCACGTTGCCGGATTAAATGTAGAAACAAACACAAATAAAAACAAATCAAGGATATAAAAGATAAAAACTAAACAAATCATAGCATGTTTGTAAGGTATTATTTAACATTACACCTAGAGCTAGGCAAGTGGGTTAAATGGGCCAAACAGGCCCGGCCCATGCGGGCTGGTGGGTTAAACGGGTCAGCCCACTAACTTGACTCATTTAAAATTTAACAAAAGAACAATATTATACTAATAGTCTTATAATTTAACGTCATCTCTCATGATTTTTCAAGTGAAAAATACTAATTGGATACCCCATTCCAACGAAAAAATATATATTACATTTGCTTGGGTTGAAGACTTGTTCACTGGACCATGAGAACTTGCTTGGAAATTTGACTTGCTGGGCCTATTCTACTACTTGGTCTCATTACTTGATGAAAGAAATCTATGATGAAATATTTTATTTCATTCCTCGAATATGTATATATCCAAACAAATAAATGAATTTGTTATTTTACTATTTATTTTATTCTATTCTTTTCATTTCATTCTAAATAATTCATACATATCAAACATAATATAAAAATATATTAAATATACAGCAATATATTTACGACAAAAATTTAAAATTAAAATTGCTATTATACAATTTATACACATTATCCATAATATATAAAACTTAATTTCTAATCTCTTATCGTGGTTACCAATATGTCTTCGGATTACAAATGCCTTGGGATTGAGAATAGGTGATGAAACATGATAATTCCGAAGCAAGTCATCCATTTTTATTCGAGAGAAGTCAAATCTTTGAAGTTTTAAAGATTTTGACAATATCTCCACCCTGGCCAAAATTCAATAGCAAGTCAGATGTGGCTTATATAAGTCTTCGTCCACGTGACATAGAACATTTTACATACATAATTGTCATCTACAGGAAATAGGACTAATATTCCAAAACTTTCAAATTTAAGTTTAAAACCTATTTTAATCTAAAAAAAAAAAAGTGGGCTAACCTAACCCGTTGCGGGTTAACCTGCTTTAACTCGTGGGTTAAATGGGCTGGGTTTTTTTAGCCCACTTTTAAACCGGTTGAAAAAAATCAACCCTAACCCGTTTTAAAAGTGGGTTAAATGGGCCAACCCACGGGTTATGGCCCATTTGTCCAGCTCTAATTACACCTCTTGAGATGCTTTTAGCTACTAATGATGAGTGGGTTGTAATGTATGTGATAAGATATTAAAAAAAAAAGATATCATTAATTTTTGCAAACACTTGTCTAATTCATGAAATTTTTATTTGATATAAAAAAACATGATTAATATCTTTAGGTAATAATAAGTAAGAGTGAGTGGGTACATGGTGGTAAGTAGAGCTATACAAGCGGCCAACCTGCCCTGTTTAGCATGTGAATTATGCAGGCTAAAAGGGGCAAAAAAATTGGCCTACCTCGCCCCGCGAGGTTTGGCTGGTTATGCGGGACAACCTACCAATACGTTAAATTTTTTTTTCATTTTTACAAACTTTTAACATTACATTATAATCATGCTAAAAATAAATGCTATTTCCAATGGAAATTTTATAAAATTATTTATATATGAGATAAAAAGTGGACAAAGAGTAAATATTATAATGTACACATAAAATTATGATAAAAATTATTATTTAATATTAAGGTTTTTACTTTCTTATTCTTTTAATTTAGTTAATTTTTTAATGTGTACTTACAAATAGTTGTTTTCTTACTAGATTTTTTTTTATTTTCTTAACTTTCATGGGTTTGCTTATATTTAAAAAGAAATAAACTTATGGGGTTCATAGGCCAACTTGACCCACAAGCTGGTTGGCTTGCTTTAGCTTACAAGTTATGTGGTGGGGGCAAAATGGCTTATATAGTAAAGAGGTTGAAATTTTTAGCCCAACTTGCCTTGTGTGCGTGTGTATGTGCTGATTAAACGAGTTAGTTTGCATAACCCGCCCTGCTTACAGAACTTTAGTGGTAAGATATGAAGTCTTAACTATGCCTTACCTTATTAGGTACATGGGAGTAAATTCTATATCCAAAAGCTACCTTATTGCATCTCGTACCTACCTTATATCTTGTAAGACTTATAAGATACAATGACCTCGAGGAATCTATAAATTTTTTCTTCCGTTTGTATGGAACCTTGAATTTTTTTTTTTCTGTTTTAAGTTTCAAATTTATAGTTATTGATGGTCAATTATGGAACATTGGCTCTCTAAGCTCAGTTTGACCCATTCAAGACTTTGGTCGGTTTATTGTGTTCACGTCCAATCCATTTTGATTCATCTTAAACCTTTAAGAGCAACAATCTTCACTTTGGCTCTACAAGCTAATCTTTTGAGCTAGGTACTTGGCATTATTAAGTGAATTCACCTAATATACGCTCCAAAACTGCCACTATCTTCATCAAAGGAAATGGTTGGATGTATGTCACGCCCTAAAGGGTACCCTAAACGTAGTAGTCCGCTGCACATAATATTAAAGCTTATGAATAACAACTTTAGTCATGCAAGAGCTTCGATATCATGCGCAAGGCATGCTTTCAAGATAGTAGGAGACTCAAATTGGTATTACGTTTAAGCAAATAATAAAAGCATGCAAGAATTTATAGATAATTATGTAATAATCATCAAATTCAAATTCTTACAACTTCTTAGGGGCATTTCCCATGTTCTTAAAGTCTTGCTATTCTAAGTTAATCTTAAAACATACATAAATATAACAAAAGCCTACTGTAGAGATTTCTCTTATAAGTCTACATCCAAAAACTTAAATATGTAGACTTCTTCTAAAAACTTCTAGTAACTTTGGCTCATACCTGACAAAAAGGGCTCCTTGATGCCAACCACAAGTAATCAAACTGTAACAAAAAACTATAAGGGTATAAGCAAAACTAGCTTAGTGAGATAACTCCTTTCTTCAAAGCATTTCCATAAAACATACAAGTATTTTAGACAATCATATACGAATGCAACAATCACATGAGAAATCAAGATACATATGATTATCGGAAAACCAAGTGTAGCATGGATTTTACGCCCTCCATATTGGGGGTTGGGTGGTTACTGGCCCATACGACCATCAATATTTGCAGACTTATCAGCTCCTACTTGTCCATGTAGACTTCCCGGCTACTACTAGCCACCACTAATTCCTTGTTTCTCCACACGAAAATAATAGTGAAAAATAAATGTGACTCACAATATGCCATGCATGAATCATTTTTAATACTGGCTTATCCAATTATTGCTGATTTTAAGTTAAAGGTGATCAATAATATTCATCATACCATTGCAAGAGAACATAAATTATTCATCAAACCTTCTTTCGATATATTTAGCTTTTTATTTAACAACCACTTCATTCAATCATTCACACAATCATTTATTCATTTATCTTTCCATTAATCTTTATTGCCACTACTTACAAGCACATTCAAAGAAATGAAATTAGTAAGGGATTAACCCACTCCATGACGATCGCTCATAGTCGAAATAATTTTCCAGGAAGGCAATATCGGTTCCTTCTTCACCTAAAAAAGATGTAATACTCAAAATGACTCTTTCATAGTGAAATAATCTAATTATTCAATGATTTAATTTTCATGTAAATATAATATTAGTTCTAAATATTAAGTTTGAAGTAATTTTGATATATGAAAATGAATGTGTAGAAATAGGTTTGATATATTATGTTTATTAATGTAAATTATTAATGTATGTGAGTATGTGTAATGAGATTAATATTATTGTTTTATGTATATTAATATATGCATAGTATAATTAATGTTTGTGTCTCTTATGTATTAATATGTATGTGTTATGTTTAAATTTATCAAAACAACTTTTGAATTGTCCAAATAATTGTTAACATAATTTTTACAAAAGTTAAGCCTATTTTTCAAGCTCAAATTAAACTCAAATTAACTCCAAATCAAGCCAAATTGATCCTAAGTCATATAGACCCTAAAAGTCAAACTTAGGATAAATATAAGTCTCAAATTTGATTAATTAGAGCATCTTTTGGCAGCCCACATTTTCCATATGAATTTTTTCCACTTTTCTTTCCTTTCTTTGTTCTTCTATCCTCAAACCATAAGCCCTAAACCAAAACCAATAACAAGCTTTTGGATTCAACAATCTCACCAAACCAAAGCCTCTTCATGTAAGTTGAAGCTAGTATAAACTCTTTGTTTATTTTCTTTCTTGTAATATAGATGTAAAATCTATGTTAGGATGAGTTTAATGTCATATGAGTTGAATGGTTTTATGTATTGATAAACATTAGGTTGAGTTTTATTGTTGTATGAGCTTTTTATGTGTTATGGAAGTAGTAAGAAATGTTGAGGAGGATTGAAGTTGATTTGAGTAGTTAAGTTGAAATGAAGATATAGGAGAGGGTTTGATGCGGATGAAGTAGTTTGATGTCTTGTTATGATGTCCAAAGTTGCTAGGATTGGTTAATGTGAATAGAAGATAGTGTATGAAGTTAAATATGTGTTTGAGGAAGGATTAAAAGTGTTATAAGTTATAAATTTTTAAAGTGTAAAACAGGGGAAGTAAACACTTTTAGAACAAGTTTGTTTTTTAGTATACGCTGGCATCTGGTACTTCAACGCCATCGGCATAGAGGCGGTGTTGAATGTGATCAGAATCGATTTTTCCAAAGCCACTTAAAAAAGCAGTCGGCTTTTGTAAAGAAATTGGCCAGCATTTATTTTTCAAATCGTACGCCGGCCATTAGGACTTCAACGCTGCCGGCCTTTAATTGGTGTTGAATGCGAACAAAATCAATTTTTTTAACGCCGGGCTTAACACCGCAAGCATATAATCCCAACGCTGTTGGCGTTCAACTCAATTTTGCTTGTGTAGATAGGCCGCATATCCCCTGAGTTTTTATAGTTTCAACCTTCTTCAATTGTCATTCTTTACTTCATATATGGTCTTTTAATGAATCTATAAGCTCTATAAACATGTTTTATGTGTGAATTAGATGTTAAAATTATATGTTAGGTTTATTGAATCTCCTTATATAGTTAACTTAGGATTGTGTTTTATATATATATATATATATATTCTACGTTCGATTATTGATTTGTTTTGATATTTCTTATTTCAGTTAAAGGTTCTTCAGTTAATTCCCCTCGAGTGAATATAGTAATACACTATTGGGTATAAGTATGCAACAGCTTGCTTGTTGTATGCTAGGAATAGACATTATTAAAATTGATTTAATTCTATTTGGCTTAATACTTTGATGAACTGGATGTTTATTACGCTGTTTAATCTGGTCCGAGGAGCAGCAAACCTGTCATGATGCAATGACATGTTAGTTAGGTGCTTAACTAAGTCATGATGCAATGACTTTACCATGATGCAATAGTACGCTATGATGCAATAGCGATTCGTTTTTGGTTAAGTGGATAGCCGATAGGGATAATAGTATCCGAGTGACATTTGCTTAAACTTAGGGGGAAATGACATGGTTTAGTTCAAAGTTTATGGAAACTTGTGAACTAGGCTCATGTTGTGGACTGAGCTTAAGTAGAGTCAGGCAACAGCTTTTGAGCCCTAAATGAAGCTATTTATTTATGGAATAGATATAGGAGATATAAGTATTCAGACTGCTTATATCAACCCCTTAAGCAGTTGCTGTTACTCAGGACCCCTAAATTCCCAGAGCGTGATTTTGGGGTTTGAATACCCTACTGTTGTTTTGTTAAAAAGAAAACTTAATAAGGTAATGACTTGATCGTTGATGCATTTCATTTGATTTAAGTTTGCTTGATAAATTGTTTTTGTATTTGTTATTGTGTATTGGACCTTTGGCTCACTTTTGCTGCTTTGCATGTAATGAAGATGAGTTGCATGATGATCTAGGATACGGGTTAGATTTTGAGAGATTCATGGACGAGTGGGACGAGTAGGACTCGAATGCCCTTGGATTTTGGAGAAGCTTTTGTTTAAAGCATAATTCTCTGTATAGAAGGCTTGTTAAGCCTAAGTTGTAAAAGACCTTAAGATCTCTTTAGATTATCTTTTGTACCAAGAACAACTTGTAATTTTTTTGTAGTGTTATATTGACATTGAACCTTATACATATAATGTATATATGAATGGATTCTTTTATTAGTAATCTTGTTTTGTCAAAAGTTGTTTATAAAGTTTTAGTAGATTTGATCAAATAATTCTCATAAACTGTTAGTTTTAGGACAACCTTATATATAATGTGAAAAATGTTATATGTGGTTGGAGACTCGGCACATTAAATCTTGGGATTTAGTGGGTCGGGTCTTTACATATAGAATTTCTACTTTAAAGATTCTAAGTCTATTTCTAAATTGCTGTAAAAATCGAATTGAAGAAAATTCCAACTTAAAATGGCCATAACTTGCTTATTTTAACTCGGAATTTCGCATATTATATGTCTTTTTCTACCTACTCAAAAAGATCTATCAATTTCTAAGGTTATTTTTAGTATAAAAGGTCATTTGGGTCTCGGATCAGAGGGGTACAGATCGACCACGTAAATTCCCTTCTTGGAAAACAACATTTTCTAATCCTCCCTTCACTAAAGCTTGTTTAAGTAAAACTCAAATATGTATATACTAGAAAAGAATTCCATGGGTATATAAATAGACTCATAATTTATGCATGATGCTATAGGTGTTGTCTTATTTAATTAATTTCCTTAAAACAACCTTTTCTAGGTTTTAGAAATTGGATTTGTTAAACTTTAGTTTATGTGGTTGAAGTAACTTATAAATTTTTATATGATCAAAATCCAATATTCTATATTTTGATTCTTTAGTTTATCAAAAGTGAGTTGAAAATAAAGTTTGGTCTTTTTAAGTTTCCTACCAATTCTATTTTAAAGTTTCATAAATTTTCTTTAGTAGTACTAAATAAGTTTATTCCTTAAAATTTTTTTTCTTAGATTGTTGACAAATTTCATTTTTCTAAGTGGGTTTCTGAAGACTTGTAAGTTGATTTTTTTGAAAACTTGGTTAGCCCTTAGTTTTAGAAAGTTGGTAAAAATAGTATCAAGTTATATAAATATTTCCTATGTTGCTATTTGAAAAGAAAGTATTTTTAGACTTTGAAGAAATTTCTTTTTCAATAATTTGAAATCTCATGATGAGCTTATATAAACTTTTGATAGGATTTTGTTAAAAACATCTTTCTAAGTTTTGGTGAAAAATATTTGTTAAGTGATAAAATTTTTTAAAAGTTTAGCTTTTCATAAAAAGATATCCTTTTTATTTGGACAACAACATATTAGTCATGTATGAATATGATTATGTAGTTTAGAAAAAATAATAATACCACAAAATAAAATAATAAAGAATATAAGAAACAAATAATAATAATTGTCAAGTATTAGGAGCCTTAGCTTCTTCAAAGCTTCCCGAGACTAAGAATGGACTAGTCCAAAAAGAAAAAAAATTGTTTTGACTTGATGAGGACAAGTTTAAGACTAGAAAGACTAGTCTTAAAATAACTTGAAAGTAAATAAATTGCAAGGAAAGTAAATAAATAATATAATTGAAAATAAATAAATTGCAATGACAAGTGAGCTTATATGCTCTAAGAGATATATATAACTACGTAGATATATTTATTTAGATATACATAAGAACAACATAAAGGAAAATAGATTTATGAATAAGAACAAAGTATGAACATATTGTTGCTTTCCTAACCTCCATGGGTTTAGAAAATATAGACTACGCTCATAATAAGCAAATGAACATAAGGAAAGGTTAAAGGAGTATTAACTATAAAGAAGAAAAACTAGAGAAACTTTGAGAGAACTTTGGAGAGATTTTGGGATAGTAATGGTAGTGTAAGAAAGGTGTGAAAGAAATGAAAGAGAAGGGTGGTATTTATAGGAAAAAGTGGAGGAAAATTTGTGTTTATTAATTAAATAAAATTAAAACAAATTGAGTATGAAAGAAGGAGGGGTGGCGCAAATTTGAGAGAGAGAGAGAATTTTTTTTTTTTTGTATTTTTATTAATGAAATGTGAGGTGTGGAGATGTGATGTTGTGTTGGAAATGAAAATTATAAGAAAATAGGTGTATAGATAGTAAGAATAGGTTGTAAGGAAAAGTAGAGATGGATGAATAGTGTAGAATAGTAATGAATAGTGTAATGTAAAGTAGATGTGACTAATAAAGTATCGTAGTAAGAAAATACGTATAATTGCGATATATGAATTTTTAGTAATAAAAAATTATAAAACTGATATTTTTGAGAACCTTATATTTTTATGAGTCTAACGGTATATCCGAAATATTTTTACTATTTCAAGCCCTGGGACAGCTTTTCGAAAACTGTATCTGATTGGGTTCAAAACAAGTTGTAGTTTGGCTAATATGATATTTTTAAGCTCTCTTATACTATTATGAACTATTTTACATACTAATCTCTTACTTACTCACTTAGGGTTATGAACACAGGATTCGGATTTAAACGGTTGCATTTGACTAGGGTTTTGTTGACTTTAGAGTTTCCAGTTGGCCTTCTAATTAAGGTTTAAGCTTAACCGAATGTAGAAATTTGGGGGTTTACAATGTAGTCTTGTGCTTAACATCTATATCCTAGATAACTACTTTCAACTCCCTATCTATGTTCTCCATGATGTTTGTAACCACAAGGAGTCCACCTACTCTAATATTTTTTCTACATGTTCATGAGGCAAGTATGCCATACCAACTACACTTATATCTTATTATCCCTTTCCTATCTTGGATGAACACTAACATAAGTATCAAAATGGATGCACTAGATAATCTTTAGTGCACCATTGACCGTGTTTTGTTTCACATGCCTTATTCTATAGGCCTACAAAAAGCCAAATCATTCATAAGCCTTTATTAGTTTGAACTAATGACAATAGTAACATTAGAAATTCATGTATTATATAAAATTACCATACTTTCATATTTACAATAAACAATGATTTTAATATCACAAATTCTTTAACATGGAAGATTTTTGTTTTTTGTGTGAGAAAGTTGAATTTTGTAATAAATAGTTGTAAAACCTATTTATTTGATATCAAACAAAATTGCCCAACCTATAGAAAATTTTAAAATAGAAAATTTGGAAGTAATTGTATATTAATTAGTATTTAAAGAAAAATAACACTTCTATATAACTTAAAAGTTAAAAACACGTACAACAAAAATTCTTCAAAAATAAAAATAACAAGCTCTTTCAAAATAAAATAGTATAAGTTTTGCCAAAATAAATATTTGGAGAAAGTGGTCAACAAATGATAAGTTTAAATAAAAGTAATCACAAAATAAAAAATAAAGGCTATTATATTTTAATATTTCTTATTTATTAATATTATCTTATAATATTTTAATAAAGTGAGTTCAAGAATGGGCATAGGATATGATGACCTTACACCTGTATTCTACCGTATAAGAGAAAATTTTGAAAAATATGCTATTGTACCCTACATTGTTTTCCTCAATACCTACATGGATGCTATCTAATCGAGCAGATACCTTATCTTATAGGGTTACCTGCTTTGTTTTGATAATAAGTGCTCTAATACTTGTTAATAGGCCTTTAATTATTGTAATTTAATATAATTTTATTGCTTGTGGCACAATATGTTAAAATAAAACAATCAAGAATGTTAATGTGTTCAAGGAGATGTTGCATTCTACTCAACTCTATTCAAGTTTTACCATGTCTTATATGTTCAGTCACTTGCATGTTAAAAGCATTATTGATCGCAAGGTAGAAAGAAATGATAGGGATGAAAATAGATTAGGGTGTGTTTGGTTTGTTGGTTTGGTGTCAGTTTGACATCTATTTCATATCTATTTTAATTAGACTATTTGTCAAAAACAAATATAGATGAAAAAACAGATATTTTTACTCATCAACAGACCTTACAGATCAAATATAGCTAAGATATAGATAAGATACAAATGTAAATAAGAAACAAATCAGATATATATGAAAAACGAATCATCTAATCAGACACTTAATAAATACATACAAAGTTGGAAGTGATATTTCAGTATTTTATTTATTTATTTATTTATAATCACCCTCCATAACTTATTTTTGATCTCTACAAAAATCCTGTTAAACTCTATAATATTAAAAGTTCATCATTCTAGAGGGATAGGTAGAGTATATTGCATGTTTTAATATGAATTAATCATAAAATTAGGAGACAAAATAGAATAAAAATGAGTGTGCACAAACCCTTTCTTACATTATTTTGATCATAAAACTAAGATCTATTTATAAATCATTATAAAAAAAAATTTAGAAGATCAAACATGATCTTTTTGTTGTGATATTATTAGCAGATTGTATCACCCATGCTATGGGTTTTAGAACAAGTACTTATGAAATTGTTAATACAACCAGTAAAAATATAATATATCCATAATATGCATATGTTAAAAAGTAAAAGAAAAAAAAAGGTCATATAAATGTTAAATATTTATTTTCACTTTATAAAAATGGTTGGATGAAGAATGTCGGAACAAAGAGGGTTATGGTAGAAAATATAAAGTTTTTTCCCTGTTAGAGAAGTAAAAAATGTTAAGAGAGTGGGAAGATGGTACTGAAATGTTGGGAATCATAACCAAACTCTATTTCAACTGCATTTAAGATTTATGGACTTAAGACACCAAAAATGAAAATCTCCCTTAATATAATAGATACATAATTTTTTAATTATATTTTCAAAGAAGATGAAAATTGGAAAAAAAAAAAAACAAAGAAAGGAATAGAAGGGAAAAGATATAAAAAAAAAAATGAAGGGAATCTTTTTGTTTGAATGGAATATGAAAATGTGATATAAAAGAGAAGATAGAAATTATGCACCCAATTTATAGGAGGCATATCGGTCCGAAATGGCAAACAATCCAATTTCTCATTTTTGATTAATTTCTCAATAGATTAAGACGAACTCAATCTTACTAATGCATGATTTATTTTGTAAAGTACAAACGAATAATTCATAATGAAGGGTATATATGTAATATAATATTGTTAAGAGGGTGTTTCTGTCCTTGATCAGACGAATTTAGACACGAGGAACTTATACTCCAAGAATTGGATGAAGACAGCCAAGGCCGACATTAAAGCCACTAGCCTTGAATAAAGACCGCCAGCCTTTGTTGGAAAGTCGTCGGCTAAGAGATGCCTTTGAGCTTTCGAAAAGATTTGAGGAATTTCGGCTAAATGGTGAAAGCCATCCTAAAGCCGCCGACTTATCTTTAAAGGTCACCAGCGTTCCAACCGGCTTTCGTGCTATTTCTCTTGTTTCGATGAAGGCCTTCCTCTGAGCCGTTAGCCTTTATGTCAGCCTATATCTTGATGAAAAGAGACTCATTTTCCTTGATGCTAGGGTTTCCTAATAGCTATATATATATTCCCTAAGTCTTGGAGTTATTCCCACATCCTTCTCTCAACAAAAACCTTAGGTAAGTGACTTCTCTATAGTCTTTTTCAATCATTCCTTTTAGTTCAATCTTTCTTATACTAGTTGGTTTACAGATTTACAGGAGATTCAAAAGTTTGTGGAGAAACCCTAGAGTGATTGGAGATTTGGCAGACTCCGATTCAAAGGAAAAGGTAATATCTTTCATAGGGTTTTATAATTTTTTTTTTTTTTTATGATTTGAGGATTATAGGTTTGTGATTGTAGTTTATTATTGAAATTCAAGAGAATTGTGGTTTAGGTTCTAATTTCCAAATTGAGATCTACAAGTTCTAGGTACATAAGAATCCATACCATCTTATTAATTAATGAAATTTATTTGTTGTTGTAATTCGAATTGTTAATTAGAGATTTAATATATATATTGAAGGAAGTTGTGGAGAAATTTAGAGATTTGGAGAAAGCAATGCTGAAGGGTTCCATCGATTTGTGAACAAAGAAAACATGTGTGTTATTTTTATAGATCCAAGGTTAGGGTTATAGATCCTTTAAGCAAGTTTATGAAATCAGGGTTAAGATTTAATTGTGTGGTTAAAATCAATTTTGACTTGAGACATGTTGTTGGTTAGGAATATTGTGGGATTAGGGTTTCTGTTCTTATAAGAAGATTTGTGGTGAATTGGTGTTGAAAAAGCAAAACCAGGTACGACCTTATCATGTTTGATTGTATATGCTTATACGATTAGTTTTTATAAGTTTGAACTAATGAATATTGGACTTTAATTGAAACGAGTGTTGGGTGTGAGTGGTTGCGATTAGTAAAGACCATAACAATAGTGTGATACTAACGTTGACAACCTGATGATCCTTGTGTGGCGGTGTCCCAAGTGGAGATGATTTCGGTAGATTAGGAGTTGTTACCAGTTTAATTGTGGAACGCAAATTTATTATATATATATTATTTACATATGGTTTTCTTTGGGGTCATGAGTTACTTCTGGGTTTTGGATTAGTGATCCATAGTTATAAACTGTGTTGTTTGCAGGCTAATGAAAAAAATAACAATTTATGCTTGTTGCATTAGAATCTAAGTTGTATGTGATCTTGTGTTGCACGATAATGTTTATGTGTTTTTGGTTTGGCGTACTAGGAGTTTTTTGCTCAATCCTCATTTTTCCCATAGGTACAGGTGAAGATTCTATTATTTATGATTTGGCGGGATACGACGTATTCGTGGACTATGGGCAAAGTGATAGTGGATTTGATCATTCTGCTGATAGTTGAGATTAGTGATCTTAGATCTATTGATTTGAGAAAAAAAAAACAATATTTTTATGATTAGTTTATTTTTGGAGATTTTGTTATTTCTTTAAAGTTAAATGGTTTAGTTTTATGATTAGAAGAATTGAGGATATTTTATTTCAAGTACACTTTATTTGAGAGATATTGGAGATATTTGAGTTATATAAAATTGTGGATTAGAAAGTCTAGCCTTTGCGTATCAATCTTTAGTAATGACACGTGGTTGGTGATAACGCCTTTAGATTAGGGCATTATATATTTCTTTCTCATTAAATGGAACAGAATGGACATACAAACTTAAGTTATAGTATAATGTTAACTATAAATGGGTCTCTTTGTTTATTGAACAGATATATGTATTTTTTTCAAATTTTTTTCTAGTAAATTATTTATAAATAATTAGATACAAATAAAAAAATTGATAATTCTTATTAAAAGAATAAATAAATCAAATATAAATATAAATAAGACAAATTTATATATATTATTTTTAAAAAATATAAATATAAATATAAAACTGGTCATCCAAACAAACTCTAAGTATGATCAATATTTCCACATGAACCATGTTGTCGGAATGAATGGGCAGCGATTTTGAAGAGTGTCGAGGATTGTCTTGACCGTTATCTCTGTCGAATTTTAGCCGCGTGGATGTCTACGTACGGTTAACTGAGACAAATTTTCGATTATCTATGTAACTCTCATTATATACTTAAGCCAAACAACACCGTAAACTAATGGATATGCTGTTTTCTAAGATAAAATACTCACCGTCGGGAATGTGGGACCTTGGGACATGGTATGGGAAGCAACGAAAGGGGCATGTGATCATCGGAAGGGACAGCTCAGCGCCTTAAAAACTACTACGTGCTTATTGTATTAATTATTTTTTTTCCATCTATTTTGTTAATTATTCAAATAAAAAACATTAAATATTATACACTATGTATTGTATACACGTATTGTGTAAATATTAATAAAATATTAATATATATAATGTGTATAAAACATAAGTGATAATTATTTTAAATGACTATCTATTCCACTATTATACATATTAAAATTTATTGGGTAACTATGTGTCATGCAGCATACATGTGGCTTATAACACCTTATGGATCTTCTTCTTCTTCTTCTTCTTTTTATTTCACATAGAATTATAAAAGAACAAATTATTAGATTAAAAATAATATATATATATATATATATATTATACCCCTAATAGTAAAATATTTATTAGATTCTTTATTACAGATAGATGATGGGTTTAGAGGTGGTATATGGAATGTAAGGATATTTATAAGAAGATAAATAATTTATTAAATATCAATTCATGAGGTAGGAGCTAAATAATTGCCATTTATTGTTTCTTATAGTAGTTTGAGATCTTCACTTAGTGTATAAAATGTAGCAAACGTCATAATAACAAATTTTATATAGAATGAAAGGAAAATGGAATAACTATTCTCTTCCAAGTGAACAATCAAGCATAAAGAAGTTGGATAACAAGATGGATAAGGGGAAGCCAATTGCCATATAGGGTAGTCAATCCTAATTATAATGATTAAAACCAACGTGTCCCTTGCCAACTTAACTAGTGCATTGGGCTATTATGAATAAAGTCGCAATAATTCAAAAGAAACCATAATATTTGCAGGATTGCATGAAATAAACATGAAGCTCTTTCAATTGTAATCATGGAAGGATCATTGTAAGATAGTTGTTAATGTACAACCAAATCAATTGCTAAACAAACTATTGTATGGGATTTATAAATAGAAATACAAAAGATAAAGGGGAGACATTTTTACCCTAGAAAAATAATATCTCCAAAGGGGTTTAGTACCGATAGGAAAATCTAAGTAATTTGCAGATCTAGTGCTTCAATTGCAATATAGGATTTATAGTATATTTTTGGGTTTTTATGATTCAAGAAAACTAGAAAATAAAGGAATATGATTGATTAATCCTTGGATATGATGCACCAAAGATAGAATCGAACTAGTTGTTCTAATCAATCGATATTACACATGATAATAAGAAACAAGATGAACAATCTTGAAAAGAAATCCCAATCTTATTCAAGAAGGCAATTCATCTCAAAGGACAATATAATTTTCACTTAGGGCAAAAATAAGGATAATATTTTTAAACAACTCATTAATAACTCTTTTATACTACCACAAGTTGGGTAAGGGTAAACCTGGAAAAATAAAAGATAAACAAATATGATAGGAAATAACTAGTTATAACAACTAAAAAATAAGGATAGATTTCATCCTATTAATCATGGCCATGACACGATCCACGATCCTCTCTGATGAAATTTCCTTATTGCAAAACAGCTAGTTGCGACTATGATTTGCTTAGTCATGGCTGGCATTACCGATATAATGATACCCATTATCTCCTATGATCTTCAATTTTTTCAATGATGACGTGATAACATCCTTGATCATGGAGTGATTCCCATCACGGCTTGGATCACGGGCATGATGGTGGGCATGATATCCACTGGTGACAAATTTCTAAGGTTCAAGCATATCAAATTAGACTCTACTCCAAAGTGTATCATATATCCTTTGAGATAGTCCAATTCATCATTGTTCGGATCATTTCCAAGAATTCTTTGAAATAACTTCAACAAACCCTTAGCTCTAGCCCAGGTTATTGGTCCATGTGACCTATGATCCCTATAACTCATTCAGATAGATGGTGATAAGTCCGTCACTTTGAATGTAGTTGAAGTCCCTCCAAAATTACCAATAATTCCACTTTATAAGCATTATCATTGACCCACTCAACAATCTTGAATGGTCCATTGGCTTGGCACACCAAGTTTTCACCTCTATGCCTTGGGAATCTATCATTGCTAAAGTGAATCTAAACTAAATCACCAAGTGCAAATCCAACCCTTTGTCTTCCTTTATTTCTCCTTTCTTTCATTCTATTACTTTGTTTTTGTAAATAATCATATACCTTCTAATGGAGTTGTTGGATTGGGCGAGCATGTTCTAATCCACTTTGACTATCTTTAGCCATAGGAGCTTTTGGAAGCAAATCCAATGGAGAATTAGGATTAAACCCATAAACTATCTCAAAAGGTGACCTGCCCATCACACTATGGACCTAGTGATTACAAGCAAACTCTACAATAGGTATACATAAATCTTAATCCTTTAGATTCTTTCCAATAGTAGCCTATAACAAAAAACCCAATGTTCTATTTGCAATCTTAGTTTGACCATCGATTTATGAGTAGCAAGTAGTGCTAAACAACAACTTCATACCAAACCTCCTGCACAAGGTCTTCCAAAAATAGCTCAAAAACTTCACATCTTATTGGAAACAATAGATTATGGAATGCCAAGGAGCTTAACCACTTCTTACAAAAACAATAAAAAAATATATACTGCATCATCGGGTTTATGGCAAGGAATGGAGTGCATCATCTTGCTAAACTGTTCAACAACTACCATAATGGATTTATGCCCTCATTGAGTCTTTAGAAGTCCCAAGACAAAGTCCATACTCAAATAAACCTAAGGTTTGATAAGAATAGGTAATGGCATTTACAAGCCCTACGGTTCACTTCAACTTTTGGCCCTCTTGCAAGTAGAACACCCCCCAATCACTCTATGCACATCCCTAGCCATATTAGGATAATAAAAGTGCTCCTTTAGTGCATCAAGGGTATGATGATTCCTAAAATGTCTGAAAAGTCCACCAACATAGGCTTCTCTAACAAGCATCTCTTGCATAAATCCAAGTAGAATATACAATTTTCTTTTATGAAACAAATATCCATCAACCATATGATAGCCATCTACCATCCTCCCTTCATCGCAAGCTACTACAATATGTGCAAACACTCCATCCTCAGAATATTGTCTCATAATTTGCTCAAATCCCAACAATTTGGCCTACATAGAATTTAACAATGAATGCCTCCTAGAAAATCCATCAGCTGCTATATTAGTATCGTCTTTCTTGTATTTAATAGTTTATGCAAATGTCTCTAGGAACTCAACCCATCTTGTATGCCTCTTGGACAACTTACTTTGACCTCTCAAATATTTCAAAGATTCATGGTCAGGAAAATACGATGAACTCTTTAGGTAAAAGGTAGTGTTGCCATACTGTAAGAGCTTAGATCGAAGAATACTATTCTTTATCACAAATGGGATAATTTAAGATAGCCCCATGCAGCTTGTCACTGAAATAAGCAATAGGACGACTCTCTTGCATGAGAATCGCACCAACTCTAACATTAGAGGCATCACACTCAAGCTAAAAAAACCTCGTCAAAATAAGGCAACACTAACAAAGATGTTAAAGTCAATTTCTTCATGATCAACTCAAAACATCATTTAGCTACTTGATTCCATTGAAATGGAATCCCTTTTTTTGTTAACTCTATCAATAATGCTACAGTGGTGCTAAAATCTTTGATGAATCTCTTGTAAAAAGGAATCAAGTCCATCAAAGCTACATACATGGAAACATTAGTTGGGATAGGCCACTCGACGATAGCCTTAACCTTCTCTTCATCAACACGAAGGCCCTCTCTAGATACTACAGACCCAAAAAAAAAGAAAAATACTTCATGTTGATAGAAAATATACTTCTTTAAATTCGCATACAACTTCCCATTTCACAACACCATAAAAATTGAATTCAAGTACATAATATGACTCTCTAAATCTAGACTATATACCAAAATATCATCAAAGTAAACTACTACAAACTTATCCAAAAACTCTCTTAACACATAATTCATCAATCTCATAAAAGTACTAGGAGCATTAGGTAAGTCAAATGGCATTAACATCCATCTATACGAATCATGTTTGGTTTTGAAAATCATCTCTATTCATCTCTACCATTCATTCTCATTTGATGATAACCACTCTTCAAACCAATCTTGGAAAATAATTGAGCACCATGCAATTCATCTAACATATCAATAAAGTATGGTATAGGATATAAGTATGTCATAGTGATGCAATTTATTCACCTATTATCCACACACGTCCTCAAACTACAATCCTTCTTAGGCATTAATAAAGTTAGCATCGAATATAGACTCATGCTCTCTTACATAAACCCTTTCTCTAGCAATTCCTCCACTTGTTTTTTCAATTCATTAGCCTCTTCAGTATTCATTTGATAAGTTGGCCTATTAGGCAATGTAGCTATAGGTACTAAATCAAACTAATGCTCGTTTCCTTAAAAGGAGGTTTTTTTTTTTTTGGAAGTTCATCTATAAAAGCATTAGCAAATTGGTTCAATAAATGGCGAACTCCATCTAGAAAAGATAGATCATCTTTAATTTCCAAAGTTGTTTTATACAACAAATACATTGGTTACCCATTGGCTAATTCCTTCTCAACTACTCCTTATGTCAATAAGAATAATTCATTCTTAGATGGATTCAATTCTCGATGTATTTGTCTCACCACCTTAGGACTTATAAGAAAAAATTTAATTTGCTTGCCATTGAATAACATGAAGTAAGTATTGTCTCTCCTGTTATGGTTTACATTTCGATCAAATAACCATGGGCAACCTAACAAGATATGAGATGCATTCATAGACATTGCATCATATAGAACCTCATCAGTATAATGATCATGCAAAGAAATAGGAAAGGATACCTATTTAGTGACATGAACGAAGCCCCTGTCATTCAGCCAATGTAAACGTTATGGTTGTGGATGAGGAGTATGGGAAGTTATAGCTTCTTTACAAGTGTCTTTGCCATAACATTAGTATAACTCTTGGAATCAATAATGGCTACAGATATAGCTCCATTCACTGAGAACTTGATATGGAATATGTTCACCCTTTGTTCTTAATCAACAGTTGGTATGATACTCAAACTCATTCTCACTATCCATTCAATGGTAAAGCAACCCTAACTAATGGTTTAAGCATCTCCTTCTCACTTTCACTTTCCACATAACCTCCACGGGTATAAATAACTCGCTTATTCGGACATTGAGCAACCATATGTGCATAACCCAAGCATTTGAAACATTTAATATCGTTAGTCTTCTTCCCAATACTATTAGAATCACTTGGTTTAGAAACCGACTTCGCCCTTTCACCATTAGATTTATTAAGGACAAAATCATGCTTTTCATAATTTTTATTACAAATAGTATTCTTCTTTTTATCATCATGCTAATAAAACTTTTTGCTACTTTCATATTTAAAAGAATTACCTAAAGATTTGTGACATTGGTGTTGTCTTTCAACCTATTTTGCCATCAACATCGCTTCTTCTAAGGTATCAATCTGTTGGAGCTCAACAACAATAGAAATTTTAGATTTCAAACCTACAATGAACCTTATAATTGATCAATCTAGAATCTTCATGATTTGATTATGCACAATGAGGATCTCAAACTCTTGAATGTACTTAACCATGCTTCTACTTCTTTATTCCAAAGTTTGCAATCTCATCAACAATTCTTGGCTATAGTAATTTGAAATAAACCATTGCTGCAACAATTCGTGCATCTCAGCCTATGTAGTAACATCTCGCACTCCATTCCTCCATCTACTAGCTAAGACATTCTTCTACCAATGTAAAGCGTAGCCCTTAAATTCAATTGTAGCAAGCTTAACTCGTTGTACATCATTATAATCACGATAGTTAAAAAGCTTTTCAATTTGATCTTCCCAATCAAAATGCTTATCAACTCTACTGGTGCCGTCAAAAGATGGTACTTTCAGTTTTATGATCTCTATACTGTGTAACCCTCTAAGCCTACGCTCATCATGGTGATCATCAAAATCATCTTCATAATCCTTAACTCTATGACCACGCACCAAGTAATGCACATTCCTCTAACTCTCCTGATTTATAACTCCACTATGAGGTAATTGGATCCTAGGTTTATCCTCGAATTCCTTAACATGCTCTTGTTCTTGTGTTTCATTTGTTTAAGGGTTTAATCTAACAATTCGTTCTACACTTCTTAGGGTTTCACCATGTTGTTGCATCATATTTTACATCCCCTGCATCATCTCCTTCATGAAATCCATGAACTTACCCACACTGACTGTGCTTTCACCCTTAAGGACCTTTCCATCTCCATTATTAACATTAGTTTTTCCCAATGTTCTCAAAAAGAATAAAACTTGGAACACAAGCAATCACAATAATGAAACTTACCAAGCAAGGAATCAAATATCAGGGCCCCAAACCACAATCCACAACCTAAGCTCTGATACCAAGATGGTATGGATAAGAGAATATGAGTAATTTGCAGATCTAATGCTTCATTTGCAATCTAAGGTTTATAGTATATTTTTAGGCTTTTATGATTTAAGAAAACTAGAAAATAAAGGAATCTGATCGATTAATCCTTGAATATGATACACCAAAGATAGAAATCAAACTAGTTATTCTAATCAATCAATATTACGCATGATGATAAGAAACAACAAGAACAATCTTAAAAAAGAAATCTTAATTTTATTAAAGAATGCAATTCGTCACAAAGGACAATATAATGTTTACTGAGGGCAAAAATAAGCACAATGTTTTTAAACAACTCACTAATAACCCTTTTATACTCCCATAAATTGGGCAAGCAAAAATATTGAAAAATAAAAGACAAACAAATATAATAGGAAACAATTACTTATAACAATGTGAAAACATAGGTAGGTATGACCTTGTTGATCACGGCCATGATCCTTTCTGATCAAATTTCTTTGTTGCAAAATAGCTAGTCACAACCATGATTTGCCCAATCACGGCTAGCATCATAGGCATGATATGCCTGGTATTTTCTCTAATCTTCAGTTCTTTTGATGATGACATGATAATGTCCTTGATCACTAGTGCGATTCAAATCACAGCCTAGATCACGGGTGTGATCTCCACTGGTGCATGAAATCCAAGTTTAGACTCTATCATAGTCGTCACCATGGGCATGATGGTGGGTGTGATATCCATTGGTGATGAATTTATAAGGTTCAAGCATATCAAATCAGACTCTACTCTAAAATGTATCATATATCCTTTGAGATAGACTAATTCATCATCGTTTGGATTTGTAAGCCTTTGAATTTTTTGATACTCTTGGAAAATAACCCTAGAGCTAAATACCAAAACCAAAACCCTAAAACCGACCTAAGTTAAAACCAAACTCTAGAAACTCTAAACAAGATTAAAGATGAAGTTTCATAACCTTAAGAAAAAGAGTACCTTAAAAAATAAAACAAAAATCCAATAATCATTTAACTCTAAATCCTTACTTTAAACAATTCATCTATCCAATCGCTAATATGTAAATTGAGATAGTATATCCAAATAGCATTTAATGACGATGTTATAAAACCTTAAACCTTTCGGCAAATTTTAGAGTTAAAAATTTATACCTAAAAGACAAACTAAGTCAATATGAAACATTAGAAGCCCTAGATTCGATTAAACAATTTCGAAGATATTAAATGATAAATAAAAATAAAGTAAACTCAAATTATGGGCCAAATATATAATACAGTTGTGAATCCTTAACTTTTACAATAATTATAAGTAAACCTTAGTACCGAAAATCAAACCAGAACCCTAAAGTCAACTAAGGTAGTATTGAGTTTTAGAGGATTTAGATCCAACAATCCTGCACTTGAAACCCTAGAAAAAAAATGAGCTAACTTTAGATTATAGTCCTAAGCAATGTCATGTAACTTAAAAAGATCGAATTCATAAAAAATTCATTCAATTCGAACCCTAACGGGATTAGTTTCTAAAATTAGGGTCTTGGCACGCAAAATGGTAAAAATATTCTAGCATAGCTAGACTCATAATAAGATGGGGAATTGAAAAAATATCAATTATAAAATTTTTTGGCTTCTAAAAGTCAAATATAGTTCGTTTACATGTATTTTTCTTACTATCGGTATTTTATTTGTCTAATCTATTATTCAATCTACTATTTACTACTATTCATTACTATTCATTTATCTCTATTTTTTCTTATTATCTAATTCTTATAACCTATATACCTATTCTTTACATTTATTTTTCTAATATTATTTTTTTACTAATCTTCTTTTATACTTTACTAATTTCTTTCTTCTAAAAATAAATTTTAATCACTTCCTTTCCCCTCTCTTTTTATGGCTAGCACTTCTCTCTCATCCTTCTCATTTTATTTTCTTTTTTTCTTTATTTAATTCGCTCAAAATTTCTCTCAAAAACTCTATAAATACCCCCTCCCTCCTTCATTTTTACATAACACTTCACAAACAAAACAAAAATCTTGCAAATTTTTTTCTAAAATCCTCTCTCTTTTCTTTTACCTTCAAACCGTGATCTCTCTTCCGCTCACTCTCTTTATAATTTTCTCAAGTTTTCTCTTCATCCATCATTCATCTTTCATCTTCTAAACTTAGGTAAAACACTTAAATCATCTCTTTAGTTTATGAAAGCATAACATGAACATCATGTATGTCTTGATCTCAACACATCTCCATGAGCTTATGCTAGGGAATGGTTTCATGAAAACAACATCATGTTCTTGTCTTTTTTTAATCTATGTTAAAATTATGTTATGTTTATGCTTCTAATATATCTTTCTATATATTATTATGTATAAGTATGTATATATACTTTTAAAGCCTAAAGCTCACTAATCTAATATTTTATTTATGCTTTTATTTCCTTGCTTATTTATTTAAATAAATAAGACTAATCAACTTCTAGCCTTAGACTTATCCTAAATTAAGTCAAAACAAAAAGGGACTTGTTAATAGTCTAAGTCTTGGGGAGCCTTGAAAATTAATTTAAGACTCCTATGATTTTCTTATTTATTTATTTGCTTTATTTATGAGATTGACTATATTCAAGTCTCAGGGAGCCTTGCTAAAGTCTAAGGCTCCTGTACTTGCTTCTTGCTATCCTTATTTTCTTTATGGGACTTGTCCATCTCTAAGTCTTGGGAAGCCTTGAAATTAATTGAGACTTCCATAATTTTCTCTATATTATTTCTCTATAGAACTTGTCCATTTCTAAGTTCCGAGAAGTCTTGATAACAAGTTAAGACTTCCATATTTTTGTTCTTGTATTTACCTATTTGATTTTCCATTTCTTTATTTTCTACATGAGTTATAATATTTTCATAATATAATTATTAAGTTGATAATCATACATGGGCATAAAGTGATGTTGTTATCTTAGTAAAGTTTTCAAAATAAGATTATAAGATGTCTCCCATTTCATGAAAATGACTTTAAATCATAAAAGGCAATGATTTTGAACACGTAATAAGGATTTTACTAAGATTTAGGACAGTGGTTTAACTACACTCTTTCTAAAATATTAAAATAAATATATCACAAATTTTTAATATTGATAATTCTTTGTTATGCAAAAATTTTCTTAAAAACTTATTTATATGGCTTATGCCAATATTTTATTAAACTCTAAGGAAAAAAAAAAAACAAAATTTTCCAAGACAAGCCTAAAAGTAACTCACTAAGTTAAAGTCCATTTAGAGACAAAAAATCAGATTACAACTTAAGGAATTACGTTTTGAAAAGTAAATTTATTTTCATGAAGCTAAAGAAGTACAAAAATAATAGTTATAGTAATTAGACAATCATTTATAATAAACTAAATATTTTAGTTTTCTCCCAACAACTCCCAAAGGTCCATGTGTTAAGGATTTATTAATTAAGAAAGAGTTATTATGAGAATAAAAATTTAGAACAAGCTATTCACTTAATTTTTCTCATATGTTAAAATTTAAAACATTTTAAGGATGACACAATTTAGAATGATTTTTCTTCACAACTGCAAAAAAATTCATGTTTTGACAAATAATTAGTTAAAGAAAGTTTAATATGAAATGAAATATTCATGAAATCAAAGTAAATATAAAAATATGATTTTCTTTCACAATCTAAGAATTCAAAATCTTATTCAAAGAACCAAACTTAGGAAAATTTCAAGAAAGAATACACTTAGAGTTTCATGTCACAAATAAGTAAAATCATGTCTTATAAAATAAATTGCTAAATAAAATTTTTGAACAAATATAAGACTTTTAAGATTTCAAAATATATATTGAACTATGATTTTTGTTGTCAAGTCGCAAAATGATGGATTTAGTCCCAAGTCAAGGAATGATTTTCATAAGACTCAACACTTCGTGAAGATTGTTTATAACATTTTACTTTTAAGACAACATCACTAGAATCATGCATATAATATAAGTTTATGTCTATATTAAAAGGATTTTCAAATATATAAATATCCTAGTACTTGCTATTAAGTATTTATGTGATGTAAAACTTGAAAAAAATGCAAAACTAAAGGTTGAAACTTTTAAGTTAGATATGTACCAACCTATTCGAAATCCAAATAGCTTTAAATGTTAAAAATAGCCTTATAAATAGATATATCTTCTCGAGTAGGTAGACAATGACTACTAACATGCGAAATTCTGAGTTAAAATGAGCAAGTTATGACTATTTTGGTTGGAATTTCTTTTCATTCGAATTTTGACACAAATAATACATAGAATTATAAAGTTTAAGTAGAACCTCCATGAAATACTCATTCTGGATAATTACTTTGTATAGGTAACAAGGAGTATGACAAGCTATTTTCGGAGGATTATTACGACTAAGAGCTGCTCTAATGGATAAGTGAGTTTTCCCTTTTGATTTTGTTACCTTGCTTGTACCTATAGATAGTTGCACTGGATCTATAGGTACAAGATAAAGTGATTATGTATAGGATTATGTGTTTACATGTAAATACTTTTATGAATGTGTGATAAGGATGCTAAGCATATTGAAACTAACAAATGATTGTTTAAGTACTTTATTGATGCTTTATGTTGCTTATGGATGTATGATGCTTGTTTAATCACCTCTAAATATACTTTAATTATACTCGGACTTGATATAAATTAAATGGACATGCAATGCATCCGTTGAGTCACATGTGGAAGATTGCTACTCCTATGTGAAGAATCGAGAGGTTTCGAGGATGAGCTGTGCCAATTGATCACTATGAGCAAAGTGCACTCAAGGACTAGCAGTGAAGATCGCGTAAACCTTCAACTACCATTTCCCTAACCTCCAATAAGGAAGGCGTAAATCCATTCAATGTATGATTTTCTAATGCCCACACATAATTGTTTGTAACATATATTTGTTGCATAGCATACATAGCATATGCGTGAAAATTAATAAATTTGTTTGAAATATGGTGCAAATAAATGGGAATATCTCACTAAGTATGTTGCAAACTTACACCCCCATAGATCTTATTGAAACATGTATACTTGTGGCTCTAGTCGAGGATTGGGACATTAAGAAAATGATTGGGAAATTTTTGAGCCTTTATGAAAGAAGTGGAAGCATATGATGAATTTTCTTTTCTTGTAAATTTCTTTATGAGTAATATATGAAATGTTAATATTTTGAAGATCACTAGGAAATGTAGACATGTAACTTGAAGACATTAGTGGGGTATGCCCCTAAGAATTGTAATTGACCTTATTTATATTTAACGATAAGTATTTCTCTTGCCCTGTTACTTAATTATTGTCAATATAAATTGCGCTACTTGATGTATTCTCTTGTTTGTGATGTACGCCTTGTGCATGATATGGAAGCCTTTGTATGACTAAGGTAGTCACTCTTAGGCTTTAATATTGTGTATGATGAACTGCCATGTTTAGGGCATCTCTTAGGACATGACAAGATCATTTACAAGTATTCTTTAAACCAAGTTCAACAAGTCCTTAGCTCTAGCTCAGGTTATTAGTCCATGTGACTTATGATCCTTATCAAGGTCTCTATGAACTTCAAATCTCAAATAAGGCTGTGGGAGCTAAATTTGAATTATGCATTTTAAAGCCTAGTAATAACTTAGACTTGACTCCTTGGGTTAAGTGATAAGGATCAGGAGGTTATGCTCATAAAATTGGGATGACTAAAAGAGCTTTAACATTATGGGCTTTGAGCAAGGACCTTTAGATTGGACTAACTTGTCCACTCCTAACTTTTCTCTAGGGGTTCATGTACTTAAAGAGGCTTTTAATGGGTTAGAGGGACCACATAAGATTCGTCAATAAGATAACCCATCTCACTTGTTGATCGTTAGTACGATTAGATGAATGTCAACAAGAGTTAGTCTCTATCTATACATACCTAGAGCTCCTCTTCATTCGAAAGGATTGAGAAATTGAAAAAATGACATCATGTTGCAAGGACATTTTCACAGAAGATCAAACAAAGTTCAAAGTGAAGAGTGCATTGGCTTTTCTCAAAGATAGTGGGGTTAAAGTTATATAGCTCATTTACCTATCACTAAAGCATTCGAGCTCCTGGAGACAATGAGACTGTATGCGTATCGCCCTTACCTTCTTACTCTTAATTATCTCTTGGGAGTGCTTCCACGTCATTTCTCTAAGGCTACATGTAGTACAAGATACACGTCGTATACACATAATTACTATAATAAAATCTATCCCACTACATAAACCTTCATACTTTCACCTCCATCCTTGCATTTAGACATTAGGTTTAGTACCATATAAAGAGCTCATCAATAATAAAAGTAATTGCATTCAATAAGTAGGGAATTAATAGATCTATTAATTTCATTATTGTGCTAGTAATTTCAAACAAAATTTTGTCATTGAGATAATAAACCTTTATTTATGTAAGAAGAGTAAAAGTGAATATGGAGAAGAGAGAGAATAACATACCTAATATTTTTGGTTAAGTGTGTATAACATTGTGTTTGGGATGTTAAAAGATGTAGTGATTATGGTCTTAGGCCATGTGGCCTTGTCATAGGCCTGTGGCTATTTCACATTTTGTTCTTCTTTTTTATGTACTCAATCAGCCTGATGTATCTAGTATATCAAGACTTTAGACTTTTGCGATTACTACCACTAGATGGACGTGTGATGTATATACTCAAATACAAGGAAAAAGAAAACCTTATATGTATTGTTTGAACTAGAACTACTATAATGGCACATTTATTTGATTTTATAAGAATGAAATTTAAAAACTATTTCTTTCTTATAAAACTATTTCTACATTTGGCTAGTAAAATAATTATTCGATGGAATCGATATTATTGTAAAGTGAGGAATTGCTATATAACTCAAGAAATAAACAAAGGAAAATTAAATACAAGTTTAGAGTATTGGTATTTAATTTAAATGGAGAATAGAGAGAAGCTAGTTAGTTAAAGACCCATCCAACCATTAGGCACCTTGGTGGCCACTAGGGCTTGTTTTAGCTAGTTGGCTAGCCAATTGCTAAGTTTAACTTACGGTGAAATGCACCTGAATTCGGAGGATTTCATTTTTTCATATTCATTGCATATTTTTATAAGATATGTTCCAATTATATAGATATACTTTCTTTGGTGATGATGCTATTGTTTAATGGAATGGATTTTCTCTTCTTTCGCACGCTAGTATTTGTTTACATTGTATGCTACACCATTTTTTGCTAGGAAAAAGAAGTTCAACGATAATTAAGATATTGCTTTCAAAGAGTAAGACTATTAAATAATTTCATTTTTATAGATTGTTATTGGAAAAGACTAATGTATATGAGCATTACATATAAAATATCTAATTTCACCCAGTTGCGTAATTTACAAGGAATAAAATTTGAACTATTTCATTTCAACAGTATATCACTAATAATAACATAGATGGACCATGAGGATCTTAGCTATTTCAATTTTAATTACTTCAATAAATCCTAATGTGTATTATATGGTGTCATCCTATTTCATCAATGGACTAGAATAACAATAGAAATGGAGCTATATACAATAATGATATTGTTCATAGAGATGTAGATTCGTGCTACATATAGATAAACTACTTGAATTCAATTTGTATATTTATGATTTAATTTGATCATAGATGATTTCAGACAAGTTGAGTTTAAGTGTTTGATTATGTAAGTCCAAAGGACACGAAGTTTTTCAAAAATGATTTTCTTTTACAAAAATGAAGTGCCAATATATTTTATTCAACTTCGATTACAACTATGAATTGAGGCAAGTGTACTTACCAAAGTAGCATAGAAAATATTAGATAGTATTCCTTAGGAATCGTTAGCATCTACTATATTTGCTTCTAATCTATTATTTAGCTAAGGAAAATTCAACAAAGTATGAGAAACAAATATTTACAGACTAAGCTAAAGTTAATTCTAACTATATACATTTAATTCTAATTATATACATGTTCTGAGGGAAAATTTTAGAAAATGAATTTGAAATGGAAGAATGGACTTAGGATTTGCTTCACTAAGCTCTTATCATGTGATTTTTTAAGCAAACTCAGAGAGTTCTTTACTGATTATATTTTTATTGTTAGATTCACTAGAGTATGCTAATGCCTCTCTCTAGTGTCAAGAACTTCTAGACCTAGGTCATTCCATTGGAACCTCGTCTCAAACTATTAGCAACTTAGATACATATTAAGATCAAGAATCCTTTGATTGAAAACCTATTTCAATGAATTTAAAATTAAATGATAGAAAGTTTCATCACCCCTATCTCTAAATAGTTATGAGAAACTTTATTAGCAGTCTAGATCTATTCGAAAGAATGATTTTTCAATCTATTCAGTTACAATCAGACATGGATCTAGATGGTGCACATACATAAACCCACAAAAATAAGCTCAAGCTACTAATTATTAGTACCCATACAATATTCAATTAAAAACACATTTGAAATTACATGAATAAGATCTTAGATTCACAAATTCTAAGTTAAAAACATTTACTTCTCCATAGATTTCAACATTTAGCATGAGATTTAAGAGAAATAGTGTAAAATGAAGATATATATCACTTATGAAACTTGAATTCTTATAGAAACAAACTTCCATTGAGCTGTACATTAACGTAGAAAACTTGAATGTCTAGCAAAAATAGAATTTCTCTCACTAGAAATTCTTGTGCCTATTCTTTGTTAGTAAGTTTGTTAACCTATACTATATACACTCTCTCCATTGTATAATACCGTTACAATGCCTATGCATGATTATTTATATGTGTCAGATACAGAAATTGTGATGATTTTATTTGCTGACGTGACAAATACATTTTAACAAACTTTGTTTGAGCATCTTGCGGGTTTGGTTCTTGGCCGCAATAGGCGTTGTGTTAACTTCTACTTGGATCGTGACTTATTTCCAGCTTCAATTATGGCTAGGTTCCGTGGGCACAACTTCAAGGTGCGGCTCCTTCTGTCTTCAGATTTCACTTGTGATTGTCTGCTATTAATTACCCTCAATTGAAATCAAGGGGGCACAGTTTGAATGGTCCTTGTTGATCTTTGCTTTTTTCACTTCAATTCTTGATTAAATCATTTTGTTTCCTCTTTTTATGTTCCAAAGAGCTGAAAAACAACAAATAAACATTGATAGCACAAATCCAAGGAAAATTCATGCAATAATTAATCAAACTAGATGCAAATTCCCATGGTTTGAATAGAGTAAATATCACTTATCACTATTTTAGTAGTTTACATAGCTGAAATTGACTTTCATGATATTTATTTAGATTAACTAGCTTAAGAAACTAAATAAATTAAAGTTAAACTTATGGATATTTTAAGTTCAAGTTAACTATATACATTCGTATCATACTAATTATATATATTTAAAAAATTCAAACCTAAATGCTTTGTTTAGTCGACTAAGAAGTATTGATTGTTACCTAAATAAAATTAGATTTTAAGATTTTAAAATAATTCGAGTTTCAACACAATGATATTTTTCTTTAACTCTGTTCATTAATTTTTTAACTAATTATATTGTGAGAAGGATTGCATTTAAATCAAAAAATAATTAAAAAAGCAAGTCCAAATAAGTCTAGAATATGTGTAGTGAATTGCATTTAAGCGGATGTTAGACTGCATTATAGTCTTTTGCATACAAGAATAAATTGTAGTTTACAGTTTGAAATTATTACTAGTCAGAAATTTAAACAAGTCTAGTACGAATTGCAGATGGTTGCATTTCTTTTATTTATTCAAGGTGAAAGCATAGATTTTGCTCTTTATATTGTTATAAATAAGCTCTTTATTCTGTCATATATTGCTCCATCTATACTGTTGCATTCTACTTTCTTTTTTTACATATGAAAGTTTTTTTGCTTTTTGGTTCAACATGGGTTGCTTTTAAGGGTATATTAAGCCAAAGAGAATCAAAATGATTTCACCTCTTTTACCTTTAAGATATTGCTACCTTAAGTGGAGGCTTTGCTGCCAAGTAAAACATTATTAATAATTAGAAGTTGGAGTAGTACCATCATACTCCGTTTTTCATTATTATCATTTTTAAGCTTTATGATAATTTCAAAGATTGCTTTGGTCTAAGGGGAATAGGCATCAATTCATTTTTTTTTTTTTTATCTCTAATATGTTGCCACCTTTAAATTGATGCTTTACTCTACAAAGCACAATGTCTAAGTAATTTCTTTTAGTTCAATTTATATTAAATCATAACTCATTTGATACAAATCCTTGATTAGAATTAAAGGAAATATAATATTTTATAAAACTTTTAGAGTCACCTCTCGATTGGAGTTGACAAAAATTCATAAGTTCGGATCAATATGTTGGTTGATCCTAACTTAATCATTTAGTCTGAGATAAAATTCAATTGAACCAATTTTAATAAACTAGAGTTTTCATGGATTCGGTGGTTATCTTATTAAAATCGTATATTATCATCTTAAATTATTTAATTAAATCTCATTCTTTTAGTGCTCGGTTGATATTTGAAATATTTACAAGCGATTAGATTAAAATTTACAAAGTGATATTTACAAGTTAAACTTTATCAATTGATACAATTGCTAAAGTTATAGAATAATACTATTTACAAATAAAAAAGAATCCAACTAATATTTACAAAAATAGGGAAAAAGAATTTTTTTCTTTAAATTTTTAAAATCGTGGCGTAGGTGCCTATGTTTCCGCTAATTAGGATTAAACATCACGTAGTTCTTTTTATAAAAATTTTAATGTGTTGGTTGCTTTTAATATTGTTAAAATCTTTTCATTTTAAGTTCTTTATGTTTGATTATTATAGGAAAAAAGATAAAATTTTTAGGTGATAGCGATCGTATAAGCCTACCAATTCAATCTGTTGATTTAAGAAAATGAGAGCTTTTCTAAATGTCAAAATCATCATCTTTTATTTTTCTTATACTTTTTTATTTATGTTTTATTTAATAAGTGCTACAAGTTGCATCCATTTACATTTCATTATTACATACATATTTATTAATTTTTTTTCTAATTCTTTTATTAATTTTTTATCAACGACCCTTATTATTATTACCACTACTAATGCTACTATTATTAAGGACTAATACAAACCTCAGTGATTTCATATTTTTTATTATCATTATTTTAAGATCATTCAAAGCCATATGTTTAATTTTATTTTTGTGTTAAGTAAATAGATTTAAAAAAATAAATAAAGAAAGAAGAATGGAAAGGCAAATTGACTTACCCGAATAAGACGGGAGCTGGTGGACATAGGGTCGGGAAGGTTCGGAAAAATGATAACAGCCAACAGACAATGGATGGAGTAATTCGATGGTGTTTTGAACGTGCTGAATGTTTTAGCGGTGATGGCTTCTTCCAAAGAGAGACAGAAGCGCAGCTTTGGTGATGAAGCACAGTGGCCAGAAATCCTTTTATGGAATCCAAACTATCAATTAATAGCCCTACTTCTCAGAAATCTTGATAGCACAATATTACCCTATTCATTCAAGGATTATTTGAATTTAATTTGCATCTATTTTCATCAATAATCTTAAAAAAAAAAATAATACTTATTATTGTTATTTGTTGATCTTAGACAAACGAAACTCATCAAGACATTTCATCATAAATCAATGAAGAAATAACACAAAGGATCTACAAAACTCAACAAAACAAGGAGACAAGGCTATGGTGCGAGCGTATGAGAGGAAATGAGGTCACAGAGGATGCTATAGCCCTTAACACAACTATGCTAAAGGACGTGGCCATAATTAAATCATATTGTTCTAGAGTCTTACACAAGGTAAGACATGGGCGCATGATGATAAAGCCCATATTCACAATTGAGGACACCATCTAAGATGCAGCTATGCGAACGCTGACATCAAATGTTGAGAAAATCCAACTAGTTACATGGTTGATGGCATGGATGTGAATTTTTGCAAGATTATTCACAATAGAGACCACCACCCTTGGTTTGCCTACACGAAGAAGAAAGTGAAGTTAAAATTGGGACGCATGGCCTGAAGCATGGATGTGCCATGGGGCATTTCATTTTTGTTTGACTTGGATTCCATTATTTTTAGACATTTTTGTCACATCAACTTTCTTTGTACTATAAATAGAACTTTTTGCATGAAACCCTAGGAGAAAGAGGACAAATATGACAAATGTATACACTTTAGTTAGAAAATAAATAGAGAGTTATTCAAAGTTTAGTAGATCTTGTACATCTTTGGTTTAGATTCATAGCTGATCTTCAAGAATTTTTGAATGCAAATTTAAGGAGATCATTCACTAGGCTTTATCAATTCCAAATTACAAAGGATCTCAATTTAACAGGCTTTATTCTTATCATGATTCTCTCTTACTTCTCTCAATTGTTGGATTGCATTATTCGATCTATGGAGGAGTAATTTCTTAACTTAGATCTTGTGGATCCTTAGGCCTAATTTATGTGACTCCTACTGTTATTTAATGCAAGTAGTATTGATCTCTTGAATTCAATAACTAGTGCTTAATAGATATTGAATTTGTGTAGACATGATATAAATTCATATCTGATTTCGTTAAAATTGATATAGAAATTATTTTAATGAATAGATCTATGCTATTAATGAGGATTGCTCATAACTTTAGAGATAGAGTGGTGAAATCTTCTCACTATTGGTCAACAATGAATTTTGGTGCTTAATGTAATTCTAGGTTGCTATTGATTAGAAAGGGATTCTAATTATTAAACTTGGAATTAGAGGTTAATGATCTTAAGAAAGACAACATACATTTTCAGATTCAGTAGTTTAAGATATCGATATGAAATCAATGAGAATTTATTGAATTACATGGTAACACCTAGTGGTGAAATAAGATTTAAGTGTTTTTAATTTGGATTAATATCATTCTGTGAATCATGCGATAAAGCATTTCTAGTTTAGTTTAATAGTTTTAGTTGTCAAGATTCTCTGATTTTTTAGCCTAGATAATAGGAAAATGGTGAGTAGAAGTAATTGCTAAGTTCTTTAGGATAAAACGACATCTATACTCAATTCGATGCTACAATGATAGGTACACTTGCCTAATTGTGTTGACTATAGTTAGAACTTTGTTTATAGATTTATAAATTTGTAAAACTTGATTTGTTTAATTATCATCACGGACACAACACCCACACTAAATCTTCCTATGGCAATGGATTTGCTTGAGTTCTCTTGATGCGATTGCTCACAAGCAGGTTGGATAGGCACTCTTTTGATAATGCTCATTTGAGCAAATGATCCTATAAGATAGGTTGAATAGGCACTCTTGTGAGCAAATTATCCTATAAGATAAGGTTGGATGGTGCTTTAGTGAGTAACAATGTGATCTTAAGAGATAGGTTGGATATGACTTTTTCAAGCAGGCGATCGAAGAACTAGGATAGTGCTTCTTAGAGAAAATGATCCTAAAAGTTATGACAGTGCCCTTATCAGTAAACGATCCTAAAACTAGGTTGGATGATGCTCCTGTAAGTAAGCGACCCGAAAACTAAGATAGTGCTCTTTCAAGAAAACGATCCTAAAACTAGGTTAGATGGCACTTCTACAAGCAAGTGACCCTAAAAACTAGAATAATGCTCATTCGAGCAAATGATCCTAATACTATGTTAGATGGTGCTCCTATGAACAAGTGACCCTAAGGCTCATTGATAGTACTTTAGTGAGCCAAAGATCTATTGGGAATTATGGAGAAGTGATGATAGACTTGACTTGTTTTGGAATGCTTTTGAAAGCGAAGTCATTTACATTTAAATCTTTTATATTGAGCCATAGAAAGATTCACTTTGGATAAAAACTCTATCTCTATTTTTTTTTTTAATGATTAAGCTGATGCCGTAAACTTATTTTTTTCTTCTTTTTATTTCTTCTTAATTTTCTTTTTAATGAAAGATCAATTCACTAACAAGTAAAGAGCTCATGGGCTTCAAAATTGTAAATAAGCAATAGCCTTTTCATTCATTTATTTCTTTCTTTAGTAAGCATCTGTTGGTGGTCTTTTTCTATTTTGAGGGGCAAATAGCCTTCAAACTTAATGCAATAAATTCTCATGCCTTTGCGGATGGTTTGTTAAGCTTTTCCCTTGATCCTGAATTATATACCTTATAGTTGATGTATTTAGTCAAAGAGGATTTCTCTCACTCTCTTATGCTTGTTTGTACACTTGTCTTGGATTCCAAAAATTATAGTCAATTTGTAAATGATACGTTTTGGTCAATTTACCAGGTCATTTCTTGGGTAGTAACTTAAACTTTTGGTCATTGGCTTGCAATAAAAGGGATGTGATGTACAAACTATTTTAAAAAGATGTTACAGTCATCTCCTTGGGTTTATAAGTCAAGAATCTATATGGAAAACTAAAGTGGGCTTACCTTAGTTTTGAGTGTAATTTTCAATAAGGATAATTTATTTTTTATGATAAAAGAGCCTCCAAGAAATGGTGGTAAGTGGGACCATAATTCATGAGTCTGATGGACCTAAGCTTTGAGTTGTAAGTGTATTTGGCTTTTGAAAAACGCATATTCTTCTTCATTTAATTTTTGGGCTAAGACACCTTGATTTAACTTTTCTTTATCCTTCCTATTTATTTTATTCTTCTTCTTCTTTTTCTTCTTATTATATTCTTTTAACCCTTCTTTCCATCCTATTTCTTTTGTTGTTTCTTTATTTTTTTTCTTTCTTTCTTTTTAGGGATATTTACACTTCAAAGTGTTTGGCTTGTGTATAAGCTTTGTGTATGGTGATGCAATAGAGGCTCTCTTTCATTTAAAAAGAAATTAAATTATTAGTGATAATTATATAATAAAGGCTCTCTTTCATTTACTTTTGATTAATGCAGCTAAGGTAAGTACAAATAAGTTAATCTATGTCTCCTGATTGATGATCCTTGCCTCTTACATACCCTATTGTGGGATGATTCTTAATAGAGTTTTCTTTTTTGAAATCACTTCTTTAAAAAGGCCTAACATGGTTACCAAAGTGTAAGTGTGTTTAAGATATTAAAATAAATGTCTTGTATCATTTTAACCTACATACCAAGTTTAAAATGACCTCCTTTGAGGAATGAGCCCTATACCTCACTTTAATGTTGCTCAACTTTCAAGTGTTTAAAGGTTATTATTTGGGATTTTATTGCCTCTTTTCATCCTAAAATTTTCAAGTAATAAAATATGCATTCTTTATGCATGCATACATTCAATTACTTTTGTTTATCCCTTGAATAGTTAATTGTTTTCAAATTGCCTCATTTATATAAGATTAGTAAAAGGCATGCTTCTAGCTCTAATTGAAAGGAAAAGATAGAATTTTTTTTTTTTATTTCAATTGTTTATTTTCATTGCAAAGACAAAGACAATCACTAATTATCTTCCTTTATTTCTACTGGTCCCTTTACAATATGCTTTTCACACCCCCATAAGGTATGCTAGTAGCAATGGTACGTCATGTAACTAAATAAGACCTTCAGGAGGTTACATGAGTACTATATAACTAACGTTCCCCATGGCATGGATAGTTATAACAGGATCGTAAGGTTATCAAGATTAGGAATTTCTCATACATATATAAGATCTTTACATCATCAAATAGCTTACAAATGTCTTGAAATCAAACTAGCAAAGCTTATAACCTTAAGGAAACAACAAAAACTATTATATACACAGAGCTATCTTCACTCCACTCAAGCCCTAAAATATCCCATTGAGATCTACTACATCTGCCCACACAAGCTTGGATCCACTTTAAAGATCTCGAAAACATATAACATCTGTAGGAATATGAGACTTTAAAGATCCTAAAAACATATAAAATCTGTAGGAATATGAGTAACCCACAGCTTAGTGACATAACTGAATCAGACCATCCTTCAAGCACACACCAAACAAATTTTAAATTTCAAACAATTATAGTGTACAAACCAAACATACAGATACACTCAAAATGAATGCATCAACAACGTCTCTGGTAAATGGTGCCATGGGCTACACTTTAGCTGTTGGGATAGACCCCTAACCAAGCCATCTATCCTTATGAACACATGGACCCCTACAAAAGGCAATCCACTGTTCTCCTTAAAGGCATTAACTACCGAACCCATAGACCCCTACAATAAAACATTTGTTGTTCTCCTTATTGGCATTATTGCCGAACCCATGGACCCCTACAATAGGACATCCGCTGTTCTCCTTAAATTGGAAATGTCCCCAGTTCAGTTCACATAACATTTTGGTAAAAATCAGATATTTCGTAGGACTGAAAAAGTGACTAGAGATACTCCATGTTATGATTCTTTATAAACACATTTTGAAAATATTTTCGATTTCAAGTTTGGGACATTTCCTATCAGGGGGGAGGGGAGGGGGAAGGATTCAATCACATGCGACGAATATATCCAGTTAGTTAGCCAAGTAGTTGCGGTTACCTATTTATTCCAGTGATCATGCAGATGATTGCACTCATAACAACCGAGCGTTTCATCATCAAGAAATACATTCATCATAGTAGCAAGCACAATAGCATGATAAGATTCAAGCCACTCACTTGTACATCCTTCTTATATATCAGTAGTCTTCTGGAAATTGAAAGTCTTGATAGAAAACCCCTAAAGAACAACAAACATAAATCATTAACACATAACAGAGAAGGTAGAACTCTTATTGGAGTTTTAAGCATTATAGATTCTTGTTATAACATCTAAGCTTATGCTCTATTCATTATGCTCCATTAAGGTTGGGTTGAAGGCCACTTCACTACCTAAACTTAGCTCGAACCTAAGCAAACTTGGGGTTGAGGGTCACTTAAGAAGGGTCATAGGGTATATATTTGCACAAGAAACCATGTGGCGCTTCAACAAAAGGGGGGTCGAGTGCTATTAAAACATGCATAGTCACTATCGAAGGCAAATCGAGGGCTTGACGGTAAGCCTCAACCATGACTGTGCTCAAAACACTTAATTAAAATTTGGCCTCGGCAAGCTTTAGTGACTGTCGTGTGGTACATTAAGGGCCTGATGATAGGCCGTGACAATACTGTGCTCCAATATTAAAACATTTTAGGCGCGATACTTACTTAGTGTCTATCGAGGGCACGTCGAGGCTCGACTTTTGGCTTCGATAGATACTTCTCATAAAAAAGTTACCCTTCAATGTTTCTACTAAGTCTTTATTTGATCCATCTCGAGCGCAAACTAAGCCTCAACAATACAAAACATAAGGAATAACTTTGAAACACTTCTTAACTCCACCATAACAGATCTAAGCATCAAAGCTCGCACAGGAACAACCTAAAACACAACATCAGTAGTAACACATTAATCTAACAGGAACTTTACCTTCTAAACCCTAACTTATATATAAGATATGGGTTCATAGGGCATAACTACTGTTATTTGTTATTATTTAGTTTTAGATAATACTCAAAAAAACATTTATTTCAACATGTATAATAGATTTGGCAAAAACCTAGGCCTCGACAAGCTTAGAAAATATTTCTTTAATATTTTTAGAAAAATAAGGCTTAGACTATTTGTTTGTAAATGCATATGATGGATGTTGTTCATTTTAGGCTTAAACACTTCATAAAACAGATTTTTATCTGTTTTTGATATTCCTTAACAAACCTAGCTTTGTCTTCCACTTTTTTAAAACAGGATATCTAGTAAAATCGATATTTTACTCATGAATAGAGAAATGTGCTCATGCATCAGTGTATTTGACAAAGACACTTTCCATCACTCTTAAAAACAAGATAAAACAAGCTTCTTCTAGGGATTTTCTTGAAAATAAGATAAGACAAAGTTACCTATCGTGCTTTTGAAGATCAATTTTCCTTTTCTTTCTAAAACACTGGTTGTAAACCTTGTACACATGATTTTGGGGGATTTTCAAGCTAAAAGGTAAAGGCTTGGGACAAACAGATTTTGAGTGGGTAAAAGATGGTGTTTTTAGAAAGGTAGATATTTTGAAAATGTCGTAATAATTTTCTGAAAACAACAATGTCCAGTTGGTGTAAACTTTTAAATCACCTTTCAGCCTTATTTTTACGTAAAGGAAAAATATGTATTGTTTATTGGGAGTTGTCTTATTAGCATTTAAGGAATAGAGCTTTATTTAAGAAAAAGGACAATATGCCCATGCTTTGAAACTTATTATAGATGGCATGCATTAAATTTTTTTGGTACTTTCAGGAAAGGTTTAAGCACATAAAATGAAACTTCAAGATCCATAATGCATATAAAACAAGTTTACTTTAAAACCTTTAAGGGATATTAATTAATAAAAACCTTAATCCTTTTAATGTATGGAAAAACAACACCTTTTTATCTCCAAAATAATAATAATTAACACCCTGCCAAAACATTTATTATTTTAGAATATTAAACCAGATTTTTTTAATTCTTTTTGGAAAAACCTAGGTATTATACTTGCCTCTATTAACATTGGCCCTTGGTTGATAAATTTAATTGCTACAAATGATATGTTATCTTATTAGATGGTAGCAGTAAACTCTGAATACTTGATGCTAAAGAGGATTTCATTACTACTAGCTAGCTCAATAAACTTTAAGAGTTCAGGTTAAATGAGCTTAGTATCAATAAGATCTTCGACCTTACTCTTCAACCTCTTGCAATTCTCTAAGAAATTACTTGTTTGACCCATATAATACTCACATTGGGTGCTAGGATCATAATTCCATGGTTTATACCCTTCTTTTGGAATCTTGCATGTTATCATATTCATCTTTCTTAGTTAGCTAAAAATTTACAACATTGGAATCTAAAATTGTCTGAAATGCCTTTGTTGTGTCAAATGAGCATGCTTGTCTTGGCTTAGTGCTTTTGGAGTCGATTATCCTTTACTTCTTCTCCTTTGGCATATTTTCATTTCCATAGCCCAATGACTCCTCTTGAGTCTCATGAGATGGTGCTTTATTAGTGGCAAGGTCTAAATGTTGGAGTCTATCTAGTATATACTTCATAACCCATTCTAGGGTTCAATCCTTCCTATTAACATTCTAAGCTTTTGTTCTAGAGTCTCACATGTCCCTTCTCTTTGGATGACATGTTCATCTTTAGAAGTTTATTCTTTTTTTTTCTTTTGTTTCAACATGGATTTGATCTTTCTTGTGCGAATGGCCTCTTTGATTTGATGTCATCTCAACATCTTTTGTATGGATCATATTGAAGTAGGCTCCTTATATTTTGGTTTAGGAATGCTATTGATGTTGGTTGCTTGGCCATCAATGAAGTGTAATTAAACCATATTTGAGTTGATCAAGTCATGGATTTTGTTCTTCAGCTCCTAACAATTATCAATAGCATGCCCTTGTTGACTCATGTGTTATTAATGCCATGCATCAGGTTCATATTTTCATGGTCTATATATTGGTATTAGCTCTTTAGGGTGCAACAAATTATCTTCTCTCAGTTTATTGTAAACTTGAGATAGTGAGATAGGGATATGAGTGAATTTTCTCCTGAGCATTTGTGTTACTTTGGTGTAGCTTTTTATGTTCACCATATTGACCGTGTGACTATAGATTCTCTATTAGCTCCATAATTAACTTAGAGTTTGCTAGTAGTAAGGGCATTTTCAATTCTATATCCTACCCTCACTATATACAAGAAATTAGTTGACGTATTCTCAATTATGTGAGAGAAATAGGGTTCCTCCAATGTGTTCATGAATGTGAATGTCAAATCTTTTTTTAGTAGCAGAGTGGCAACCTTAGATGCTAAGGCCTCTAATGTTGGGCATATTCTTTAAATGTCTTCTCTTTCTTTCTTTCTTTGTTTTTTTTTTTTAAGATTCCTTAGGTTCCACATGGATGGGGTGACCTCAATATTTAACTTATATTGGTTATAAAATGCCTTTGCCAATTTACCCCATATATTGATTTCATTAAAGTCCAATTAAGCATACCATGTCAGGGTCAAGCCAATGAGCCTATCCTGGAATGTTTAGGCCATAAGTTGGCTATATTGGGCATAGTGGCTCATTTTTCTCATATAAAGCCTGGTTTAATTGGATACCCTGTACCATCATATTTTCACAGTTAGAGACTTTGAAGGGAAGGTCCGAGCGTTAACCAAAGGTAAGCTCATGATTCCTGTCTAATCAAACACATCTACCTTCTCGAATGCTTTCAACTTTTCAATGAATTCTAGGAGAAGTCTTTGATCTATCTCCTTGTTTTGGGCCTTAAGTTCCTTTTTAAGCTCAACAAGGGTTGGCTCAATAATTGGTTGTGGTACATAATGGGATTCTTCTTTCTCAATTGGATAACCATCATCCCCTTTCGGAACACTAAAGTGTCCTTCATTTGGTGGTTGAAGATATTTCATGAGACCAATACTTCGGGTAAGCATTTGAAGTTGCTCGAACATTTGAAGCACTAACTATTTAAGAGAACCAATATTTTGTTCAACAGTGAGATCGGGATCTCTAAAACTATTGGCTATCATTAAACTTGAATGAATGTGCACTAGGGATCACCTTGGCCTACTTAAAGGCAATGCTGAAGTCATACGAGAATCCCTTCTTGTTAAGAAATCTCAATTATCTTAATTTGTTTTTTGTTTTTGCAATTTTCAAATCAAAACCTATTTTACGAATTGACTCTCTCTCTCTCTTTAGTAAAAAACAATTTAAAAAAGTAGTGAACTTTTTTTTTTGAAAGAATATTTACAAAAGGGACACTTTTATTGAAAATTATTTACAAATAAAGATAACAGTTGAATTTACAAGATGGAAGCAATGGATTGATGGACTTGATGCTATAGGAAAGGAATACATATAACTTATGAAAAAGGTGATCTTAGTTGAAAGGCTTTATCACTATCTAAAAGGAAGAATTAATCTAAAGGACAATTGAAAGTCAGTTTATTGTTTACAACCTATAGATATTTATGAGCTTCCTATTGATTATTTTAAACTTGCTATTTTTTTTCTTTTATAGTCTATTGGGCCTATAGAGTATTTACAAGTTCTATAATTTTTATTAATCTTTTATATACGAAGTTTACATTGTTTTCCTATCAGTGCTAAAAAAACTATAAGGGACCATTTATATATATTTTTATATTATTTAAAACAAAGTAAAAAAAGGAAAAAATATGGCTCATTAGAATCAATATGAACTTGTCATTTATTTCATTTAACAGTGTCTGATTACATGAAAACATTATTTCCTTTTGATAACAATCCTAACATGTCAAATTTATTTTGTCTAAGGAGGCTTCTCGGAGAGGTAAAAGGCTCCCATAATAAGCTAATATAGCATTTCTATCATTTTACGCATTAAGGACTCTATTTTATCCAGATAGTCTAATAGCTCTTAGTTGTCTTTTAACAAAGCTTGAACTTTTCTTTTAGCAATTTAGGCATTTTCTCCTAGGTATAGGCCTTCATCTCAGCCAATCGAAAGTATAGATCATGAATCCCTAAAATACGGATAAGTTGCACCATCTTTTGTGGCTCCCTTGCCATCTTCCTAACACATCCATGAAACGTTATTATGAGCCATTTGATCCTTCATTTGTTTGATTATTTTTCTATTTACAAAAGTGAGAATGGTTATTTTCCAGAGAATTTTGTTTTAAAGAGTATTGATTAACAAGAGTAAGAAAGGAATTTTTATTTACCATTATCTTATACTATGTAGATATCAAGCATTAAAAGATGCAATGGCATCACATGGATGCTGATATGGGGTTTGACAACTAACAAATAGTAGGGCAATTTTAGTACTCTCATTTGATATGACTTCATTAAAAGATTACATAGATATATTTTCAAGAGAAGGATTACAAAAGGAATTTATTTACATAAAACCATAACTCTTTAAGGTATGCCCCACTATTGTTTATTTGCTAACCTATAATCATGAACGTAACTTGGTGAGTTATGTTAAATGGAGTGGTAGGCTAATTTGTACTTCAAGTGGTGAATTACCATAACACCCGAAACATACTAGTACAACTATTTACAAAAAAAAAAAAAAGTGTCATATACAAAATATATACAATCAAAGATTAATTAAATGAACAATTTCTAATTAAAGGGTTCATTAGGTAGCTAACCCTCTTATGAATAGCGTCCTCAATGAAGCCATCAAGATGTTGAGTTTGAATTTTTTGTTTTTGGTTTAATTTCTTTAAATTCGATTTATATCGAACCTTAATCCATTTGATACAAACTCTTGACTAAGAATTAAAAGAAATACAATATTTTATAAAACTTTTAGAGACGATAAAAATTTGTGAGTAAATATTGATGAGTTAGTCGATCCTAACTTAGCCACTTAGTTTGTGATAAAAATTGATATAAGATCAATTCTAATAAACTAGAGCTTTCATGGATTTAAAGGCTATGCTAATAAAACTGTATTGATGCGGAACAAGTGGCGTTAACACGGAAGATAAAAAATTGTCAAAATTGCAAACTTGGATACCAGCATTAAAGACTACCGACCTTCCTCAATACACTGCCAACGTAAGCCTTTAAGCCACCGGCCTTGAGTGTGAACAGAATTGAAATTATTATAGCCATCTCCAACACCACCATCTTACATTTATATGCCATCAGCCTTTATGTTTTAAGCTGTCAGCTTACTGCCTGTAATGCCCCAGAACTCTACCTGTTGAGGTATTGTTTGCTTTGACTACATGCTGTACGGTTTTATTCTTTTGGTGCCAACACTTCCTAGGAGGTTACTCATTATGGGATTGCTCTGCATAGAGCATGCTTAACTTTGGAGTTCCAATAAACTCCAAGCTACTATACCATAAGGCGTCTCTGTGATTAGAGTTTCACGATCTATATTTGAGGAGTATCACATACTCCTCCACTTATAAAACTGACGTCTTCGCCAGTTTCGTTATATAGGTCTAGAACCACGCCTGGTAGTGAGGATACACTCTTCCACTTTCGGTTGGTGAATTGCACTGATACCAGCTGTAATGCTCCGAAACTCTGCTCACTGAGGTATTATCCGCTTTAGCTACATGTTATACGATTTTTTCGTTTTGGTGCCAACACTTCCTAGGGGGTCACCCATTATGGGATTGCTAGACTTCTAGTGAATTCTAAGTCACTACACAAAAAGAAGCCTATGTGATTAGAGTTCCATGATCTACATTTGAGTGGTATCACACTGCTAGCCTTCAGTATTTGTAGTTTTATATTTTCTTGTTTTTGAACAAAGGCCGCTTAGGTTGTTTTAAAGGCTTCTAGCCTATCTTAGATCAATAATTATCTTTTTTTTTTTATTTCTTTTAAGACTCCTTCTTCTAGTTTTATAAAAACCTATATGATTGTGAACATGACAAACGATAGTTGAATGAAAATACTTTTGAGAGAGTTTTCTCAAGATTGTGAGAGCTTTTATTTTAGGTTCTTGTGATTTATAGCTTTGGTCTATTCAACAGGTTTGATTAGGGTCAAGCTCCGCATTGGATAGCTATGGCTCCAATCGATAGGTTTGGTTGGGTCAAGTTACGATTGATATGATAATTGTGGCTTCAACTGATGGGTTTAGTTGGGGTCTAGTTGCTTATTTACTTGTTTCAAGACAATCCTAAGGTTTGTATTTCATTGTTGATCACTTGGTCTTAGGATTTCTACCCCTGGGGTTCGCGAGATCTCATATTGGTATCAAAGCTTTCGATTTCTTGAATCAGATGTTATCCTATCCTCTATTCTTCTATTGATTGATTTGTTATTAGTTAAAAAAGGAGAAAATTCATGTAAAAAAAAGTTTTGATTTTTAGGCTTTGAATCTATGTTGTTTGAGTTGTGGAGATTTTGATTTAAAAAAAATGAGTAGTAGAGGAGGGAATACTAGAAGTGACATGAAATTATTCATGAAAGCTATACAAGATTAGCTTGCGAGATTGAATAGGAGAATAGAGATCTTAAGTCTCCATCCAAGATTAGATTTCCAAAAGGCATATGGATGAGGAGGAGGAGAATGATGATTTTGATTCTAGTATGTGAAGTGTAAGGAGAGGTAAAACAGTTATGCAAAAACAAGATAACAGTTTAAGAAGTACTAAAATGAAAAACCCTTCTTTTCAAGGAAAGAATGACCCAGAACTATATCCGGAATGGGAAAGGAAGGTAAAATGTACTTTTTATTACCGTAACTATTAAGAGGAGAAGAAGGTAAAGTTGGTAGCAGTGGAATGTATTGATTACGCCACTATCTAGTGGGATCAATTGTTCTGAACAGGAGAAGATATGGAGAGAGGCTAATTAGTTCATGGTAAGAGATGGAAGTGGTAATGAGGAAGAGATTCATCTCTAGCCATTACTACACGGATTTGTGTAGCAAATTACAAAGTCTTAACTCAAGACTCCATGAGTGTTGAAGAATACTATCAGGAGATAGAGAAAGCCATGATAAGGACTAATGTGGAAGAAGATCATGAGGCGACTATGGCTAGGTTTATTAGTGGATTGAATCTAGAGATTGCTGATGTGGTGGACTTATAGCATTATATGTGGAGATGGAGGAGTTACTGCACAAAGCCATTAAAATAGAGAAGCAATTCAACTCCAGGGTAAACTAAAGTATGTTTCATCATTCGGATCCTCATGGAAGTCAGACTGGAAGGATCATAAAACAACTGCAAAATCAGAAGAGGATGTGAAGGCCAAGGAGTCTGATTCTGTTTCTAAAGGTAAGACTGAAAATCTTCTTCTAAAGCATGTGATATCAAATGCTGTAAATGTCAAGGATATGGACATGCTGCTGCATAATGTCCAAATACAAGAACTATGATTGTCTTGAAGAATGGTGACATAAAAAGTGAGGGTTTCGGTGATGATGAGATGCCGCCATTAGAAGATTATAGTGATGTTGATGTTGAAGGACTTGTCCAAGGGGAATTATTGGTCAATAGGAGTGCTCTAAAAATGCAACTAAAGATAGATGACAATGAGGAGTAGCGGGATGACATTTTCCATACTCGTTGTCTTGTTAAAGATAAGGTATGTGGTATGATTATTGATATTGGTAGTTGTACTAATGTTGCTAGTACCTTATTGGTTGACAAACTGAAGCTGCCAACTACTAGACACCCTAAGCCATATAAACTACAATGATTGAATGAATGTAGGGAGGTTAGGGCGACCAAGCAGGTGTTAGTTGCTTTTTCAATAGGAAGATATAAGGATAAAGTCTTATATGAAGTTCTGCCTATGCATAGTCATATTTTGTTGGAGAAACCTTGGCAATATGACAAGAAGGTTACACATGATGGTGCTCATAATGTTTATTCCTTTGTTATGAATGGAAGAACTATGAAGCTTACTCCTTTAACTCCTAATCAAGCCTACGAAGATTAGAAGTAGATTAAGGAGGCACATGAACAACAAAGAACGAGTGAGAAGCAAATGAGTGTGAAAGAAAATGAGGGAAGAGAGAAACACGAGAGTCTGAGAGAAGGAAAAGAGAGCCTACTTGCAAAAGAAAGGAATGTTAAGAGAGTTTGTATGTAAAATAGCCAATGATTGTACCTATGTACAATGAGGCTTCTTGAGGAAATTCCAAATGAATCACCCCTTTAGAGAGGATTGTACTCAAGAGATGATACATCCTAGTTGATTGTTAAGATTCGAGGATTAATCTTTCCAAAGAAGGAGGGAATGATGCGGATCAAGTGGCATCAATACGAAAGATCAAAAACTATCATAATTGCAAACCTACTGGCACTAAAGGCCATCGGCCTTCCTTTATATGTCATCAACCTTTGGCCGACCCTGAGCATGAATAGAATCAAAATTATTAGTCGTCTCCAACATCGCCAGCTTATATTTATATGCCATCGGCCTTTGTGTTTTAAGCCACCTTCTTACTGCCGACCTTTAGTGTCCTCAGTTTCATATTATCTTGTTTTTGAACAAAGGCCACCTATGTTGTTTTAAAGGCCGCTAGCCTATCTTAAACTGGCAATTATCTTTGTTTTCATGTCTTTAAAGATTCCTAGTTCTAGTTTTATAAAAGCGTATTTGACTGTGAACATAATAGACGATAGTTGAATGAAATACTTTTGAGAGAGTTTTCTCTTGATTGTGAGAGCTTTCATTTTAGGTTCCTGTCATAAGAACTTACGCTTGATAGCTTTGGTTCTATTCAATAGGTTTGATTAGGGTCGAGCTTCGCATTGGATAGCTATGGTTCCAATTGACAAGTTTGGTTGAAGTCAGGTTACGATTGAATATTGATAACTGTGGTCGATCCTAGGGTTTGTATTTCATTATTGATCTCTTGGGTCTTAGGGTTTCTACACCTAGGGTTCGTGGGGTCACATCATGTATGGTTTCCACCTTGACTTCTTTAATTAAATCTCATTTCTTTAATGTTCGACAATCAGTTGATATTTGATTTATAATATTTACAAGCTGTCAAATTAAAATTTATAAAGTGATATTTACAAATTAAAGTTTATCAAACTATGCAATTACTAATGTTTATAGAATAATAGTATCCAGGGGCCTACATACTCACTAATTAGGGTCGGATATTATGTAGTTATTTTTCTTAAAATTTTAGTGGGCTGGTTGTTTTTAATTTTTTTAAACTCTTTTCCATTCAAGTTCATTATATTTTATGATTTTAGAAAAAAAATATTTTACATAATAATGATCCTATGAGACTACTAATTTAACCTGTTTATTTAAGAAAACAAGAGCTTTTCTAAGTGCCATCATCTTTTATTTTTCTATACTTTTTTTTTTATTTTTTAATAAGTACTACAAGTTGCATTCATTTACATTTCATTATTACATACATATTTATTTTTTTCTATTTATTTAATTATTCTTTTATTAACAAACATTATTATTATTGTTATTGTTGTTGCTACTACTGCTACTGTTGCTATTACTGCAAAGGACTAATTCAAACCTCATTGAATTCATATTTTTTTTATCATTATTTTAACATCATTCAAACCCATATGTTTAATTTTATTTTCATGTCAAGTAAATGGATTAAATTATAAAATAATTAAAGAAAAAGGGAAAGACAAATTGAGTTGGTGGATGTTGGGTTGGGAAGGTTTAAGAAAATGATAACGATCGATGAATAATGGATGGAGCAATCCGATGGTGTTTTGCAATGGAGCTTTCGTCGAACAAACCAAATGGAATGCGTTGAATAGTTTAGTGGTGATGGCTTCTTCTAAAAATAGCCATGGAGAGTTGGTTCAAAGCAAAAGTTGTAGCTTTAGCAATAGAGCATAGTGACTAGAAAACCTTGAATCGAACCCAAGCTATCAATCGATAGCCTAACTTCCCAAAAATCTTCTTGTGGCAATGGATTTGCTTGATTTTGCTTGCAAAACAACAAATCAAAGAAATTTCTTAATACCCTAAGTTCAAAGAAGAACTTTAATTCCTGTATTTGAGTGACTTTTCTTGGTTTCTAATAGTTGTAAATGTTTGTAAAAAGTGTTGGGAGTCCCATTTATACAAGTAGGAGCTCAATTCAAGATTGGAAATTGTTAATTTGTGAAAAATTAAATCTTGAATTTCTAGAGTTCATATTTACACGAATTTTGGATTTTAATTATAATTGGGTGTTATTTTCCAATTCAATGTGACATTTAACCCTTTAAGAAGGATTGGAAGTTTCTATGATCATTGAGCTTGCCTAAAAAATAAAGATTCGAATCAAATCTTTATATTTTAGGAAAGTGAAATATTGATTTTCTCCAATTTTCATGAGTTGATTTAACTAAAAAAACAAACTCCAAGAAATCTTGCAAATTTGGTGTCATTAAAAAGCATTACATGCCCATTTTGCAATTTTACCATTAATTTGGTGAAAGTGCAAAACAAAGATACTAAAAAATGGAGCGTCTACAAAGCTAAGCTCATAAGCATGGGAATCTTCAAGGCCATGTTAAGCTTGGGGGAGTTGATGTGATTCTTCAAAATATCACTGTCAATAAGTTGAAGCTTTGCTATTATGATGTGAGGTCTTAAAGGAATCATTATTAGTGAGAGGTCAAATCAATCTCATCATACTCCATCTCTTATTGCTACTAATTTTGAACGCATGATGATTTTTAAGACAATTGATGATAAAGAGTTGAAACAATTTGATCCTTTTAACTCATGCATAATTGTTATGCTAAAGCTTTATACCTAAGTGTGCAATGCCTTTAAGGCAATACCACCAATAAAGAGTTGAAGTAATATCGCCATACTTGTTAAATGTATAATGACTTCAAGATCATTTTGGTCATAAGAATTAAAGTGATCTCGTCACACTTCATTCGTCTTTGATGTTGCTATTGAACAAATGACCACTCCAAGATTATCTTGGTCATATGGGATAAAGTGATTTAGTGGCCTTATTTCTTGAGTAATATTGTGGCAAGTACAATAACAACATTTGCTCTCCAACAATTGGTCTTTGCATTGTGCTTGAGACAATGGAAAATCTTATAAGTTGGTAGTAGGAGACATTCCAAAGAGAATCTATGTTTCACTAACCTGGAATTAAGATAATATTTTGTCTTCTTGACTTTAGTTAAGCTAAGGTAAAGCAAAAGCTACTTTACTATTGAAGTTTTTCTCTCAAGGATTAAGCCCCTGACCAAATGAAGAATGCCTATGTTTGGCATAAGAACAAGGAAGTTGATGCTCCACCTATTAAAAGTGCCGAGTAAATGTTAGATCACTTGTTTTTCTCAACTATCTTTTGCCAACACATCCCTCCACATATCATCAATTCGAGACTTCTCTCAATTCATTTGAAGTATGATATCATGTGATACAATACATTGACTTTCCATACACTAATATAGTGCAATATTCAGCTACTCCAATTGAACATATGATTTATAAGAGAACAATTTTTCTTTTCTCTTCTTTTTATTTAGTATTGAATTTGTATCTATTTTTCAAACCTATTTAAAGAGGTTGGCATTTAAAAATTTATTTTATACATCTTATCTGCTAGGTGGTGATTAGGGTAAGAGATTTGGAAAGTGGAGAGATTTGCTACTTTATGAAAAATTATTTTAAAAATATAATTTATGCACATTTGTAGCTACACACACACACACATATGGACTTTACCTCCGTATAATCCTTAACTCTGATAAAGCAAGAGTCGATGGTCGACTTCCGCATATTCATGACAATCCAAACTCCAAAGTACATATCTCTGAAGGTATAATTCGATCCAATTATAGTCAGATCAAAGACTATTGAGCATTTATGGTGACTCATTAGTTATTTATACCCGTAATCCTAATTTCTGTTTGATGGCACCAGAGAAATTAACATGTTTTCGTAATGCACGTCAACGACTCCAAGTAATTATCGAGATCGAAAATAGTAAAGATCACTCCATTATATTATATCACAGGCTTGTAGTACAACAAAGGACATACCAAAAAGGAGGGGGAAAAAAAGATGAAGAAACCCTCGTAAAAACATGACATGATTCGATCAATCTCAAGCCTTAGCTTTTATTCGATTGGTGAAGATCAGGACAGAAGTGATTTTTCATTGGCTCATTCCAAATATACAAAACCCCTTTATTTGTTTTCAGCCAGAGATTTCAGCAGACTTGATCTCAGGCTTTTTCACCTCCTCCTTAGGAACAGTGACAGTAAGCACACCATTCTCCATGGAAGCTTTAACCTGATCCATCTTTGCATTTTCCGGCAACCTGAAACGGCGGAGGAACTTCCCACTGCTCCTCTCCACACAGTGATATTTCTCATACTTTTCCTCTTTCTCTTGGCTTCTTTCTCCACTGATCTGGAGCACTCTTCCTTCTTCCACCTCCACTTTCACCTCTTCCTTCTTGAGACCGGGAAGGTCGGCTTTGAAGATGTGAGCCTCCGGCGTCTCCTTCCAGTCGATGCGAGCATTGGCGAAGGCGGTGGTTTTATGTGCCGATGGGCGCACGTTGATCATGAGTCCTTCGAATGGATCCCATACGTCTAGTGAAAATGGGTCAAAGAGATTGGTTCTGCGACCACCGAAGATGCTAGGAATAAGGGACATGATTATTGTTAATATGAGATCGTAAGGATTGATTTCGTAGGTTGTTTTGTTATATGTTGGAGAAGTTGGTGTTATGGTTAGTGTGTATATATTGATAAGAAAGAATGGAGATGAAGATAATGGAAAATTCTTGTGACATCGTGTTACTTCTTTTCATTCATTCTTCTTCTTTTCCTGTCGTATTATTTTCCTAATAATTGTATACCGTGTTGTTGGGTAAAGTGGTAGCAATAACATTGAAGAAGACTGTCCCTGGAAGTTTCTAAATTGTTCTAAGGCATTCCTAGCTTGGTCTCCATATATCCTTCAAATAGTTTTCCCTCATTCCTTCCTAGCTTGCAAGACGAATCTTATTTTTTCATACTACCTTTATACATTAACTGGGGAACAAAACTTGGGTAGCTCCATAAAAACTAGTATTTGTGTCCATTAGATAATTACGCCACTTACTGCCTGACTTGGAAACGGAAACCGTCAAAAAACGTCCTCTATACATTTTTGGAGATGTGGAATTAAAATAGAAACGCATCTCTCCACTTAATTCCTTTATTTTTTTTTTAAATTTAAATTGTGTCATGCATAATTAATAGTTTAGAATAAAATAAATGTCAAGTTTGATAGTAAAGTCTACCTTTTTGACCAATTGAACATTTGAAATTTAAAAGTGCCAATTTATTACTTACAAAATTTTCAAGTTTCTTTTTTATTATCTAAATGAGATAGTTAATTATAATTAAAACGATAAGGTGTAAGTAGTTAGGTACAAAATTGACATTTTTGAATTTCAAATAGTTAATTTTAAAAAGGTAAATATTAAATTTAATATATAAAATTTGCATAAAAATTTTAATTTAATGCTTGAATTTCAAAGTGATCAATTTAACAGTCCATTAAGCGTCTCATGGTTAGTTTTATTTCCTTCTTAAGACCTTTTGCTCTATTTGGACATAGTATATCATTAAATTTACATAATTTTTCCTAATATTGTCTAGTACGGATTGACTATCTCATTCATGTCAAGATACAGAGTAGATAGTGTTACTGAGGTGGTGAACATAATTATGAAAAGTTTGAGTATATATATTAAATTAACTACTTCAAAGTCCATGTACCAAATTGAACTTTTGTACAAAGTTCAACTACTAAAATCTATTTTTTTCCCTTTTAAAAATAGATAAAATTCAGGTTTCAAATGTGATGATTACCTTTGAAATATGAATGTGACAAAGTGTTAGCAATTTAGGTTATTTGAATTATGGATAAATGCTACATTTAATTTCTATACTTTACTAATTTGTGCAATTAACTATGAGAAAGTAAAAAAATGTCAATTACTGCCTATAAACTTTTTAAAGTCATTTATAATACCTAGATGTGATAGTTAATTATATTAATAAAGTTCATGTTTTGACTACAAAATTTGTGAGAGTTTATGTAGTTAATTATGAAAATAGGCAATATATAGGTATCAAATTGACACTTGCAAACTTCAAATGCTTAATGGAAAAATAGTAAGTAAAGTTTAGGAAGCAAATTTGACAATTACCCTTGAATTATTGATATTTAAATTGAGAGGAAAAAAATAGAAAAAAAATCCAAATCATAAATTTTTTATCACCTTTAGTACATGAAGTTTGAAGTAAAGTGCATAATCAATATTTAAAGAGATTAAATTTCTCTTTAGTCTTTCAAAAACATCAATATCCTATATCCTTTTAGAACTTACAACTTTTTTTTTTTTACTTGATTCTTCCAAAATAGTTGTTTTCGGTGATAAGTTTAAATATATCGGAAACTTCTTTTTTGATGATATCCTCCTAATTGGAAAAAACAAATTATAATAATGCTTAAATGATGATGGAGGTAATTGAGTTTCTTTGGAAAATTGTTGACTCAAAAGAGTTATTTTGGTTTGGAAGGAAAAATCATAGTAGCCTAATCTAGTTTACATTTAATCTAAACATATTCTTTGAATTGCTTTATTAGGCTAGTGATAGAGCTGAGAATTTGATCTATGTGCAAGGTATCTCCTACAAAGATTTAACTTAATAGGCTAACAATAAAGATCATTAACTTGATCTAATTGCTTTTAGCTTTTCTTAGCATAGACTTGTTAATGGTTATTGATCATAGAAAACATAAAGAGAATGATTCATATTAAATGGAGGATACATCTTGTTTGTCACACCTCATGCAAGGTTGTAATGTGAAATCATCTTGTCCATTAATTACCGATTTAATCAAATGAACAAATGAAGTAGAAGAAAAAAAATCCATAAAATGGGCAACTTCTCCTCCTTATTTCGGTATTTCATAAGGATCACATAGACACTACTATGTTATTCAAGTTTTGATCTCAAGATTTTAGCACTTGATTAAGTGAAGAAAGCCTAGCTTCTTCATATGATCAATGAAATTGATGCTTAAGGTCCTTCACTTATCACAAATGCTAACTAAATGTTGGAGGTCTATTTTTCTCTCATATCTCTTTCTAAGCACTTCCCTTTGCATGTCACTAATTCAAGATTTTCCAAAACCATTTCAAGTATAAAATCATGTAATACACATTGATTGACTTTTGAGATATCAACCTCAAAATGTGGTCAATTTAAATTGAATATATAAACTACAGATTCTCACTCAACATTAGAAATAATATGTTTGCTTCTATCCTCTTTTGTTTTTCCAACATCATATTTGTATCTATTCCGTGCATTAAAAAAGGAAACCATAATTTGTTTTTTTATATAATTGAATAATGTAAAGGATAAGTTAACCTAATTTTATAGGAATTTATTAGATAATTAACTTTAAATTGGGGGAGGGGAGGGGATGTTGTATATATGTACTTATATTTTATTATTTTGGCATCTTATCCTTGATAAATACAAAATTCAATTAAATGCAGAAAAGATACAAAAAGATTAGTGTTGGTATACCATCAAAAGCCACTTCATTATTAGAATGTTGTGATTTGGTATATATAGTAAGCAATAGGTTGGCCTTAATGCAAATAAATTTATCAATACTTTCATTGAAGTCATAAGGTATAGAAAAAGAAGCTTTATATAAAGCTATTTCTTTTGTTACAATAAGAAGGGGGGAGTATTAAGAAAAAAAATGTATGAAAAGTCCATCTATCTATTTGTGGTAGAAATATTAATTTGCATAGTAATAATGACAACTTGTACCTAACCCTATACCGATTAACCCATTTAAAAAAGAAAAAAAATACTTAAGAATATTTAGAATTCACATATTTCAAGATTCTTTAAAGAGTAAATGTCCAAAACTAATGAAAAACATTTACAATACACATATTTAAGTAATTCACTACAATGCAACCTATAAACTTTTTGACATAATATAATAAGGTAATTGAATTATAAACATAAATAAAGTTCAAATAACTAATTCGATAAAATAAGTAGTTAATTGTAAAAATTAATTAAAACTTCAAATAATTAATTGCAAAATAAGTAAACTCATTGTAATTTACCTAGATTTTGTCATCAAGATTTTCGATATGCTAATAGGATTAAGCTTAGTCTAAAAATATAAGTCAAGAGGATGGAAGAGAACTTATAGTTATAAGTACAGCGAATGAAAAATGATGCATTATGTTATGCAATTAGTTAGACCATGGGAAGCTATTTATATACAACATTACAACCGTTATAGAAGAAAGTAGAGCTAACTAAAACTACTTACAAGAGTGTCACATGTAACAATAGATTAATAAGCATAAACTTAATTGCCCCCTTAAGTTGACCATGTTAACATGCATCGCTTGGAAACAAAAGTGGACACTTCAAAAACTGCCTTAGTGAGACAACCTGCAAGTTGATCAACAGAGGGAATATACACAATCGATAGCAGGCTAGAGGGAACATGATTGTAGACACATAGATGTCCAAATCTATATGCTTAGTTTGTTAATGAAGGCATGGATTTTTTGCTATAAGTTTAGCCGATTTGCTATTTATTTTAACATGAATAGGAAAAGGCAGAGAAATTCCTAAATCTCTTAGCAAATAAGAAAGCCAAAGCAATTCTTTGTTTAGAAAAGCAATGCTTCTATAATCCACTTCAATCGAAGAAGTAGCCACCACTATAGGTTGTTTCTTAGACTTTCAAGAAAGAAAGGGAGCTTCCAAGAAAGATGCAAAAGTTAAGTAAATATTATTGATCATCAACACTAAAGCCCCAATCCGCATCACAATAATCAATCAAACATAAATCACTAGCTACACTTAAACTCAAGCTAGCATCAATAGTTCCTTCGACATAACACAATACTTGAATTGCTACTTGCATATGAGAACTATATGGACGTGAAACATATTGGATGAGTTTTTGTAAAAAAAGGTTAAAGAAGGTCTAGTGATGTTCAAATACAATAATCAACCAACAATACACCTATAAGAACTAAGATCCCTAGGTGACACACTAAAACTTTTACAAAACACACAACCAACTATAAGAGGAAGCTTAGTAGGTTTTGGCTCTATTAATCTAGTTTTAGTGAGAATATCCAAAGCAAATTTGTGTTGATTTAAAAGAAAACCATCATTCAAGTGACACACTTCAATATCAAGAAAGAAACGAATATCACCAAGATCTTTGATTGTAAAAGCATGATTTAAGGCCTCCTTAACTACAACTATCCTTAAGAGAATCATCAGCAACCATAAGATCATTAGCATAAACTAGCAACACTATAAATCCCTGTTGATTGTGACTAGTAAACAGAGAATAATCTGACTTAGATTGAACAAAACCCAAAGATAAAATGAAGTGACTGAGTTCAACATTGCATTGGTTAAATGCTTGTTTAAGACCATAGAGGCACTTAACAAGCTTACAAACTTGCCCTTGCTCAGCTAGGAATAAATAACAGGTGGTACCATATGGATATCTTCCTCAATAAAACCATATAAGACAACATTGTTCACATCAAGTTGGTGAACATGCCACCTCCTAATAGCAACTAAATCAAGTACTATTCACAATGTGATTAGCTTGGCAACTTAAGAAAAGGTGTGCTTCTAGTCTATTCCCTTAACTTGTGCATAGCCTTTTGCTACCAAGCGAGCTTTATATCGCTCAATGGTCCCATCCGTTTTGTAATTTATTTTTTAAACCCATTTGGACCCAATGGCTTGTTTCCCAAGTAACAAGTGAGATTTAAAGTATGATTGGACTCTAAAGCTGCCAATTCTTAATTCATAGCATCAACTTAACAAGGATCGTGCATTGCTTCTTGATAGTTCCGAGATTCCTTGATTGTGAGTACATTTGCTAAAGAACATACAAAATTAGAGGGCAAATGTGTGTAATGTTTTGGTTTAACAAGTGGGTGGTAAACAAAGCTTATTTGTCATGCAAAACATTTTGTACAAAATCTTGAAGCCATGTAGGAGGATGTCTGTTACGATCCGACCTCCAAAGATTCTGTTCTAAATTAAAAGATCTAGCAGACTGATCACGTGTATAAGAATATGTTTTTATAGAGGAATCAGACATAAGCATTGAAGACTCATCATGAAGGAAGTCCTTTGATTCAACAACAAGATAAGGAAGAAAGAAATCTGAAGATAAACGTATATCATATTGCTATTTATGACAACAGGGAAAAATATGTTAGAAAATTTGAACATCTCTACTGAAAAAAAAATTATGAGTATCTGGATCAAAAAGTTAAAATCCCTTTTCGCATGAAGGATAGCTAACAAATACACATTTATTTCCTCTAGCATCAAACTTGTCCTTAGGCTTAGGATAATATACAGCATAGCTAAGACATCCAAAGACCTTTTAAGGTGGTGTATGATACAACATTTCACAAGGTGACTTCCAATCAAGTACTTCCATTGGCATATGGTGTATGAGGTATGTGGCTGTCAAAAGACATTCTGCCCAGATGAATCTAAGGAGATTGACATGAAGTCAAAGTGCTCTTGCCATGTCTAATATATGTCCATGCTTCCTTCCAACAGCATCTTTTTGTTGTGTTATGTATACAACTAATTTTTTATGCATAATATTGTGTTAAGCTAATAAAAGTTGAAAAGCATGAGAAATAAATTCCATGCCATTATCAGTTGGATGTGTTTAGGAGTAAGATGAAAGTGATTTTGAACAAAAGCAATGAAATTTGCAAGCAATGGTAAAGTTTGATCTTTGCTAGCCATGAGAAAGGTCTAAGTGCATCTTGTAACATCATTCATAATAATAAGGAAAAATTTAGCACCAGTTAAAGAAATTGTATTAAGGACCTCATATATCAACATGTAACAAGTCAAAAGCATGTGAAAAAAAAAAAAAAAACTAGTTGATCTAAAGGAAAAGGGTAAATGATGAGATTTTGCCAACAAACAAGAATCACAATTGAAATTGGCAAGATTCAAATATTTACCTACAGTAAATGCCTCATTTTCAAGATAGACTAATGTCCTAATCTACTGTGTATAAGTCAAATACTCTAATTTACTAACATAATTACAAGTATAGAGAGGTTTATATGGAATAGAAATATGAACATAACATGGAAATGGCTTTGAAGTATTTAGTATATAAAGTCCTCATTGACAACCAGCCTTAGGGACTACTTTTGGAAGTGGAGGCTTGAAAAGAACAATGGTTAGGCATGAAAGATGCTATTAATTCATTATCACGTAAGAGTCTATGTACATATATAAGGCTACAAATGAATTTTGGTATATAAACAATCACATGATGAGAGGTTATGTCATCTCATCATTAAGTAATACATCTCCAATTTAGTGAACTAGTTCCATACTTCCGTCTGGCATTTTAATGTAGATTGGTCTTTTTAAGGTTTGCATATTTGTGAAATTTTGAAAGTGAGGACTGATATGATCAGTAGCACCTATATCCATAATCCACGAACCTTCTTTGCTATAAGTAAGAAAACAAAAAGCAACACCAGAATTCATACTGTGAACATGCCATGAAAGATTCATGAGTACCATAATTCATACTTGAACAAGTTATTCAAATGAATTCTTCACAAATCTTATTCATGAATTGCACATCTAACCAACTGATCATGCAAATGAACTAGAACGGGAGCAATTACTACTTATCAAAACAAACTCCTCAAGTAGATTATTAGCAACAGCAATTTCATCATAATCTCAAAGGATTTTGTTTGTTTTTTCCTTTGTTGACACCAATCTAGCCAACCCACAATCTCAAAACAAGTTTTGACATCATGCCCATTTCTTTTACATTAACCACACACCATTCGATTTGACTTACTCTTCTTATCCTTCCGATCATCAAAACTCATTCTTCGCTAGTTACGAATCGTAAAAGCACAACTATTCTTTGATGCAATGGAACCCGAAGTAACTTTTTTTATTTTTTACTTGATATATCAAGTAATAAGCCTTATTAACTGTAGTTAATAGATCCATATATAAGATTTGATTCCTTGTGCAAACATAGATTTCAATTAATTCCATGAGAAATGGGACCAATTTGTTACGACTATCAATTTCAATAATCCTTTCCATCAAAGAACACTCACGATGCTTGATCGCACCACATGCACGATCATTCAATTCACCTCACAGCCATTTGAATTTATTGAAATATGTAGTAACACTTGCATTTCCTTGTTTAATATTCATAATCTCACTCTATGATTGAAACAATAAAGGTCCATTCAACAATCCAAAACGATCACATACATCATTCCAAAGTTCTATAGCTTATTGTGCATAGACAAAACCTTCGACTAATTCCTTGTTCATAGAATTGAGTAGCCAATATTTAACCATTGAATCTAGTCTTAATCATGATTGTTCATTATTTGAATCAAAAGTTAGCTTAAGACAAGATCCATCAATGTACCCTAGTTTTATCTTAATAGCCAAGGCTAATTTTATTGATCTATTTTAATTCAAAAAATTTGATCCATTAAAAGTAACATCTATAAGACATAGTCCAAGACTATCACTATTAGGGGGAAAAAATATAAGGATCACTACTAATGCAATCATTACTCGAATTCATTATAATTCCAAACATATATAACACTTCTCCAACATCCATTCAATACATGCAAAAACAAAAAAATAAAACCCTAAGCCCTGATATGATGTAAGTGATACCATCTAGAAATACAAGTCAAGAGGATAGAAAAGAACTCATAGTTGCATGTAGAGTAAATTAAAAATGATGCATTTTGTCGCTCAGTTAGTTAGACTATAGAACTATTTATATACAACCGAGATAGAAGAAAATAGAGCCAAACTTATACAAGTGCCACATGTAATAATATATCAGTAAGCATATAAGTTAGTTCATTCATGATCAAAATTTAATTTTTATCTATGTATATGTAGTAGAATATATATGGATTTTACTATGGAATTGATCCTTAGGTCGGGTAAAAGGTCGATTTGATAGTTAAGCTTCCCATATAATCATGATAATTCCAAGAATTTTAATATGGCACCAAAGGGACCGGTTGAAAAAAATTATTAATTATTAAATTTAAATATATTATATATATTTACATTTACAACAAAACAAATTTACCCTCTCCATCCGTCATGAAGTTATTGTGAAATCAAAGTGTTTAGTGAATCATGCATCCCCATTATCCCACATTTGAGGGAGTAATTAACATAGTTTTGCAATTTCGCAATGCATAAACCCCAAAGAGAAAATCACTCCATTATATCACAGGTTTATACCACAGCAACGGACATGCCAAAACCGGTAAAAGAAAATATACAAATAAGAAAAAAACTCGTACAAACATGACATGATTCAATCTCAATCCTTATTCGATTGAAGAAGATCGACACATGAGTAATTCCTTGTCTCATTCCCAAATTTAGAAGCCTCTTTCATTTGTTTTTCAGCCAGAGATCTCAACAGACTTGATTTCAGTTTTTTTCTCCTCCTGCTTAGGAACAGTCACGGTGAGCACACCATTCTCCATGGAAGCCTTAACCTGATCCATCTTTGCATTTTCCGGCAACCTGAAACGGCGGACGAACTTCCCACTGCTCTCTCCACACGGTGGTATTTCTCATGCTTCTCCTCTTGCTCCCTGCTTCTCTCTCCACTGATTTGGAGCACTCTTCCTTCTTCCACCTCCACTTTCACTTCTTCCTTCTTGAGCCCCGGAAGGTCTGCTTTGAAGATATGAGCCTCCGGGGTCTCTTTCCAGTCGATGCGAGCATTGGCGAAGGTGGTGGTTTCACCCACCGATGGGGGCACGCTGATTATGAGCCCTTCGAATGGATCCAATACGTCTAGGGAAAATGGGTCGAAGACATTGGTTCTGCGACCACCGAAGATGCTAGGAATGAGGGACATGATAATTGTTAATTTAAGATCGTGAGAATTGATTTAGTAAAATGTTTTTCTTGAGACGCTTGTCTTGCAATACGTTGGAGAAGCGGGCGTTATGGTGGGTGTATATATATATATATATATATACACAGATTCTTTAGGAAGTTTGGAGAGGTTTCTGGTTACTGAATTAAATATGGTTGTTGATAAGAAAGAATGGAGATGAAGATAATGGAAAACTCTGGTGACATCGTCGGTCCCGTTTCTTTTTCACTGATTCTTCCCCTTTCTCCTCTTTTTGTGCTATGTTCATAATTGTGTACTGTGTAATTGAGTAAAGGTACAGCAAAAATAGTAATTAATTTTGTCACTTGAAATTTCTATAATGTTCTATGACATTCCTAGCTATGTCTCGCGGTTATTTTTATATGGTTTTGTTTGAAAAAGGAGTTTATTTACTAGAATACCAATATAAACTATTGAAAAAATATATGGTTTTGTTATTTTTTATATATTGATTTTATCAGCTAATTAAAAGTTCTGATTTATATTATTTATGATTATACTATTTAAATATTTAATATGTTAATTATTATATTTATTTTAATAATTAGATAATTAATAAAATGATCCTTAAATAGAACTGAAGAAGTTTTTATGACGATACCACATAAGATATTTGTTGATGAAAGGGAAAAAATAGAGATGCATCTCTTTGTTTGGTTCTTTCAATTTTTCTTAAATTACTCTTAAAAATGGTAGCATGTATATCACTAGTTATGATTAAAAAAAAAAAAAGGAAAAGATAATGCCACGATAGTGTGATCAAGCATTTTAAGAAATTGAAGTAACCATTAGTTTGTAAATTGAGAAAAATTAAGAAAGGAAAAGTTAAAAGATTTTAATGTAAGAAAATCTTTTATCATCTTTCCACATTCTAAATTTTTTTTTCTAAAATGTCTAATAGCAGAAAATTCTATGGTCCTGCTGTTAATTTTGACAGAACCGATTCCATCATAATTCAACGACTCACATTATATTCAACTGTGATTGAATTACTAAAATAGTTAATATTGTATTTTATATATTTATTTTGAGAGTTAGATTAATGGTAGGAAGAAAGCTCCCAAAATATTAATAATTCAGGGAAATTTTATCATCTCGTCGACTATCCAACCGTACATATTCGTGATCGAACCATTAAAATAGTTAATATTTCAATTATTATATTTATTATAACGATTATATGATGATTGATGAACCTTTTGAAAATTTTAATTTTTCGTTTTCCCTCAGAATATTTCTTACTATTGTAGTATGGATATATGGAAATTCCTATGTGTACGTATAGTTCGATAATCTACAGCACAAGATTTAATAAAACCACCATAAAAGATGAATGGATTAATATATTAGTGGCCGAATTTATTAGTTGAAGTTGGCCCAATACATTGCAGATGGAGATTGGTCGGATTTTCCTTAATAGGCTTTTTATAGGCGGATTTACCTTGTCAAATTTTCTTTTTAATTGGCAAAACCTATGTATGGCAACTCATGGACTAGAAGAAAAGGAACAAAAAAAAAAAACTATCTCTTATGATATCTACCATCTCTCTCTCTTCCATAGACATGGTGTCGGCTCTAAACCAGCTCGAACCAGACCCATTGGTTCCACTTCTAAAGCTGGAGAACCATTACAGCCAAATTTTTTTTTTTTTTTTAAGAGATGAAGATTAAGAAAAATAAATATTCTTATAGAGCAATAATCATATATATAGCAAATATTAGAAATACTTTGACATTAAATGAAAAAAAGAAAAAGAAAAAGTGAAATAAATATTTCATTAATACAAACATTTTTATTACAAATGATAAGTATGAAGGACAAATAGTTCTATTACAAATATTATGTGTTTAAGTTTTAATTTGAATTTATTTTCTAGTTCTATGTGTTTTTATATTCTTTTTTCTATTTTTGTTCTCATTTTTTATTTTTGGGAACCGAGATAGAATTGCCAGTTCCATTGATTCTTGGCCATGGAACCGGATAAGCCGGTCTTATTCCGATTCTAGAACTATCGGTGGTGGTTCTGGTCCGATTCCTGGTTTGGAACCGAACCATGCCCATTTCTATCCATAATTACCCATATAATTTTTTTTATATAGATTTTTCTTTTCTCATATGTCTCTCCATGCAACTGTTTCATAGATTTTTTTCTTCCCATACTTATTATGGTTCACTCTATATTTAATAACTGTTTTATATTTCATTTAATCACCTTACATAATAACTATTTTCATTTTTTTCCTTTAACCACTTAATATTATAATTATTTTTATTTTTTGCATTTATTATTATTAAACCAATCTATTTCATCATATTTTTAATGACATTACTTTATCTTAACTCCTTCTCTCTCTCTCTCTCTCTCTCTCTCTCATAATCGACAATGTAATTTTTTTTATAGATTTTTCTTTTCTCAAATGTATCTTCATGCAATTGTTTAATAGATTTTTTTTTCTTCCCATACTTATTAATGGTATGTTTGGATAGCTTTTTTCGATAGATATAGAAACTTTTTAAAACTTTTTTCTAACAAATTGTTTATCAAGAAATTGATATAGATAAAAAAAATTGGCAATTCTCATGAAAAGATTAAATAGATCAAATATAGATAAAATAAAAATATAAATTAGATACATTTACACATATCGTTTCAATACAAATAAAGATGAAAAATAGAACTAGGTTTCCTTTATGTTTAATAACTGTTTTATGTTTCATTTGATCACCTTACTATTATAACTATTTTTTTTTTTTTTTTGCATTTAACCACATTAATATTATAACTATTTTATTTTTCACACATGCAAAATGGTTGCGACTGTCTACTAGTAAAATAATATGTATTTGTGATATTTAAACTACTATGTAACATATAATATAGGTAAGTTTCATTCAGGTATTTAAAGTTTTTTGTTTGTAGTAGTTTAATACCTAAAAAGAATTTCATGTCATGATAATATTCAAACTTTTTAATTGTTTTGCATTTGATTCCTTTGATCAAAATCCGGTCATTTCTCTAAACAAAGGTTGACATGAAAAAAGAACTTAATTAAAAAATTATTTTCTATGTCCGTATTGACAATTTTTATTATTTTTATTCTTTTTTACTCCCTTTTTTCTCCTCCTCTTCTTCTTCTTCCTTCTAACCTAAAAAAAAAAAAAAACCAAAAAAGTCTTTACTTCCCTTCTCTGTCTCTTCCTTCTCTCTCTCCCCTCTGTGCTTCTTCTTCTTCTTTTTAGTCCTCCCCTGAGTCCTAACTGCAAAATAAAAAATAAAAACTAAAATCCCACCTGCAAGAACGTCACAAAACCAAACTTCCACCGACCACACGAGCCATCCACATGGTCCCTGTTTTACACAAGTAAAATCCTTATTATTTTTTTCGCTTGAACTCGAAATATTCAATTACCTATGCTTAGAACTACGAATAGCACAAAATGATTTAAAAACCGAAATCCAAAGAATCAAGGTTTGACATAAGAAACTAGATAACAAAAATAATAAAAGCACAAGCAACAACACAAATCATTGACTTTAAATGACAAAATAGCATTATGAAAAATTATTTGAACCTAGCATTTAATGTTTATCTAAGTTTTGGAAGAAAAATGAAAAAAAAAAAAACTGGTTTCTAGAATTTTATTTATTTATTTTTTTAATTTGGGGTTAGAAGGAGTAGAGAGATAGAGGAAAGTAAAAAAGAATGAAAAAAAAAATCTACTGCAATATAAAAAATAATTTTTTAATTAATTTCTTTTCACCTAAGCTTTTGGCTGAAAAAATGATCGGATTCCAGTTAAAAATATCACGCGTAAAATAATTAAAAAGTTTGGATAACATCATAGTAAGAATTTTTTAAAAATATTAAATTATTACAAACAAAAAAATTCAGATATCATAAATAAAACTTACCCCAAATAATATGTTAAAATTGATTAGAATAAATCCAAACACAGAAGCAAAACCAGCTCAAGACCAACCCAAATTTTTCGGTTTACAAATCTAGAATACGGGGGCCTAGAACTAGACCCATGGAGGTTTGAGTCGGTGTCGGTTTTAACAATCAGTGATTTACGGTGTGGTTCTTGTTACAATTGAACTAGTCTGGACATTAAAATTTTTATTATAAAATTAAAAGATAAATTTAATTGTAAATAAAAAAAAATTTAAACTTAAAATAAAGACCAAGCTTAAGAGGACTATCATCTTTAGCTTCTTTTCTTAAAGAATTATTTAAGATGTGAATTTATTTATACATAAATACATTCACCTTTAGTTATGCCATTATAAATATGAGATTACAAAATATTCTCAGATCTAAATCAATACTTTGAATTGGATCATTTTTAAGGTTGGGTCAACTTAGATCTCATAGCACTAATAAAAATAAGTTCCCACATGGTCTTAAAAAGAAAAAAACTCCCACATCTTTGAAAAAAAAAAAAAAAAGAAAAGATTTTACTTTTAGTAGAAGTTAATAAATCTAACAATACATGATTTTCAATATATTTATTTAAGAGTGAATGTGAAAAAATGGTACCTGAACTTTGCAAAAAGTTAATTAGGTACTTAAAGTTTGATTTTAAACAATTTGGTACTTGAATCTACTTCTTTCGTATATTTTTCTTACTTGATTGAACTTGCTTCAGGTAAGAAAAATGTACAGGAAAACTTGTGTCAGGTATTAAATTACTCAAAATTAAATTTTAGATACATGATTAAATTGTTTGCAAAAGTTTAGATACTACTTTTGGTATTATCATCTTATTTAATTTGTTGGTATAAATGTCGTGGATAGCTAACAACTTTTCACTATTTACACAAGAATAGTTAAAATATTAGTTTTTCTTTGATTACAATTTTTCCCTTTCAATTTTCTTTTTCCTTTTTCTTTTATTTTTTTAAGTCCAGATCTAGGGACTTGATAGGTCCATAGCAAGATCTAAACACATTGACACGGGTCGAGTCCTGGTTTTAACCACATCGGTATTAGGCCATTCTAGTTCATGGATCACATCTAGTGTGTGTTCAAATCCTAGTTTAAATATATGCATGTTATATGTAGTAAAAAAACACACATATATATATGGTATACATATATAATATATAATGTGTAATATAAGCTAATATATTGTATTAAAGTGTAAGTGTGAGAATCTTACGTAGAAAATATGAGTCTTATGTGAAGATTTTATAAGAAGGAAAGACTAATTAACCCATTATCTTAAGGTTTTAAATTATAAATAGTTTCAAAAGCTCAATTACATTATTCTTTACAAAGTTCAATTGTAACTATTAATAATTCTGCATGATATATTTTATTGAGAATATATTATTTATATATATGCATACGATCTATATACATAAAATAATGCTTAATAGATGTAAACTGAAACCACAGAAAGAGAGAGAATATATAGACATATGTATATATTACATAATAGATTTTTAAGAATTATGTGCAATATAAAGTACAAACTAATTCATGGTACATCGTATAAATTATATAATTACACACACAATATATAATATTTATTAATACTATAAAATGATTAAAATAAATATTTTTCTTTTCAAAAGTTGGATTGGGTTTGCGATTTCCTCCTTGTAAGTCCAGAAATTGAAATCCTACACAAAGTTGGTGTTGCTGATGCTGATACTCAGCAATCATGATTTCACAAGGTATGATTGTTGCCTCAATGCCGCCGACTCTAGACCTGAGGATCAGTCCAAATGGCCAGTTCCATCTTGACTAAGGACTTGTTGGGGTCCCCATTACCCAGCTGGGCCACGAGCCTAGAGTCGAGAACCCGGATCACTATTTAAAAAAAAAAAAAAAGAATCTCAAAGAGGGCCAACCAAAAAAAAAAAAAAAATCTATGAAATAAAAACTAATGCAAAAATAAAAAAGTAAATGGTATTCAATATTTAAAAAATTTTCATATAAATAGAACTAAATTATTTTATGTTCATAATATTTAATGTATTGTTGATAGTGACACAAGAAATAAATTTATTTAAAACACATATATGGTTTTGTTTATATAAATGTTCTAACAAAGCAAGAATCCTATTTTTTACAATATGAGACTACTTTTTCTTTTATAACCTTATTTAAATGTATTATAGTTCTTTATTGCTAATATTTAAGCTAATATAGAATGCGTTTTTTAAAAAACACGAGGTATATCCTTAACAATTCTTCAAGAAAATATGCTAAAGACTATTATATTTGTAAACCCAATTTTCATTTTAAGTTTAAAATTTTATTTAAAATTTAAAATTTCATGTTTTAAATTTTTTTAATGTATTTAGAAAAGGAAATATTATATTTTTATTCATCATTTAACTATTTTTAATTCGAGTGCCTAACATTATGAATATTTTCAAGTTGAGTCTTCCGTTTGCATCGTTCAAAGTTTTGTTAAAGGTTGAAACAAGACTTGTTATTTGCTAGCACCAAATAAATATATTGCTAAGTATTTTTTAATGGAGTAATAAATAATATTAAAAAATTAAAAAATGGAAAATAAACTTGTGCAAGATCTCAAAGGGAAATGGGTATTTACTATCTTCTTTCTATCTTCTTTCATATTCTTCACATTACCTCAACAACCAAATCCAAAAAATTTAAGATGATAAACTTAAAAAAAAAAAAAAAAACAATAACAAAAAATAGAATCTTCTTATATCGTGCACCGTTTTGATAAACTTTAGATCCTAGAAGCTGACGAAATGCTCACCATCTGGATCTTGGATTATAAAATTTTGATTTATGAAAATTGATTTTCCACCCTTTCCTAAATTCCTTGTGAAGGCTTCGAAGTTACAGAGAAAGCCTCATGACGTGACAGTCCCAGTTTTCATCATCAGTTGAGCGCCAGCATCATCCCAAATTTATATGGACTCAGTATTTTAATAAGTGAACTATCTCGATTATATGGGCTTTTGTTTGTAGGATAGAAATCTTTATTTTCTTTCATCGACAGCACAAAAACGTTACTGATGAGGAAGAGAAATTTTCTTTTCGCATTTTTCCCCAATAATATTGGTTTTTTGTAATTTAATTGAATTAAACACATCCAATAATATATTCGCTTTATTCAAAGAATAAGTAGTTGGCATCTGTTAACTCTTTACCGAATTTTTAAGGAAGCTAGCTGCACTTATATAAAATAATATTTAAAAGGTTAGGGCCAATAGGAATAAAATAAGGTGTATAAATCAAATATAAATAAAATAAGGTTGAGGATTTAAATAAAATATAATAAAATATCAAGGATTAAATATATACCTAGCCCTTAAAAAAAATATTCATGGGTCCAGTTTGTCAAAATTTGCTCATAAATTATTGGGCCCATAGTTTCAAAATTGGCTAGACCTAAATGAGGTTACGATTAGCTCTTAAAATTACGAATTGCATCCTTATTGGTTTCCATCGATTTTGTACTCAATCGATTTGTGCCTGTGAATATGTCTATTCGGAAATAAATCGAAAATAGAATTGTAATTTTGAGTTTATTTTTTTTTTTCATGTTTGATTGCATTTTTTATAGCCGGAATTGTGATTTCTTCTGCAAATTGATGATTCCATCTTTGAAACGAAAGAAGATTCTTCCTCAGTGGAATTATAATTCTATCATTCTTTATATGTAGTTTAATTATATTTTAATTTTATAGTGTATTCATAATTTATATTTATTTTAAAGACATTTTGTTAAACTTATTTATATATATTATATTCCATTTTATTCCTTGAATACTTCCAAATATATATTATTCTAGTACTTATTCCATCCTAATCCTGCATATTAAGCTTGAGACTAGTTTACACTTTAGGATAATATGTATGACAAGTGAAATTATAAAATAAAAGATGATATTTAAATGATACTATAACAATCTCAATCATTTATTATTAGACTGAGAAAAAGAGGAATCGAATTGAAAATGGAGGTTAGAAAAAAACCCCCTCAAGATGGAGAGCTAGGAATGCCGTAGAACATTATAGATATTCAAGATACAAAATTCATCACTATTCCTACCACTTTACTCAACTCTATTCCTACCACTTTACTCAACTCTACGAGGAAAAGGTTGGTAAATCTTTAATCTATTTATTTAAATAGATCCTCCATTTAGGATTTGTCAAGTAAAAAAATGGTACTATATACAATACCGTATATAAAATCATTACGGTACCATTTTTCTCATGACAGATCCTCAATGGAAGATCTACCTAACAAAGGTGGATCAATAATTCACTTTTTTTTTCAACTCCAAAGTATACAATTATGAGTAACATGAAACTAAAAACTTCTACAGTTCTCTCGTTAGACCATCTAATCAATCATCTAACTATTAAAATAAATATAGTAATTAGAATATTAATATTTTAGTGATTTAATCATACTTGTGTATGATGTAAGATGCAAGATGATAGTGAAACTAGTCTCATCAAAATTAACAACGGGATCATAAAATTTTGCAGTAAGACAAGAGAGGAATAGAAGAAGAATCAGTTAAAAAAAAGGAAAGAGCCCGAAGGTGTCACCAGAAATTTCCATTATCTTTTTCTCCCATTCTTTCTTATCAACAACTATAATTAATTCAATAGCTAGAAGCCTCTCTAAGCTTCCTAAATAGCCTATTTATACACTCACCAGAAGCTCCAACTTCTCCAATATATCACAAAACAAACATCTCAAACAAAACAATTCACCAAACAAGTCCTCGCGCTCAACAATAATCATGTCCCTCGTTCCTAGCATCTTCGGGGGTCGCAGAACCAACGTCTTCGACCCATTTTCCCTAGACGTATGGGATCCATTCGAAGGGCTCATGATCAACGTGCCCCCATCGGCACGTGAAACCACCACTTTCGCCAATGCTCGTATCGACTGGAAGGAGACCCCGGAGGCTCATATCTTCAAAGCCGACCTTCCGGGGCTCAAGAAGGAAGAAGTGAAAGTGGAGGTGGAAGAAGGAAGAGTGCTCCAAATCAGTGGAGAGAGAAGCAAGGAGCAAGAGGAGAAGAATGAGAAATACCACCGTGTGGAGAGGAGCAGTGGGAAGTTCCTCCGCCGTTTCAGGTTGCCGGAGAATGCAAAGATGGAACAGGTTAAGGCTTCCATGGAGAATGGTGTGCTTACCGTGACTGTTCCTAAGCATGGGGAGAAAAAACCTGAGGTCAAGTCTGTAGAGATCTCTGGCTGAAAAACTGATAAAGGTGTTTTTGTATATTTGGAAAGGAGCCAATAAATAATTACATAATCTGCTCCTTTCCAATCGAATGAATGTTAAAAGGTTTGAGATTCAATCATGTGTGTGTGTGAGTTTTATGTAGTAAAAACCCGATGATATGTAATGGGGTGATCAACTTTTTCCTTTGGGATTGCAGTAATACAGTCATCTACATTATTCTGGATTAATTTGCTAATCTCTTTCCCACCGAATATATATATATTATATATATATATATATCATATACAAATAATTAATTTCTGAAATTATTAAAAAGAAAAGAAACCACGAGATTCGCACGAGTAAATAATTCTAAAATATGATCTATATATGTTTTGCTAGGCAAATTGATTGGTAAAAGTAGCTATAGAGATATATTAGGAATTTTTTTTAATTTTTTTTTCTTTAATCCTAAAAAAAAATTACAATTTTTTATTTTATAGTAACAAAAATTTGATAGAATAAGGAAGTAGGTAGGAACCATCATATTTTATACTCATGAAGTAAACCAAACATATAACTTTACATGTTTTATCGTAATACAACAGCCAAAATTTTCTAATAAAAGAAATGAATGTTTTGTTGGAGAATCTCGCCAAAATTATACCTGAGTAACCATAAAGGCATAATCCATGTTCTATCTTGTTGAGCGCAAAAAAGCCCTCGTTGCCCTGTAATCAAAGTCAAAACTCAAAAGTTCCCAGTGTAAGATGGAATTGTCGTTCTAACTCTTGCATTTTGGGCGCTGAAGCAAATGCGATTTTGTAAATGCGTTCATCTCCATCTGCCTCTCCACCCCAACATAGCAACTAAAAATAGAAATTGTAATTATAAACCCTTAAGAAAAAGGAAAGGAGAAAAAAAATAAAAGCAAAAATGCTACAGTGAAAAATAGGAAAGTTGTTATAATTGACAAGATAACTTGTAAAGAAAGAAAATACTATCATTAAAAAAGGAAAGTAAAGGCTCATGACTTGCTTTACAAAAAACAAAATTGAAAGATAAAAAGATTCTAGTCACTCTTGACTTTATATAATGTTAAAGCAAAGTTGCGAGGAAAAGAAAATTAATTTACGACAAAAGAAGAAAATCAAATCTAATGAAACGACTCTAAGTCTACAATTAAATAGTTCATTGAATCCTAATTGTAACAAAACTTTCTTAGTTGAACGCTTGTGGTATGGAGTAATGGAAGGTATGTAATTCTGGTCTTATTTTCATGTTTTTATGAATTAGTTAGTCTTAAAATTTTATCAATATCCATCATTTTGGTTAAGAATTAGTTATTCATTAGTATAATTAGTGAAAAAAAAAACATTGTAATTTTACTATTTATTCTTTTTTTTTCTTTGTAGCTATTATAACGGGTGAGAGGAATTCGAACCTAGAATCTCTTGTTTGGCAGAATAGTAGATGCCATTAGATTATAATATCATTGATAATTTTACTATTTATTGATAGTAAAAGTTTTATACTATGATTTCAAGGTTTTATCCTCAATTGGGATTTATCATTTAAATCATAGTTTTCTTTATTATTTTAATTTCAATTTATTAGTCATAGGCAAGAGAATAAAATTTTTTATTGTTGTAGGACATTATTTTCCGTAGATGTGACAAGTACTTTTAATGTTTTGCGGTTAAAGTTATTACATTCATAAGGTCGTGAGCTTGTAAATTTTAAGAGCGTAGAACTTAAAGAGAGTATAGAAAACACACAAAAGACGCAGAGAAGACACATGACGAAAGACTTTTGTAATTGTGAGATAGACAATCAAGTAGACGTAGAGATGATCTATATTTTAAGCTATAAACAATCTAGCTCCAAAGTGGGAGTTGAAAATGGAACCTGAATGTCGAAAAATGAATATTGCTTGCAAAGAGAATATCGGTTCAATTCCAATACAATATAAAATAATAAACAAAATACTCCTAAAATAATATTTATCTATAAAACAAAAAAAAAAAATTAAAACCATAACACAAACCCAAAAACCTCTAAACATCATTCAAAAGTTACAAATTTCATATAACAATGAGTCAAGTCTCATAACACTAATACAACTATTTAAACAACTTAATATCTAAAAGAAACTAATAAACATATCTATCAATCAACCATCAATAACTACATTCGAATCTGCCCTTGACAATGTTACCTCATTTCGTCTTGCACTTTCATCTACAAACCACCAAATAATGTATATAATAATTAGATAGAATTATTGAAAGGTAAACATCATAAATTAAGTGAAATATAATTAAATGAAGAAATACCTTCCCAAGCAGAACTTTGTGACCAATTACGTGTACATACTAAAGCTTCCACATTGTTAAATACTTAATAAGAATACGGGCACTAATACTAAATGTTGACTCAGATGCTAGTGTAATAATTGGAATGCTGAGTATATCCAAAGCCATGATGCACAAATTCGGATACCTTTGATTTTAAGTTTTTCAATATTCTAACACTTTTAGCTTTGAATAGAAATTCATATCCATTATTGGTTGACCTAGATAAAGATCTAAAAAAGACTAGAGCTATGCGTGTGGGGTGGGTTATATGGGCCAGCCCGCATAAACCGCAAAAAAATACGGGTTAAGCTAAAAATTTTTACCCCTTTAATGTGCGGGTCAAAATAGCCTACCTTACATAACCCGTGGGTTGAAGCAAGCCAACCCGCTGCAGGTCAGGTTGGCCCGTGAACCCATACTTAAAAAACTTAAAAAAAAAAGAAATAAGTATAAATCTTAAGAAAAAAACCTAGTAGATTGCCCACTTTATTTCCTCTTCACTTCACTTTTCTATTATTTAGTTGTTGAATGGTGATTATATAATTTTTATTGGTATTATATTTTAAACTTTAAACTTTTATGTTTATTATATCCATAATCCTTTTATGAATATTTTTTCATTTATATTTATTAGATATTTAGATAGTTCTATTTAAAATAAGCAACATAATATCAATTGATAATTTCCATTATGTATTTTTCCTTGCCATACCAAAAAAAGGAAAAATGGAATGGATTATAATTTCTATTAGTTAAAATAAATCTTTTTACATTAAGATAAAAAAATTTAAAATAAAAGTCTATAATTTTTTCATACAAGATTATCATCTAAGATTAGTATGTAGGTAATTTGTGAGAAAAAAATATATACTATATTTAAATTATTAAAATTTTAAATTCAAATTAGAATTCTTATAAATTTTTTTAATAAAAAAATATATTAGTGGGTTCGCAGGCCAACCCGCATAACCCACCAACCCAGGCGGGGCGGGTTGTGCTAAAAATTTTGATCCGCATTGCAATGCCAGCTAGCCCGCATAACCCGTAGGCTGAAGCGGGGCGAGGCGGGGTTGGCTCACATAACCCGTTTGCATAGCTCTAGTCTCTACTTCAACTTGACAATACTCTTACATTATTAGGAAAAAAGATAAAAGATAGTTATGAATTTTGATCATTTAATAAGAAACATTGCAACAAAGGAGAAGAAAAAAAAATTACAGTGGTTATTGAACTTACATCTAGAGTAGTAATGTCTACACCCAAAATCTTTTCAAGGACCCCAACTACTTTATCTTTACCCCCACCTCTAAGTCTTTGTTTAACTTGAGAAGATCCAATTTGAGAACCACTTGAACTCGCTTTACTTGTCTCGCTTTTATCATACTCTCCAAAGAGTTTGTATAATTTGATCTTTATTTTGGTCAACTTCTCCGCACAATAAGTTGATTAATCTTATTAAAGAAAAACCTCAAGAAGGTCAATTTCATTCGAGGATTAAGGACAGCTCTAAGTGCAAGAGTAATGCTATATTCCTTCCAATACTTATCATTTTGCTGTTTCATTTTAATAGACATGTCCTTTAAAATCGAATCCTCACTCATTGTATTTTCATTCAATAAACATTCTATTCTTCACAGTTGTAAGAAGTACAACTTTGAATTTGGATAAGTTAAACCAGACATCAAATTGGTGATGGTGTAAAAAGGACTCAAAAACTTGCATAACTTCTATTTTCTTTCCCTTTCCTCCTCTCATGGACAAAATTTGTAGTTTGAATCATTCAATTGAAAGTAGGAAAAAAGCACGCAGATAATTTAGAGCACTATCAAGCATAAGATAAGTAGAGTTCATCTAGTAACCACATATGATCGCAGCCCAACATAAGTATGAATATGTCCAACATGTTTAACATACTCTTAAAAATATTTCATTCTACTATCTGACCCTTTGATATACTTTAAACTCTCTCTTATCTTATGTGATGCTGCATTAGCTACTGTTAAGCCCTCTTTGACAATCAAATTAAATATATAAGCATAACATCTAATATAAAAAAGATTCACCGTCACATGATAAGCTCCCATGTAATTTAAGTTGATCTTTTAGAAAATCTTGCATACAGTCGTTAGCAGATGCATTATCCAAGTTAAGAGAGAATACCTTTTTCTCTATTCCCGATCTTTTGTCAAACATTTTCTTTGATAATTCAAATTTTGAATGCAGGGGGCATATAACAAAAAGAAAGAATTTTATTATTAAGCTTACAAATACCATCCACAAAATGATTAGTCAAGCAGATATAACCTTCCCTAGTTGAAGTAGTCCATAGGTCTGAATTTAAACAAACTCTATTAGGAATTCTCTCTAAAACATACTTCAATTTATCCTTGTAAACACCCTATTTTTGTCCATTTAAAGCTTCAATCTATTGTAAAAATTAATATTATATTAAGCCTGCAAATTGCAAAAAAAAAAAAAAAAAAAGAAGATTAAAAAAAACAAGGAAAATAAACAAAAAAAAGAAAGAAAAAGAAATCATTATGAATGTATAAAAAAAAAAAGAAAAAAAGTAATTTTAATTATAGTTTTATTTTAGACCGAATTAAATACTCAATGTAAATGGGCTTATTTAATTGGGCCTAATTTGAAAACCTTAAATACAATTTTTACGCAAATTAGAATGAGGCATAAGCCAACAGTCTGTATGGATAAGTCACAAGCATGGATTGGGGAGACCTAGGTTCAATCCTGCAAAGAGGCAAATTGTCCTTTTTTTTCCTTATTTATTTATTTATTTATTCTTTCCACATGCTCTCATTGGATAGATGAGGTAAGTGCATATGTCAGTGAGCTGCCAGATGAGGTAAGCAAGAGTATCCAGATACATCGTATTGTGGTAGGTGAGCAGTAGGCCAGAGTGTCTAGATACATTGTATTGTGGTAAGTAAGTTATAGGCTAGAGCATCCAGATATATTGTATCATGATAGGCCAAAATATCCAGATACATTGTATTGTGGTAAGTGGGGGGTAGGTGAGTCAGTAGATGAGCATGCTAATGCCTATAAATACTAACATACCACAACACAAAAATCAGTAGAAGAGATCAAATATGAAGTTCATAAAAAGTTAGGGTTTCTAATTTTTTTTAGGAAATTTCGAAGCAATTGGATGTTAAAATCTGTCATCACAAGATCGATTGAGGGCTTTTGAAGACTAATTCATGACTGTCTAATCAATCACAAATTGCCACCAGAATCTCCTATTTAATTATTGTCGACTGCTTGTTCTTCACCTCTTCTCTAAGTCTGCATGCGTCTTGATGTTGTACCAAGTAAGTTTTTTTCTTTCTCTTTTCATTTTTCTATTTATTTATTTTTTTAAAAAAAACTTAAAAAAAGGAAAAAAAAAGAAAATAGATAAAAGATAAAAATATATATTGATGCATGTACTAGGAAATATAAAATAAATATTATATAAAAAGTATACATAGAATATGACATAAATTATTTTGACACATAGAAAAACTTATTTTTATAAATAAAAATGAACTTAGTAGTTTATAGGGTTTAACCCTTCATACTTTTTTTTTTTATTTTTTGCTAAATTGACTAAAATTTAATGAACTTAAAGCAAAAAGAGTTCAAAAATTAAAAATAACCAATCCACTAAATTTTTTTTATAAAAAGAACTACGTATTGTCTGATCTTGATTAGCGGGTATGTAGGCACCTCTGAGGCGACATAAAAAATGAAAAAAGAAATTTTTGTTTATTATTTCTATTTTGAATTAATTCATTATTCATTTTAAATATTATAAACTTTCATGATAAATTGTAAATATCAATGTTGTTTGTATTTATTTGTAATTACTAAAGTGTCTAATGATCAATTTTTGTTTTATTATTTGTGGGTATTATAATTTGTAAATATTTTTTTACATTAGTAGATCTTTTAGCATTAAAAAGATAAACTTTAAATTATGAATTTTAAGTGGTAACCATATGGTTTTAATGGTTAGCCCCCGAATCCAAAATTTCTAGTTTATAAAGTTTGGTTTCTAAATCAAAATTTTCACAGACTAGTAGTTAAGTTAGGATCATCTAACCCATTGATCCTAACTTATAATTTTTTTCGATTCCAATTGGGTGGTGACTCCTACAAATTTTTTCAAAAAACAAATTTCTTTAATTTCTAGTCGAGGGTTCGTATTAATGGATTTGGGTTTCATACAGATCGGATTAAAAGAAATTAGACCAAGAAATGAAAAATCTAGGCTCAACAATCCTTGGCGACTCCATTAGGTCGCGTATTTTCAAGAGGGCTAGCCACATGAAATTCAAAAATTTAAAGTTTATCCTTTATTTACTCGTTTTTATATATTATTTGTATAATTATTCATTTGTAAATAGTTGTACTAATGTTTTCTTTAAGTGATGCAGATATGCCCCTTTGTAAATAGCATAAGATGGGGTACAAAAATTTTTTTTTTTAGCTGAGGAGATTTTTTTTTTAAATGTGTGCTATATATGGTCAGAACCATGTCATCTTAGGACCCTAGGTAGGGAGGTCGCTATTAAGATTTGGAGGCTGTGACTTTTCCACCCTCTAGTTTATGAAATGACCTTCTGCTCTAGTTTAGTTTACCTTTAGAACCACCCAATTGCATTCATAAACACGGGTTGAAGATTAAATAATAATGGGGCATACCTTAAAAAGTTACAGTTTTAAATCCTTTTAAAATCCTCTCCTTGAAAATTATTTATCTCATTTTTTTTAAATAAGGTTGTAACTGAAATGGAAATCCCTAAATTTCCCCATGATTAATTAGTTGTCAACCCCTAAGTTTGCATCAGTGTGAATTGTATGTGTAATATGTAATGTGAATAATTTATTATAATTTATAAATAATACCTGTTGTCAGTATTATAGCCATTTGTATATAGTTAAAAAAAATAATAATAAAATGCTAAACTTGTAAATTGTCTTGAATAAAAAAAAGATAAAAAGATTTTTTTAAACTCATGTAAAATAGTATGCATCTTTGTGATATAAAAAAAAATTGCAATTATCAATAATCTTTTTTATTTTTCATTTTTTTTGTAGATAAATAAATTTTCAAAAAAAAAAAAAATAAACTTGTAAATACTCTTTAGATTATATAGATCATAATAAGGTAAATACAAAACTTGTATATAAAGGTTGTTAAAAAATGTATAATAGACCTGTACATATCCATAAATTGTACATAATTTGATCATCTATTAGATTAGTTCTTCTTCTAGATCATCATAGATCCTTTTAAATTAGAATCACTCTTTGTCATATGTATTTCACTCCTTTAAACTCAAGTCTATTATCCTATAAATATCAGTCTCCATTTGTGAATATTTAAGAAAATGAAAAAAAAAAGTCATCATTACTCTTTACAAATTATTTTGAAAAGGAAAAAAGAAATGCTACTTTATAAAATAGGTTTTGATTTGAAATTTTCAAAAAGAAAAAAAAAAAAAGAATCATCTTTGTGAATAAATTTCCATTTTAGGTTGCAAACAGTCATTGTAAGATGTGGTTTCCAAATACTTCTTTGTAAATATATATTATCCTTTCAGTAATTAATGTTTAGTTATTTATTGAATACAATTTTCTAATAATTTAAAAAAAAGTTTTTCAAAAAAATGAATTTTTTCAAAGAAAAAAGAGAGAAAAAAAAAATTTGCTAACAATCAAGGATCCTTTAAATTTTTAGGCCCAATGATCACTCACTTTAGGCTCAAAGAGAACTACAAACAAAAAATAAGGAGCAACCAAAAGGACTCGATAAGTCACTAATTAGAGGTATTTGTCGGGCTTAATTTCTATAATATAAACTTGATATAAAATGGGCATTTAGTAAATTATCTTGAGGCAAACTAAAAGAATGATGATTGATAACTAAGAAAATATCTCATAAAAAAGGTCTAGAATGATAAGAGGCAAAACGAATCCTAAACACCCGAGAGTAGAGCGATATTAAAGGGATGAAATTGACTCATTCCTTAAAGGAGGTCTGCCTTGAATTTGATACTTGGGTCAAAGTGACATTAGGCATTCATTTCAATATCTCAAACACACTTATCTCTTGCTAACCAAGTTGAGCTATTAAGGAAGTATTTCAAAAGGTAAACCCTGTCAAGAACCACCCCACAATGGGGCAATTTAAAGGTTAGCGTCATTAATAAGGAGAAAAAGAGGATTAACTAATGTATGCTTACCCTAGTTGTATCAATTCAAGAGAAATCATTTGATATACATATTTCATTTCCTTTGAAAGGAAGAAGAGACTCTATCCCAAAACCATACACAACTCATATACTTTGAGGTGTAAGCCATCTAATGAAAGTTGAAGAAACTCAAATCACCTTGAATTCAAAAAAAAAAAAAAAAACAAGAAGAAGAAGAACGCAAAAGGAGAAAGAAAATGGAATTAGCAAAGAAAAAAAAAAGAAAAAGAGAGAGAGAAGCGAAGAAAAATGGAGAATATTCAAATGAAGTGATCATACCTAAGGATTAGAGGCACATGCTTAAAGCTCAAAACCTATCAAAACTCAATATCTAAGGTCTACAACATATTTATGTCATAGACCTATCCACAATATCGCCCTTTTAGAGGCTCTTCGGATTATAGGACTTGATTTATTAATGCTCTTAAAACTAGGGATAAGTGCATTATCAGTTTTTCTTAAGGGTTCTTGACTTGTAAACCCAAGGAGTATTGAAGATAAATTTCAGAAAAAGCCTTCATAAGAGATCCATTTCAATTTAAGCCAATAACTAAAAAGCTCACATTACTATCCAAACAAGACCTAATGGATTGACCAATATGTATCACTTACAAGTCGGACCATAATTTTTGTAATTCGAGTAAAATATATAAAAATAAGCTTAAGAGAGTGTAAGGAAGTCCTCTTGGACTAGACAATTCAAAACAAGATAATTATCCCTTGGTATGAAAATCATTTAGAGGGGCATGGAAAATCATTTGCCCCAATTTAGAAGGTATCTGCCTCGAGTTTAAGAACTATTTGCCCCAAAGTTGAAAGAGAATACCCCAATAGAAGCAAATTAAGGTCCTAAAAGAAAAGTTTTGCCCCTAATGTTTAAAAGTTTTTCAATGAGAAACCTTAAGTGGTTTAGTGGTCAAGCCTAAGGCTGAACTAAAATGAGTGATTAGCAGGGCAAGCCCAATACGTAATTGATTTTAAAGGATTCTCACTTGTTGGCAATTTTTTAAAATACATTTAAAGAAAAAAAAAACTTTTCATAGGTTTTTAAAAAGAGAAAGAAAATAAGAAGAATTTTTCAAAAAAAATTTTCAAAAAAATTTTCCCTCAAAATTTTCCATAAAAAATTTTTCAAAAAAATAAAGAGAGAAAGTTTTACCTAAAAAAGTTTTCAAAAAAGAAAAGAAAAGAAAAGAAAATTAAGGAAAGGAAAAAAATAAGTTTTTCAAATGAAGGCATAACCCAAATATTTGAAAGAAAAAAAGGAAAATTCTATTTATCCAAAATGTTTCAATTTGAAAGATTTCATCAAGTCAATCTTAATTATTTCTTCTCAATCCTTAGGATTGCCTACTCAAAGAAGCGTTGCCCTATCTTTATAGTATTAGGATTGACTGCTCAAAGGAGCATTGTCCTATGTTTCAAGTATTAGGATCGCCTGCTTGAAGGAGCGCTGTCTTACTTTTATAGTATTAGGATCGTCTGCTCAAAGGAGTGTTGTCCTACTTTTATAGTATTAGGATCACCTGCTCAAAGGAATGTTGTCCTATGTTTCAAGTATTAGGATTACTTGCTTAAAGGAGCGTTGTCCTATGTTTCAAGTATTAAGATTGCCTGCTCAAATAAGCGTTGTTTTACCTTTATAGTGTTAGGATAGCTTGCTCAAAGGAGCGTTGTTGTCACGCTCCGTAGGGTATCCTAAACGTAACAGCCCGCCACATACTAAGTAAGACTCTCGAGTTCCCTACCCGGGGCCTTCGGAAGTCTTAAGTAGATGTAAAGCGTTCCTTAACGACAATAGAATACTTCAACAAATGGAGTTAAATAGTTTAATGAGGCATGCATTAGCCATAGATAATAAATCAAAATGCATAATGTTTAAGTTTACAAAATCTAAGGGGCATTCCCCCGCAAAAGAATAACGGTCTATTACAGTCATCCAGAGTCCTTAGTTTCCAATGGAAGTCTATACAAAAAGAGATGAATCAAACTTCTATAGGAAACTCCTATCTCCGGTACCTGCGCTGTGGCTTGTCTTGGCCTAAGCCATATAAACTCATGCTGTAAAAGATAGAAACTATAGGGGCGTAAGCTAACTAGCTTAGTGAGTAATACTTCTATAACACAATTAAATAAAATCGTTCAAGCAAGTGATTATTCAAGCAAGTGTATGCACCATACAAATGTGATCAACAAACATATGACCAACCGGAAATCATATGTGGATGGACTTGCGCCCTCCATCCCGGGTTAGCAGGTTAACGAATCCTGCGGTACGACGCCGTTTAAGCTCACGGTCAACTGATTAAAAGCTCGTTTTATGGATCACGATTAACCTCACATTCGTTTTATGGATCACGATTAACTCACATTCGTTTTATGGGTCACGAAAAACCAACCAATGCAAATGCTCCAACCCCATTGTGACATGTATGAACTCAATTTATAGTGGAGTCGAATAGTATTAATTCAATTCTTTTAAGTGACCAACAAGTATTCGCAGACATTCATCATAAGATTCTAGTAAAACAGTCAATATCTTAACACCCGATTTCGATATACCTTAAGCTCCATTTCACATATCAACCATCAACAACATAAATAATTCCCACATACCCCATCATGCTTGTACAGTTCCTTTTTATCTTTGCCTACATCACTAGTGCCACTACATTACATTCACAAGCATTAATTGAGAGTGGAAGTAAACTCACTCGGCCATGGGACACCAAACTTCTTAATAATAATAATCGGGAGGTAGAGTGTCGTCCTGCTCGGAATCACCTACCAAACAAGAATAATCCCTATGAGATTCTCACTATGTAATTAAATAAACTACATCTAGACTAGTTGAATTCGGATTTCTCGCTATTTGGAAGTTCCGACTTAAAACGGCCATAACTTGGTCATTTTAACTCGGAATTTCGCAAACTTTATATCGATCTTCATCTACTTCGAAAGATCTATCTAATTCAAGTATTAAATCCAAGTTTTGAAAATAATAGGGTCACGGAACAGTGGGATCAGTTCTGTCCCGCAATTGACCCAATCTCGAAAATTTGCTTTGTCTTTGATAAAAAGTATTCCTAATGATGATTCATGCATGAATGATATGGGAATGAACTACTAATGTGTATGCCATGTAATGGACTCGACTTGTGCATGGTCATGATGATTTTTGTAGTAATAAACTTTTAGGAACTCCTAAGTGTTGGGGAAAGTTTCATAAAGGCTAATCTAAGAAGTTATTTTCTCACATTATACTCCTTAGGGTTTCTTTGGTTTTTAATCTTGTAATCTACTTATTATTTAATTAAAAATAGGTTCTCAAAGTCTATAATAGTCATGGCCTCCATTCATGCACAAAAATTCACATTTTTCATTTGGCAAACATGTTTTCAATTAAGCTATTTGTAAAAATCCGAATTTTCCAAATTTTCTTTTCTTACATTTTTCTTAAGGGAAATCTAGTCTAATGCATTAAAAATTGGGGCTTCAATGTATACATCATCTAAGGACTTCATTTAGCTTATAAAACATTCATTTTAGACTTAAATACTAAGTGTTTATTTAGGCATTACACAAAGTTACGAATTTGACTACACAATTAAAGTCAACACTTTTCATTCTAACTTCACCTCTTGTTTTTCTTATTTTTATTATGCCTAACTCATCTAAACTCATGAAAATAATTCCTTCAACATGTCTATTACACATACCCTTCATTTTTCTTATGAAATATAAGTTTAAAATTGATTTTGGAGGTCTTTAGGGTAGGGTTTCCATTTCATCCGAATTTTCAACTTTCCATATCTAACAAAGTCCTTCCTTTTTCAATGTTCTTGCCATCTATATGTGGAGATATATACTAACATCTCTATACATGAACAAGACTCCATTTATATGATCAACAAAGCACATAAACAAAAATGAACTATGATCATGCATGTACATAAAGTGGTGAATGTCTAAACCTTAGATCTACTACATATGATGTATATAACATGGATCTCATGGCATGAACAACAATATAAATACAAGATCACTACTTTACATGCATGAACATTTGAAATCTTAACAAAACACATCTAAACACTAGATCCATGTCTTGTGATGGCTTGACATTCTTGTTCATGCATTTCCATGTCCCTAGCATGAGCATCATGGGGTTTTAATGAGGAAATACACAAGATATGGTTTGCCATGACAAGAATAGGAAGAACAAGGCTCATGCACATACCAATGGAGTCTTGAAGTGAAGAGAAGAAACAAAGTGGAAAATGAGAGGGAATGGGGAAGGGGAGTGCTCGGCAATGAGGGGGAGAGAGAGAAGGGTTTGATCTTTTTCCAATTTTGAAAAGAGAGAAATGAAGAGAGAGAGAGAAAAATAGTATATATATCAAATGTATTAGGGTTTAGTTGTATAAAATGGAGTAAAATAATTAATGAAGAGGGAAATTAGAGGGGGGGGGGGGGGCGCCGGCCATCTCATGGAGTGTGTGTGTGTGTTTAAAATTTGATTTTTTTGTAATTTAGTAAATGAAATTGTAATAAATGTATTAATTATTTAAGAGACAAATTTTCTTGGAAAAGAAAATTGAAATGAGTAGTTGTAAGGATGTAAGAATAGGGTATGGGTAGTGTGTAGTGTAGGTTGTACTTGTGAATAGTAGACAAGACATCTACTTTACCGGTTGTTCCGAAAACACGGGAAAAGCTATAACTGTAATTTTTATAGCTCGGAAAATTATGAAATTGATATTTTTGGAATCCTTATAAAATTACGGTTCTAATGAATATTCCGGAATATTTTTCTGAATCCGTGGCCCGGGCACGCTTTTCCGTAATTGGGCTCGGGAAGGCCCGGAATTGAAAAATTCCCGAATTTAAAACTTTCAAAGGTTTGAAATGTACTTTGGAACAACAATTCAAATTCATTTACTCCATAATATTTATTTTACTATGAAACCGAAGGAAAGCCGGATTTAGGGTTCCTAGGCTCCATATACTAGACCAATCTGATCGGGTTAGGGTTTCGTTTCCAACTCCTGGGGTTTTCTAGCTACTGAGAATTTCCGGGGTTTACAACCTCCCCACCTTAAATAAAGTTTTGTCCTCAAAACGGAACTGACGTACCTTGTCCTTCAAATATCTCGGGGTACTTCCTCCGGATTTCATCCTCCGCTTCCCAGGTTGCTTCTTCAAAGGCATGATTCCTCCATAATACTTTCACGTAGCGAATGTCTTTGTTTCGTAGCCTTTGAGTTTTCTTATCCAATATCTTTACTGGGTGTTCTTCATATGTCAGGTTTTCCTTCAACTGGATTGGCTCCAATTCCAGAACCCTCTCTGGGTCGGCCACATATCTCCTCAAGACTGACACATGAAACACATTGTGAATCCCGGACAAATTAGGTGGTAGGGCTAGCCGATACGCCAGGTCTCCGACTCTTTCTAAGATCTCAAAAGGTCCAATGTATCGGGCTTAACTTCCCTTGGGTACGCATCCTCTTGATACTTTTAATCGGGTTTATCTTCAGGTACACATGATCCACTTTAAATTCAAGCTCCCGTCTTTTCAAGTCTGCCCAGCTCTTTTGTCGATCCTGGGCTCCTTCATTTTCCGCTGAATCAACCTCACCTTATCCGCGGCTTCCTGTACCAATTCCGGCCCAATTGCTACCTTTTCCACCTCATCCCAAAACAAAGGGGACCTACAACGCCGTCCATACAAAGCTTCATACGGGGGCATCTGGATAGTGGAGTGATAGCTGTTATTATAGGCAAACTCGATAAGGTGTACATGACTATCCCAATTCCCTTTGAATTCCAGGGCACACGCCCTTAACATGTCTTCAAGAGTTTGGATCGTCCGCTCAGACTGTCCGTCGGTCTGGGGATGGTAAGCCGTACTGAAATGCAATTTAGTACCCAAGCTCTTCTGCAAGCTCATCCAAAACTTGGATACAAATCTCGGGTCCTATCGGAGATGATCCCTGCAGGTATGCCATGTAATCTTACGATCTCTCTGATATAAATCTTGGCTAACTTTTCCATTGAATAGGTCATATTTATGGGTAGGAAATGCGCCGACTTGGTTAACCGATCCACTATCACCCATATTGCATCACAACCCGATGGAGTCTTGGGAAAGCCACAAACAAAATCCATGGATATTTGATCCCACTTCCATTCAGGAATGGGTAAGGGCTTTAGCAATCCGCCCGGTCTCTGGTGCTCTACCTTCACCTGTTGGCATACTGCGCACTTCATCACATAATCTGCCACATCTCGCTTCATCCCATTCCACCAATAGCAACTTTTCAAATCCTGGTACATTTTGGTGCCTCCCGGATGCATGGTATACCCGGAGTTATGTGCCTCACTCATTATCTCCTTCTTCAACTCCTCATCCTCTGGTACGCACAACCTTCCGTTCATTCGGATCACGTCTTCCTCATCCACGGCAAAGTCAAGGTACTTTCCCGCTTGGGTTTCCCTTTTTATCTTTGTATCACTTCGTCATACCTTTGTGCTTCTTTGATTCTTTCCACGAGGGTTGGTTCCAGCACCAAATTTGATATCTCAAGCTCGGCACTTCGATCTATGAACTCGATCCTTAATTTCTCAAATTCCTTAATCAACTCCTTCTGGTTTGTAATCAAGGCGGCTACCTCCCGTGATTCTTCCGGCTTAGGGCGTCCGTGACTGCATTTACTCTTCCTGGACAGTAATTTATCCCCAGGTCATAATCTTTTATCAATTCCAGCCACCTCCTTTGCCGCATGTTCAACTCCTTCTGTGTGAACAGGTATTTAAGGCTTTTATGATCTGTGTATATCTCACACGTTGTCCATAGATAATGTCGCCATAACTTCAAGGCAAAGACAACTGCAGCTAGCTCCAAGTCATGCGTAGGGTAAGTTCTGCTCATGCGGTCTCAATTGCCGAGAGGCATACGCAATGACCTTCCGTTCTTGCATCAAGACGCATCCAAGACCATTTCTCGAAGCATCACTATGTACCGTGTAAGACTTTTCCGGATCTGGTAAAACCAAAATCGGTGCCGAGACCAGTCGTCGCTTTAGTTCCTGAAACTTTGTTCTCTCTTGTCTGTCCAAATGAATTTTCGTTCTTTTGAGTCAATTGAGTCAACGGCTTAGCTATCTTTGAAAAATCCTTCACAAATTTGCGATAGTAGCCAGCCAATCCCAAGAAACTCCTCACTTCAGTAACTGTTTGTGGTGGCTTCCAATCCACTATCGCCTTGATCTTTTCGGGATCAACTGATATCCCATCACCCGTTACCACATGTCCGAGGAAGGATATCCTGTCTAACCAAAAGTCACACTTGGACAGCTTGGCGTACAGCTTGTTATCTCGTAAGGTTTGCAATGCCAAACGGAGATGCTCCTCATGTTGCTCCCTGGTCTTTGAATATATGAGGATGTCGTCTATAAAACTATCACACATTTATCCAAAAGCGGCTTATAGACTCTATTCATTAAGTCCATAAATGCAGCCGGTGCATTAGTCAGTCCAAATGACATTACCAAAAACTCGTAGTGCCCATAACGAGTACGAAAAGCTGTCTTAGGCACATCCTCAGGCTTAATCCTTAGTTGATGATACCCGAACGTAAGTCAATACGTGAGAACACACAAGCTCCTTGTAGCTGGTCAAATAAATCGTCGATTCTTGGTAAGGGATATCGATTTTTGACAGTCACCTTATTCAATTCCCGGTAGTCGATACACAATCTCATCGATCCGTCCTTCTTCTTCACAATAAGACGGGTGCGCCCCATGGCGACACACTTGGTCTTATAAATTTCTGGTCCATAAGTTCTTGTAACTGCATCTTTAGCTCCTTCAACTCAGCCGGTGCCATCCGGTATGGCGCTTTAGATATTGGTTCGGTGTTTGGAGCCAACACAATCTCAAAGTCAATTTCTCTCCTGCGGTAATCCCGGCAAAATTTCTGGGAACACATCCAAGTATTCATTCACCACTGGAATATTCTTTTCCTCACGGGTTTCCCCTTCATCCAAGACACCCTCAATCGGTATCATTCCTCATCCTCCATCATCAACTCGAACGAGCTTAGATCAACCTTCTTGGGGACTAAGGCTCTCCCATAAATTTCTCTTTCTCCCGATTGATCATAAAAACATACAGTCCTCTTTGGCAATCCACTATTGCCTTTACTCTACTTAGCCAATTCATCCCGAGGATAACTTCGTATTTATTCATTTCCAGCACAATTAGATCACTTTTGGAGTGGTGATCATGGATTTCCAATGGACAGTCTTTTATCAGATCGGGTCGACACCACACTCCCCGTGGGGGTCTTAATCCTCAAGCTAACCGTGGTTGTGGCTATGGGCAATCCGAGTCGGTTGGCCAAACTATAGGTGATGAACGAGTGGGTCGCTCCCGTGTAAACAAGGCATAGGCTTCCACGTTATTTACTTGTATGTGTCCTGTTACCAGGCTGCCATCAACACTCTTGCCTTGATCCAAAGCTGCCAACCCACTTCCTCATCTTCATCTTCACCATCCATTGGCCCTCTAGATTGTACAGCCTCATTCCATGCATCGCGGAAGCTGCTCGACTCCGCTCTTGTTTCCAGACCTCAAGGGGTTGGTATTACTCGAGGCTCCGAAGGGTGGCCACGCTCTTTCGTTGTGAACATTCGGAAGCTAAGTGCCCTTTTTCCTTGCAAATGAAGCAAGTTACTGCCAGTTTCTTCGGGCACGTAAAAACCATGTGGCCAGCATCGCCACAAAAATAGCACTTGTTCCTCAACTGCGGGCATTGCCTAGGTGCATGTGTCCCTTACATTTCCAACATGTGACGTTGGCTTTGAATTGGGTGGCTTGTTGCTAGACTCCTCTTTAAACCCTTGGTACGGCCTGTACCGTTTACCTTTGAATCCTGAGCTCGAGGCATCAAACGGCCTCTTCCCGAATACTCTCTTTTCGGGCTCCTGATACTTCCTTTTCTAGCCCCTTCAATGACTCGAGCCTTTTCTACCATCTCGGGATAGGTTCTTACTCCGAACTCTTCTAGCTTGATCGCAGTTCTCGTCCAAGCCTCCCAGAAATACCTGCTTCTTTAATTCCTCACTATCCCTGAAAGATTCAGGGGCATACTGCAGCAGGTGAACAAATTCAGTTTCATATTGCTCTACCGTTCTCCCTTTCTGCTTTACATGAAGGAAGTCCGCACTATACTTCACCCTCAAGCTAGAGGGAAAGTAATTATTCAAGAATTCCCGGCGGAAGGTTTCCCAGGTGGCCGGGGATGTCAAATTCCTTCTCTTGGAGTCCCACCAGACTCGAGCATTGTATCTTAACATATACGTCCCATACTCTAGCTGCAAGTAAGGTGGAATCTCGTATGCAGCAAAAGAACGTTCCACTTGAGCCAACCAATCCTCAGCTTCATCCGGCTTGCCGAATGCCCCATCAAAGTACCGGTTGCTCTTAATGAAGTCCGGTAAAGAGCTTCGGTGGGGTCTCCTGTATGGGGGGGTGGCGGCAACCGCACATTATAGGAGTGCTCCTCTTGTGGAGCAGGTGCCTCCGCAGTCATTTCCCGATGATCTGCGGGCGGCGGATGTGGTGCTGAATCCCGAGCACTCTGACTTGGGTGGGTTCTGTACTGGATTTTGATTCTGAATGAAGGTGTTCAGAGATTGGCCAATTGCCCAATCGCATTTAGTACATCGCCCTGTTGGTTTTGGGGTGCTACTCCTTGGGGGTCAGGTTGTTGTATAGCCGGTTGATCGGCTTCATTAGGATTAGACCCTTGTCCTTGGTTCCGAGTTCGTCGGTTACGTCTGTTTACACAATGTTTAATGGATTTTTAGCATTTAGGGTTTTTAGGTTTCAAAGGAATAAGATTAATAACAAGCTCAGAAGTTGCGAGAATCTGAAATTTAAACTCAGAAGGAAAAGGAATACATAACTCCATAAAGTCATAAGATGAGTCAAAATATCAATCCATAAAAGAAAATAAGGAATAATTAAAAGAACCATAAGGGAAATAGAAGAATCCACACATGTAACTAATTGATATTTCACACAATAATGCGAATGAGTGATGCTTATGCAATCTATATGCAGTTAATGTTCTCTTATGTATCAGACTAGAATGCGTGCTTTTCACAATTCCATTTCTTTAAAACAAAAGTGATCCTTTTCATTTCTTTAGCGAGCCATACAAATATTACATCAACTTTTAGTTCCCAAAATTTGGCTAGCTAAGCCTTCCTATTCTAATCAATTTCCCTATTCCCGAAAACATGACAAAATACAGGGAAAAAGAACAATAAAACACTAACTATCCTGAAATCCTAAGGCAATTTGGCATCCCGCATTGCCTACTACAAAATAAGAAAATCAGGATTCCGCTTGGACTTTATGGGTTAGCTAACATCCCGGTCTCTAATCATCACTAGAGCTGTCGGGGGTCGGGCTAGGAAGTCGTCTCCTGCTGGTAGAACCACCATCGTCCTGTCGGACGAACAAGCTAAGATACTCCCTGGTGGTCATCCTCCGCTTCCTAGCGGGTCGAACTAGAGGCTCCTGATCCTCACTTTCTTCTTCCTCTTCTTCTTCTTCTTCAGTCCCTTGCCCCTCTTGCGGGCTTACTTCCTCTTCCTCACCTCTTATCTCGGGCTCACCTAGGCGGTTCACCTCTACTTCAGGCTCTCTCACAGGCTCATCTGCCACATTTCAGTCTCCATAGGCACTGGGGCCTCGGGTTCTACTACTGCTAGGTCAAGCACAGGTGGGTTCTCACCCTCCACATACACATCTCTCCATAGCCTGGAATCTACCTCGGGTTCTACCCTCCCACTCTCTGGTATCTCCAACATCCTTTAAAATCCCATAATAATTGATCAGGTTCTGGGTTTACCTGCACTTCAGGTTCAACAGCGGGGTAGGGGTCCTAGGCACCTCATTTTGTTCCCAGTTCGGATCCTCCTCGGGATCCTCCTCCTCCTCCTCTTCCTCTTCATCCTCTCCAATCACAGGCGCTCCATTCAGTTGCATACCTATATCAATAGCTGGAGGTGGAGCTATTACACGGGGGGGGGGGGGGAGAATGTCCAAATAGATTGCATGCCAGTGATGTGATTCCATGCATCAGCTATATTCCAGTCATGCATGGTGATCATATAAGTTATCATGAGCATAAACATATAAGGGCCCTATGGGGATCCATACCCTAAAATCTGGAGGGGTTCGGTTTCCTCCTCCACCCTTCAAGATAAATGTGGCTTCTCTCGGCATGGGTTCACGCCCGTAATCAACCATGACCCTCTCTAAAGTATAGATCGTCTCTAACTTTGTCCAGCTCCTTCTTCTCATAGGCATAACTCAATTGATCCACTACTGAAGCCCATCTGGTATATCTCAGCCCATCCTTCCATAACCTGTACATTTCCCCTAGGGTCCGGGGATGTCGGGCTAGGGCAAAATCCTCACACAATTCCCTTAGCCTCAGTCTATATTCTACCATCGTTTCATCGTTTCTCTTTGTAAAATTCCTTGCCCTTTCCCTAGTCTCACCCAGAGAGACCTACATCAAACAATACTACTAATTAGACTCAGCAAGAAAACATTTTTAACTCCATTTAACCTAGTAATTAGATTTCTAGGTCCGGTTTATTTTAATTCTATTGTCTTGTTCTATAACCTAGGGCTCTGATACCAACTTAAACTGTCACGCCCCGTAGGGTATCCTAAACGTAACAGCCCGCCACATACTAAGTAAGACTCTCGAGTTCCCTACCCGGGGCCTTCGGAAGTCTTAAGTAGATGTAAAGCGTTCCTTTACGACAATAGAATACTTCAACAAATGGAGTTAAACAGTTTAATGAGGCATGCATTAGCATAGATAATAAATCAAAACGCATAATGTTAAGTTTACAAAATCTAAGGGGCATTCCCCGCAAAAGAATAAGTCTATTACAGTCATAGAGTCCTTAGTTTCCAATGGAAGTCTATACAAAAGAGATGAATCAAACTTCTATAGGAAACTCCTATCTCGGTACCTGCGCTGTGGCTTGTCTTGGCCTAAGCATATAAACTCATGCTGTAAAAGATAGAAATATAGGGGCGTAAGCTAACTAGCTTAGTGAGTAATACTTTCCATAACACAATTAAATACAATCGTTCAAGCAAGTGTATTCAAGCAAGTGTATGCACCATAAATGTGATAACAAACATATGACAACGGAAATCATATGTGGATGGACTTGGCCTCCATCCCGGGTTAGCAGTTAACGAATGCGGTACGACGCGTTTAAGCTCACGGTCAACTGATTAAAAGCTCGTTTTATGGATCACGTTAACTCACATTCGTTTTATGGTCACGAAAAACCAACAATGCAAATGCCAACCCATTGTGACATGTATGAACTCAATTTATAGTCGGAGTCGAATAGTTATTAATTCAATTCTTTTAAGTGACCAACAAGTATTCGCAGACATTCATCATAAGATTCTAGTAAAACAGTCAATATCTTAACACCCGGTTTCGATATACCTTAAGCTCCATTTCACATATCAACAATAACAACATAAATAATTCCCACATACCCATCATGCTGTAAGTTCCTTTTTATCTTTGCCTACATCATAGTGCCACTACATTACATTCACAAGCATTAATTGAGAGTGGAAGTAAACTCACTCAGCCATGGGACACCAAACTTCTTAATAATACAATCGGGAGGTAGAGTGTCGTCCTGCTCAGAATCACCTACCAACAAGAATAATCCCTATGAGATTCTCACTATGTAATTAAATTAAACATAATCTAGACTAGTTGAATTCGGATTTCTCGCTATATTTGGAAGTTCCGACTTAAAACGGCCATAACTTGGTCATTTTGAACTCGGAATTTCGCAAACTTTATATCGGTCTTCATCTACTTCGAAAGATCTATCTAATTCAAGTATTAATCCAAGTTTTGAAAATAATAGGGTCACGGAACAGTGGGATCAGTTCTGTCCCGCAATTGACCCATCTCGAAAATTTGCTTTGTCTTTGATAAAAGTATTCCTAAATGATGATTCATGCATGAATGATATGGGAATGAACTACTAATGTGTATGCCATGTAATGGACTCGACTTGTGCATGGTCATGATGATTTTTGTAGTAATAAACTTTTAGGAACTCCTAAGTGTTGGGGAAAGTTTCATAAAGGCTAATCTAAGAAGTTATTTTCCACATTATACTCCTTAGGGTTTCTTTGGTTTTTAATCTTGTAATCTATTATTATTTAATTAAAAATAGGTTCTCAAAGTCTATAATAGTCATGGCCTCCATTCATGCACAAAAATTCACATTTTTCATTTGGCAAACATGTTTTCTATTAAGCTATTTGTAAAAATCCGAATTTTTCAAATTTTCTTTTCTTACATTTTTCTTAAGGGAAATCTAGTCTAATGCATAAAAAATTGGGGCTTCAATGTATACATCATCTAAGGACTTCATTTAGCTTATAAAACATTCATTTTAGACTTAAATACTAAGTGTTTATTTAGGCATTACACAAAGTTACGAATTTGACTACAATTAAAGTAACACTTTTCATTCTAACTTCACCTCTTGTTTTTCTTATTTTTATTATGCCTAACTCATCTAAACTCATGAAAATAATTCCTTCAACATGTCTATTACACATACCTTCATTTTTCTTATGAAATATAAGTTTAAATTGATTTTGGAGGTCTTTAGGGTAGGGTTTCCATTTCATCGAATTTTCAATTTCATATCTAACAAAGTTTTTTTTCAATGTTCTTGCATCTATATGTGGAGATATACTATCTAATATCTATACATGAACAAGATCCATTTATATGATCAACAAAGCACTAAACAAAAATGAACTTATGATCATGCATGTACATAAAGTGGTGAATGTCTAAACCTTAGATCTACATATGATGTATATAACATGGATCTCATGGCATGAACAACAATATAAATACAAGATCACTACTTTACATGCATGAACATGAAATCTTAACAAAACACATCTAACACTAGATCCATGTCTTGTGATGGCTTGACATTCTTGTTCATGCATTTCCATGTCCCTAGCATGAGCATCATGGGGTTTTAATGAGGAAATACACAAGATATGGTCTTGCCATGACAAGAATAGGAAGAACCAAGGCTCACATGCACATACCATGGAGTCTTGAAGTGGAATGGAGAAGAAACAAAGTGGAAAATGAGAGGGAATGGGGAAGGGGAGTGGCTCGGCAATGAGGGGGAGAGAAGAGAGGGTTTGATCCTTTTTTCCAATTTTGAAAAGAGAAGAAATGAGAAGAGAGAGAAAAATAAGTTATATATATCAAATGTATTAGGGTTTAGTTGTAAAATGGAGTAAAATAATTAATGGAAGAGGGAAATTAGAGGGGGGGGGCGGCCATTACTCATGGTGTGTGTGTGTGTTTAAATTTGATTTTTTTGTAATTTAGTAATTGAAATTATAATAAATGTATTAATTATTTAAGAGACAAATTTTCTTGGAAAAGAAAATTGAAATGAGTAGTTGTAAGGATGTGTAAGAATAGGGTATGGGTAGTGTGTAGTGTAGGTTGTACTTGTGAATAGTAGACAAGACATCTACTTTACCGGTTGTTCCGAAAACACGGGAAAAGCTATAACTGTAATTTTTATAGCTCGGAAAATTATGAAATTGATATTTTTGGAATCCTTATAAAATTACGGTTCTAATGAATATTTCGGAATATTTTTCTGAATCCGTGGCCCGGGGCACGCTTTTTCGTAATTGGGCTCGGGAAGGCCCGGAATTGAAAAATTCCGAATTTAAAACTTTCAAAGGTTTGAAATGTACTTTGGAACAACAATTCAAATTCATTTACTCCATAATATTTATTTTACTATGAAACGAGAAAAGCCGGATTTAGGGTTCCTAGGCTCCATTTACTAGACCCAATCTGATCGGGTTAGGGTTTCGTTTCCAACTCCTGGGGTTTCCTAGCTACTGAGAATTACCGGGGTTTACAGTTGTCCTATGTTTTAAGTATTAGGATCGCCTGCTCAAAGGAGCGATGTCCTACGTTTCAAGTATTAGGATCGCCAAAAGGAGTACTGTCCTACTTTCCAAGTTTTGGGTCACCTGCTCGAAGGAGCATCACCTACCAAAGTTTTTTTTTTTAAAAAAAAAGAAAAAGACCCTAAGCTCATCTGAGTCTCTTTAAGAAGAAAGGACCTGAAGCTCATCCGAGTCTCTTTAAGAAGAAAAGACCCGAAGCCCATCCGAGTCTCTTTAAGAAGAAGGGACCCGAAGCCTATCCAAGTCTATTTAAGAAGAAAAGGATCCAAAGTCCACCCGAGTCTCCCTGTTAAAAAATAAAAAAGAAATCCATAATATTCAAGTTAAAAATAAAAAAATGGAAACCTAGGAAAAGTCATCTTAAGACGATTTTGGTGGTTTAGTAAGGGAAAGACAACCTTTAATAAAAGCAAAACTTCATGGAAAGTCATTACCACCTTTCTAAGGGTCAGGATCACAAGACTATCACCTTCTTAGCCAAATCTTCTCTAGTGGACAGAAGTTCCAAGTGCTAAGGTAAGTATTTAAAGGCAAAAATCGAGTATCTTTTTGTCTTTGTTGCAAAGTTTTACCCAAACTTCACTACAAAGAGGGGCAGCTGTAGACACCTCATTTTTGCTCATTTAAGGTTTCAATTTATAGTAAAAATTAATTATATTAAGCTCACAAATTACAAAAAAAAAAGATTAAAAAAAAGGAAAACAAACAAAAAAAAAGGAAGAAAAAGAAATCATTACAAATGTATAAAAAAAGAAAAAAATGATAATAAATTTTTAAAAATATTATTGGGCTTGATATAATACTAATTTTAATTATTGATTTATTTCTGACCTAATTAAATATCCCATGTAAATGGATTTATTTAATTGGGCTTAATTTGGAAACTTTAAATATAATTTTTATGCAAACTAAAACAAGACACATGCTAACAGCTTGTATAGATAAAGTCACAAGTATGGATGGGAAGACTTGGGTTCGATCCTGCGAGGAGGCAAATTGTCCTTTTTTCCCTTATTTATTTATTTATTTATTTTTTCCACATGCTCCCATTGGCCAGATGAGGTAAACACATATTGAAATGATCTAACTTTAATTTTTATTTAATTTCCATGTGTATGTTTTATTTATTTTAATTATTGAATTTTTTGAGCATGTTAATTGATGAGAGTCATGTGTTGTAATGTTAATGTTGGAGTAGATGATTGGGTAATAGGCTAAATGTATTTAAGTTAGTATATCTTGAATGTTATATATACGTATGAACAATATAATTAGTGCTTGTGTTGATTATGTGTTATTTTGTAGGTGACTATGTGTATTGAGATTAATGTTATTGTTTTATATATATTGATGTATGTATAGTATAATGAATGTTTGTGTCTCTTATGAATTAATATGTGTGTGTTATGTTTAAAATTATCAAAACAACTTTTGTTATGCTTAAGAAATTGTTGACATAATTTTTTTTATAAAAGTTAAGCTTATTTTTCAGGCCCAAATTAAACCCAAATTAGCTCCAAGTTAAGCCAAATTTAAACCTAAGTATTATATGCCCCAAAAGTCAAACTTAAAATAATAATGAGTCACAAATTTGATCAAATATTGTCTCTTTTGGCAGCCCACATTTCCTATACGAATTTTCCCTCTTTTCTTTTCTTTCTCTTTTTCTTCTATCTTCAAACCATAAGCCTTAAACCAAAAACCAATATCAAGCTCTTGGATTCAAAAATCCCTCCAAGCCAAAGCCTCTACTTGTAAGTCAAAGCTAGTATAAACTCTTTGTTTTATTGCCTTTCTTGTCATTTAGATGTAAAATCTATGATAGGATGAGTTTAATGTCATTTGAGTTGAATGGTTTTATGCATTGATATATGTTAGGTTGTATTTTATTGATATGTGAACTTGTTTATGTGTTATGGAAGTTGTGAAAAGTGTTGGTGAGAAGTAAAGTTGATTTGAGTAGTTGAAGTTGAAGTGAAGAATATGAGAGGATTTGTTGTGAATGAAGTAGTTTGATGTGTTGTTATGATGTTCAAAGTTGCTAGGATTGGTTAATGTGGATAGAAAATAGTGTATGAAGTTAAACATGTGTTTGAAGAAGGATTAAAAGTATTACGTGTTATAATTTTTCGAAGTGTAAAATAGGGGAAATAAAACATTTTCGAATAGGTCTGTTTTTGAGTGTACGCCGGCATCTGATACTTCGACGCTTTCAGTGTAGAGGCGGTGTTGAATATGATCAGAACCGATTTTTCTAAAGCCGCTTAAAACGCTACCGGCTTTTGTAAGAAAATTTTGCCAGTGTTTATTTTTCAAAGCGAACGTCGGCAATTAGAGCTTCAATGCCGCCGACGTATAGGCAGTGTTGAATGCTAACATAATCAAATTTTTTAAACGCCGGGCTTAACGCCACCAGCGTATAATTCCAACGTTGCTGGCTTTCACCTTAATTTTGCCTTTGTAAATAGGCCGCGTATCTCTTGAGTTTTACAAATTCAATCTTCTTCAATTATCATTCTTTACTTCATATATGATCTCCTAAGGAATCAATAAGCTATATAAACATGTTTTAAGTATGAATTAAACGATAAAACTATATTTTAAGTTCATTGAATCTCCTTGTATAGCTAACTTAGGATTGTGTTATATATGTATATTCTACGTTCGATTATTGTTTTGTTTTGATATTTCTTATTTCAGTTAAAGGTTCTTCAGTTAATTCCCCTTTGAATGAATATAGTAATACACTATTGGGTATAAGTTCGTAGTGACTTGCTTGAATATTTGTTAGGATAGGCATACCTTGATTTGACCTAAATTCAAGACGACTTAAGTTTTGCATGAAATAATTGTGTTTTTCGCCTTTAAATCCGGTCTGGGGAGTAGCGAACATATCATGATGCAATGACATGCTAGAATAGGCGTTAGGCCACTTCTCATGATGCAATGTCTTCATACCATGATGCAATGGTGACTTCTTTTTAAATGGCTTGGAGGGTAATCGATAGGGAATATAGTAATGATGTAACATTTACCCATTAAGAGGAAATAGTTATTTAATTCAATGTTTATGGGAGCATGTATTATTTTTATATTATGAATTAAGTTAAGTAAAATTGAGTAACGGCTATGAACCCTAAACGAGATTACTTTTTCTTTGTAAAGTTATCTAAGAGATATAGGTATTTGGGCTACCTATATCAATCCCCTGGGTGTTGAGAGTGTTAGTCAGGACCCCAGATTTCCCTAAATTATCTCAGAGTCTGAGTACTCCAATGTTGATTTGTTTAATAAATATTAAAGAAGATAAAAATGAGTTATAAGTGGTTGAATTATTTAAGTTTGCTTGCCTTTTAACCTTTCGTTTTGTGCTGTGTATTGAGCCTTTGGCTCACTGTTGTTTCTTTTCAGGTAATGATGATGACTGTTTGATGATTTGGATATGGGACAGACTGGGAGAAATTCTGGGATGAATGGGACGAGTAGGTTCTCGAGTGGCAAGCGGATAAAGAAGAAGTTTTGAAGAAGATGTTTAGAACTCAAATGTATTTCGTATAGAAGGCTTATTAGTTAAGGCTTGTGTTGTATAAAGAGATCTTAAAGTTTGTTTTCTTATTAGGGTTAAACAAGGTGAAATCCTTTTGTTGTGTCATAAGATTGACACAAGCTTTTGTAACCTTTTGTTTAATGTAATATGTATAGATTGCTCATGTAAGCAATCTTTGTTTAAAAAGTTTTTTTTTTTATTTTAAGAAAGAAAGGTATAGTGGTATTAAACAACAATTAACATAAACAAGTAGTTTTAGGACAACTTTACATAATATGAAATATTATATGCAGTTGGGGACTTGACTCTGTTTAATTTTATGATTAAATAGGTCGGTTCTTTACACTATTTTAGTGAGCTGCCAGATGAGGTAAGTAAGAGTGTCCATATATATCATATCGTGGTAGATGAGTAGTAAGCCAGAGTATCCAGATACATTGTATTGTGATAGGTGAGCGGTAGGGCAGAGTGTCTAGATATATTGTATCGTGGTAGGTAAGCGGTAGGCTAGAGTGTCTGGATACATTATGTTGTGATAGGTAGCGGTAGGCCAGAACGTCTAGATATATTGTATCGTGATAGATGAGCAATAAGCCAGAATGTCCAGATACAATGTGTCGTGATAGGTGAGTGGTAGGTGAGGCAGTAGGTGAGCATGCTAATGCCTATAAATACCGACATACCACAACACAAAAATGAGAACACATAAATAATTTAGAAGAGATCAAATATGAAGTTTATAAGAAGTTAGGATTTCGATTTTTTTTAAGGAAATTTTGAAGCTGTTGGATGTTAAAATATGTCCTCAAAGATCAATTGAGAGCTTTTGAAGACCATTCATCACGATCCAATCAATCAAACTGACACCAGAATCTCCTATTAATTATTGTCGATGCTTGTCCTTCATCTCTTCTCAAGCTGCGTGCGTCTTGATGTGTACCAGGTAGTTCTTTACTTTCTCTTTTCATTTTTCTATTTTATTTTATTTTATTTAAAAAAATTAAAAAAAAGAAAAATAGATAAAAAAATAAAAAATATTATTGATGCATGTACTAGGAATATAAATTAAATATTATACAAAAAGTATATATAGAACATGGACATAACTATTTTGACAAGAGAAACTTATTTTCATAAAAAATGAACTTGGTCGTTTAAAGGGTTTAACCCCTCATATTTTTTTTTTGGCTAAATTGATTAAAATTTAATGAACTTAAAGTGAAAAGAGCTCAAAAATTAAAAATAACCAATCCACTAAATTTTTTTTTCTTTTTTTTTTATATAAAAGAACTACATGTTATTTGATCTTGATTAGTGGATACATATTTTGGTTTATTATTTCTATTTTGAATATCTCATTGTTCATATATATTGTAAGCTTTCATGATAAATTGTAAATATCAACGTTGTTTGTATTTATTTGTAATTATTAATGTGAATAATGATAAATTTTTTTTATTATTTGTTCGTATTATAATTTGTAAATATTTTTTTACATTAGTAGATCTTTGAGCATTAAAGGGATAAATTATAAATTATGAATTTTAAGTGGTAACCATATGGTTTTAATAGGTTAATCCCCAAATCCAAAATTTCTAGTTTATAAAGTTTGGTTTCTAAATCAAATTTTTCGTAGACTAGTAGCTAAGTTAGAATCATCCAACCCATTGATCCTAACTTATAATTTTTCCCAATTCCAATCGGGTGTGACTCTTACAAATTTTTTCAAAAATCAAATTTCTTTTAATTCCTAGTCGAGGGTTCGTATTAAATGGGTTCGGGTTTGATACGGATCGGATTAAAAGAAATTAGACCAAAAAATAAAAAATCCAGGCTCGAGAATCCTTTTCAACTAAGCAGAGTTTCATACCATAGATGCAACAATTTTTAATATATGGGAACATACTCAGGGTTGAAAATCCATAATTTCTATAATCCTTATATTTAATAAATGAAAGTGGGAGATCATGTTGAATGATCACCATTTTCAAAACATTAGAAGCGTGTTTGTAATCTATTTTTCTGGACTTTAATTTTCTAGATTGATTAATGATCATATCATCTACATTATGATACCTAGGAATTAAATGACATTTTTCTAAATGACAACCTAGAGTTGATGTCTTATGTTTAGAACAACTGATAACATACTCTTTTCTACATCTATTACACCTTGCTCTTTCTTTAATATTGTAAATGATTCCCAAACAGGAGAAGTATTTTGTTTAACACTCTTATGTTAAGAATCTTCCAAATCAAGAAATGTCCTTCTACTACTTTTGGATGGCATGATAACATCAACCTCACATGCTTTAAAGTCATCATTTCTATTGACATGATGGATAGTAGTGTCGTTGCTTGTAATATTATCCATACTATAAATAAACCATGAAAAAGAAACTGAGAACAAAAGACATAACAATAGTTTGTTAAAAATAAAGAAGAAATAACAAATACTTGTATTAGATAACACAAACAAAATAACAAATGAATTAATTTATCATTACTTATTTTAAAAATATATAAACAACAACACCAGGATAGTCAACACCATCATCATCTAATAGTCTAAATGCTAGTTTCCAACGAAATAAATTAGGTTCAAGTTCTTCCTAATAAATAAAACGTGTAAAAATAAAAAATAAAAAGAAAGGGTATGTGCAAAGAACTTTAAAAAACCTTTTGATATATAGTCTTATATGGCACTTATGATGCTATTAGATCTTTCAAATAGTACATCTATACATGTTTATTCAAATGCTTTTATCTTGAACAAAATGAACAAACAAATAAAAAGAAATAGTAGTACAAGGGAAGTTGGTGAAGTATCAACCTAACTATAAGGGAATTTTTAATGATATATGTTAAAAAAATTCAAACGTATATATACTGTCACGCCACAATAGGGGGCCTAGTAGGATTAATCTAAAGCTATCATATCACGTGTGCATCCGTAACATGAGAGTCGTCTTGTATGTCAGAATGCACAAGACTCTATTTATTTATCAATATTTATCATATAAATGATATATTATATTACTAGATTTCAACTATGCAATCCGATTTTCTAATTTCTACTAAGATTGCAAAGAATCGGTATCCCCTACCAAAAGGTGAAAGTGGGTTTCAAACTACAACATACAAAATTTAAAATTTATCTAATTTACATTCTAAGTTTCTATATCCTATATCTCTATCTTCAATAGAATTCGTTGGAGATGCTCTCTTCACACATTCCTAGCCCAATCACAGCTCGTATTAATCCTGCACAAAAAATGTTGGGGAGTGAGCGTACCACGAGCTCAGTGAGATAACTTGACCAAACCACATATCAACAAAAAACAATCGAGTATAATTATCAATCATATGCAATGCAACAATCAATCATATGCACATTATAAGCTTGGATGATCTAGAATCCAAAGCAGGATGAAGATTTACGCCCTCTCATCGAGGTTAAAGGAACTCAATACTATGGCCCACCTACCCAGGAGAAACTAAGTATACAGGAAAGCCACGATCCTCATTGTAGTTATCTCTTATACTTTAGGCACTCAATTCCTATTTTAAGCCTTAGAAACTCCACTGAGTGTTAGTCATTTCACAGCGATACCATAGGCAGCGTCCTTCATTTCTAGTTAGTTCTCATGGAACCGACGAAACAAAGGTAATCTTGCATAGAACTAATAGCCTCTTGCCTAGAAAAACCAAGCATTACCAGAGAACTGAAATACTAACACGTAGTAGGCTACCACATCTCCAAATGCGGTTTATGTAAATCATGCAATGCATGTTCGTTTCATTTATAGTACCAGTAGTTGATAATCAAGTTTAAGGCGATCACATTATTTACAGACAATCATCAACATGTTTCATACAATATTTATCATACAATAGAATGATCACTTATATTATGGTAATTTATCATTTAATCATACAACGCATCATGCATTATCCCCAATCTCGCATGTATATCAATTGAATATATATTATTCCAAATGTAACTATACTACAAGCACAAACAATGTGATAAAGTGAAGTAACTCACCTATGGTCCTTGCTAAATTGTTGTATAAGCTACGATAGTCAAATTGTTCTATTTTCCTATGAAAGGAAATAACAGAGATTCATTATTGACTATTTCGTGAGAGAAGTCTTCCTAGAATTAAAGGCGCTGATCTCCATCACTAAATATTAGATTAAGCCCATTATTTTAATTATTGTGTCATTCAATAGTTCAATTGAATCGCTATATGTGCTTAACTATTCTGTATCAGTATTTGATACGGTTTTAATTAAGGTTTTAATCCCTATAGTAAATAATATTTATCTATTATTTGTTTTCATTTTGCTTCTCTTGATTTTTATTGCTATTTATTTTTGTTTAAGGGGTTTGTCTTTTCTTTAAGTCCTATTACTTTTAGTAGAAGATTTTTATTTATTAATCCTTTGCCCGTCAACCTTATCTGTCTCTCAAATTGGTATTTTTATTTATTTAAGGGTATATTCTTGTATCTATACCTTTCAAAAATTATTTTAGTAAAATCGTATGTTTATGGAGTTTAGATATATCAAATTTTTATTATACTTCAATTTCATTTTTTTATTGCAAAACAAGCTAAGTTTAATAATATAATATTATTAGTAATATTAGTATTGAAAGATTAATATCAATATTAGTAATAAATACAAGTATAACAACAACAACAATTTTCAGACATTTAATAAATAATAACATTAGTGACAAAAATAGAATTGATGATAGTATAATTATAATGACCTTAACGTAAAATAACAGTATAAATAATCCTAATGACTAGTGATGAAAACATCAATAATAATGAACACTATAATCAGTCATAATAACAATAGTAATAATCATAATCATATTAATAGGAATAACGGCAACATTGATTTTGGTTTATTAAGAGTGGAAACTGAGTGAATTTCTATTTGCGATTTCTTATTCGTTTAATTCCGATTTCATTGTATAAATAGTCTATTTGATAATATTCGAGTACTTTCTAGTAGTGGAATTATTTTTTAAGAAAAGAGACTTTTACAATTTTTAAATTTATGAAACACATGCATAGGTTTCAAGTGAATCATAATAACTGTAGTCAAAATTTGTTTTGATGATATCTAACTCATTTTTAATTCGTTTTTTGATGAATAAATAGTCATTTTCATAGTATTTTCGAGTACAATACATTGATGGGGTTATTTTTATTAAACAAGGTCATTAAGGGGCAAAAAATGCAAGAACAGTCTGTTCTATTCGTACAAATCTAGAAACAATAATCTAATTTTTTGTTTTTACAATATCTAATTCGTTTCTTATCCATTTTCAACAAATAAATAGTCGATTTCATAGGATTTTTGTGTTATTTCCATTGGTGGGGTTCGTTTTTAGCTTATAACAAACACATCAATACAGTTTATTTATTCTTTCCAACGATTTACATGATTTATTTAAAGTTCAATTTAGCTTGTTGTAGTTTAGGTATGGTTTTGGTTTTTTTTCCTTTCTAGGATTTGAATTTCTACACTTAAAAATCTTCAAGTTGATGTGTTTATATCCTAAATAGTCTAAATATCATCAATATACTATCAAATTAATTTTGATAAATTTATAAGTCAATTTATAAAGATCAAACATAATGAATATTTGAACTTGATATAATCCTTACCTTGTTTAGACAATAGATGGGGTCTAGTTCCTCCTTCTTGATAAAAGTAATGATCTAAAGAGGATAGTAAGAAAATGTGTAAATAAGGAAAAATTAATCTAGCTAAACTAAATATATATATATATATATATATATATCTATTTTATTTTCTTACCTTGTTGAGCCTAGATTCCAACTTGAATCTATGATAAACCAAGGCTATTTAACTTGGTTTTTGATGTTGTTTAGGTTAGTTAAAGTGGGGTTTTGATTGTAGTTGATGAGTATTGATGTTTAGATAATGCTATAGGATATAAATAAGGGATACACTTTTATTTTTGAAGTGTTTAAACAAGGTTGATTCAAGTGAGCATGGAAGAGGAGTATAGTAAATTCGTAGTAGCTGTTGGGAGAGAACTTTTGGATTGTGTTTGGGGAGATTTTGAGTTGGTTTTATAGCCAACTTAAGCCTATATATGTATACTAATGTTAGGCTAAGATTTAGGTACATGAGAGGATGTTTTGGACTTAAAAAATACAAAATTCTGTTGTTGTTTCTCGGGTAGAAACTTCACGCGAATTTTGAGGATGATTTTTGATGAATTTGTATAGAATTTGTGGCTGATTTCAAGGGGCATTAATTGTGTTTGTTTGTTATTTAATTAAGTTCATTCAATGTGTAAATTAAAGGCTCAACTTGCAAAAAAATCGGGTTAAAATTTGTGTGAAACAGAGGTAAATTTCCAATTTTTCTGCTGTAGTTTCATTTGCTGTTTTTCCATGTTAGTTTGCATGGTTTTTTATCAGATTTTCCTTTGTTTTTTCTAGCCAATACTTGGTATTTGAAGTGTACATTTAGAGGCTTTTAATTGGTGCTTATTTGGTAAAAAATTTGAACTAAACTAAGCCTATATTTTTCTCCTAAACAGAGTTGTAATTTGCGTGTGAAATGGGGGCTGTTTTGTTCGCTCCTTGCTGTAGTTTTCTCGAAATTTTGAGGCCATTTTGCATCCAATTTACAGCTGCAACTCAAGTTGCATTGAGTTGAATTTCATGGCTTTTAATGAAGGTTATATGTGGAGTTTTTAGATTGGGTTGAATGTCACTTTCGTGTCGAATTTTTGTGTTCAAATTGGGTGATGATGTTGGATGTGAAGCTGCAGTTTTATTTGAATTCTCTCCTACTGCAGCTGGTTTGCTCAGTGTATATCAAGGCTGATTTAGAGTTGATTTGTTATTTGTTTGAGCTGGATTTCTTTGAACTTTAAGGTTGATCATAGGTGGACTGTTGTGGTTGGATTTGTAGGTCATTTTCAAATGGAATTTGGGGGCTTAATTTGATCAAATGTATTGGACGTAATTGGGTTTGCTGCAGCCGATATATTCCCTATTCATCCAAGAATTCCTTTATGCAGCGTGAAAAGTAATGCAGCCAAATTCTCTATCTCCGGCATGATGAATTTCAGCATGAAAAAATTCTATCCTTGTCCAATTCCAGCAGCTATCTGGCATCCTTTGTTCCACGGTCTTCTTTTTCTTTTCTGTTTCACGTGATTCCAATGTAGAGGACTCCTCTGCTTCAGCCTAGAGTTGTGAACATGAACTTCAGTCGAGATTTCCAATTTGTTGTCCTCTGTTGCACGTGAAGGATTGGTTTGGTGCGTGGAAAAATTTCAGTATTCCTTCCTCTGTTCATAATTCTCATTCCCACGGATTCCTTTGATTGTGATTTTAATTCCCGCGTAAAGAACTTTGTTCTCTTCCTCTGTTCACGATGAAATTCCAACTCCAGTGGTGGTTTGCATTTATTATTATTATTATTATTATTATTTTATTTATTTGATTTGTTTATGATTTGCTTAATAGTTAATTAAATTATTTTAACCAATATTAATTTATAAATGTATATTTATAACCATTATGTACAAGTTTTATCGAATAGAATTTTCCTAAGTTACTTACAAAACTCTAAGTTGTTTATACGAACAAATTTTTAGTTTCGAGTTTACATAATTAATTATTTTTAGTATTTTAACTTACACAATTAAATTTTTCAAGTTCAGTAAATTAAATTAGGAACTTAGTGTTAATGAATTCAGAATTCCTAGCAAGTATAACAGCGAGTTGGAAATTTTTATTTTAGATATAGATTAGTAATTATTGATCTGAATTAGTATCTACCGTGTATTTATAATCCTAGTAGTTCATCTTTGGATTATTGTTTTATACTAATAGGTTTTGTTAATAGACTATATCTTATTGGTTTTGAAATTTAGAGCTACTTCTAATTATATCTTGAATTATCAATTCAAGATACGAAATCTCGTTTTTGGTATGTATTAAGGTCGAGAAAATTTTTATTCGGGTTTTTCAAACTAGGAATGAGTTTATTACAACTCATAGATCTATTATAGGATTTTTGTTATATATTTGATATTAATATCACCTTTGCCAATTTATTCATTTTCTAGTTATGAACATTATTAAAGGCTACATTGGCAATTCAGGATTTTAGTTTTTGAAATCTCTAAATCTTTTAATTAGAATATTAGTGAAATTTAAATATTTATTTAAGATCTAGATTTTTAGATATCAATCTATTCTTGATCTTATCGTATCTTTTGTAATTTTAGTGATTTATCTTTTAGTTTATATTTTTATAACTTGTGGGCTCTAAAAAAAATTAATCGTCTTTTATTGTAATTTAAAGTTATGATTTCTTGTTGGACTATTGATCATTTTACCAAATATTATATTTTACTGTATAGGAGTTATTCATACTAATTTGTTAATAACAACATATTTTATCTAGGGCTACTTAATAGTGTTAACATATTAAAAATAGTTTAAACACTATTATTTCATTATTTAACAAATGGAGAATTTATTTTCTAAGTATTGAGATTAAGGAAAGGATTCAGTAATTTATATTAATGATTGGTTTATCGTCGTTTATAAATTATTTGAGATAATAAAAGTTACAGTTTGCATTTCAAAAAATTTTATTAGTAACGATTCTAATCTTTCTAGTCATAATCAATTTCATTCACACCTTTACATTTATTTTAATTGAGAAAAATTTAGAGTGATTTTTATTACTTGTTCCAAATATTCTATATAATTATATATTACATTTTTAGTATTTTTTTAAATTTAGGTTATGAAAAATTAAGAGGATTACATATACATTCAACAAAACATCAATTATGTGAAGGAATTGAAGCAAAAATCATCTAAAATTGGAAAATTCACAATCATCCTAACAGAGGCAAATGAAGTCACAATTGAATGTCATAACATTTCTCCAAATGTAAACAACCCCACAACTAGTACTAGCAATATAATACTAACTTTGTCAAACAAAACATCTACATTAAAGCTTCGATGAGCTACAACAACATGGAACTATTCCCTACACAAAATAACATATCTCTAAATTGCACAATTAAAACACCAAAAATATTAAAAAAAAGGAAAGAAAATAAAGTAATTACATTTACCACTAGAAAGAGAAAAAAAATCCATAGAAAGTATATTTGGTAAACAATTTACCTTTAGAAGGGAATGCAAAGCCAAGTCAGGTCATTGAAGGATCAGAGATGGCTGCGACTTTCAAACATAGGGCAATATAGACTATAGACAGAGAAGATGATTTAGGTGTGTGGCTAGGCACTATTTTCTCTAAAGCTTAAAGTATGGTTGATTGCTTGCTTGCTTGCTTTAAGGTTATAACTTTGGTTGCTAGTAGGTTCTTTTGTTCCTTTTTTTTTCTTTTTAAGTTTATGTTTTTAATATTTAAAACTTTAAACTTTTTTATTAAAAAAAGTAGGCCAACTAGTCTCGTAACGAGTCAATTTGTAGCCTAAACGGAGTAGGTTCATTTGGGCCGCTTTTAAACGCATTGAAAAAATTCAACCTTAACTCATTTTAAAAAACGGTTAAACGAGCCGAACCACAAGCTACAACCCATTTCCTCAGCTCCAATGTTAGTAAAGTTAATTTGATTTTGATACAATATATGCATAAACTTTAAATAATGTGATTTAAAAGTGAATAATATAGCATCATATAGAATTATTTGATATGAATGATAAGAAGTTAATTAACACTTTATGATTTCCATTTTATATATACATATATGTGTCTGTTTGTGTTTATTCTTTTTTAGAGATGAAGGAAGTCCTATTTCTTGCAAATGCCAAGAAAGCACAAAGGAAAGCAAAAGATTCACAAGTATGAGACACGAACGATATATAAGTCCTTTAAAGAAGACGATTCCCATGAAATTAACTTGTTCAATCTATGAAACATTAAACTCTCCTAATAAGAGACTGTTTTTTTAAGAAATCAAGGTAGGTATTACCAAGCTATCTACCCACATCATACTCAAGAAAAGTGAAAGTTTCACAATTTCGAAAAGATAAAGGAAAATCATCACAAAATACTAATATAAAAGATAGTGACAAGGATTTGAATCCTAAAGATGAGGAAAGTAATTTTGATACATAATCCAAAAGTCATGCGATTGGGAATGAAGACATCAGAGCATTGATTACTTGAGTAAAGCATGAAAGTGGAAGCTGGCATGCTCATGTAAATGAAGCTCAAGCTGTAGGTGAAGGCAAATATTTGTATTTATGATTTTATTTACGATTATACGAAAGCTTATAGATACATATAATAGGATTCATAAGTAATATATATTATTAATTTTTTTAAGGTATAGCTTCTACTTTTTTTCAAGTTCATCCAAGAAAAATACGAGAGGTCTCTTCATCTATAAACATCTTCATGCCTAATGACTAGAAGAGCATGATTCCATTACTATAAATAAGAAATGACAACCAATTAGTGATAGCAAAATATGTAATGAATTTAGTCAGTTTCTTAGCTCCATAGCTTGTAACCCAAAGTTTACTCCACTAACAATTGAAATATGGTCCAAATTTCCATAAAAAGAAAATGATAACTTATAGAAATATGTAAATGTAGGTATACTTGAATACTCTTTTTTATGTGTTTAAATCAATTATAAACTCATTTGGTAACTTATTTTGATTTATTACATGACAAGTATATCATTCTGTATGATGCTAAGAAATCGGTATTTAATACCACTACACCTTTTGTTAGGGATCTGTAGTTTACCTTTAATGAGGAGAAATCCAATGGACTTTGTGAAAGATAATACAATTAGGCTTTTGACACCATCTATAACCCAAAACCTTAAGGCAATGGGTTAATGGATCTTTCCTCTTATAAACTCTTCACACAAGTCCCATATTTCCCATGTGGGATTCTCACACTTGCACTCTAACAATCTCCCTCTCAAGTGTGAGTCTCCACAATGGGATAGGCTATACTCTCCCTCAATAAAAGCTTGTCAAACTGACTCCACTAAACCCACTTTGTGAGTTTATCCCACCTACTCACCATGGGTTTCACAGATGAGTCATACCATAAAGTTCTTCTTTCCACATGGTGGGCCAACCATGGGAGATTCCTAAGCGAACCATCGGCTCTGATACCAATTGTTAGGGGAAAAAAAGATCCAATCTTTTTCCTTTTTCCAAAAGGCAAAAACATGCAATAAATAAAATTGCATAAAGTAAATAACAAACACTAGGATATAACGTGGAAAACCCAAAGCAGAAAAAACCACGAACCAGCAGCACACAGATTCATCCACTATAAACAATAAAATGGGATTACAGATTGTTGTTCATCACTAGATCTCTTTAGTGGATTACTGATTCATCACCTTCAGCCGGTGGAATTAAAAAAAAGAAACAAGATCTATTCATCTAGAGTTTCTCTCTCTAGGATTCCCTATCTTTCTCTCTTTAGATCTATCCTATTTAGGCTTGAGAAGAGACACCCATCTTGTTTTCCTATTTCTCCTTAGCATCACCGTGGTAGATAACTACTTTATCATTGCTGATTGGTGGAACTCCTTTCATCACCATTAACCGATGGTACACCGGAATAAGAATCAACATTTTGTCCCTCCACATACCCTACGGTGTGTTTCTACACCTCCCCGATGTATATAATCCTCATGCCTCACGGCATGTCTCTACACCTCCATGGTGTATCTCTAGAGTTTCTCACTCTTAATCAATTTATAAGACTATCATAAGGAGTATTACAAAAGGAAATTCAAAGGCCACCATAAATTGGCATTTAAGCTGGCATTCAAAAAAACGGTAGTTTCAAAGCTGTATTAAATTCTTATTATTTTGCCATTAATTTCTATGTTGACCAACTTTGACTTCTATAAATACATCCTTACCTTCAAGTCTTCTTCTAAATATATTCAATGTATATTTAGGATGTCCTTGGTTATAGACCCATATGAGTTGGATCTATAACCCCAACAATCTCCCCCTCCAACTCATATAGGGTTTCTATCGTACCTGCTGCCTTGGAGTCTCATGCAAGGATCTTCTGTCTTCTTACATGGCTTCTCCTCTCCCTTTTTTTTTTTTTCTTTTTATTGTTGGGGTTATAGATCCAATTCATATGGATCTATAACCAATTAACCAAGGACATCCTAAATATATATTAGATAATTTAGAAGAAGACTTAAAGATAAGGAAGTATTTATAAAGTCAAAATTGGTCAACATGGAAATTAATGGCAGAATAATAAGACTTTAATACAGCTTTGAAACTGCCGGTTTTTTGAATGCTAGCCTTAAATGCCAATTTATGTGACCTTTGAATTTCCTTTTGTAATATTCCTTATGATAGTCTTATAAATTGATTGAGAGTGAGAAACTCTAGAGATATACCGTGGAGGTGTAGAGATACGCCGTGAGGCATATGGAAGATATATACTGTGAAGGTGTAGAGACACGCCTTGAGGCGTGTGGATTATATACACTAAGGAGGTGCAGAGACACACCATAGGGTGTGTGGGGGGACACGATGTTGATCCTTATTCCGGTGTACCACCGGTCAACAATGATGAAAGGAGTTCTACCAGTCAGCGGTGATGAAGTAGTTATCCACCATGGTGATGCTAAGGAGAAACAGAAGAACAAGATGGGTGTCTCTTCTCAAGCCTAAATAGGATAGATCTAGAGAGAGAAAGAGAGGGAATCCTAGAGAGAGAAACTCTAGATGAATAGATCTTGTTTCTGTTTGTAATTTCACCGGCTGAAGGTGACGAATTGATAATCCACTAGAGAGATCTAGTGATGAACAACAATTTATAATCCTATTATATTATTTATAGTGGATGAATCTGTGCTGCTGGTCTATGGTTTTTCCCGCTTTGGTTTTCCATGTTATATCCTGGTGTTTGTTATTTAATTTATGCAATTTTGTTTATTGTATGTTTTCGCCTTTTAGCAAGAGGAAAAAGATTGGATTTTTTTCCTAACAAGTGGTATCAGAGCTCCAGTTTTTTTTTTTTTTTTTTTTTTAAGAAAAGGGGGCGAGAAGTCATGTAAGATGTAAGAAGACAGAAGATCCTTGTAGCAGGCGCGATAGAAACCCCATATGAGTTGGAGGGGGAGATTATTGGGGTTATAGATCCAACTCATGTGGATCTGTAACCAAGGACATCCTAAATATACATTGGATATATTTAGAAGAAGACTTAGAGATAAAGAAGTATTTATAAAAGTCAAAGTTGGTCAACATAGAAATTAATGGCAGAATAATGAGAATTTAATACAACTTTGAAACTACCGGTTTTTTGAATGCCAGCTTTAAATGCCAATTTATGTGGCCTTTGAATTTCCTTTTGTAATACTTCTTATGGTAGTCTTATAAATTGATTGAGAGTGAGAAACTCTAGATATATACTAGGGAGGTGTAGAGACATGCCGTGAGGCATGTGGATTACCGTGGGATGTGTGGAGAGACAAGATGTTGATTCTTGTTCCGGTATACCAATGGTTAACGGTGATGAAAGGAGTTCCACTAGTCAGTGGTGATGAAGCAGTTATCCACCAAGGCGATGCTAAGGAGAAACAAGAGAACAAGATGGGTGTCTCTTCTTAAGCCTAGATAGGATAGATCTAGAGAGAGAAACTTTAGATGAATAAATCTTGTTTCTATTTGTAATTCCATCGACTGAAGGTGATGAATCGGTAATCCGCTAGAGAGATCTAGTGATGAACAAAAATCTATAATCCCATTACATTGTTTATAGTAGATGAATCTATGCGTTGCTGGTCTGTGGTTTTTCCTGCTTTAAGTTTTCCATGTTATATCCTGATGTTTGTTATTTAATTTATGCAATTTTGTTTATAGCATGTTTTCGCCTTTTTGCAAGAGGAAAAAGATTGGATCTTTTTTCTTTTCCTAACAAGTGGTATCAGAGCTCCATGTTTCTTTTTCACAAAAAGGGGGAGGAGAAGTCATGTAAGATGTAAGAAGACAGGAGATCCTTACATGAGACTCCAAGGCAGCAGGCACGATAGAAACCCCATATGAGTTAGAGGGGGAGATTGTTGGGGTTATAGATCCAACTCATATGAAGAAGACTTGAAGATAAGGAAGTATTTATAAAGTCGAAGTTGGTCAACATAGAAATTAATGACAGAATAATGAGAATTTAATACAGCTTTGAAACTGCTGGTTTTTTGAATGCCAGCTTTAAATGTCAATTTATGTGGCCATTGAATTTCCTTTTGAAATACTCCTTATGATAGTCTTATCAATTGATTGAGAGTGAGAAACTCTAGAGATACACCGTGGAGGTGTAGAGACATGCCTCGAGGCGTGTGGATTATATACACCAGGGAGGTGTAGAGACACACCATGGGGTGTATGGAGGGATACGATGTTGATCCTTGTTTTGGTGTACGACTAGTCAACAGTAATGAAAGGAGTTCTACCAGTCAACGGTGATGAAGTAGTTATCCACCACGGTGATGCTAAGGAGAAACATGAGAACAAGATGGGTATCTCTTCTCAAGCCTAAATAGGATAGGTCTAGAGAGAGAAAGAGAGGGAATCCTAGAGAGAGAAACTCTAGATGAATAGATCTTGTTTCTGTTTGTAATTCCACCGACTGAAGGTGATGAATCGGTAATCCACTAGAGAGATCTAGTGATTAACAACAATCTATAATCCCATTATATTGTTTATAGTGGATGAATCTGTGCGCTGCTGGTCCGTGGTTTTTCCCGCTTTGGGTTTTCCACGATATATCTTGGTGATTGTTATTTAATTTATGCAATTTTGTTTATTACGTGTTTTCGCCTTTTGGCAAGAGGTAAAAGATTGGATCTTTTTTGTCCCTAACACCTTTATAGAGATTATTTAAATCAAAAGTTTAAAAGAGACACCTCACTACAAAAGCTTCACATAAAGAGTATGAAATCACCCACTTAATATCCCTATAGCCCATTTCATAACATTACTTCAATATTAGGATAAAGAAGAAGCCAACGTAAAAAAATTTTCTTTTTACATATTCTAATATGATAGCCTAGCTTGGCAAATAGTTCATTTTCAACATCTTCAAAATATAGGACATTGTAGGAAAAAACAAGGAGATTTGTCAAAGCAAAAAAATTGCCCATAGAGTTGGTTCATAAAGTTTTACAAGGGTAAGTGAAAACTAGTGACTTATATGTATGTGTGTGTGTGTAAAGGAATCAATATTAAATGCATGCTAATGATTTCATTCTTAGAGAATATAAATATTGATTATAGCAAACGATATTATTATTTAAGGTATACAATCTAAAATAATGACTTTACTATATAATTTAGTGGTTCAATGTACTTTTTATTGCCTTTAGTTCTTTGCTTATGTATGTGAATATGGTAAGATTTATATGTTATTTTTATTTGGATTATTAAATGGTCAATAAGTAGAATAAAGAAGAACCATCAAGTATTGAGATGTTCTTCAAACCCCAATACCAAGAGGACGAGCAGCACTTGGCAGAGATAAGATGGAAAAACATTGTAAGAAAAATCTCAAAATGAATTTAGAATCAATGATTAAGGATAGTGCTTCATGTTAAATTACTTGTTTATAAATTTTTGGTATCGGTAGTGATGTGCATTTATGTCAAGTATTTGTTTATCATTTTTTGTTTGAATAATTGTTATTCTATCTATTCTTAATTGACTTTTTGATGCATATCTTTTCGTAATAGTAGTATAACTTTGTTCAAAGTTACCTATTTAGTTTGATTATCGATTAGTATATCATCTCTTAGTTAAATTACAAAATGAATATAGGTAAAATAAACTTTTAATGCTGTTAAAAATTCTAGAAGTGTTATTAAACAGAGGTTTCCAAAACCAACAAGTCATTAAGATATATTCAGTTTTAAAAAAAAAAGATCTAAAATTCTCTTTTTTCATAAAAGCTTAATGATGACAAAAAGCAAAATGACAAAAGTGTGTTTCATACCTCCCTATTGCAGATATCTTAATAAGAGAAAAATATCTTGTTATGAGAATCCAATGTCATGAGACATATTTTTAATGGTTAATGGCATAGTAGTTTTAAAAATTTTAATTAATAATATCAAAAAATTGATTTTCTAGTAATTATTGTGCCATTTTCTTAGCAATAAAATTAGAAAAATGAATGGAACACCACTAGATAGGTAAACTTTTTATGGCATACTTCATTTCAATTTAAAAGCACTAACTTTAATGTATAATAAGACTTTTCATCCTTTAGGGGAATATAAAACAATGACAGTTAAAACATATAAAATTATAAGTCTTGGACTTACCCTACTTAAGGTCTATGGAATTGTCATAGGGCCTTTATAATCAAAACGTAAAATCAAATGTAGAATCGTAAGTTTCTACAATTATACAAAATAGTTTTGAAAAACAAAACTATAGTTTTGCTTGCAGAAGATGTAAAAAACTTGAAATACATAATGGATATAAAAAAAAAAGTTGTTTATTTATAATAACTCTAAATCCATAATATAACATACATGAAAAAAAAAAGCAAGTTGAGTTAAAATTAAGTTATTTTATATTATTTTGTTTGAAAAAAGTTATGAAATGAAGGAGAATTAAACTTTCAACTTATATGAAATTCACAATTATATAAATAAAATAAATAAGTTTGTTTTCGTAAACTTTACAATTATAACTTGAATTGAATGAATTCTATAATGTAGAACAGAGTAGTTGGGTGAAATAACGGAAAAAGATAGAGAGAGAGTGTGAAAAGAAAATTGAAATGTGATAAGAAAAATTACCATCCTAATAGTTAATGAGCTTGTGAAATATGGTTGCATTTTTTATATTTTCACGTATTTGACTCAAATAGGTAAAATCAATAAACTTGGTAAAAAACATAAGATTCTATCAAGCTTACATGTGGACGTAGTTAAAATCATAAGATTCTCCAAAAAGACGATCCTACACACATGTGAAATTGGAAGAGCCTCATTCAATTGTAAACTCATAGAATCGTACAGATAAAATTACGATTTTGACAACTATTCCTAATGTAATGGTCCGAGAGTTGAGGACTTTGTAGGGATGTTCAACTTGGGCATTGAGTGTTGTGAGTGGTATCAACGGGGTGTTTTGTTCGTGGTATGGGTTAACTTTGAAGGTAGGTTTAGCCTCCCATGGGTAAACTGATCGGGAGTTGATGTCACTTTTTTATAAGGCCATGGCAGGTCGAAAATAGTTAAAATAGTTAAGCCTCCCAAACTTATGGAGGACTGTGTCTAAGCTGAGATGGTGCTTCTAATGGGGTTGATGGACTTGGAACAAACCTAGGAATATTCAAGAAGAGTAAGCTAGCTTGCCATCCAGAACACTAGCAAATAATCATATAAGGGATGGTTAAGCAGCACATAGGAACTCAAAGAGGGGTAAACCTCTCGTCCTATGACAATTGATATTAGAGCAAGTGTTCTCGGCTCCATCATGCCACTTAAATGCTACCTAATGTGCTTCATGAGTGGGTAGTTTTGTTATCGATGCGGCTCATGTGTGTAAAGTTCAAGCAGAGCGGCCACTAGTAGGAAGACATTGTTGGTAAAGGGCAATTGTGTTGGAAGTTGTAAGGACAAGAATTTTCCCTAATCTTGTTGTTAGCTCAACTCGTGTGGATGAAGCTCAAAGCAGAGTAGCCATCAGAAGGAGGACATCGTTACTAGAGGATAGTTGTGTTGCAAGTTGGGGTTAAAGTAAGAATATGTGATCAAACCCTATTGTTGGGTGACTCAATAACAAACGATCTTATAGGATGAAGGAATGGGTGAGGGCGAAAAAAAGCTGGTGGAAGCTCGAAGTCCTAGTGGAATAATCTTGGGTGTGTTGACAACATTTGTGGAGTATGGTTGTTTGAAAGGAGTGGGCAATGGCAGTAGTGGATTTGCCTCATGATGAGGGCATCATGAATTATGTGGGGGAGAGGAGGTATGTGGTTAGGGAAGGGAGAGAATCTCATGATTCAAGAGTTGAGGACTTAATGAGGATGTTCAACTTAGGCATTTTGTATTGTGAGTGACGTTAATAGGGTAGTTTATTCGTAGTGTGGGTTAACTCTAAAGGTAGGTTTGACCTCTATAGGAAAACTAATCAGAAGTTCTCTCTTGATAAAGCCATGGTAGATTGAAAATTAGTTAGAACAATTAAGTCTCCCAAACTTATTGAGGATGGTGGCTAAGGTGAGAAGGCTCTCTTAATGAGGTAGATGGACTTAGAACAAACTTAGGAATATCCGGGAAGAGAAGGTTGGCTCAACATCCAGAATATTAATGAACGATAATATGAGGGATGGTCGAGTGCTGCATAAGACTCAAAGAGGGGTGAACCTCTCATCTCATGATACCTAGCATATCCCCTTTTTAGTTTATTTCAATTAATAGGAAGTGGCAATGTTAGATGTGTACTTTTGCATCTGTTAACTATATATATGTGTGTGTGTGTGACCTATAAAGGTTATATATTGCCGTGGAAGATTATGTTCCGCAATTGTGATGGGTTAAAGAAAAAGATGAAAAACATGTACATATATATATATATATTTCTCTCTCATTAGCTTTCTAAGATCTATATTAATGTTTTTCCTTATTGATGTTACATTGTTGGTGCCTACACATTTTCTTTTATTTTTTTCTTTTTAATCATAAAACTTTAAGTTTTCGGGGATGTAAGACTATAAACTATTTAGATTTTGCTTTTTTAATAAAAGAATTTTACAATACTTTTGTTTATTTGTCGATATATTTCAAATGTATTTTTGGGATATTCACTTATTTATCAAGAAAAAAATTTTCATTGTTTGCAAGTATAGAAAGGACTTCAAAAAATATAGTTGAAAATATAAGAAATTCCTAAGCATAAAAAAAGGTTTGTTGAAGTAATGGGTGAGAATAAAGCATCATGCATGCATTTTGTTTTTGGGAAGGATGTTACAAAAAAGAATTTTAAAGATGAAGTAGAAAGTGGTAGTGAAAAAAAAAAATTCACAAGGAAAATACCAATGTGGTAAAAAATTTTGAAGATAAATTTGAGAAGTTTCAATCATCCTTTAATCTTTTAGTTCAGAATAATCCTATAATGGGCCTAATAGGGGGCTTAGTAAGATTGTCCTAAAGTCGTCATATCACATGTACAACTATAACAGGAGGATCACCTAATAAGTTAAAGTTTGCAATATTTTAATTAATTATTCTCTCATGGTGTTATACATACACATGCGCACGCGCGCACACCACACACACACACACACACACACACACACACACACACATATTTATTCGAGAAAATAGTCTTGGATACCAATATTTTTATAAACCACAAGGATTATAGAGAATCGGATACCCTATCAAAAGATAAAATAAGGTAAACTTAAGTCTATCTATCAACTACTATTAAAAGAAATAAGTAAAGGAAAAAGAAAATTTAAGAAAGAGAAAATCAAGTTTCAAATATTTTCTCTCAACTAAGTTTTCATCAACTTCTTAATCTTTCAACTAACTTGGCTTGATCTTTAAGATGCTCTACGCTAAGATTCTATCTCAATCCAACTTTTGATTTTCCTATAAAAGCAAACTATTGGGGGATAAGCTACATCCAACTTTGTGAGATATCTCTTCAAAATGTACCAAACAAGAAAATGAACAAATAATCTATTATTATCAATCATATGCAATGTAATCAATCAATTAAGACACGATATATACGAACATTCAAGAACTTTATATAGAACAAATTTACAACCTTCGTGACAAAGTAAAGGAATTCATTTTCAAGGATCTCCATGATCCTATCCCCCACTAGTCCCAATCACCTACCCATAATGAGTCGATCTGGCATGACTTTGATCTTAAGGCCACATTTCCCAAATGACATAATTCCTTAAGAAGGAGCAGGCCTCATGATCCCAGCACAATTGCAGCCCATTCAATCCCACATATAGTATTAGTAGGCTTTAACATGTGACATTGTATACTATGGATGAACCATTTCTTTGATCGGGCCACATAAGGTTAATTTCTTTTTGATAGCATCCAAACAATGTTCAAACATTCACAAAACGAAAGATATGTTTAACTGTGTACTTAACCAACCACTTTATGGTTATAATATGTTAGGTAGCTTTTGTCATGCACAAGTAAAAGCAAATGCAGGGCCCATATTCCTAATACATTCCTCACTTTAATTATGTTCCTAACATTTCTTGTGTAACTAAATTACAAGCACAAATAAGTACATAAATCATAAGAGAATACTTGCTTGTCCAAGATTGCTTATATATCACAATGATCCTTAGGGTAAGGTAACTTGGATTAAAGGTCTCTTGAATAAAGAGATGAATAATATAAAAAGAATCTTACTAAAACTTTTCTAAGTAGTTTTTCCTTAAAACTAATATATTTTGGTTATTTTAAGTCCAATTCTCATATATGAGTAGTCATTTTCTATCTTTTGTGAAAGCTCTATCATTTTTTATATTATTTTTATAATTTGGGCTTTGGATGGTCTCGGATCAGTAGGGATCATATTTGACTCCTCAGTGTTTTCTTCCATTTTGGCATTTTTTTTCTAGGGCTTAGTCGCTCCTAAGGTCATCTACCATGCATAATCATGCATCCTAAGTAGTGCTCATTTCTATATGGAAATCATTTACATTTTGGTTTGATCTTTTATATGATGTTCTCAAAAGTGTTAAAAGCTTGAAAATATTACATTTGCTACTCTACAGTCTCGACATGCTTTGGAAAAGGAGTGCAATGGGTTCATTTTATTAATTCCTCTTTAGTATACTTAAGTCCCTACCCTTAAGCTTAAGAGCAAAAGCTATTATTATTAGAGAAAATTTCAAAACATAGCTTGACTTGGTCATTAGGGTTTCAGCATGCATGTGAGTAGAGAAAAAGAACGTTTTCTCCTTGTCTTTTGTTCACCATTGCATTTAAACTCTTTCATTAGATTTTTATTATGATTGTTCAAAGAATAAAATTTTAGAGCTCACATTTGTGAGTCTGTGGGGCTCATGGTCAAGGAGGAAAAGAAAAGGAAATTTTCTTTATTTCATTTAGTTCCTAGAGTTTTTGGCTAGCCTATAATCAAGACCTTATGGTAATATTTCCTTGTTTGTGTTTGCTACTGCACTTAAACTCCTTCATGGGACTTTTAGGACGGTTATATAAGGAACAAAGCTTGGTACTTGCACTTGTGAGTCCTTGAGGCTCACGACTAAGAAGAAAAAGAAGGGGAAAGAGACTTTCCTTTGTTTATTTAGTCTTTAGAGTGTTACGACTATGATGAGCTTAAAGAAAAAAGGAGCATCATCCCCCTATAGTGCCTACATGTCTTGGAACTTTCGAGAAAAAAGTAGGAGGGGAGTTTCCTTCATGGTTTCTTTTACTTCAATGCTCAAGCATTAAGTTTTAGCCACCACAATAAAACTCTTTTAAAAAAAAATGAACTCGTGATAGTTCTTGTAAGCCTAAAACATGTAACGAAAAAGAAGGATGGCGCTTTATCATATTAAAGCCATCCTCTACAAAAGAAACATTATCTTAAGTATGACATTTTTGGAAACCATGGAACCTCCCACTTTAGGGTGCCAGGCTCACTAAATAAGGAAGATGACTTTGTGATGTTCTAAAGTCACTATCTTTCTTTTCTTCATATTTAGAGTTTTTGAGCCATCCTTGCATCATAAATTAAAAACTTTGTATCAAAACACAAGAATCACAAATATAACTTTTGATGCCACGAATGGTGACGAGAACTCACTTATCTAAGTTCCATCTTTCACCATTCTTGCTCTTAAACATGAGAATCTTAACATGGTGACTTGAGTTTTATGTTGAGCATTTTTGCAGATGCTTGGAAATGAAAAGAAAAGAAACAAAATTAAACATGGTAGAGATGATCATCTATTCTCCCTAACATGATAGCATCATAGGTTTATGCATGAGGATGATGATAGTACTTGCATTTTCTCATTACAACAATTATAAGCTTGGGGTTATGGAAGATAGTTCTTTAACTTAGGAGTGTAGTTGTAGTGAGAAGTGTGTGGGAGATGAAAGGGGAGAGGGAACTGAGAGGTAACGAAGAGAGGAGAGGGGGTGACACTTAATGAAAAAGAGAGGGAAGGAAAGAGAAAAGAAAGAGAAATGTTAGAGAAATGAGAGAAATATTAAGGGTGTGAAATTGGGAATGAAGGAGGGCAATTATAGAGAAAGTTTTGAAATTGAAAAAGTGAGAGAAAGGATAAAGGAAGGGGCGATGTCTTCTTTAGAAGGAAGAGAGGGGAAAAGAAGAAAGAAAAAGACAAAAAAAAAAGGAGTTTGATGTGATCTTTGCATGGAGAAGGGAAGAAAAAGGACATGTAGGTGGTGGCAGTAGCTTACAAAGGGACAAGTATGTTGTACTTATGATATAAAGTAGATTTGATTAGATAACTATCTTATCGGTAGAAATATTGGTATTGCAATATGCTTGGTTTATCTTACTAAAGCTCTAATTTTTATCAATATGAAATTATAATTTTGGCTTTGTATTATTTTATTATTTTTCCTCGATTAATGTGATCTGACACTGGAATAATCTGTTGCAATAATTATCATATCAGATGGTTTGTCTGCTTTTTGGTTTGCATTGATAGTGGTACATTTTCCTAGGTGATTGACTCCTAGGGTTTTATTGAATAATATTATACGACTAGTATATCAGATCCATTAGATCATGTTTAGGGTTTCCTAGGATTTGGTACCAACTTGATACGTTTTAGGGTTTTGGTTCTAATGCTAACTCTAGGATTCGATTTTAGACTAACCGAATTTTTTAAGGGTTTATAATGGAGGCTTTCAGGGGTTTATCTACATTCTTCATTCTAGCTTTTCTTTTTGTTGTTTATTCAATAACTTCTCATTATATTCATTTAACAACATTTTATCACCAAGAACATAGCTTAAATACTTCTAAACAAACATGGTTTCTTTTATTTACTAGCTAATCATCTTCATTAGCTTATAACTATTGATCTATCTATATTACCAAAATTTAATAATTAAGGACTTAAATCTAATTCTAGTAACTTCTAAGTAACGGCTACTTGAGTACAAGTTTTTAGGCTAGTTAATTAATCAACTATTGATTTCTCCTTTCTAGATGAATCGATAATAAATTCATTAGAGAATTTTTCTCAAAATAACTTTAATCCACTACATAAATATCACAACATAGCATGATCGATTTCTTACTTTCCTATGTCTATCTAAAATTTTTGCTTAACTACAATCACAAATTCTTAAGTTTTCTTTGCTTAAATTATTTGGACATCAGTCTCAAACGTAATATCTATTAATCCAAGAATACGATATTTCCATAGTCATCTCTTAGTTGGAAACCTAATCCTAAGAATAATTAATATTCCTTTAACTTGATATTTTCTTTTTAATCAAACAATTATATTACCATCTTCCAAGCATGGATAAATTTATACGTGGGATACTATTTTTTCTTCATAATTGTAAATGTGATATTTATTATTCTCCAATCCATCTAATCATTAAGTTTTCTATTTGAAATCAATACTTAAGGGGGTTAGAACCACCTACCTCTAGATGGAAGAAAGTTATCCTTAATCCTCCTTGATGTAATCCTTGTATTTATGTGTCTTATTGCTTGTAGCACCTAGATTTAAGGCAATGATGATATTGTGTATTTTTTTGGGAGGGAAAGAAGGAATGAGTAAAATATGATATGATTAAGTAGATGGAGAATGATGGGGCAAATGAGTTCTTATTTATAGATTTGAGTAACTTCCAAGAAAGGTTGTTTACTAAGGAAGTGGATGAGGTTAGCTTTTTTAAGGGGTTTCTTCTTTAGAGATTAGTTCTAAGAGAAGTTACTTTCTTAATTAAAAAGCTACTTCCTTATGAGTAACTCCTTAAGGAGTTACTTAGATAGCTTATGAGGGTTACCATTATTTTTAATTATAAGTTCACAATAAGATATTTGTTTATGATTGTTTTGGAATTTGCTTGCTAGGTGTTAATTAATTTAATGTATTTGATGAATTTATAGTTTAACTAATGATATATTTATTTCTTACTTATTTATTAATGAATATTATTCTATTTATTTTTAGTTTAGGTTATTATTAATAACTTGACTATAATTAAGTTATCTTGAATGTTTTAAATAATTTCAAGAATTAGAAGTTAAGGTCTTAATTGGTGATTAATTACACGACTTTCATCTAAGAATTCTTGATGCATGGTTATTGTTTTCTAAATATTTTTAGAAGTTGATTATTAGTTGTTGTACCGATCTTTAAAATTTTTTGGAGCCCAAATGATTACATTATTAATTTATTGATTCACCATTGATCATCAATTGCAAAATATTATGGGGAATTACATTTTGTATTTCAAAATTTTATTGATAAAGATTCTAATTTTCAAACTACAATTAAACTGTTTATATCTTAATATTCTTACATCGAAAAAAAATAGGAGTGATTTTTTGAACATTTCTTAATGCTTTTCAAAATTTTATAGTCAATTGTCCATAATTATTAAAATTAGGTTTGTGTAAAATTAGGAGGATTACATCTAGCTTTAGTTACTCCTCCATAATTGCTTGACCTTTTACACTCTCCTAACCAACCTACAAGTTAAAAAATTCTTGATTTCGAACTGGTACCTATTAAATATATTATATTTTTACATTACCATCACTATATTATATAATGAGATATATGTTTATGTATTATTCCTCTAATAAACAAGTAATAAATTAATTAAATATCTTTTTTTAAAACTAAAACAATGATTATGTTCAATGTAATCTGTAAGGCATTTTACTATTGCTTATCTTTCCACTCCCTCCCTCCCTTTTCTTAGAAGGCTAATTCTCAAGACAAAGGAACTAAAGAAAATGTCAAGGATTTGAAGATGGTAGACGATTATAGTTTAGCTATAGATTTTCTACTTATTGTAGATTTGAATTTAATGTGACGTATATGATTATTTTATTCTAGAGGAATATTTTTATGGATGTAACTATTTACGTTCTTGTAATATTATTTGATGTATTTATTTTTTAGTTATATGTGCATGTTAAAGTGTCATTATTAGTAATGAATTGGTAGGATTATAGTAGAGGCAATGTTGAAAAAACAAGAAATTATTGCTTTTTAGATTTAAAATTGCATCAACAAGAATATTATTGCTTATAATATATATATAAAATAATATTGATGCTTATGAATTTAAAAGATTATGCAGAAAATCAAAATATTGCATTACATATAATTCAACTTAGTTGTTGCTAAATCCTTAATAGTGTTACCTTCGCTCAATTAAGGTGTTGAATTAACAGTAAAAAATTGTTTTGCTTTCAAAAAAAATTTTGTTGCATTAGTATTAATTAAATATTTCAAATTTAGGAGAATAACACTTATATTATGTTGCTTTTGGTGAAAAATTCAATTCCTTATATTATAAGCAACAAAGCTTTGTGTAACAATAGAAATTTTGTTACATATGTGTTTTGGCAACAAATTTAATGGTAAAGGCAACTAATCATGTTGATACCTTAGGCTGTCAAATTCAATTTTTATATAAAATTGAGGTACTAAATTTGACATTTCCCCAATATATATAAGTTATTTGGACCTATTCATAAATGTATCCAAATAGTATCTGAACTTTGATAAAAAGAAATACAATTAGGTGCCTCAACTTTAAAATTGATTAATTTAATACTTGAAATTTAAAATTGATCAATTTGAAAGCCAAAAAAATTTGAAATTGATCAATTTAGTACTTGAAAGAACTTAAAGGAGGTACTGTTTGCATGCACGTAAAGTACTTTCAAGTAATAAATGGATCAATTTTAAAGTTCATGTACTAAATTGATCAATCTTAAAGTTTATGTATCTAATTGCATATTTTATTAAAATTTAGATACCATTCATGATATTAGCTCATTATTATTTGGATTAGGCCTCTCAATCAAGCTAGCATGTAATCTCTCATACAAGAGAAAAAGGAAAAATCATTTTCTTGTCAAAGATATCTTTTTTTACACCATCAACATTATTTATCTATTACTTGACAAAGAACAGCAAGTTCAAAAAACACTTACCTTGAGTTGGCGAACTCTCATATTATAGCCTTTTACATGCAAGACTTTAAGGACTTTCTTTGTCATACCCCGAAGGGTATCTAAACATGGCAATCCACCACATATAATATCAAAACTTAAGAATGACTACCTTAGTCACGCGAAAGTCTTAGTATTACATGTAAGGTGTCTAGCACGGTAATAGGAGACGCTTTTGGGAAGCATAGTTTAAGCAAGTAAAAATGAACATACAAGAATCCAAAAATAAAATATATTATAGCATTAATAACCAAAGGTCTATTACATAATTTCTTAGGGGTATACCCCCGCTAATCCCAAATATTGTAATAGTCTTTAAAACATTTAAATACTACATTAAAGATTTCAAAGGAATTCTAATCTAAATCTTCAAGTAGATTTCCTCCAAAAGCTTCAATAGAAAACTTACGCGGATATGAGGAGACCTCGGGTACAAAAATAGGTGTTCTTGAGAATATAAATATTTATAGGGGTGTAAACTTATGGGTTTAGTGAGTAAATCCCAAAATTCATACTCAAAGTAAATTATCAACCAAGTTTATTAGTCAAACAAATGGAATGCAACAACCATGTGAGCATACAAGACATATGACTTTCCAGGAATCATATGTTGAATGAATTACGCCCTTCATTCGGGGTTGGGTATTCAGGCCAATTACAGCCATAACTTTTTTAAACACTTTTATAGATCTTACCGGCTCCTATGCGCCATAAAAAACTTATAGTTATTATAGGCTCCTACTAGCCACCAATTTATGTAGTTTTTACCGGCTCCTACTCGCCACTTACATGATATACCGGTTCTGATTACCACCACTATTATATATTTGTTCCACCAATTGTATAGTAGTGAATGAAATGTGGCTCAACATATGAAGTGCATGCATAATTTCTTAATTAATAGCTAATAGTTATATTTAACTTCTTTCAAGTGAGCAACTAATTTCAAACATTTCAAAATGTTAATGTATATGTAACTTTATTACAAACAAATCGTGTTTCGATATACTTAATTTTCTTTCAACATATTATCACACAACTTCCATTTGATTTTTGCCTATATTCTAATGCAACTAAATTTACAAGCACAATCATAAGTATGAAAAATAACGGAGAATAAACTCACTCAACCATGATGACACCTTTTTTGAAAATGGATGAGTCGTTCGGGATTTCCACTAATTGTAGTAATCTTCGAATATGAATAATCCTCCTCGAGATTACCTAATCAAGAAGATACCCAAAATGAGTATTTCTTTTTGATTCTATGGTACTAATAAGGAACTATATTATAAGATCGTTAAAACTCATATATAAAGAAATTCTAGCTTAAAATGGCCATAACTTGGTCATTTTAACTCAGAATTGCGCATATAATATACCATTTTCTACCTATTTGAAAGATCTATCCGATTCTAAAATTATTTTCATCAGACTAATTCGTTTGAGTTCCGAAATAGGGGTGACCAGATTTACCACGAATTTTCACAAAAACTTGAGTTCCTTCCTTTAACAAAACTCATATAAAAGAGATAGATTTTATAATAGTTTGTAAAACCTTTGAAATATATATACATATATTTATTGACTCATATCAATGTATGAAGTGAATGAAGTTGTCTCAAACCATAAAAGAGTAAAGTCTTTTAAAGATTTTGAAAAGTTGAGAACCTTTGAAAAATTTCTTTTTATTTTGCTTTGAAATTATCTTAAGTTATTTTAAATGAGTATTTTATTTTCCTAAATTTAATTTCCTTAGTCTTTTTAAATTTCCAAGGAACAATTTTTATTTTCTAAGCTTGGTTTCTAACACTTTTTGAAAGTAATAACAATTCTATATTTATAGAAATAATTTCCTTATTTCTAGAGATCATTCCATTCTTATGAAAATGATTTCTAGTACTTGATGAAAAAGTGAAGTTTTAGTAAAACTTTTGTTCACTCAAAAGTTCTTTCTATGTCATGTATGTTTATAAATTCCTCTAGATTTTCTTAGAAAAGTTTGTTAAAATAAGTCCTTAGCTTTATGAAAAATTTCTTCCTATTTTTATTTATAGAAAATAATCTTTATTTTAAGAAAAACCTTTCCTCATTTATCTTGTTGAGACAAAAATCATTATGTTCATGCATGAATATGGATCATAAAGTTATGAAAACATAAGGAAACATAATAACTTAAAAGAATAAGCTAGTAAAGAAATAAATCAAGTATTGGAACCTTAGCTTCATCAAAGTATCTTGGGACTAAGAATAGACTAGTACCATGAAGAAAAAGAAAATGTTTTGACTTGATCAGGACAAGTCTAAGACTAGAAAGACTAGTCTTAAGAACAACATGAAAATAAATTGCAAGGAAAGTAAATAAATTGCAAACAAATGAGCTTATATGCTCTAAAATATATATATATATATATATAGATATAGCTACATAGATATATTTAGTAACATATATATAAAAGCAACATAAAGAAATTAGATTCATGAACAAAAACAAAATATGAACTTATTGTTGCTTTCTTTAATCTTCATGGTTTATAAAACACACACTAAGCTCATACTAAGTAAATGAACACTTTAGAAAGCTAAAACTATTACCTAGAGAAGAAGTGGAAACTAAAGAAACTTGAGAGAGTTTATGGAGAGATTTTTGGAGAGTAATTTTAGTGTATGGAAGTTGTGAAAGAAGTGGAAGGAAGAGGGGGTATTCATAGGAAAATGTGGGAGGAATTTTGTGTTAATTAAATAAATGAAAAACAAAACAAATGGAGGAGAAAAACAGAGGGGTCGACGCTACTTGAGTGTGTGTGAGGGAGTGGATTTTATTTTTTTTGTATTTTTGTTAATGAAAAGTAAGATATGAAAGATGTGAAGTTGTATGAGAAATGAAAATTGTAAGAAAATAGAGGTATGGTTTGTAAGAGTAGGTTGTAAGAAAAAGTAGAGATAGATGAATAGTGTATAATAGTAATAAATAGTGTAATGTAAAGTAGACATGATAATTTAAGTACTGGTAGTAAGAAAATACGCATTTAATTGCGATATCTGATATTTTTAATTACCGAAAAATTACAAAACGGATATTTTTGAAATGCTTATATTAAATCGGTCCTATCGATATTATTGGAATATTTTTATTATTCCGGGCTTCGGGGCACGATTTTCGGATCTCATCCGAGTCCGAAGGACACGCGGATTTCGCAAATATGATATTTTTATATAACTTAAAGCCATTACAAACTATTACCACTAATTATTCTAACTTCGTTTTCTAGGACTAAAGAAAACGGGAATGCCGGATCTAAAATCTAGGGTTTGTACTAGACTTTTGACTGTTAGGGTTTCGTTTGACTTTTGATTCTAAGATCAACTTAAATTTAACCGAAAATTTTAGGGGTTTACATTCTTTTTTGGCCTTCCACAAGGACAATTGAAATAATCTCTACCTTCTCATACCTAGTCTCTCATTTGGTAACTTGGTGTTATATTTTTAACTCTTTGAAATCCTTACCTAACTTAGACATTAAAGTGCCTTCATTAGGTTATATTTAGCACCTTTTAAGCCATGATTGCTATTTATGCAAGCTAACTAATGCATATTTAATGAGTCATCATATGAAACTTATTTAATGAAGGCGGATACTTAAAATAAAGATTCCTAATAATTTTTTTTTTACATTTTTCTTTATTATTTTTTAACTCTAATGTTTTCTCATGTATCTGCCTTTACCCTCTCTCTCTCTCTCTCTTGCTCTTGTACTGCTCTATCATCAACCTTGTTAAGTATTATCATTTGAGCCCAATTATCCTTCATGTCTGCTTCAAATCAAGTTTTATAAGAGTGACTCTTTAATTTTTTATTTCCTTTTATATCTCCTTGACAATATACATAGTAAAATATACTTAAAGATTGAAAATACAATCATTTATGCCAAATCTTATTAAGTTTCAATGTAGCAATTGAATAATTTAGTATTATTCATAAGTTTTGCTTAAGTTAGACACGTAATACTTAACGCAACAATCATCTTGTAAACTTTTGTTGGGTTAATATTGCAAATAATATCTAAAGTTTAACAAAATATGCAAATAGGTATTAGTCATTGAAATTGATCAATTCACAGTTTAGTACTTAAACCTTGGAATTGATTAATTTAGTATCTTAAAGAACTTTTAGTGTATATCAATAATACTTCTATTATATTGATCAACATATATGAAGAGTAATTTAAGGAATCAAGTTGATTAGTTTCAAAGTTCATGTACTTAATTGCATATTTTGTAAAAGTTTAAGTATTATTCGTGACATTTACCCATTTTTTTAAAAGTTAGTTGCCTACATTTTAAAATCTAAATCAAGATATAATCTTTAATTATTATGTTTTTATTGAACTTATCCATACATTTAATTGATAATTGGAAAGTTGTCTTTATAATAAGTGATATAGTTTTTAATTTAATTTTTATTCAGGATAATTGATAAGTGTCTAAGATGTTTATTGTATGCATTAATCGGATACCATATTATGTAGATTTCATTTGAATTATTAAATAAAAGGACGCTTATGTGGTTAAAATGTCAATTTTAGGAATAAAAGAAGATAGATAGCTTAATGGAGACATTTTTTATGAGTTAAAGGAGTTTTTGATGAAGAATTAGGCAAGATGAAGATTTATAACATACATGACCAGTCTGCATAAGCTATATAGAACACTGGTATAGGAAGAAAAATTCGACTAGTAAGGTTTTTAAAGTACATGAGAAGCTACATAAGTCGTGTATCACACATGTGTAGAGGTTGAAAAGTGATCGAAGCATTTTTGAAAGTACACGAGCACCATACACGAGCTATGCTCAGGGTCATGTAGCTGCTCTTTCCATATTATTTCATTAGTTTTAATCATACACGGCCTCAACATGACCATGTAGTATGATCATGTAGGGGATATTTGGCCCTTTTCTATAAATAGTGGCCTTAACTCGTCATTTAGAATACACTTCATTATTCCTACAAAACATAGAGAGAAAAATAGGTATTTTAGAGTGGAGAAACGCTGGAGAAATTGAAGATCATGACATGTTATTTTTAAGGTTTGTAATCGTGACACTATTATTTTTCTTTGTTCACTCATTGTAATTATCTATCTATGGAAAAATAGATCATTATACCCTAGGTCTTGAGGAACCTTAACCCTAATATAGATATTGGATTCATTTGTTAATGGAAGTTTATGCTTTCTTGAATCTATTCATGTGTTTTATTTGTTTCTTGATTTAATATATACACATTATTATTCTTATGATTTGGTCAATGGGATAGATCTAGTATGAATAGAGAAGTTTGAATGTGATTCTAGAAATAGATTGTATGAACTTTCTGTATGAAGATTGAATTTTTCTATGGAATCATGAGCTATAATGTAATTTTGTATGTATCTAATGACAATAGACATTTCCATTAGATATATAGTATTAGAATTCAATTATCTTGGAAGAGAGATTGGTGAAATTGAGGAATTCTTGCAGTTTAAGAACTTAAAAAATTCACTAATGAATATTTTATAAGGAATTGGAAATAGGGTTAGTGATGAATCAAGAATGGGGGTATGTTTTGCAATTTAATATCTTAAGAAGTGTTAACACTCACTTTTGATAGGTTTAGTTAATTAATTAATTCATTAGTTGATTATATATATTAAGACTACTCAAATCATATCAGCTAGAGAATAGAATTAGGGTAAGTAGTAGTAATTACTGGTCTTGATGGAATGATTTATGTGTTAATCTATACTATAATTGATAGGTATGCTTGCCTAGGATTAATCATAAAGTATACATAGGATTTTAATTTGATTGTAAAGTATATACAGGATTTTAATTTGATTTGGTTTAACTGCGATTAATAATCCACCTATCTATAATGCCATACATAAACTTTGATAAAATATGCAATTAGGTACCTAAACTTAAAAAACGTTTAATTTAGTACATAAATTTTGAAATTAATTAGTTTGTTATTTGAAAAACTTTAAAATTGGTCAATTTAATACCTAAAAGAACTTGAGAGAGGTACTGTTAGCATGTATGAAAAGTTATTTCAGATACTAAATTAATTAATTTCAAGCTTCAAATACCTAATTATATATTTTGTTAAAGTTTAGGTATCATTTGTGACATTAATCTACAAACATTTACCATATTAAAGATAGTACTAAAGTATATTTTTCAAATAGAGAATAAAAGAAGTTAGTGTTTATGTCACAAATGGTATTTACACTTTAGCAAAATATGCATTTAATTTCATGAACTTTAAAATTGATCAAATTAGTACTCGAATTTTGAAATTGATCAATTTGTGTAAACCCCTAAAATTTTCATAGTTCTTTGAAAATAATCATAGAAGTCAAAAACCAAAATAGAACCAAGTTAAAACCTAATTCTAAGTAAGGTTAAACACGAGAATTCTTAATCTTGAGAAAAGAGAACCCTCAAAACAAAAGAGAAAATCCAACTATCGGTTTATTCAACATACGTACATCAATCAAATCATCTATCCGATTTCTAACATGCAAATCAAGACGATATATCCAAATAATGCTCGACAAAGAAATGTTAAGACCTTAAATCATTTGGTGAATTTTAGAATAAAAAATTTCAATTTTCACCAAAAGTCAAATTGAGTCAACCCATAACCTTAGACTCGGTTAAACGATCCCGATGACTGAAAAATATTAAATAATCATAAATAAAATGAAATATACCATAGACATTGAACTAAAAATATAATACGAACAAAACCCCAAAATTTTATGATCTTACGAATAAAATTAACAAACCGAAAATTAAACCGGAACTCTAAATGTCAATAAAGCTTACAAATAACCATAGTGTTTAAGATCCGATAATCTCATGCTTTTAAACCCTAAACAACGAAATGGAAATAATTATTGATAATAGTTCGTAATAATATAGGAAAGCTTAAAAATATTAGCTTTGCGAATTTCTAGTATCCTTCGGATTCAAACGGGATTAGTTTTCAAAAATCATGCCCCAATACATCGGATGGTAAAAATATATCATTAATACCAATAGACTCGTAAAAATATAAGGAATAAAAAAATATCAATTTCAGAATTTTTTGGTACCTAAAAATTATAGATATCGCATTTATACGCGTATTTTTATTACTACCGGTATTTTATTTGTCTAGTTTATTATTCATAGTACTTTTCTATTATTCATTACTACTCATCTAACTCTATTTTTTCTTACTACCTATTTCTTACAATTTTCTTTTCCCATAGAAATTCTACACCACATATTACTAAACTTCTCTTCCACTTTTCTTCTAAAATTAATTTTTAATCACTTTTTCTCTTCCCTCCCCTACATTGTTGTCTACCCCTCTCTCTCTTCACTCTTCAATTTGTTTTTTTTTCAATTAATTTAATTACATCTAATTTTCACTCCAAAATTCTATAAATACCCTATTCCTCTTTCATTCGTTCACACAACTCATTTTATTACCAAAACTATCCCAAATTCTCTCCACAAATCCTCTCTCCAAAATTTCTCTATACCAAAACTCTCTTAAACCAATTCTTCACAAAAATCCTTTTTTATATACAAACTATCTACCACATATTACTAACAACATAATCCCATATTCATCTTCTACTTCCTACCACATAAATACTTTAAGTAAACTTCTTTCAACTATTTAGTTTATCCATGTCATGTAACTTAACATGACTGTGGTGTTATTTTGAAACTCATACGAGTAGTAAAAGAAACAACATATTCATGTTTTGTTCTTGCACATGAAATTCCTATTTTATTATGTTGTTATTATGTTCATATATATGTTAATTTTATTGTTGTTATTATGCTAATTTCTTATTCATATCTAACTAAATATATTTATGTATTTATATATATAATCTTTAGAGCATATAAGCTCATTTGTTATTTATTTAATTTCATGCTATTTTAAGACTAGTTTTTCTAGTCTTAGACTTGTCAATATCAAGTCAAAACAACATTTTCTCTCTTTTCTTTATTCTTTTTGGGACTAGTCTATTCTTAGTCCCGGGATGCCTTGATGAAGCTAAGGTTCCTAATACTTGATATTTTTATTATCTTGCTTATTATTATTTGCTTCTAGTATTTTTTTTATCATATTCTTATTATTTTACATGCTCATAATACATGCATCTACATAATAATATTGTCTCAACTAAATTTAAAAGTAGAATTTTTCTTTAAAGGAACTTGAAACCAAATTTTCTATTATGTGACTTGTTATTAAATAAAGGAGTTATTATCAACAACATAGAAATGGAGTAATACAAGTGTTCTCAAATAACAAAAATAGTTTTACCAAGAAAAAATATGAGAAATAGACACTTTCTTTTTATAATATGATAACCTAAGTTTTAGTAAAATAATTTGTTAGTATTCAAAATTTTCACAAAAAGCTTAAGATTAAAATCTTTTCAACTCCATAACAAAACCAAGGAGTAAACTAGTTTTCAAAGTTAAGATAAAAATCAACCCATAAAGATATAAATCCACTTAGGAAAATAATGATTTTCAAGTTTCTAAAGAAGTAACTTATTTTCAAAGAATATAAATATGATAAGATAAAAAACAAGGGATTTTATCAATAAAAAAGATTCTTTTCAAATAAAATTTGTAAAGGAAGTAAAAGATCAAGTTTTAGAAAACAAGAACTTATATTTTAGACAAGAAATATAAGAAGAAAAGGCTCATTTTCTAAAACCATTCTAAATGCAAATTTATAAATAGGTTATCAACAACTTAACAAACTTTTGATAATTTTAATCTTTTATCATTAGAAGTAAAAATTATAAAAGACCAAAGTTAAAGGAAAATTGACTTGTTTTGGAAAAAGGAATGAGGAAAATAAAATAAGAATATACTCATTTATAATAACCAAGGAGAATATAAATTTTCTTCAAAATACTTGAAAAGAAATTTGTCAAGTTAAGTTTTAATACTTCAAAATGAATTGTTGTATGGAATAAATTATTGAGACACTACCATTAGAATTTTTGCATATAAAGTGAGCTTATCTATATACTCAAGGAATTTATCAATCATATATATATATATATATATATGTCACTAAAGGATTTTTTAATGAAGTTGAGTTGGAAAATTGTTTCACAAAATCTAGAATATTCGTTTTGAATTTGTACCCTATGGTTTCAAAACCTAAATGATGTTATATGACAAAAATAACCTTAGAAATGGATAGATCTTTTTGAATAGGTAGAAAACGGTATATTATATGCGAAATTCCAAGTTAAAATAAGCAAGTTATGGCCATTTTAAATTGTAATTTCATTCTATGCAATTTTGACGAACATAGTAAAATGGAATTAGAAAGTTTAAGAAGAATTTCTACGAAATACTTATCTCGAGTATTTTTTTTGTCTAGGTGATGAAGGATACGGAATTACCCTTCCTGAGGATTGCTACGACTAAGAAGATTGCAAAATGGACGACTGAGTTATTCTTCTTAATTTTGTTACCTTGTTTGTGCTTGTAAAGTAGTAGCATTAGTATACTAAGAAAAGATAAAAATGGATATGTACGGAGAATTCAGAAATATGTATATGTGTGAAATGAGAATTAAGAATATCTCAACTTCAAATTTCTTGTTTAAGTGTTTTGTTTACTTACTATATGACTGCTTATTGTTTATCACATTGATTGATCGCTTTCTCTAGGAAATCTTAATAAGGTTTGACTTAAGAAAAATAAAACGTTCATGCATGGCATCCATCGAGTCACATTTCTTTGGGAAGGCTGCTACTCCTACGTGTAGAGTTGGATTGGCTGCTATTGTGCTGGGGCACGGGCCATGTTCCTTCCTAGAGAATCCAAATCGCTTAGGGAATGCAACTCTAGGTTCGGAGCCGAGCCAACCAAATGCTTTGGGTAGGGGCCTGGGAATTAGCAGTAGAAGGTCGCGGATCTTCATCAACAATTCTTTAACCTTTGATACGGATGGGTAAATCCGTTCTATATATGGTTTCCGAGTAACTATATATATTTGTGAAATCACGTGATTATTGCATTGTATATGTAAGGACCCACTATCCCCCTATAATTAAAATAGGTGATAACAGTTCCCCAACCACATATAACCTGTAGAATTATATATAAGGTTGTCCAAAATGAAATATTTGAGTAATTGTTTGCCTAATTCTATAAGGATCAACATATATCAAATCATAGGTTTTTAAGAATCTAGCAAAACATAACTTCACTACTAATATATATATCACAAGAGATATAATCCAAGTCATACATAGTTAAGTACATAAATATATTACAACCAAAGGTTTCTTACAAGCCTTAACAAAATCACAAAGCATAACTCATACTGAAACTTAAATTACATCAACAACAAAACAGTTCACATGTAGTCTATTACAAAGATAGGGTTTCATCAAGTCCATGGTCATCTTTAATCCTCCAAGTCATCAAGAAGATCTTCAAAATCGATTCTATACTCCATGCTTACATAAAACTCATCGGAGTCATCTCCTGAAATGGTTAAAATATGAGCCAAAGGCCCAGTACACAAGTAACGAATACAAATGCAAAGTGAGTCACACGTTCTTAAGCTAAATGCAAAATGCAAAATGCAACAACCAATCATTTATTATTCAATCTTTAATTAGTCATACAGCAAGGGAGTATTCAAACTCCGAACAACAGGGATCTCATGGGAACCTAAGTAATAAGCTTGACGCTTAGGGAGTTGATATAAGTAGCTCGGATACTCATATCATCCTAGATAAATTTACCATAACGATTAAATAATCTCATCTAGAGTTTCTAGCCGTTACACAACTCTACTTAAACTCAGTCCATGACATGAATCTAGTTCATCGTTCCCATAAACGTTGAACTAAACCATGGTACTTCCTCCAAGTTTAAGCATGAAATACCCCAAATATTCACCAAGATTAGAAATTGGTTTAATAGATTAAATGAATAAAATGAATTATAGGATTAATTAGACAAGTTGGCTTAATTTAATTAGCTAATAATTAAGTTGGTTTTGAGATTTGAAATTCCTCAAATCCTAAACATGTTCTAAAAATGTTTAGAGAATTCCTAAATCCTTGATTCTTAGCCTAAACACTAATTCCTAAATCTCAGTAAAATTTGAGTTCATTTGCTTGAATAAAAATATCAGTTCTTAAACCCGAACTCAAATTAAATATTTTATCCAAATTAAATTCCTAAATTAAGTTCTTATTTCAAGATCTTAATTTATAACCTATCGGTTCAAAATCATCTTTTAAATACTTCTGGAACTATAGATATCGATCTGATAGTTCTAAACCTATATCCTATTTCTAAAATATCTAAATTTTAATATATACTTTCCTTTTCTTTTATCCTTTTGGGCTGCCCTTTCTTTCCCTTTTATTTTCCTACGTTTCCCTCTTCTTCTTCTTCTTCTTCTTCTTCTTCTTCTTCTTCTTCTTTCCTCTTCTTTTCTTCCAAATTCTTCCACAAATCTCAACATCAAAGCTATCTAGAGGATGAATCAAAGCTAGGAGATGAACTAGATGGAGGAAACCGAGCTAGAGGAGGAAGTTTCAACTTGTGTCTTTTCTAAAAGCTAAGTTTGTTTTCTATTTCTCTTTGCTTTTACTTGTTATTTACATTTTTAATTGATGAATTGATGTTGAATTGGGTTGAGAGTGCTGTTTATTTATGTATTTGTTGGTTTAATGGTTGATGGAAGTTGGGGTTTGGTTGGAGGAAGAAGATGATGAATAGTGATTTGGAGTTGATGAAGTTTTGGAGATGTTTGGTGTTGTTTGAATGATGGGATGATCATGTAACAAGCTTTAGAGTAACTTTGGAATGAGTTTAAAGAATTTTAAGAAGTGTAAAATGCATTTTGAAAACAGGGGATTTCGTAATTTTTTCGCTCCAGTGTACACAGCCTGTGTACATGGTCGTGTAGGCCTTGAAATTCTTAAAAGTTGCTCTCGGGTCATTTTTTTTACTCAACACGGCCTCCGTACACGGCCGTGTACCCGGTCGTGTAGACTTTCCCTGTTTCGCAGCCGTTTGTATTTTAGCCATAACTTTTTCATCCGACCTCCGATTGAGGTGATTCAAGTTGCGTTGGAAAGCTTAAAAAGAGATCTACAATTTTCATGTTTTGAGTTTTTACAAATTCGAAACTATAGATGCTTAAATTTTGATTCTTTCCAGCTGCAACACTTTTCAAAACAAAGTCAAAAACTTGTTTTGTTTGTTAAATGTGTTTTTGCTTAGGAAATGGATCTTTTTGAGATAAAATGAGATAGATAAGTGATATTTGATGTGTTGAGTGAATTAATTCATGTAATTAAATATGGGTTAAGTAGATTTATAGATTTAACAAATAATTAGATTAAATCTAGAAGTTAGTTATAAAATGAACTTAGTTAACAAACTTAAGTTCAACTTGATTAAATAGACTGAATGAGTTAAAATAAATTAGATTGAGTTAGTTTAATTACTTTGGCTTAGTAATTAGATTAAATGATTAATTCTAATGAGTTTGACTTAATGAACTCAATTAAACTAAAATGAACTAGATTTCTTAAGCTTAATCCACTTGGCTTGGCTTTTGAATTAAATGGCTAAGGTTAAGCTAAAATGGGTTAGTAACAAATAATAGAGTTAAATGAATGTGTTAGGGTGATCTTTGAATAACATGGGGAATATGTTGTTTCAAATGTTTTTGCTTTGAATATAAATGTTTTTGTATGAATGCTTTTATATGCTTTTGTGATAAAAACTATAATTAAAGTGAAAAGAAATTCTTTGACAGACAAAGGAGAACTGTCCATATTTTGGCGGGGCGATATTCGCAGCCATAGTGGGGTTCCACATTAGTGTCTGATCAAATAGGAGTTAATAAAATGAGTTAGAGATTAGTGAATAATTGATATAAGTTCTTGTATGAATTTGATGAAGTGGATGATTAGTTTAGTTTAGTTTCTTATACGAGCTTTTCTTAACAGTGGTGGATATCTTTTTATCTTCTGGATTATCTTATGAAATTTCCTTCCGAAGCTATGTTTGGATTTCATATTCAAGGTACGCAGTAACTTGCGTGATGATTGATAGGATAGGCATCCTAAATGGATTAAAAACTTAAAGACGGTTTAATAATTGATGAGTGTTGATTTGTGTTTTATGCCGTTAAAATCCAATTCCTACGCCAGGTCATGTGTGAACCTAACGGCGACCCCTCATAGTTTGATGAGTTTGGGATGGAAGTTGGTATCTGGTTCGGGGAGCGGCAACTTGCTCGGTTTGAGCATGATAGATCTAGGCGCTTAGGCCACTCCTGTCATTTGAGATGACTTTCATTAAGTGGTACGGCGGGTAGTCGACGGGGGGTATAGATCGGCGAAAATTTATTTAAACTCGGTAGGAAGTACCATAGTTTAGTTCAAACGTTTATGAGAACGGGTGAACTATATTTTATGATATGGACTGAGTATAAATAGAGCTAAGTAACGGCTATTAACCCTGGAGGAAGCTACTTTTCTCTTTGACTTAACGATATCTAGGACGGTATGAGTACCCGAACTACTTATATCAACCCCCTGAGCGTCCGAGTGTTACTCAGGTCCCCTCGCGATCCCTGTTGTCCGGAGTTTGAATACTCCCGTGTTGATTTGTTTACTTTAAAGAAAGATAATAACTTGTGGTTGTTGCATTTGCATTTAGTTAAGCTCGTGTGTCACTCCGTGTGTGATTGTGTTGCTGTGTACTGGGCTCCGGCTCATTATTGTTGTTGTTATTCTTTTTACAGGAATTGTGATTGTTGATGATGATGATGAGATGATGACTTGATGATGATGAGTTATTGTTGTTGATGTTGATGTTGATGAGGATGGTGATGGTGATGATGATTGATGTGATGATGTTTGTCCCGGGTTTTGGGCGATTCTGAAGATTTGGGAGATGATGAAATGTGATAGGACCGAGATTATTTGTATTTTGTTTCTTCTTTGCTTTGTTTTTAAATACTGGATTTATTTATAAATTGTATTTTCATTTAAGGGCTTGTTAGTGCCCAAGTTTTGTAAATAAGCTTTTCTAAATATTTATCAAAGTGAAAGTTTTTCCACTTGTAATAGTGAAAGTTCGAAATGCTTTTATGTAGAAATGTTTTTATTAAAGTTTATTTTTCCGCTGCTAAATCCAGTTTTGAAAATCTAACTAAACGATTTCATAATCTAAAATTGAATAGCAATGTTCAACATAAACACCTCTTTTAAGACAACCTTACGTATAATTCGCAAGAGTTATACGTGGTTGGGGACTTGTGTGCTTAATTTGAATTGAGCATGTCGGGTCTTTACAGATGGTATCAGAGCAATGTTTATCTTGAACATTGCTTCTTGCATAATGAATTAGGATTCGTTTAGAATCGGTGAGTTGAGTGCGGGAAATTTGGGAATTCGGTTTGTTTGTTTGATTGTTTATTGTTTCTTGTTGTTTGATAAACCATTAGTTAGTAGTTAATAAAATTGATTTGACACACTAAATTAATCAACTTGGCTCAAATTTATTTTCTGTTGATACTGAAAATGAGATTAAATGAGCTTTGTATGATTTCTATGTGTTGGTTATATATACATGTTTCTTTTAAATCGATTTGTCTTATAGTATATTTGTGAATGCTATAAGGTATATGTGTGTTTGATGTAATGTATACATGTATGTTTATTATGTAATTTTGTTATAATTGAGAGAGTATGTTTAATGCTTGCTTATAAAATGAACATTGCATGATTCCTATGCGTTGTTTATGTATATATATGTTTCTTTTACATTGATTTCTTTTATAATGTAATGGTGAATGCTATGTGATATATATATGTATGTGTGTTTTGTTTATAATATAATTGTGAGTGCTTGTTTGATGTTTGCTTGTAAATTGAAATTAATTCAACTTTGGCTAAATGTAAATAGAGAACAAATGATTTAGACAAACACTAGGATTTATTCCCCTAAATCCTTTAAAATTTGAGATAGACTCTTAGGTGCATGTGTGTTATGTATTAGATGTGTTGTTTTAATAAAATTTGATAGACTATAATAGGGATTTCTTTCTTCTCTCTTAAGTCTAATTTGTTGATATGTTGACAAAATTGAGAAATCGAAATAAGAAGAAAATTCAAGATTATAAGTGACCTTGACTTCTTAAAAGTGTAAATGTGATAAACATATATTGGAATCAAATAGAAGAAAACTCAAATATTTCAAAGTAAATATGATTCCTTAAAGTTACATATGACCAACATATATCTCCCAAAATCAAAACTAATGTTAAAGCTTAAAATGAAGAGAATCAAATAGAAAAGAAAATTTGAAATATCAAATTGACCTTTACATATCAAATTTATATATGTGAGAGATATAAATTAAAATCAAGTGGAAAAGAAAACTCAAAATGAAAAGAATATTCCAAATTTCAATTAGATTGGGATGTAAATTTCAATCTACCCAAATCTACTAATACGATAACATATATCGAAAATATAATTGTCTAGTAAAATCGAAATTTCATATTGACTATCAAATCTAAATCAAATACAAGTTCTTACAAAATCAAAAGATTAAAATGAGATAATTGAAGAAATATCCTAAGTATATCATGGGTAAAAGTGTTTAAGAAATTTCCAAAAGTCAATATCATGTCAAAATGGAAACCAAGATTTGAAATCCTAAAACACTGAATAGATAACTATTTATTATCGTTCCATATTCGATCCAAAATAAAATGATTCCATATATATGTGCGACCAAAATGACATGAGACGTCTTGATTACTACCATATCAAGATGAATACCAAACATAACATCTTTGATCATTAAAAGAATTCGGATACTGTATGTTTCATATGCAAATTGACATATATATGCAAGTAAGAATGGAATAGCGAGTTTATAATCCTCATTGTCGAGTTGTTTTATTATGTCTTTTGTGTTGTGTCGTTGTGTGTTATCTCAAGGCGAGAGACACACTTGGGTCAGAGTCGTTTGTTGTTTTTGTTTGAGTTTGAGTCTTCTTAAAAATCGAGTCAGTGGAGGGTTAAAATCGCTAAACTAATTCCTATTGCTTTATATATTCTGAAGTTGCGTGGAATAACAGTTGAGTAAGTTAAAGAGACATTAAATTTTCAAAATCTTAAAATCAAAACATGAACAAATGATTTCAAGAAAAGAATAGAATCAATGTAACTCGAATATCAAAATGTTTCTTTAAAGAAAATGAAAAGAAAATTTTCAAATATAAGTGATTAAGGAAAAATGATTCAAAATCCCAATATGTTTTCCGAAATCAAAGATAATGAAAAATATCCAATAGAACTTCAAAATCCTTTTGACAAATCATATAAACTAGAATTTGAAATTTATATATGTTTTCCAAATAATTCAAAATGAAGAATATAAGAAAAAATTAAAGAAAATGATCAAAGTGCGCAACAGAAGCGTAATGGAACCATAAAGATTAAGTAAAAGTCTTAAAATGATAAAAGGTTTTTGAGATAACAAAGTTTAAAAGATATGATATGTCTCTATCAACAAAAGTTAAGTGAATTTCGAGGACGAAATTCTTGTAAGGTGGGAAGAATGAAATACCCCAAATATTCACCAAGATTAGAAATTGAGTTTAGATAGATTAAATAGATGAAATGAATTATAGGATTTAATTAGACAAGTTGGCTTAATTTAATTAGCTAATAATTAAGTTGGTTTTGAGATTTGAAATTCCTAAATCTCTAAACAGTCTAAAAATGTTTAGAGAATTCCTAAATCCTTGATTCTTAGCCTAAACACTAATTCCTAAATCTCAGTAAAATTTGAGTTCATTTGCTTGAATAAAAATATCAGTTCTTAAACCCGAACTCAAATTAAATATCTTTTATCCAAATTAAATTCCTAAATTAAGTTCTTATTTCAAGATCTTAATTTATAACCTATCGGTTCAAAATCATCTTTTAAATACTTCTGGAACTATAGATATCGATCTGATAGTTCTAAACCTATATCCTATTTCTAAAATATCTAAATTTTAATATATACTTTCCTTTTCTTTTATCCTTTTGGGCTGCCCTTTCTTTCCCTTTTATTTTCCTACGTTTCCTTCTCTTCTTCTTCTTCTTCTTCTTCTTCTTCTTCTTCTTCTTCTTCTCTTCCTCTTCTTTCTTCCAAATTCTTCCACAAATCTCAACATCAAAGCTATCTAGAGGATGAATCAAAGCTAGGAGATGAACTAGATGGAGGAAACCGAGCTAGAGGAGGAAGTTTCAACTTGTGTCTTTTCTAAAAGCTAAGTTTCCGTTTTCTATTTCTCTTTGCTTTTACTTGTTATTTACATTTTTAATTGATGAATTGATGTTGAATTGGGTTGAGAGTGCTGTTTATTTATGTATTTGTTGGTTTAATGGTTGATGGAAGTTGGGGTTTGGTTGGAGGAAGAAGATGATGAATAGTGATTTGGAGTTGATGAAGTTTTGGAGATGTTTGGTGTTGTTTGAATGATGGGATGATCATGTAACAAGCTTTAGAGTAACTTTGGAATGAGTTTAAAGAATTTTAAGAAGTGTAAAATGCATTTTGAAACAGGGAGTTCGTAATTTTTTTCGCTCCAGTGTACACAGCCTGTGTACATGGTCGTGTAGGCCTTGAAATTCTTAAAAGTTGCTCTGGTCATTTTTTTTACTCAACACGGCCTCCGTACACGGCCGTGTACCCGGTCGTGTAGACTTTCCCTGTTTCGCAGCTTTGTATTTTAGCCATAACTTTTTCATCCGACCTCCGATTGAGGTGATTCAAGTTGCGTTGGAAAGCTTAAAAAGAGATCTACAATTTTCATGTTTTGTGTTTTTACAAATTCGAAACTCATAGATGCTTAAATTTTGATTCTTTCCAGCTGCAACACTTTTCAAAACAAAGTCAAAAACTTGTTTTGTTTGTTAAATGTGTTTTTGCTTAGGAAATGGATCTTTTTGAGATAAAATGAGATAGATAAGTGATATTTGATGTGTTGAGTGAATTAATTCATGTAATTAAATATGGGTTAAGTAGATTTATAGATTTAACAAATAATTAGATTAAATCTAGAAGTTAGTTATAAAATGAACTTAGTTAACAAACTTAAGTTCAACTTGATTAAATAGACTTGAATGAGTTAAAATAAATTAGATTGAGTTAGTTTAATTACTTTGGCTTAGTAATTAGATTAAATGATTAATTCTAATGAGTTTGACTTAATGAACTCAATTAAACTAAAATGAACTAGATTTCTTAAGCTTAATCCACTTGGCTTGGCTTTTGAATTAAATGGCTAAGGTTAAGCTAAAATGGGTTAGTAACAAATAATGGAGTTAAATGAATGTGTTAGGGTGATCTTTGAATATAATGGGAATATGTTGTTTCAAATGTTGTTTGCTTGAAATGAATGTTTTTGTATGAATCTTTATTATGCTTTTGTAATAAAAACTATAATAAAGAGAAAAGAAATTCTTTGACAGACAAAGGAGAACTGTCCATATTTTGGCGGGGCGATATTCGCAGCCATAGTGGGGTTCCACATTAGTGTCTGATCAAATAGGAGTTAATAAAATGAGTTAGAGATTAGTGAATAATTGATATAAGTTCTTATATGAATTTGATGAAGTAGATGATTAGTTTAGTTTAGTTTCTTATACGAGTTCTTTTCTTAACAGTGGTGGATATCTAATTTTATCTTCTGGATTATCTTATGAAATTTCCTTCCGAAGCTATGTTTGGATTCCATATTCAAGGTACGCAATAACTTGCGTGATGATTGATAGGATAGGCATCCTAAATGGATTAAAAACTTAAAGACGGTTTAATAATTGATGAGTGTTGATTTGTGTTTTATGCCGTTAAAATCCAATTCCTACGCCAGGTCATGTATGAACCTAACGGCGACCCCTCATAGTTTGATGAGTTTGGGATGGAAGTTGGTATCTGGTTCGGGGAGCGGCAACTTGCTCGGTTTGAGCATGATAGATCTAGGCGCTTAGGCCACTCCTGTCATTTGAGATGACTTTCATTAAGTGGTACGGCGGGTAGTCGACGGGGGGTATAGATCGGCGAAAATTTATTTAAACTCGGTAGGAAGTACCATAGTTTAGTTCAAACGTTTATGAGAACGGGTGAACTATATTTTATGATATGGACTGAGTATAAATAGAGCTAAGTAACGGCTATTAACCCTGGAGGAAGCTACTTTTCTCTTTGACTTAACGATATCTAGGACGGTATGAGTACCCGAACTACTTATATCAACCCCTGAGCGTCCGAGTGTTACTCAGGTCCCCTCGCGATCCTGTTGTCCGGAGTTTGAATACTCCCGTGTTGATTTGTTTACTTTAAAGAAAGATAATAACTTGTGGTTGTTGCATTTGCATTTAGTTAAGCTCGTGTGTCACTCCGTGTGTGATTGTGTTGCTGTGTACTGGGCTCCGGCTCATTATTGTTGTTGTTATTCTTTTTACAGGAATTGTGATTGTTGATGATGATGATGAGATGATGACTTGATGATGATGAGTTATTGTTGTTGATGTTGATGTTGATGAGGATGGTGATGGTGATGATGATTGATGTGATGATGTTTGTCCCGGGTTTTGGGCGATTCTGAAGATTTGGAGATGAATGAAATGTGATAGGACCGAGATTATTTGTATTTTGTTTCTTCTTTGCTTTGTTTTTTAAATACTGGATTTATTTATAAATTGTATTTTCATTTAAGGGCTTGTTAGTGCCCAAGTTTTGTAAATAAGCTTTTCTAAATATTTATCAAAGTGAAAGTTTTTCCACTTGTAATAGTGGAAGTTCGAAATGCTTTTATGTAGAAATGTTTTTATTAAAGTTTATTTTTCCGCTGCGAATCCAGTTATTTAGAAATCTAACTAAACGATTTCATAATCTAAAATTGAATAGCAATGTTCAACATAAACACCTTCTTTTAAGACAACCTACGTATAATTCGCAAGAGTTATACGTGGTTGGGGACTTGGTGTGCTTAATTTGAATTGAGCATGTCGGGTCTTTACAAAGCAAGTGTTACACCGATACCAAATTTCCCATCGATTACCTACTGAACCACGTATGAAAGTCATATTAGAATGATAAGGGTAGTCTAAGCGCCCTAAACTACCATGCCCCAATCTGAGCAGGGTATCGCTCTACAAACCAGATTTCAACGTCATAATAGAAAATTCAACAAACAATTATTAAGTATTTCTCAATATAGAGTAGATTTAAAGTAATGCCTATCTTAGTAAGGAAACAAGTAAGTTACTGCGTACTTGTACTAGCTTGGGAATTAATGGGGGTGGTCAAATAGGTATCAATCACTATTCAAAGAGATTATCACAATATCACACTTAGTCCAAGCTCAATATCAACTAATCTCATACTTAACCATTCAAAGAAATTCAAATAAGTTATCACAAGATCTTAAAACAAGCAAAGGAAATCATATATACAATATAACTATTTTAGCTTAACACTCATAGAAAATCAATAATTTGTTAAATCTATAAATATACTTAAATCATGCTTAATTATATCACTTAATCATCATTAAATATCAAATACCATTAATCTATCTTATTTTAGTTCAAAAAGATCCATTTTCCAAAGCAAATACACATAAAACAAAAAAAAAAAAAGAAGTTTTTGACTTTGATTGGAAAATATAATAGTTGGAAAGAATTGAAATTTAAGCATTGATAATTTCAGAATTTGGAAAAACTCAAAACATGAAAGTTGTAGATCTCTTTTTATCTTTCCAACCAACTTGAATCACCCCAATTGGAGATCGGATGAATAAGTTACGACCAAAATATGAAAACACGTCAAGCTGCAAAGGAGATTGCACAGCCCTTTAGTCGCCCGTGATTTTTGAAAAACACACCATCATAGTGTATCATGCCCCTTTGGTCACCGTGACATGTGAAAAAGTGACGATCAGCTTAAATCACTCCCCTTCACTCGCTCGTGACTCATCCCCTGTTGCTAGACACGAATTTCCTTTGTTTTTCATATAAAGTTTACACTCCCAAAACTTCTTTAAAATCATCCCATGTTTTCCTAAGCTTGTTATATGATCAATACATCATTCAACCCACATAAACTCCACTCAAAACATTAAACACTTCACCATCATCATTATTTCACAAATCACACTTCAAACCCCAAGTCCACAACACCCAACATTTAGTCATCAACCATTTGCATTCTAACACTTCTAATCTCATATACTACATATATAAGTAACTTCACTAGTCCCCATAACACTTCGTATACTATCAATACAATATATAAATCATCAAACACAAGTTTAAGCTCAAAACCTAGTGTGAAGAAACTACATACATTCATAATTCAAGATAGGAAAAACATACTTACCAAGCAAACTTTGTACTCTTGATTTGTAGTCCTAAAGCAAGCTTTTGATGGTTGAATTTATAAGAGATGAAGGGCTTAATAGCATAGGGCCATGAGGAAGCTTTTGGGAGTGCAAAAATGGAGTTTAGAAGCCTTTGAGTGGGTGTTTGTGTTATCAAAAAAATTCGGATGAATTCTGCACTTTTATGGGTTGATGTTATCCTTTCGTTTGACTTTCATGGTTGCTACTAATAAGGCCTTTAATGGGCTTAACTTGTTTTAATTACTGGGCTTGATTTGGTTAATTAAAGGAGGGTCTATAGGTTTTATTTGTGACCAAAATTCTGCAATTGAGAATTATTTATATGCTTTATCTAACTTATTGTAAGCATATTTAATACATTCTAAATAAATTAAAATTTTATGAACTCAATATTTAATTAATTCTTAATACATTTAAATATTTTTAGCACAACTACACAGCATATAATTCATCATAAATATAAATCACATTCAACACATATCAAAACCATATATAATTTTAACAACACATATATAAAATGTGAATTAGGAATTTATGGCTATTTCAATATGTATAGCATATGTGTGAAAATTTAAATGAATTTGTTTGAAACCATTGTGCGAATGAAAAAGAATACCTCACTAAGCTAGTTGTAAGCTTATACCCCCATAGATTTTGTTGAAACAGGTATACCCGTGGCTTAAATCGAAGATCATGACATTAAGGAAGTCATGGAAGGATGTTAAACTTTTATGAAGGCAATGGGAACATAAGATGAAGTGTATTTATTTTGATTTGAAGACAATAAGGGGATATACCCCTAAGAATTGTAATTTACCATGTTTATGTTTTATGATAAGTATTCTCCTTACCTTGTTACTTAATCATTATCAATTTAAATTGCGCTACTCCGATACGTTCTCTTGATTGTGATGTACGCTTGTACATGATATGGAAGCCTTTGCATGACTAAGGTAGTCATTTTTAGGCTTTAGCATTGTGTACGGCAGATTACCACGTTTAGGGTATCCCTCGGGGTGTGACAATTTGGTACTTGAAAAATTTGAAATTGATCAATTTAGCACCTAAAATAACTTGATAATGGTATTATTAGCATGCTAAAAAATTTCTTTCAGGTATTAAGTTGATCAATCTCAAAGTTCATGTACTAAACTGTAGATTTTAAAGTTCAGCTATCTAATTGTATATTTTGTCAAAATTCAGGTACCATTTATGACATTAACCTAAAAAGTTATTACTTATTTATTTTAGAATTTTGTTATTAATAAGTTGTTCAACCTGGACATGAAATATACTTATCAAACAGGTCATATAATAAGTTTAACTTGTCAAATACAATTTACCAATGGGTCGTGTTGTGATTGTTTTGTAGACATGAATCTATTTAGATCCAAACATAGAACATAACCCATTAACTTTAAATTTGTTAAAAACATAAGTATAAGATCATGAGGTAACATGAATATACCTTCAAATATGGATATTAAAGAGAGTTAAGATTTCTCTACGAGCATTTATGTTTGAAGTCTTTGACACAGGTTATTAGGTGAAATATCTCACTTTTTGTGGTTCTCAGTAAAGGGTTCCTTCAACTTTTTGAGATTCTCTATTAATGGCCCTAAAAAGTAAGATCCTTTAAATTATTATTATTATTGTGGGTTAATGTCACGAATAGTACCTAAACTTTGACAAATTATACAATTAGGTTCCTGAGCTTTAAAATTTATCAATTTAGTACTTGAAAAAACTTTTTGTGTATGCCAACAATACCTTCATCAAGTTCTTGTCGGCAATAAATTGATCAATTTCAAAGTTTTTTAAGTATTAAATTGATCAATTTCAAAGTTCAGATACTAAATAGATCAATTTTAAAGTTCATGTACCTAATTGTATGTTTTATCAAAGTTCAAGCACTATTTGTGATGTTATCTCTTATAATTATTATGTAAAAGTAAGGAGTTGTGTAAAAATAAATGAGACTCATGAAAGCATAAAAAGAAGAGAATAAACTCATATGATGAACTTTACAGATAAAGTGATAAAGGTAGTTAAGTAGAATAGTTCCTTAAAATACCAACACCTTAACGACCTTGTGAATGAATTTGTTGATGTAGATACTTCAAATAACTAATCATCAGCTAAATAAGATCTTTACTAAAGTAACGTTATAATTTAGGTTTTAAGCTACAAAAAATGTTAAAAACTTTAATCTTAAATGGATTGGCAAATTGTAAAATTGGTTTTTATTATTGTGTAATTCTTGAAAGGATTTATGGCCCTTGGATTGAGCAGTCTCCGTGCACTTAAACTTTGTAATATGAGTAAATTTAAGCTAAGAGGTAGTTGAAGATTGTCCTGGTGCTAACACTTCGATACTTAATTTAGTAGAATACTCGTAAAAGTGTGGGAACTATGGACAACGATAAAAATAATGTAAAGGACAAACAACTTTATATCCCTTCATTAAATTTTCACTGTATTTATAGGAAAAGTGTGTGGATTTTAATTGGATGTTTGGCACAATTCTCATGATTCCATGTCTTTCTTATCTTGCATCATTAGTGCACTTGAAATAATAAGACAATAGTTTTAGAATGTGTTTTTAGAATTGGATCGAGTGTTAGACTTGGACATGCTATACGATTAAGGGTTAAGGTCGAAAGGTTGAACTAGGTTTAATGGGATCAAATTAGGGTCATTTAAAAGTAAAAAAAATATAAAACACATTTTAATTATGAAAGATAAATGTATATGATATCACTTAATTAAAACATATTTGGATCAAATCCATATAAGACATATATCTTAAAAAGAGAAGAAAGTATAATGTAGTGATTATATTTTATAAATTTATGATAAAATATAAATATATATTTGAAACTCTAGTAAGTTTTTTTTTTTTCTCTTTTCCCAGGCCAAGTAGACTAGGCTAGCTTGGGTCGATGCTAGTCTAGACTAAATGCATGGACTGGCCTATTGTCATGGCCAGTTTTGGTTAAGCCTGATCAAACTGGTTGGATCAATTTGCATCCGGTAGCATTGGTTTGAGAAGTGTATATGTAATTTTCCAGAAATGTTATGGTAATTTTTTTCCCTTTTAATTGATAAACAAGTCTAAAATAAATATGAAACACATTTAAACTGGTTTAATAGAGGATCAACTTGGGATCAATTAAAAGTAAAAAAAAAATAAAACACATTTTAATTATGAAAGATAAATGTACATTATATCACTTAATTAAAACATATTTGGATCAAATCCATATAAGACATATATCTTAAAAAGATAAGAAAGTATAATATAGTGATTATATTTTATAAATTTATAATATAATATAAATATACATTTAAAACTCTAGAAGTTTCTTTTTTTTTTTTTCCTCTTTTCTGGGCTGGGTCGAGTAGACTAGGCTAATTTGGGTCGATGCTAGTCCAGACTAAATGCATGGACTGGCCTATTGTCATGGCCAATTTTGGTTGAGCTGATCAAACTGGTTGTATCAATCTGTATCCGATAGTATTGGTTTTAGAAGTGTATATTTAATTTGCCTAAATGTTCTAGTAATTTTTTTCCCTTTTAATTGATAAATAGGGGAAAAATAAATATGAAACACATTTATCAAATGGATAAAGTACGATTCAGATTTTTATATACAATTAATAATTGAGTTGGGTTATGAGCTAAGGTCGATTTTTTTTTTGGGCGCATATGAAGCTGTTTAGATTCGAATGTATCACTGGAGAGCTTCAGAGAAATTGCTCTATGCAGATTAGTAGAATTTTTTTTTCTTTTTAAATAAAAAAGGCAGAACATGTTGTGAAATTGCTACATACAATAGAACTTCAAGAGCACAAGCCGACATGCTCTCTGAGCAAGGAGAAGCATGAAGGAAGAATATCAGTGGCTACTGCATCTCAACCGTATCGATGTTAATGGACTACACTGAAACAAACACATGATTACTATTTTGGTTACTGTTCTGATTCCGAAAACAGAACCTAAACCTAAAACGAAATGCAACCAAGAGCAACATACATGGGCATATGCTCAATAGGATTCATGAATTCGGTTACTCTTGAGATCTTATACATGAAAAACGTCCCTTTCTAATTAAAAGCACACCTGGGATCATCACAAGTAGGCAGTGCATAGTTTAAACAAATTTCAAGACATAAAAATACTTATTACTCGAAGAAACCAAATGCCAGAATTTATAAACCTCAAATGTTGTCACAATTTCAGAATACGGAAACCTATGTCCTAGTACTTGCTCTTCATTCTTCAATGGGCTGTTTGTCCTTGCCCACACATGCAAGAGAAAGCTAGAAATCCTATACATCCGCTGCCCCGGGTTTCCTCTAACCCCGTACTGGCTCTAGGAGGAGCAACTCTTCCATTAACAAACAATGGGTTCGATTCACCTGCCGTTCGATTAAAACCAATCTCGTCCGGTCCAAAAGCACTAACCTGGTTTTGATTTTGAATTCTACTCCCACCACCATTAGCTGTTTGTCTTTCCGCGGCGAGATAGTGGCCTAATGACTGAGCATTGATTGTATTCTCCACATCAGTACTATTCCCAGGGCACAATGAGAAAAGCCATGTTCTGGATTTGCATGGTCCCTTGCTCTTGTTTGCTGTTTCGGACCTTCTACTCCTTATTGATCTCCTTGAAATCTCTAGAATATTGGAAGCTCCCAATAGGCTTCCTAGGGTAATGCTTCGATCGTGGAAGAATGAACCCGTCGACTGAAATCAGCAATAGAGGGGAAAAAAAAAAAATAATAATAATGGTACAGGTTCGAATCTCCTTTCTGGTAATACAGAGTTGGTTAAGAAAAAACAGAAAAAATAACCTCGGTGTCTAAATCCGATGACGAAGAGTCCGTGGATGAAGTTGGAGAACCAGTGAGCAAAGTATTGAATGAAATCGAACCCGATAATTCGCGATTTCGAGTGAATCCAACTCTCACGTTCACCGGTTGCAGTCCCAAAGGCCATCCCTCCTCCTAAATTGAACTCACCATAACATAGCATCATTATAATAGTCGCTCATAAACTCAAAACTCAAATGTACTCATACCAAGAAATACAATGTTGATTAATCGAAGGAACTTACACGAATAATTTGCACAGCCATGTGTTTCCAGTGTACTTCGTAACTGTTCTTTCTCGAATCGATTAGTGCGTAACTAGCAAATCATCCACCAATTTAATCCATTTGTTGACGTTTCAGGACCATATCACTATTTGTCCAACTGTCGTTTTGACTTTCTTTCTCCCACTATTTTCTTCATGAAAGAAATTATAGTGAGTAGTGAGTAGTGAGTAGTGAGTAGTGAGTCCTCTATAGTGAATGTGATCCAATAGTTTGTGAATTAGATATGTGCCTACTAGCAATAGCCATGAACGTAGAACATTTTAATACCTATGTAGATTAAGAAAACAAAAATAAATTAAAAAACACACCCTCTTATACTTATATTGTAACATGCTCTTAACCTTTATCTTTAAATTTATGCATTTAAATTCTCAAATCTTGAAAACAAATACGTCTGAGCTATAATATAATCATTTTACCATTGCTTTTATACTTTCTTATTCAGAATCTTTTTATTGTTTTATTTAAAGGTAATATAGTCAAATAAAATCTAAAAGTATTTTCATTTTACCAAGTAAAATTCAAGAGAGTTTTTTTTTTTTGTCACTATAATAAGAGAGAGAAAATTCAAATTTAATATCTTTCTTTTAAAAAGTTAGGAATAATTTCATTAGGCTATAAGGTTCTTCGTAAATTTAAGAATTGAAAAGTATAATTAGATAAAATAAGTATACATAATTTAAAAAAAAATAAAAGGTATGAGAAATAAGGTGATGGTCAAAAAGGAGCTAGGATTAGTCAGAGGACTGATTATTTGTTTTTTACTTTTTTCCAAGTGCTTAACACTCTCGAGTTTGTTGACCATAAAGGAGTAGGAACACAATCATTTTGAGGCTTTCGAAGCAAACATTTTAAGCAGAACAGGAAAAGTTCACCAAACAAATTGCACACACACTAAATGACAAATATATTCGACTAAAAGTGTCAGCTTACCCATAACGGCACCCAAAGACAAAGACAACATCAAACGTTATAGTTTATTTTAAACACATGAAGAAAGGTTGGACATGGGGCTAGAATGTAGATGCTACCTCTACTGCCTGTTTTCCAACGACCACTGGCTCCGTTTCCTTGTGGTAAGGTCCAATTTTAGGTCTAGTTCTAGGTCTAGGTCTAGGTCTAGGTTATTTATTGTACTGAAAGTTGTTCACAGAGTATTGGAGTTAAAATTTTTTTTATTATTAATAATAATTCTAGCGAAATCAAAAGCCAGTTTATATACCTATGTGCAATCTCATTATTAGTAAAATTTTCTAATGGACGATAATGAAATGGATAATTTTTTAACTAATTAACAGTAATATTTTATGATAATGACTTTAATAATACTAATACGCTACACATATTTAAAAATAAACTTTGCTGCTTTTAAAAATAAATTTTTATTATAAAAATCATTACTTTTGTTTTTTTTTTTTTTTTTTTTTTTGGATATAGAACTTCTCATTCAATTTGTTAAAAGTTAATTTTTTTAGTGATATATTAATAAACGGAGTCTAGACAGTGGTGGTAAAATTATCTAATGTTAATCTGCTTATTTAAAGAATAATATTACTTACTCATCACCTATCTAGGCACGATGGTATAAGTAACAATGAATTTCTTTCATTTTCCCATACCTTACGCGTATCTTATCTATAAAAACAGCATTGGCTTGCTCTAATGGGTATTATATTATGTCTCGGAAGCAGTACAGCGGAGGAAATTTTATATACGTTTGTCCGTTCGTGATAAAGGAGAATCATTTCGACTCACGACGAGAGGACCCGGTTGTTGATATCCTAAAACTACTGTCGTTATTTTATAAGTTTGATAACGATTAATAACATTAATTAGGGGAAATAAGGTGTAAGGTTTCTGTAAATGGCTTTGAAAATCGTAAATTTCTTCTGGTCCAAAAAATTAAAAAGTAATATTCCAAATTTCCAAATGATATGGTGGGCTTATTTAACGTATTCTTCTATTATTTTTTGTTCTCCTTTCTGTCCCCCTACTGCTAATGCTAAATTACCTTAAAAAAAGTATTTTTTTTTTTTTTTTTTTTATCAATCCCCTATTAAGTCGTTTCTCCAAATATAGACAGGTAACCTACTTTTCCTTCTCGGTTCCCCTAACTTTCTCAAGCAAAATTACAAATTTCTGTTCAGAATGTCTTGAAATCCTGCAAACCTTAATTAAGGAAAATATTGATTTTTCTAGTTTTCCTATCTATATTTCATTATTAAACAATGTGCATAAAATCGTACATAGAACACATTGAATTCATGATAATAAATCATTGGAGATATTCATGAAGGATCTTGATGTAAAAATGCAGATATGGAGGATTCAAAACCATTTAGCACGTATAAAACTTGGCTGAATTTTTACATTAAATTATAGAGAACTTAACTTATTCACTTATATTAATTTAATAATATTAAAAGTCAAATCTTCGTAATTGATCTACTCGGTGGGGGAAAAAAAAAAAAAAAAACAAATGCACTTGACTTCGATGAAGTTATAATCTCAATCCTCATGTGGTATCGGATTCATGCTCTTTTAAATGGAAATTGATAAATAGCACGAAAATTTAAGTCAAAATAGTATACTATTATTGCTAAAAAATTAGCAATGTATCTTATGGCCATTTGCTCCAAATATTTTGTCTATCTCACAGCACCATTCTATGTATTGGTCATGTGATCTCGTATAATTTTGAATACAGATAATGCCATCTAGTTAAACCTTCATTGCAGTTCATCTCCACAGGGGAAATCTACATGCAACACCAGCATCTCATACAGTTTTAAATAAACTACTGTACCTCTCTATTTAAATCTTCGTCAACTTGACAGTTCCAGCTCCACACGGGCAACATTTCTAGGTTTTAATGGATTTTCTGACCAGTAGCGAGTCTCGCCTCAATGCTTATATGTGTTTTCCAAGATAAGAGTGGTGAGTCTCGCCTCTTGTTGGAAAAATCAAAAACGAGAAAGGAAAACTTGAGGCGTGCTAGGCACTGTCCTTAAGGATATTTCGCCAATATTATTGAAGAATGGCGTATCCCCCAGGATTCAACAAGTCCTCTAGAAAATCTAGGACACAGGAATAGCAGGGAAGAAATAACCCAGCGAGGAACAAGGCAGGAAAGGAAAAGTAAAGTAAAATATTAAAACAGATAAATATATATAAAACGAAGTTGTATTTTTAACGGGTACGTTGAAGAGATGTCTTTTCAAAATCAAAAGATACAACGGTTTAAAAACACAACGATTGGTTTGACAGTACCCAAAAAACACAACGATTGGTAATTAAAATTTGAAACGCTCAAAAGACCCATATCCGGATAAGATTTAATTAATTATTATTATTAATTTTATTTAAAAAATAATATACACGAAAATAAAATATTCCTTTGAACCGGGCAAAGACATATAACTACACGCGAGGGGGGGGGGGGGGGCAAATCGATGAATTTACACTAGCTTGGTCTAGCCTTTGTGCGCGCGAGCCCATGCCTTTCCACCAACTCTTTACAAGCCCACTAAGAGAATGAGGTTTATAAACAAGGACAATGAGTAAAATCTAAGGAATGTGGGACTTGTTCCTTTTATAATATATAATACACAACAATCCCCCACATATTTCAAAAGGATAAAAGACAAGAGATAAAAAGAAATGCTGGGTTTTCTCAAATGAGTATCATGCCTCGAATCTGGTGTCCTTAAGACTATGAACCAGACCTAGAAAAATGAGATATAACTTACAAAATAAATGGTGAAGCTTAAGGCTTCTATGAACCAAGAATTTTATAGTAAGCCAAAATTCTCATTAATCACATCATACTCCACATTTTTTCTGCTATTCATCGCGGTTTTGCGCTAATAGGCCATGCGCGTGCCTGGTAATTCATGAGTGCTTTAGAGATTTTGCCACAATCTCATAGAAGCGGCCTCACTTCACACTCATATAGGTCATTCCATCAAGCGTATACTGCAGAATACACTACCTTTAAAAGGATATGGTATTTGATTAAGAGCTTTACTCAACCTCCCATTCTTTGCAGTTTAGCACTATGCACATCATAGGAGGGACATCATTTATTAGTGTTACACAGATCAAGCAACGACTTGTTATTACCCATATGAACCTATTTCATGGGATCTCCAATCACATAGGTTGGGTTACCATCATTGTTGATAATTCAACATGGCTTTAGTCCCATACCCCTCGATGTTTCATTTATTAATTTTCTCCCCAAAGGTTTAGTCAGAGGATCGGCCAAGTTCACTTCTGACTTCACATAATCTATTGATATAATTCCATCTTTCAGCAGCTGCTTCACTACTTCATGTCTCAAACGAATATGTCTATTCTTTCCATTGAAGGTCTTATTCTTGGCAATAGATATTGCCGCTTGACAATCACAGTGCATAGACACAGATGGTGTAGGTTTTAAACCTAATGGAATATTTGCTAAGAAGTTTCTTAACCACTCAGCCTCATTACCAGCCAATTCCAGAGCAATAAACTCTGACTCCATAGTAGACTTAGCTATGATAGTCTGTTTGGCTGATTTCCATGAAATTGCTCCACCTCCAAGGGTGAATATATAACCACTAGTGGATTTTGTCTCATCTGAATCAGATATCCAGTTGGCATCACTGTATCCTTCTAATACAGCGGGAAATCCACTATATAGAATACCATAGTTCATAGTACCTCTGAGATATTTCATCAATCTGACCAATGCAGTCCAATGATCATAACCGGGATTATGTGTATACCTACTCAATCTACACACAGCATATGCTATGTCAGGTCTTGAGAAATTCATTAAATGCATCAGACTTCCAATTATTTGTGCATACTCAGATTGAGCAACAATATCACCTCTATTTTTCTTTAATTGAGTATTAGCATCGTAAGGGGTACTCACAGGATTGACATCAAAGTGTCCAAACTTCTTAAGAAGTTTCTCAACATAATGTTCTTGTGATAACATAATACTATCATTCTTCCTTATGATTTTAACACCCAAAATAACACTTGCTTCACCCATATCTTTCATATCAAATTTGGAAGCAAGAAAAGATTTAGTTTTAAGCACTATATCAAGACTGGTACCGAATATAAGCATATCATCTACATATAGGCATATGATAACACAATCATTATTAATAAGTTTTATGTAAACACATTTATCAACTTCAACAGTAGAGAATCCATCATTTAATAAAACTTGATCAAATTTTTCATGCCATTGTTTAGGAGCTTGTTTTAAACCATACAATGATTTAAGAAGTTTACAAACTTTATTTTCTTGTCCTGGAACAACACAACCTTCAGGTTGTACCATATAAATTTCTTCCTCTAAATCGCCATTTAGAAAGGCTGTTTTTACATCCATTTGATGAATAACAAGTTTATATATTGAAGCCAAGGCAATCAAAACTCGAATAGAAGAAATTCTAGTTACAGGAGCAAAAGTGTCAAAATATCAATATTTTGCTTTTGAGTAAATCCTTTAGCAACTAATCTAGCTTTAAACTTATCAACTGAACCATCAGGATTTAATTTCCTTTTAAAGATCCATTTACAACCAATAGGTTTAGCTCCAGGAGGTAAATCTACCAATTCCCATGTTTTATTTTGTAAAATAGAATCAATTTCAACTTTAATAGCTTCTTTCCAAAAAGGTGCATCACACGAGGAAATTGCATCCGAGAAGGTTAATGGATCATTTTCAACAAGATAAGTATAAAAATCATTTCCAAAAGAATTTTCTTTTCTTTGTCTCTTACTTCTTCTTAAATCATCATTTTCAAAATATTTCTAGAGACATTTTCAGAAGATGATGTATTAGGAATAATTTTTATTTTAAAGGAAACACATGTTCAAAAAACTCTGCATTTTTTGTCTCAACAATTGTATTGCAATCTAACACATCACTTTTTAATACAAGAAATCTATATGCTATACTATGTTCAGCATAACCAATAAACATACAATCTGAAGTTTTAGAACCTAATTTTCTTTTCTTAGGATCAGGAAGCATAACTTTAGCAAGACACCCCCACACTTTCAAATATTTCAAATTAGGAGAATAACCTTTCCAAAGTTCATAAGGTGTTTTCCCTGTTTTCTTATAAGGTATCTATTTTGTAAGTGACATGCAGTTAATATAGCTTCACCCCAAAGATTTTCAGGCGCATTAGAACTTACAAGCATACAATTCATCATTTCTTTTAATGTCCTATTTTTCCTTTCGGCTACTCCATTAGATTCTGGAGAATAAGGTGGAGTTATTTCATGAATTATTCCTTCTTTTTCACAATATTCATTTAGTAAAATATACTCACCACCTCTGTCTGATCTAATTCTTTTAATTTTCTTGTTTAATTGATTCTCTACTTCTGCTTTGTATATTAAAAACATGTCAAATGCCTCATCTTTATTTCTAAGCAAGTAGACTTTAGTATATCTAGAAAAATCATCTATAAAAGTTACATAATATCTTTTACCTCCTCTAGTCATAGTTTGCTTTAAATCACCTAGATCAGTGTGAATTAAACTTAGTAATTCAGATTCTCTAAAGACAGATGCACATGTTTTCTTAGCTTGTTTAGATTCAGCACAAATTTCACATTTACTCATACTTAAAGAATTAATATTAGAAATTAATCCAACGGATTGCATTTTCTTGATATAAGGTAAACTAACATGTCCTAATCTACCATGCCATAAATCACAAGAATCAATCAAGTAAGCAGAAGAAGAAACATTTTTATTCATAACTTCAGAAACATTGAGTACAAATAAACCATGACTACAATAGCCCTTGCCAACTAAAACATTATTTTTTGTCATTACAACTTTGTCAGACTCAAATGACACTTTCACTCCCACTTTTCCCAACAATGCCACTGAAATCAGATTGGTTCTAATGTCGGGAACATGCAACACCTCGTTCAGAGCCAAAGTTTTTCCAGATGTGAGTTTGAGAAGAACCTTTCCTTTCCCAAGAACTTGGGTAGTTCGAGAATCACCAAGATGCACAGATTCTTCTCCTTCATCAACTTTTGTATAGGTCACGAATGCATCCTTATTTGCACAAATGTGCCTAGTAGCACCAGAATCTATGACCCATTCTTTCACACTGGTTACTATGTTCACAGAAATGACTGCAGCGATAATATCATCTGCTTGAACCAAATTTGCCTTTGGTTTAGCAGGATTGTCATTTCTTCCCATCCTCTTTCTGCACTGAGGTGCATGATGGCCAGGTTTGCCACATACGAAGCAATTGCCTCGCTTCTTAAAAGTGGGATTACTAGCTCTGGGCTTGTAATCATGTTTCTTTTCATACCTTTTATATGGCTTGTGCGGTTTGTAATCCACCAAATTCGCCTTACTTGCAATCTCCTTTCCTTTGGCGGCCATGAATTCCTTTCTGTTGGTGTTCTCGATGATGATGTGGGTGATGAGATCAGCAAGCGAAAGTTGCTTGTGCTTATGTTTAAGTTGTTGTTTATAATCACTCCATGATTGAGGTAGTTTCTCGATCAGCAAACCAGCAACGAACTCCTCCTGCAAATTAATGCCTTCTGATTTGAGGTCTTCTATCAACTTGTGGTACTCATTGATCTGCATTTTGATATCTTTGTCCTCAACCATCTCCCACCTATAATACTTTCCAATAACAAACTTCTGTTTTCCTGCATCTTCAGCCGTGTACTTGGCAACCATAGATTCCCAAATATCTTTTGCATCCTTGTAAGAACAGTAGACATCGAACAACTCATTAGATAAGGTACTAATAATAGTGTGGCGGCATACCTTGTTCGCATGAACCCATAGTTCCATTTGTTTGGACGTGGTGTCAACTGGTTTAGTATCTGTAAGGGCATACGCAACACCGTGCATATCCAAAACAGAGAATATACGTTCTTGCCATCTTTTAAAGTTATCTCCATCGAAAATTTCGATCTTTGATATATCTGGAAATGGCTTGGCAAATGGAACAGTGGGCAACACAGGGACAGGGCCATTTGAAGCAGTTTCATGAACTGATGCAGTAGCGACGGTAGGCAGTAGAGGGGTAGGATCAGAGGCCATAAGGAAATATCCTTAAGATTGTTGGAAATATCAGAAACGAGAAGGGAAAACTTGAGGCATGCTAGGCACTGTCCTTAAGGATATTTCGCCAATATTATTGAAGAATGGCGTATCCCCCAGGATTCAACAAGTCCTCTAAAATCTAGGACACAGGAATAGCAGGAAAGAAGTATAACCCAGCGAGGAACAAGACAGGAAAGAAAGTGAAGTATAAAATATTAAAACGAATAAATATATAAAATAAAGTTGTATTTGTAATTAAAATACAACGATTGGTAATTAAAATTTTAAATGCTCAAAAGACCCGTATCTGGATAAGATTTAATTAATTATTATTATTATTTTTATTTAAAAAATAATATACACGAAAATAAAATATTCCTTTGAACGGGCAAAAGACATTGATGTACACGCGCAGGGAGGGGGGGAGGGGGGCGGCAAATCGACGAATTTACACTAGCTTGGTCTAGGCTTGTGTGTGCGCGAGCCCATGCCTTTCCACCAACTCTTTACAAGCCCATTAAGAGAAGGAGATTTATAAATAAGGACAATGAGTAAAATCTAAGGAATGTGAGACTTGTTCCTTTTGAAATATATAATACACAACACCTCTATGTCACGTAGCACTAGTCAATATTTTAAGTATTAGTAAATATCAATAATTTTTTCAACATCTATATTAGTTATTTTAAAAACTATTAATTATCTTTTTTACATGTTAGGATATAATTTATGGTTCACGGATATATACACATGATTGGGTGTATTACCTATTTAATATTTTTCAATGTTTATGGCCGTTGATGTTAATCTATACCTAAAATCAATCTTTTTAATGTCTACATTACAAACTTGCCAAAAGTTAACTTACTTCAACATGTTGCAGTAGACAAACTGAACTTTTAATTTATGTTGTCACGATTGATGTCATTTTTTCTTAGCAACATTAAAGAGTATCTCCATCACCAGCTTTGAATATAGTTATCCATTTATATAAGGTGGAAGGAGTTTTAGCTTGGCGTAAGCACCATGTTGAACTGGGTGTGTATTATATGTATGTATTTACGTAGTCTTGAACTAGCGAAGAGACTTAATGTCTCATATGTGCAAATGTGATGAAATGCCAAAAGATAGAAGTCAAGGGATCGAACGTTGTTTTAGCCATCTAGCTCAATTATGACCTCTTGCCATCCCATAAACATAGCTATCGAAACTGCATCTAAAGCCTGCTTCAACTGCTTAAGGGGAATCACCACACACAATACTTTAGATATGCCTAATGGACACATATAGGTTGCATTAAACTAAAGATAATGATTTTTTATCAATGTATTTGTTGATGGGTCCCTCCTACATGAGATCCACATGGATTATATTATTGCTTTTTTTTTTTAAAGAGAGAGAGTAAAGTAGCCAAGTTGGCTATGTAAAAGTAGCTGTCGAAGCAAGAGAACTTTTTAGAATTCCCATGAAAGTTTTTAATTGTTTTTCAAGGAGCAAGCTAGTCTTTTTTTTTTTTTTTTTAGAAGTATAGCAAGCTAGATTTCTTGAAATTTCTAGTCGGATTTTAACCGACTTTGATCGGTATGAATTGGCAAGAAAATCTTGCCTATAAATAAGCAACTCCTACGTGCCCGTTAAAAGATAGCCCAATATGTGTTTTTTCAGCTTGTGCCTATGTGTGTAAGTTTTGTGGTGCCAAAGCAAAAAACTTTTGGAGGAAAATTAAATTTAGAGAAAGATATAATATTAGGGAGTGATAAAATAGTGAGAATATTTTGGAGTATTTAGGAAACACTTGTGTGCCACTATTTTAAGTTTATCTTAATTATTTGTATTGTATCTTTAAAATATTTTTCTAGAGAACCATCTCTCTTGTAAGCTTACTATTTGTCTAGTGGAAGAAATTTTCAGAGTTAGTCCCATAGACATAGCCTATACAAAGGGTAAACCACGTTAAATTTTCTGGTACCATTTATTTTATTTGATTTGCTCAATTTTATTTATCAGTTATCCACCTCATATCTTATTATTTCTATTGTGCACTAATCCTAACAATTGCTATCATAACTTTACTTGGGTGAATATATCTACTTATCATATGCTTTGTGGTTGCCACTAAATTGTGGATCCTCCACATCAAAAAATAAGTTAGATTATTATTCATTTATTTTAACTATGGAGGTGAAATTCAAATGGAACAAATTACCACATATGAAGAAGCAAGCTGAAAGATCTTATATTCATGACAAAGATGCATTTACCAGTGTTTGGTACACTCAAAGAGAAGACAGATGGGGAATAGGAGTTTGAGCATAAGCAAGTTTATGGTTTTATTCGATAGTTTGTCAAAGACAATGTGTATAATCACATTTGTAATAAAACTCATGCATGAACACTGTGGAACATATTAAAGGAGCTCTATGCTACTAAAATAGACAATAACAAATTGTTTTACTTGACAAAGCTGCTTTAAATGAAGTATCGGGAAGGTACATCAATGACAGATCACTTGAATGATTTTCAATGGACCGTGGAGCAATTGTTAAGAATAGGCATAAATTTTGACAACGAGGTACTCGCTCTTTTAATTCTAGCCTCCTTACCAAAGTCTAGGGAGACATTGAAAATTTCACATACAAAATCTACACCAAATGGTATAATAGATATAGAATTTGTCAAAGGTAGAGTCTTGAATGAAGAAATGAGACCAAGAACACAAGGGTCTTTTTCATCACAGGAAGAATTCTTTATTGTAGAATCTAGGGGGAGGAGTTAGTTTAGAGGTCTAAGGTCAAGGGGCATGAGCACAGGACAGTCAAATAAATATGCTAATGTTAAGTGCCATCACTGCAAGAAAAAGGGTCATACAAAGAAGTTCTATAAAAAATTTAAGCAAGATTGAAGAAGAAACAAATGCAAAGGACAAATGAAGATGACAGTAGTGATGATGAACAAGGAAATGTTGTCAAAGAGTTCAACCTTGTTTATGATGATGATGATGATATGATTAGTCTTGCAATCCATGAGATAAGTTAAATAATTGATAGTGGTGCTACAATTCATGCTACATCTCGAAGAGAATTCTTCTCATCTTACACGCCAAGCAATTTTGGTGTGCTAAGAATGGGAAATAAGAATTTTTCTAAATTGCACGTAAAGGAGATGCTTGTTTGGATACCGAGAATGGTATGTGGTTGGTCCTGAAGAATGCCAAGCACATTCCAAATATGTGTTTGAAGTTGATTTCAACAAGCAAGTTGGATGATGAAGGTTTTTGCAATACCTTCTTTGATAGCAAATGGAAGCTCACCAAAGGTTCTTTGGTAGTGGCTGGAGGGATGCAATTCTCTAAACTATACTTTATGAAAGAAAACCCTCCTAAGATGTTGTGAATGCAGTGGAGAATGACAATATAATTAAGCTTTGGCACAAACGTTTAGGTCATATAAGTGGGAAAAGTATGGCCCATTTGGCTAAGAAGAATGTGTTACCTAAATTAGATATAGTTCATTTGAAGAAGTATGCTGATTGTCTGGCGAGAAAACAAAATATGATTACTTTCAAATGTTCTCTTCCTTCTAGAATGAAGAATGTACTAGATTTAATACACTCAGACTTTTGCAAGCCAATGTCAAAGTCACTGGTGGTACTCAATACTTTGTGACTTTCATTGATGATCATTCTAGAAAGACATGGGTGTACCTTTTGAAGTCTAAAGATTAGGTATTAGATGCTTTCAAGCAATTTTTGTCTCTAGTTTAGAGAAAAACCAATAAGAAGTTGAAGTATGTCTGAACAGATGATGTTAGAGAGTACATTGAACCATTTCATGCTTATTGTAAAGAGCATGGTGTTTGGCATCGAACAACACCTCCAAAGATACAAAACTTAAATGGCTTTGCTAGTTGATGAACATGACTTTGATGGAGAGAGTCAGATGTCTACTTTCACATGTAAAGTTACCAAAGATATTTTAAGGTGAGGCTATATTGACAGCAGTTCATGTGTTGAACCTTTCACCATGTGTTCCTCTACGGTTTGATACTGCTGAGAGAGTACGGTTAGGAAATGATGTTTCCAATGATTATTTGCAGGTGTTTGGTTGTAAAGCCTTTGTGTATGTTTCGAAGGATGAGAGGTCAAAGCTTGATGTCAAAATACAACAGTGTGTTTATTGTCCATGGTCAAAATCAATTTGGCTATAGATTTTATGATCCAATTCATAAGAAACTTGCGAGAAGCCGTGATGCAGTGTTTGTTGAAGATGAGACCATTGAGGGTATAGAGAAGACTCAAAAGAATGCTTCCAGGTCTAGTAGTAGTTCAATAGACCTAAAAGTGATACCTCTAATAATAGGGCCAAGAGAGGTTAGAGATGAAGTACGAAATAACCATCCTGATACAGGTGATGCAGATGCTTCCCTTAAGTTTCTTCTAGATGATTCTGATGATGATGGTGCTCATGATCAACCACTAACTCCAATGAGTTCTCTAGAGCTAAGAAGATCTACTAGAGCTTGACAACCCTCTACTAGATATCCTATAAATTAGTTTGTTTTGTTGATGAGAACTAGAAGACTTTGAAGATGCAATGGATGATGAACGCAAAAAGAAGTGAACTAAGGCCATGAAAGATGAAATGAGATCCTTGCATGAAAATGAAACTTTTGAGCTAGTGAAGTTACCAAAAGGTAAGAAGGCTTTGAAAAACAAGTGAGTGTTCAGGATAAAGCATGAAGAATATGGTCTATAACCACCATTCAAAGCCACATTAGTTGTCAATGGATTTAGCCAAAGAAAAGGGATTGAATTCGATGAGATATTTTCATTAGCTGTGAAATGACATCCATTCAAACAATGCTAGGATTACTAGCAAGTCTCGACTTGGAGATAGAGCAGATGGATGTGAAGATTACCTTCTTTCATGGTGATTTGGAGGAAGAGCTATATATGGAGCAGCCCAAGGATTTCATGGTAAAAGGAAAAGTGAATTATGATTATAAATTGAAGAAAAGCTCGTACGGCTCGAAACAAGCACTAAGACAGTTGTACAAGAGGTTTAAATCGATTATGGGAGAGCAAGGTTACAAGAAGACTACTTTTGATCATTGTGTATTTGTGCAGAAATTCTCTGATGATGTAATCATTATTCTATTACTCTATATGGGTGATATGTTGATTGTTGGCAAAAATATTTCCATAATCAATAACCTGAAGAAGCAGTTGAGCTAGTCTTTTGCTATGAAAGACATGGGGCTAACAAGATAGATTCTTAGCATGAAGATAACCAAAGATAGAGGTGCCAAGAAATTATGGTCGTCATAGGAGAAGTACATTAAGAAAGTATTTCAAAGGTTTAATATGGACAAAGCTAAAGCGGTCAGTTGTCTTTTTGCTAATCACTTTAGATTGAGTTCTACGTAGTAGCCTTCTACTGAGAAAGAGAAGGAGGAGATGGAAAAAGTTCCACATGCTTCAACAGTTGGAAGTTCGATGTATGCCATGATATGTACACGACCAGATGTTGCTCACTTAATTAGAGTATTGAGTCGGTTCCTTTCAAATCATGATAAGGAACGTTGGGCTATAGTGAAATAGATAATTAAATATGTTCATGGTACCTCCAAAATGTGCTTGTGTTTTGGAGATGAAAAACCTGTGTTGGTTAGTTACACAGATGCAGATATGGTTAGTGATGTTGACTTTAAAAAGTTTACATTCGGATACTTGATTTCATTTGCAACGAGAGTTGTGTCATGGTAGTTAAACTTACAAAGTTGTGTTGCTCTTTCAACAATTGAAGTAGAGTTTATTTCAACAACTGAAGCATGTAAGGAGTTATTGTGGATGAAAAAATTCTTACATGAACGCGGTTTTTACTAAGAGAAGTATGAGTTATTTTGTGATAGTTAGAGTGCAGCTCACCTTGGGAAAAATTCCTCCTTTTATTCGAGATCAAAACATATTGATATGAGATATCACTGGATCAGAGATGTATTTGAGAAGAAGCTAGTATAGCTTGAACAGGTCCATATTGATAAAAATGGATTAATCATATTGACAAAGGTTCTTCTAAGGGATAAGTATGAATACTGTCGATCAACAACAAAATTGGTAAAGTCCTCCATGTAGTTGGGAGGGGGAGAATTATTGGTGGGTCCCTCCTACATGGGGCCTACATGGATTATATTATTATTTAAAAGAAAAAAAAAATAGAAAAGAGAGTGTAGTAGCTAAGTTAGCTACCTAAAAGTAGTTGTAGAAGCTAGAGAATTCTTTAGAATTCTCATGAAAGTTTCTAGCTGTTTTTTGAGGAGCAAGCTGGCCTTTTTTTTTTTTTTTTTTTTTTTTTTGAAGTATAACAAGCTAGATTTCTTGAAAATTTCCAGCCGGACTTTCAGAGGACTTTGACTAGCATAAATTGGCAAGAAAATCTTGCCTATAAATAAGCAAATCCTACTTGCCAATTAAAAGATAGCCAAGTGTGTGTTTTCTCAACTTGTGTCTATGTGTGTAAGTTTTGTGGTGCCAAACCAAAAGTTTTTTGAGGAAAGTTAAATTTAGAAAGATATAATTTTAGGAGTGATAAAATAGTAAAGATATTTTAGAATGTTTAGAAAATACTTGTATACTATTATTATAAATTTATTTTAATTATTTGTATTGTATCTTTAGAATATTTTTCTAGAGAAATATTTCTCTTGTAAGCCTACTATTTATATGATAAAATAAATTTTTAGAGTTTGTCTCATGTACATAACCTATACAAAGAGTGAACCTTGTTAAATTATTTAATATCTTTTTTTTATTTACTTTGCTCGTATTTTATTTATCAGTTATCTATCTCATATTTTATTATTTCCAATGCATGCTATGCTGATCCCAACAGTGTTTGACTACTGTTGCCATGTGTTAAGGCTAAAGATTGATGGACTTTATTACAACGGATAAAATCATTTTTTAGTGGTCCCAAATTTCTTTTTTAGGGCTTTTCAAAAAATTGACTTTCGCCCTACAGCAAACAGAATTACAGATCGTAAAACGAGAAAACTTCGCTAAAAATTGCACCTTTGGTGAGTTGATTTCTCCCGTTTCCGTCCCATGTTTTATTAAAATATACAAAAAAATCATTTGTTAACTTTACAGAATATCTACATTACGATTATGGCATGTGTAGATCACATTTGCTTGGCCCAATTGTTGATTTGCCTTCCATTGTCTTCGACTTATATTCCATGGTTCTCGCTACTTAGATTTGTACTCTTCTTGAAACGTTAGAGGTCAAAGCTCTTTTTTTTTTTTTTTTTCTATTTCATTTTTTCTTTCATAGCTTAGTAGGTGCCATATTAGATTTTTATTTTTTTTATTTTTTTATGCAACGCATGCATAGTATGCAAAATATAAATTTCTATACCTTACCACATTTTGGATATTTCCATTTTCATAAGAGTCGGTGTCAATTTTCAGCGAAATCCTTTTTTTTTTTTACCCTTTTTACTTAGATAAGTTTATAGCTTGATTTTAGATGTGATACAGAAGATTTTAATTGAATTTTAATTAATTAATTACCTTTTAAAACGACAGATGCCCATTTGTTATCTTTAATGATTATAGGGTTTAAGTTTCAACATTACAAACAGAATGTATGAAAATTATTCAAATGATTTTATAAAAAATGTGTATTTATAAAATAGCAAATTAAGTCATCTATTTTGTTTATTTAATTATTTATTTTAACATCAGTGTAACAGGTGTAAAAGCTGGCCACGAGACATAATCTTATATATTATATATATATTATATATTATATATATATATATATGAAATGTGGAATTGACTCATATTAATTGAAGGTAATTTAGTGTCTAGAATGTCTAAAACAATTTAGATTTATAACCTTATTGCTATATTTTAATTAGGGTGCCCCTTTCCAGCAGTAGCAGATGTGAAACGACATTCTTTACTATATTTTTCTCTAAACAATTTTTTAACTAAAACGGAAGTAGAAAAAAAAAAGGGGGATATTGCTATAATGGTGAGTTTGCGTGAGCTTAGGATAACAAATACACATATATGTGGAAAAAAAAAAAAAAAGATAAAATTTTGGGACAAGAAAGTACTATATTTTGATATTGTTTTGTTTTAAATGTGTTCATAGATCAAAAGCACCAAGTTATTCGATTCTATTACCCAAAATATTGTTGAATGCACAAATGGCATACTGGAGAAAGTAGTACCGGTTTCAGGTGATATTTCTTCTAAGAATTTTGGGATACTCAATAGTGAATTAACGGAAGAAATGTGGAAAGAACTAGAAATCAAAGTTAACGCTGCTGCCATGACCACTTTTGATGAAAGGTATGTAAATTTTTCGCATAGGATCATTTATGTTTTTTATGCTCCCAAAACCAGTAAATAAAAGTCAATTTTATTTCTCAATTTTTTTGCTCATGTGTTTACTTTCTTACGCTTTTTCATGTTGCCTTTGGATATTCCTATCATTGCTCTTGTTCAAGTAGGACCCTACATATTATGGCATTGGAGGTTGGCTTAGGATCCTAGCTGTTTGTTAATTGGAAGCCCCACTGCCCACTAACTTTTGCCTTGTGCAGTTCCAATTTGTCAAGTGTGCTAGTACCCACCATATCACCAAACGTACACCTGATAATAAAAATGAAAGGTAAACCATATTAAATATGTGAAGGGAAAAATAATATTTTTATGTATTATCCTTCATGAAACAAATATACATATAAGAGCCTAATATATAAGCATTTCAAAAATGGATGGTCGGATAGGTGGTATGGCTAGTGAGGTGGATGTCATGCCCTAAGAGGTATCATAAACATAGCAATCCACCGTACACAATATTAAAACATAGGAATGATTTTCTTAGTCACACAAAGGCTTCGATATCATGCACAAGGCATATAACACATAAGAGGGAACGCATCGGAGTAGCGTAATTTACTTTAATAACAACTAAGAAACAAGGTAAGAGAAATATTTAACATAAAACGTAAGTAAAGTCAATAATAGTTCTTAGGGGTATAGCCTCACTAATGTCTTTAGGATTACACAAATATACCTTCTAGTAATCTCAAAACATTAACATTTCATCTACGACTCATAAAGAAATTTCATGAAAATAAATCCATCATATGTTTGCACTTCTTCCACAAGAGCTTAAAGATTCACCAACAATTTCCTTAATATTCTGATCTTCAAATGTAACCGGAAACATACATATTTCAATAAAAGCCTTGCAATGCCCTAAATTTAATTAAGGCATTACTACCACACATAATACTTAAATATTATAAGCTCAGACTTCCTAGAATGATACATTTATTTCGAACTTTTGCTAATTGGTTTTAGATTATGAAATCATTTAATTAAGTTCTATGAATCACTTGATTTATAACTCACAAAATAAATTTTACATAATATTTAAAAGATTTCTACTCCTTACTATAGCAGACCAATTTTCTAAGAACAAAATCTTACAAAAAATTTTATAATCTACTCTTATGAGAAGATCAACATTTACAAACATATGGGCATCACAAGCCTTTTAAAAGAATATTACAACTTGAAAATATAAATCCAGCAATTAAAACAAAATAAAAACAAATACATATAAATCCATCACTACTTCACTCACTCCTTCTCTCACACTTCTTGGATCGTCCATGCCTGAGTCAAACATAATCATCATCATTAACCACATCGTCGTCATCACCAACATCATTCAACAACACCTAGAAAAGAAAATAACAATAAAAATGATGAGCCAAATCTCAGTGCATAGTAATACAATCACATATGAGATGACACACAAGCTAAACTAAATGCAATATAACAAACAACAAGTTATTATCTTTTCTTTAAAGTAAACAATCAACACTAGAGCATTCAGACTTCGAAATAAGCCACTGGGAATTTAGAGGTCTGAGTAACCACACGACGCTCAGAGGGTTGATATAGGCAGCCCGAATACTTATACTCCTAGATGATATAGCCGATAAAGAAAAGTAGCATCCTCTAGGGTTTGTAGCCATCACATACTTTTTACTTAGTCTTAGTTAATAACATCATCTAGTTCAACCGGTCCCATAAACGTGAACTAAACCATGTTATATCACCCTAATCTTAAGTAAACATTACACCGATATCAATACCTAATCAGCTACCCGCTAGGCCACATACGAATTGCCATGGCACCATGGCATACCATCATCATGGTAGAGAGTGGCTTAAACACCTAAACTACAGTGTTTGGTCGGATAAGGTTACCATTCCCTGGACCGGATTCAATGGCATAAACACAAGCAACGCTCATTTTAGGCCATCTTTAAGTTCTTAATCCATTTCAAATGCCTATCCTAGCATACTATACGCAAGTTACTACGTACTTTTTATATGAAATCCAAACGAAGCCTCAGACACAACTCATAAGATAATCCAAAAGATTAGAAGTTAAACTCAAACATCGGTTTATGAATTTAAACTGTATAAGTAATTAAATAAATTATTCATTACATCAAACTTATTTTATTATCCTATTTGATCATATACTAATTAGGAATCTCGTTATGGCTGCGAAAATCGCCTTGCCAAAATATGACCTTTGTCTATCAAAGTATTTCTTATCAATTTGTTTATAGTCATTTACTACAAATGCATCAACAAAGCATTCATATTCCAAAAATATCCATATTCGAATCAAACAAACATTTGAAACAACATATTCACCATGTTAATCTAAGGTTATCATATCTCATTAACTTAAACCAATTAATAACCATTAACTCCTTCTAACTAAATCCTAGCAAAATTGATTAGAATTAATAATTTAATCCCATTACTAAGCTAAGTCAATTAAACTTAATCAATCTAATCCATTTTGACTTATTCAAGCCCACTGAGTCAAGTTAGACTAAGATTATTAACTAATTCATTTTATAACTAACATACATATTAACTTAAGTCTATTTTAGCTTAATCTTGGCCAAATTGATTAAACTTAATCATTCTAATTTATTTTAGTTCATTCAAGTTCATTAAGCCAATTTGAACTTAGATTATTAACTAAGTTCTTTTTATGTCCAACTCTATGTAAAATCAAATTATCTATTAAATCTATAAATTCACTAAACTCATGCTTAATCATATCATTAAAAAATGTAACACATCAAATATCATTTATCTATCTTATTTTAGCTCAAAAAGATTCATTTTATACTTAACTACACACATTTAACTAGTAAAGCATGTTTTTAACTTTGTTTGAAAAACATAGCAGCTGAAAAGAATCAAAATTTTAGCCTTTATACTTTTTGAATTTGCAAAAACTTAAACATAAAAGTTGTAGATTTCTTTTTAAGCTTTCCAACACAATTAAAATCACCTCAATCGAAGTTTTCATGAAAAGTTATGATCAAAATAGTATCACGACCAAAGAGAAGCAGGCAATACCTTCAAAAGTGTTTCAGCTATGTTTCTCTTATTTTAAACACACGCGCGAGAATTTGTGAGAAAACGGTGAGTTGTGGCACTCCCGTGTTTTAGTCATGTTTTCTGGGTTTAAACACATTTAAAAGACTAGAAAAAAGCATGGTTGTAGAATAGAAGGCCGCATTTACTCCGTGCTCTTTGCTTGTCATTTTTTTCGAAAACTTAACTTCTTTTTCTTCTTGTTTTACATCATTTTTCATCATCTAACATCCTATATAACATATAAGCCTAGACTTATCAATTCTAAAATCTATACACATGTTACTTCATTAAACTTCAAATCACACCATGAATCATCTAACCCATACAAGCAATATACAACACATAAACACAACTTCTAACACTTCAAATCCATTTCTCTTCATCAAAACACATCTAACTACTTCATCAAAACCCAACTTCACACATGCATATATCCACTTAGGTTTTCAACTTCCTGCACAAATTCTCCTCTATCACAAATTTCATCGTAAACCCAACTTCTTCTTAGTTTTAATTCATCATATACAAGAATAAACAATAATCAACTAAAGAGAAAGAAAACATACTTGATTTAAGAGAAACTCAAGAGTCCACACTTCACTACTACCACTACTTTCGTTAACAACACTCTCTATGCTTGTTCTACATTTTCATCTTGTTTCTATCTTCTATTTCCTTTTTAATTCTTGTTGTAGTTGAGATTTGTTGGTTAAATTTAAAGAAAGAAAAGAGAAAAAAAAAAAAGAGAAAGGAAGAAGGAAAGGGAGGGAAATGGGAAACAAAAAGAAGAAGGGCAAAAAAAATGAAAAAAAAAAGAAAGAAAGTTTAAGACAAGGAATAGGGAAATTAGAGATATTCTTAGAATAAGGTATTGGATTTAAACCTTTTATGACAATATATTTTTTCTAAAATAATTAGAAAATAATTAAGAACATATATAGAATTTATAATTTGATATAAAAACACAATTTAAAAGATTAATTTATGAAAATATGATATTTACTTCGGATTCAGGTTTAAAACTGATATTTTCAAACAAGTAATTGATTTAAAAATTAATAAGATTTTACAAAATGAAAAATAAAACAAGTAATTAATTTAAAAAATGATAAGATTTTACAAAATGAAAATAATTAAAGTATAAGGATTTAGGAGTTTTCAAAACATTTAAAATATTTATTTTCAGATTTAGAATTGAATTTGAAGACAAAAGAGTCTTAATGAAGAATTTGAGAAATTAGAAGTTTGATTCTTAAAGGAAAAAAAATATTGAGACATAAATGATTTAAAAGAGTATTTTAAATATCAAATCTCAATTTGACTTATTTAATAATTTAATTATAACAAATTGTATATTCCTTTCTCTGTTGTCTACTTATTTTATTTATTTAAATAGTCTAACTATGTTTAAAATTAACTATCTATCATATTATTTAATTAAATCGTTTATAAATTAATTGGGTGAGGGTTTAAGGTATTTCAGGCCAATGGGGGTGTAAGCTTACAATAAACTTAGTAAGATATTCCCTTTTATTCATACCGTAATTTTAAGCAAGTTTATTAATTTTACGCATATGCTATGCATGTTATGCAACAATCACGTAATTACATAAACATTTATGGTTATTCAGAAACCATATATAGAGTGGATTTATCCCTCCGTATCAAGAATTAAAGAATGATAGTTGAAGGTCTTCATGATCTCCTGCTGCTTGTCCTTGGGCGTACACTACCCTCAACAATCGATTGGCACGGCTCATCTTTAGAATGTATCCCTGGTACGCCTTAGTTTCATAAGAATGAGCATGACCTCGGACTATCTTGGACTCGGACTTCGATTCTTTGCATAGGAGAAACAGCTTTCGACATGTGACTCGACAGATGCAATGCATGTCCATTTAATTTATATGAAGCCGAGTATGATTAAGGTATACTTAAGGGCGATCAAACAACATCATACACATATAAGCAATATGTAATATTAATGATATACTTACACAATCATTTGTGGTTTCCGATATGCTTAGCATTCATTATTGTACATACATAAAAAGCATATACATATAAACCCATATCCTATACATGTTCATTTTATCTTGTACCTATAGATCTAGTGCAACTATCTACAAGCACAAGCAAGGTAATGAAATCAAGAGGAAAAACTCACTCATCCATATCGTAAACTTCTTAGCCGTAGTAATCCTTAAGAAGGAAAATATCGTATCTCCCATCACCTAGATAAAAAAAATACCCATAATGAGTATTTTATGGAAGTTTTGCTCAAACTTGCTAATTCTATTTCATGATTTTTGTCAAAGATCGGATTATGTGAAACCCTAACTTAAAATGGCCATAACTTGCTCATTTTAACTTGGAATTTCGTATATAAAATGTCATTTTCTACCTATTCAAAAAGATCTATCTATTTCTAAGGTTATTTTGAATATTTGAAGTCATTCGGGTTTGAAAACAGGTTGGTACAGTTCTAGTACGAAAATTCCATCATCGATATGTAATTTTTCTCAATTCTATTTTATCCAAAAATTCCATACCAAACACATAAATATATATATATATAGTTTGAAAAATCCTTTTTTTATATACATAAGCTCATATTATATGCATGATCCTAGTCATATTGTCTTAAAAATAAAATTTGTAAAAATATTTGTAGAAGATAGAGTTTAGCAAAAAGTCACCCCTTAATTTGTGATTAAATTTGCTAGTTTGTAAACATGTGACTCATTTAACAATGAAATCATGATTCACTATATTTTAAAATCCCAAAGGTCTCATATTTGAAAAGAATTCTATTTAATAATTTATTTTACAAGACATGGTTTTATTCATAGTGGTATGAAGCTCTAAATATATTCTATTTATGGAAATTTTCTTAAGTTGATTTATAATTGAAACTCTAAATCCTTAGATTTTGTATATATGAAACTCAAATATAGAAAAATCATGATTTTTATATTTATTTTGAGCTTTGGATTATTTCATCCTTATTTAAACTTCCTTTAGCTAATTATTTTTCAAAACTGAAACTTTATATGGTTATAAGGGAAATCATTTTAAGTTGCATATAAAAATGTTTTAACTTTTAGCTTATGAGAAAAATTAAAGGATAGCTTGTTTTAAATTCTTATTCTCATAAACTCTTTTCTAAATCCATAATTTTTTCAATATATGGGCCTTTGTTGGAAAAATCCTTAATTTGTTACAAGTGAGTGTTTAATTACTATAAGTATTATTGGTATTCCCTTAATTTCATAAAAGAAAATGGATTTTTACTTCTTAAAACTTAGTTCCTCAAGTTGTATTCCGATTTATTTTTATGTGGGTTTTTAACTAGTGAGTTGATTTTGAACTTGACTTAGAAAAATTGTTTGGTTCTTAATGCTTGTAAAAGTGTTTATGATAATCTTATAAATAAGTTTTAAGAAAAATTTATATAACAAAGAATTATCAACCTTAAGGTTTTAAATGATACTTTTATTTTGGTAGTTTGAAAAGAAAGTAAAGAATTACTTAGTTAAGCTTGAAAAAGTCTTGCATAACAACAACACTAAAATCTATAATGAACTTGTCTAATTTTTTGAAAAGAATTTTGTTTGAACAAAATTCTAAATTTTAATTGAACCTTTCCTAAGTGATAAAATTACATTTTATAGTGAGCTTAACTTTTTTTTTTTTTTTTTATCAAAGAAAGAACTTATCTTATTTTTATTAAGACAACAACAACATGATCATGCATGAACATGAGTTTATAATTAAGTAACATGACAAAAATAATTAAAATGAAAGATGGAAGATATAGGAATGAAATAAGCACATAATAAAAGTCAAATATTGTAAAGTCTTAGCTTATATCAAGACTTCCCGGACTTAGACATGGGCAAGTCTTTTAAGAAATAAGAAAAGAAATAAGAAAATCACGGAGTCTTAGATTTATTTTAAGGCTCCCCGGACTTAGATTATGGATAAGTCCAAAAAGAAAGAAGCAAAATTGTTTTGATTGATGAGGACGAGTCTAAGACTAGAAAGACTAATCTTAATATAATAGCATAAAGTAAATAAATAAATTGCATGAGTATAAATAAATCTAAGACTCATGATAAATATTTTAGTAACATGTGGTGTAGAATTTTTATTGGAAAAGAAAATTGTAAGAAATGGGTATATAGGTTGTAAGAATAGGTAGTAAGAAAAAGTAGAGATAAGTGTGAAATATAAATAATACATGATAATAAATAAGACAAATGAATTACCTGTAGTAAGAAAATACGTGTAAAAATATTGTATATGATATTTTCAGATACTAGAAAATTGTGAAACTGATATTTTATGAATCCTTACGAAAATACGAATCTATATTAATTTCCATAATATTTTTACTATCCCAAACCTTATGACACGTTTTTTGAGAACTGATCCCATTTGGGTTCGGAACAACAAATTTTTTACGAATCTAATCTTTTTAAACTTTATTATATTATTATGGACTATAATCTACTATTATCTAAATTTTATTGTTGAAGGGTTTAGAGCATAGGATCGTCAGATCTAAATTCATTAGAGTTTGTTATTGCTCTAGGTTGACTTTAGAGTTCTGGTTTGACTTCCGGGTTTTTGATTTATTTATAAGATGATAAAATTTTGGGGTTTTTGACTATGTTATATTTTTTGTTCAAAATTTATGCTTTACTTTATTTTATGATTTATTTAATATTTTTAGTTTCCGAAGTTATTTAATTGAGTCTAAGGTTACGTGTTGACTTAGTTTGACTTTCGGTACTAATTGAGATTCTTGATTCAACAATTAATCGAAAGTTCTATGTTTTTATACTTTTGTCATTGAATATTTGCTTAGATATACTGTCTCGATTTTTGTGTTAGATATTAGATAGGTGGATTGTTTAGCATACAGATTTTGAGTTGAACGATTATTGATTTTTCCATCTTGTTTTTGAGGATTCTCATTCTTTTAAGGTTAAGGAATTTAGTATTTAATTTTTTAGAATTTGATTTTAATTTGGATCAGATTTTTGGATTTCAGTAGTGGTATTTAACTCTAAGATTATTTTCTAAGAGTTATGGAAAATTCAGGAGTTTACAGTAGATAATACCAAACACCTAGTAGTATGTATATAGACTAAAATATGAGGAAATACAAAAGCTTTATTGATTTATAAGCTAAAACCTTTCAATACTCCATCTCAAGTTGAATCCATAAGATTAATGGATCCAAGCTTGCTTAACCATCGTTGAAATTGAGGTAAAGGTAGAATTTTGTGAACACGTCTGCCAATTGATCATTACTTCACATATAACAAGTACTGATAAGCTTAGACCGAACTTGTTGATGAATGTAATGACAATCGATCTCAATGTGCATCATTCTTTTGTGAAACACAAGATTTGCAGCAATATACATGGCTACTTGGTTATCACAAAACAAGGTCATGGAGTACACATAGGTAGCTTAAATTAAAAAGAAGACTCTTAAGCCATACAGTCCACAATTAATAGTTGCCATGGCCCGATACTCGGCTTAAACACTAGATTGAGCTATACATGTTGTTTTTTTTGCTTTTCCATGAGGCAAGATTTCCTCCAATAACCATACAACAACCTATCGTTGAATGTTATCAAGTGTATTTCTAGCCTAATAAAAATCAATATAACCTTTGATGTTGGTATTTTCGTTTCTTGTCATTACAATCTACGACAATTGATCCTAGGTATTGTAAAATACATTTTACCGTACTTAGATAACAGATTGTTGGAGCATGCATACACTGACTAACAAGGCTTATAGCAAATACAATATCAAGTCGAGTGATGGCTAGAAATAATAGTTTTCCCACAAGTTTTTTTATAGTAAGTAGGACATTTGAGAACTTCTTTATTTAAATCAATCTTCAATTTACTATCTAGAGAAGTAAGATCAGGTTTAGATTCTACCATTTTTGTTTCTTGATGCTAATCCATAATGTATCTGATTAAGGAATAGTCCCTTACTAGAAGTTCTCATTTCATTTCCAAGGAAGTATTTTAAAGGACCAGAATCATTTATGAGAAACAATTACTGAAGATCTCTTTTCAATTTGGAAATTGAGTCAGCATCATTTCCAGTTACAATGAGATCATCATCATAGATGAGTGCCATCAATTTTTGATTTTTATAATTCAAACATACAAAGATAAATTAGAATTGCATTTTGAGAATCTAATACTTTCAAGAGTTGAGCTCAACTTAACATGCCATGCTCTAGGACTCTACTCTAATCCATAAATGGATTTATGAAGTTTACACACCAAACTTAGATCATCACCTTGAGGATGGCGAGGTGGGAGTTTCATGAAGACTTCTTCTTCAAGGTCACATGTAGAAGACATGTTTTACTTCCATTAGAGACAATGACTACCCATTATTAATGGTTACAGATAAGAGTACTCATACAATAGTCATTTTTGCAATAGGAGCAAAGGTCTCTTTATAGTTTACTCTATATTTTTAGTAAAACCTTAAGCTACTAGATGTGCCTTATAGCAATCAATGGATCCATCAGAATTAAACTTTGTTTTATATATCCATTAGCATCCAACTGCTTGCTTTCCTTAGGGAAGAGGCCATTCTCTAGGTGTTATTTTCTACAAGTGCTTTCAACTCATCTTCCATTACTTTCTTCTAAGCATCTTGAGTTCGAGCTTCTTGAAAAGTTTTAGGATCATGAATATTGGAGATAGCTGAAAGATAAGCTAAGTATTAGGGAGACAACTTTCGGTAAGTTAGGGTGCTTAATTGAGTGACAACATAGTCATGCAACTTCCTTGGAAATGAAGATTCCTTAGTGGATTCCTTCAAGGAATAGGTGATTTTTTTTTTTTTTTATCAACAGATATGTCTTGATTATTTGTGGAGCTGTTTGAATCATCAGTTAATTTAACTTGATCATCAAGAGTTTGCAATTATGGTAATTAAGATTCAACAAACTTCTAAGCTATTCCCTCCTTTGAAATTCAAGACCTCTTCAATACTTGGCAATGGAAACAATTTAGTATAATCTCCCTTATTCAAAGCTCTAAAATAAGGTTCGGTTTCATCAAATTGAACATCTCTTGCACCATAAAGCTTCCTTGCAACAATATTGTAGCATTTATATCCTTTACAATTTTTGTATAACTGAAAAACACACTTGACGGCTCTTACATCTAGTTTTTTATAGGAATTTGCTATCAAGTGTACAACAAGTGCTACCGAACACTTTAAATGAGATATATTAGGTTCTTTGTTTAACAAAACTTTAAGTGGAATTTTAAAATTCATAACTCAACTAGGCAATCTTTAATGGATAAACTGTAGTTAATACCATGGTTTGTCGGGTTCATTCGAAACCGGTACTAAAGCTGGGCTGGGTCTCGCCTAAAACTAGTTTTTGCAACAAACCAACGAGACTCGGATTGACCCGGTCGACCAGACTGGTTGACCCGGACCCAAAAATAAAAAATAAAAATTAGAAATTTAAATATTTATTCATACTTTATTATAAATTTTATAAAATATAATAATAAATCATATTTATTTAATAATTAATTGATGAATTTGATCCAAATAAATTTAATCGAGCGGATTACACACATATTGGTCTTTTATAATTAATTATCCCTTATATTTTTATTTTTTCGTGACCCAGTTCGATCTCCGGTTAAACCCGGTCCAACCCCTTGACCCTGACCCCCTAGCCTATCCGGGTCAAATCCCGATCCAATCTGACAACAGTGGTTAATACTCTAAAAGACCAAAAAGCTTTTGGAACATTCATTTGAAGCATATTGTTGTAGTTTTCTCAAAGAGTCTCTATTTTTTTTTTTTTTTGCTCATAACCCCATTTTGTTAGAGTGTTAACACAATAGTTTGATGCAATATTCCTTTAGAGACAAAAAAATAGTCGTGTTATGAGATGTTATTTTGTTCCCTTATCAATTCGAAGGATTTTATATGAGACTAGATTGATTAGCAACCATCACATGAAACTCCTTAAAGTGATTGAAAACATCACTTTAAAACTTTAATAGATAAACCCAAGTAGCTTTAGAGAAATCATCAATGAAGGTGACAAAGTTGAAAGCCATCATAGAAGAAAGAACAGCTTCCTATATCTAAGTGTACTAATTCGAAAGCTTTGTATTTTAAGACAATGAGAAACTAAAAGAAGTCTAGATGACATAATTACAATGACATATTTCACACTCATGAGTTTTCTTAGACAATTAAGGTATTATTTTCGAGAATACAAAATTAGAGGAATCAACTAAATGTGATGATGCCATGAAGATCGTTGATTATAGGTGTAGAAAGTGATTGGAACCTTTAAAAACATAATGATCATGAGCAAAATAATGGAATCCATGCAAATAAAAGCCTTCACCAGTCATCTTTTCCCTGACACGATCTGAAACATAATGATAAGTGATTTTTACTCTATTCAAGTCAAGAAGATTTATGCTTAGTTTGATTGATTAATTTACAAAGTTCCCATAAATTGTACTACTAATGTTTAATCATTGTTTTCAAACTTCATTAAGCATGAAAGGAAGAAACAAAGTGATTTGGTTAAAGATCGAAGCAAAAAT